>CAOLHI010000206.1:0-600000 GCA_948474755.1 Ctenosaura bakeri
TTGAGTATTGGACTTTGGAAGACTAGAGTTCAAATCTCTTCTCAGACATGGAGATCCACTGAATAATCCTGGGCAAGTTACACTCTCTCTGTCTTCAAGTAAGGCAGTTATAGAAAACCTCCTCTGACTAAATCTTGCTGAGAAAATCCCATGATCGGGATGCTGTATGTTGACTTATTGACTTGAAGGCACATAACAAATATGACTGGGGCCCTTTTTGCATGGCATTTGCCATGCGAAAGGGCACCTGGAGCGTTGCGTGATTTTGAGGAGCTTTCAGCCAAAAATGGCGCTTGATCGCACATTGCTCCAGGGCCCTGCGTGCACTTGCTGTGTGTGTGGAGCCTCCAGAGCCGCAGTGGTCGTGCTTCCTGTCCCAGCGCAGCCTGGGAAACTCCCAGGCTGCGCTGCGGAAGGAAGAGGCGGGGCTCTCATGCTGCCTGAAGCAGCGGGGACACGAGAGCCTCTTGCTGGAGGCTGCTCGTGCGATCCCTGCATCTCAGTGCCAAAGAAAGGTAAGCTGCGGAAAGGGCCAAAGTCTGGATCTACCCAACACATTCCTATGAGTAAGTATGTCAACAGTACTGGCCACTACCATTTATATTTAGCCAGAAAAATCCAGAAATAATTCATTTAGAGGAAAAAGGAGACAAAGGAAAATAAACCCACCAAAATCAGGGGAGATGACATAGGGAATTCGTACTGTTCCATCACTGGATTGGGGCCAGTAGCAAGTGGTAGCAGCACAGAAGATTGCACTGCGGCTGTATTTCACAGCAATGTCACCTTCTATCAAATTCTGGGAGCTCTCTGTATGTAGAGAGAAGAAAAAAAGGTCATCAAATATGACTGTGAAATGGAAGGAAAGAGAAACAGAAAGGTGTTTTGTTCATTAGGCTGGATGATAAAGCCCTTTGCAATCTGCAAAAGTAGAAAAAGAAGGGGGGGAAACAAGAGCAGCTGAAGACAGTAATGAGAGAAGCAAGTTTTGATTTACAGCAGACTTCCTCCAACCTGATACTACACTTGATTACAAAACAATCCTCCAATACTACAATTCCCATGACCCCCACCAGCAAGTTCAATGGCCATTCTGGTTGAGGATACTGGGAGTGGTAGCATAACACATCTGGTTGAGGAAGTCTAAATGAAAGTAAAAGAAACATAAGGGAAAGCTGTGGAGAACAATGCTGTTTTCTTTGAACTACAAAAGATGTGAGGTTATTTAAATGTTTGTATTTGGTATTCATTTTTTTAAAATGAAAAAAAAGGAGGGGTTATAATTACTGGAAATTTAATCATTTTCTCCCATCTGTGTTACTAAGCAAAATCTGTCTCCTGTAACTGCTACAGTTGCCCCTCCACTTTCATGATGGTTCAGGGCATAGAACTCTCACGAAAGTGTAAAAACCATGAATAACTCTTTCCCCAAGATCCCCCTCCTATTCACGTCAAGTGCTCCCCACTCTCATTCCCTTGCCTTTTTCATGCTGGAACCAGATGCAAGGAAATGGGATGGGGAGCTCTGGAGGGGAGAGGAGAAGGAAGGCTTGTGCAATCCTTCGCCCTGCCTTGAATTTCCTTGCTTTTTGTCCAGGAATTTGCATTCCTTCTCTCCACCTGACAAAAGCAAGGAAATGGGAGGAGGAGAATGAGGAGGAGAAGGCACACATACACCTCACAAATAATCAAATTGGTGAAGGTCAAACCCATGCCATGAATATGGAGGGAGGAGTGTATTTATTTGCTTTTGGGAAGTGATTGCCATGTAAAGAAGCACTTACTCAAATTATTTCATACAAGGGAATAGTTAATGCCATGTCTAGTTTGGCTCTTAATATGAATACATGGAATATGACCTTCCTGGTGATAGGTGCATGTGTGGTATTTCAGTAATGAGTTTTGACTGATTAAAGTGAAATGTTAGTTTTAAAAAAATGATACAGCACAAAGGCACCCTGCATGATTGTTGAAAGTGTCATTTTTCAATGTCTGCAGAATATTACCATTTTAGAATGTCTCGGGATTTGAAAGCAGTTCAGATTTTAATGGGCATGAGCATGACACACTTTGGTGTCCCTGTGGCTTGTTCAGAGATTGCCTAGAGGAACTGATAATTTGTAGACAAGTGATAGCATTCAGTAAAGCCAGGAAACACAGTGAAGATGAGAACATTTTGCCACATTACCTATATTAGCTTTCAGAATCAGGTCAAAAGCAGTCTCCATTTCATCAGTTGGTTCTGTTTCTGCACAGAAATGAATGGCTGTCAGCTCAGTTCATTATGTTCAATGAACATACAGAAGACCCAGACAAAGGCAGTGGAAGACATTTAGCTGCTCACTCTGCATTCTGTGTACAGAGATTGACCACCCCCAGGTGAACCTTTCACACTACACAAACTTTCACACTGAACACTATGATCACATATTAACTTCCATGGTAACATCCTACAGAATCCTGGGATTGGTAGTTTGATGAAGTATTAGGGCTCTCTGACAGAATTCTGGCAGGAGAAGCCACTGTGTGTGGTGCATACATTTCCATCCTTCAAAACTTTCCCACCAGAGTTGTTTGCCTCAGCCTGCTATAGATCATTGATTCATTTGCACTGATTTACCCTATGGTAACTACTATGTGTAATTATTTGACTTGATTTCTATCCTGCCTTTTTCATGACTTGGGCCATTTCTGCCCTAGCCTGTTATAGTGCGATGATTCCACTTTCAACATCCCCTGCAATCCTGGGTTTGCAGTTTCGGTTTGCAGTTTGCAGCCAGCCTCTCCCAAAACTGCAAACCCCAGGATTCCAGAGGATGTTAAAAGTGGAATCATCGCGCTATAACAGGCTAGTGCTGGAATGGCCATGGTTAACAAACTTTGTTTGTTTGGGTGGGAAGATTTGCAATATCTTGTGTGTATGTGTGCATGAGCCTTCAAATCACCTGGGGATTTATGGCAACCCCATAAATTTCATAGGGTTTTGTTAGGCAAGGAATAATCAGAAGTGGTTTTCCAATTCCTTCCTCTGAAATATACCCTGTAGCACCTGTATTTGTTAGCAATCTTCCACCTAAGAACTAACCAGGGCTGACCCTGCTAACAATATCTTAGGTAATGATTATATCATAATTATAATGGCAGGAGCTTTGGTCAAGTGACAGTACTTGGTGACAGTGTGTGGAGAGCATTGTTTCAGTGTTTCAGTGAGGTGCCATCATTACCATTACAGTCCTGAATTTCAAGAAGAATTTTAAGCAAGGCTTTTGGAAAGTATGGGACGTCATCTGTATTAATATTGAAAATGAAACATATACACCTCATTATTTTTTTAATTATTATTATTATTTGTCTTGTTATTTAATCAAGCATTTAAACTGACACCTCTTTGCACTCCTATATGTAATCCCATATATAATAATCTACATTGCTTTTAAAACAGACTTATTAAATATACATACCATTTTCACCTTCCTCTTCAGAGATCTGTAGGAATAATAAAGAACAAACTCATACATATTCATACAATCAGAAAGATTATTTTAGGACAAAAAACACACAAACATCCATTCAAATTCCCTACTCACAAAAGGATAAAGAAGAACTATTTCATAAGCAAAGAAATACTTCTGTGACTCATTAGCTCCTAAAATTTCTGTGATGGGCTGAGTGTGGAAGTATAATTTGATGGGTGAACATCAATAATATAAAAATCTTCCATTTAGTAATTTGTGTGTCAGGTAGGAGTCCCAATACTAGCCAGTCTATCACTTTTGTCATTCTTCATGATTTCCTTCTTCCATGTAAGACCAATGATTTGAGAGCTAAATCATTACTCCTGGCTAAATTGTCCCTCAAATATAACAAGTTCCTCTTACCTTAATAGGATTCCCTTCAGTGAAATAAAAGATGAATTCCAAAAGGACAACTGCAATTTTAAAATGCATCTCCAGGTTTACCATTGCTCTTGTCTGCAGTCTCCTATTTGCTGAGAGAGTCTTCAACTGCTCACAGTATATCAGGAGTAGGTAATCTATGGCCTTTGGTCTAATTTCCTTGGCCTAATTTCAAAAGCTCTCCAAAACTATTAATCCAAGCCCCTGCAGGAGCAACCTGTCCTGCCTCCGGCAACCCACCAAGTGGGAAAATCTGCTTGGGCAGTGGTGGGGTGGGGGGAGACAGAGAGAGGAGGAGGGGGCACTTTGACCCTGCCTACTGGCATCAGGCAACCCCTAACAGAATGCCCCCAAGGGAATGCTGCATTTTTGACAGAAGAAAGAAAGCCCTCCTACCCTTCTCTGTATATTTACATACTGAAAGTAGGGTGCCTGCCATTTGATGCTATACCATAGCTTTCCAAACTTTTCATGTTGGTGACATACTTTTTTAGACATGTATCATTTTAATACACAATAATTCAGTTTTACTAGCAAACCGGAGGTTAAACTAACCCCTTATAAGAGATAGACACATACATAAATTGTAATAACAAAATGTATGGGGACACAATATATCTCATGAAAACCTTTCATATATTTTTAAAAATATGATTCATAAATAATAACATCCATTTCTAAGATTGTAGGTGACACACCTACACACTTCAGATGACACACTAACATGTTGCGGCACACCATTTGGAAAGCCCTGTGCTATACTATAGAAATAAAGCCAAATTTTGCATGGATTGATAATTCCTTTATGAATTATTGTAAGGCTTCAGGGCTGAGATTTTAAAGAACTGAACAGTGTATCATTACTAAATTAACTCAAATTGTTCAATTGTATAAAGGAGCAAACCATGATTCTAGCTTTCATCACAATGTTCCAATATTAACCAACTCAGCAAACACAGATTTATGTAGTACTTACAGTCTGAAATGGATCACTGTAATTTAGACCTTAAATTATAGCCTTGTAAATGCCTAAATTTTGTCACATACATAAGGAAAATTTTTATTTTATTCATATGCTATCAAAATACTGATAAAAGTATTCAGTTTCATGAACCCTTTGTTCATATAAACTCTCCAGAGCATAGTTACATGTCTATCTCTTCAGAAATTTACTACAGGCACATGTTCTGTTCAACTTGGACTGGCGGGAGGAGCAGCAGTAAAATTGAGAGTGACTTCACCAGTCCTAAAGTGATGTATCCATCTATTGCCCCTGTACCTATCTGCTTTATTATTTTATGCTCGTTTCACTGGATTTTCAGTGTGGCAGCTATGAGGGAAATTTAGATCAGGAATGAAAAAGTTCAAAACCAAAGAGAAAAACTTGAGATAAAGGTTCATATCTCAAGACAAAGGAGTCATTTCGTTTCATATTCTAAACCAATCTCTAAGCTAAAACATCCCACAGCTATTGTTAATTATGCAGATGGACACAATAAAGACAAGAGTTTTGTTTCAGGGCACGAATATCAGAGATAAAGCAATAAAAACACATATAAGAGAGTAATCCTAAATCAGGTATAACAAAAGTTCTCAGGCATCCATTATTTCCACAACCCCATTTGGATCTCACTAATCACACTGAGTGTGGAGAACTTTATTGGGCTTTCCATCTTGGAGGTTCTTTTTTAGAATGATTTTCCATGGCTACCAAGCATACTCCGGGGATTCCCAACTGTTGGAAAATCTCTTTTCCCCTAAAGAGACACACACATTTGTGTGTGTGTGTGTGTGTGTGTGTGTGTGTGCTTCTACTAATTATGAGGTTCTGCCAACCTTACTGATACCTTCTTCTTGTGAATGGATGATGCCATTTTGGATGGTGCTGTCTGGGATTGGTGTGTTTTGCCCATAAGGGTCTGCACTGGAAAATGAATTTGCTACAAGAATATAAGGTGCCTCAAGAGGTATCAGTGACAACAGAAGTACAGAAGAATAATGGTATTATTGCTAGAAATCAGTAGGGTAGAGACCCAATAGATAGCTCCTGGTGTTTTCTCTTCTTATCTTGCTTAGGTCTATGAGTAGACTGCGATTTTTATGCTTTACTTCCTTTCTCCATTTCTGATATCATCTCCTGCTTTTTCTGTCAGAAAGAGAGACAGGCAGGCAGAGCATAGGGAGTCTCATGATGGTTGCCTAGCAGACATGCAGATGTAACACCAAGCTTTAAGGGATTCCGCAACAAAGGGCAAGTTTTTTCCCCCCTGCCTTGGCTTCAGTGGATTTCCCAAACCTATAAAATTCAGTTTTGCTGTTTGACTTACTACAAGGATTCAGAGTACTCACTCCTGTTGTTTGCCTTTTAGTCTTTTCCAGCTTCTGGGAACCTTAAGGTGAAGCTATTGCGTGGTTTTCTTGGCAAGATTTGTTCAGAGGGATATGCCTTTGCCTCCTTCTGAGGCTGAAAGAGTGTGATTTGCCCAAGATCACTCAGTCAGTCATGGCTGAGTGAGGATTCGAAGCCTGCTGTCTAGAGTCATGCTCAAAGCACTATACCACACTGGCTCATGCATTAAAAGAGGCTGACAGTATTAAATAAATATAAAATAGTTATTTACTATTTATCACCTTTGGGTGGCAGTATTACATAGATGATATGCTATTCACAAGCAAATGTTCTTTGCAGTACTCTGTGTGTGTGTGTGTGCGCGTGCGTGCGTGGGTTTAATTTCTGAAGCATGAAAACTCAGAAATGTGTGTATGAGAGTTTTGTTGCTTCAGAAAGGAAACCCACAGTTGAACAATACCTTTACTAGGATAGGTTTTAACTCTTATACCTACATATATATACATATACATATATGTCCTATCCTACATACAACAGGAAGAAAACAAAGGAAATTTTTGGAATGACCCAGAAAGAGGCTGCTTATATGTAAACATCCAATGTACAGATCCTCTTCTTTAGAAGTGAGGCATCATGTAGGCCATACTGTGAAGTCAGGAGGTATTTGTACAAAACTCCTCGAATCATAGAATCATAGAACTGGAAGAGGCCTCGTTAGTGATCATGTCCACTCCCCTGCTCAATGCTGGAAATCCAGCCAAAGCATCTCAGCAAGTAGCTGTCCAGCCTCTTTCTGAAGACATCAGAGAAAGAGACCCCATCACCTCAGTAGTAAAGGTAATTGGTTCCATTGCTGAATTGCTCTGATGGTCAAGAACTTGCTTCTAAAATTCAATCAGAATCTACCCTCCTGTAGCTTGAAACCATTAAACCAGGTTCTACCTCTGTGACAGCAAAGATCAAATCTTCACCCCTCTTTCTGTGACAGCCTTTTAGATATTTGAAGAGTGCAGTCATATAAGCCCTCAATCTTCTCTTCACATGCCAGCTGTCTCAGCCTTTCCTCATATGTTTTGTTCTCCATACCTCTTATTATCTATATTGCTCTCCTCTGAAACCACTCTAACTTGTCTATATGCTTAAACAAAGAGGTTCCTAGAACTGAACTCCAGGTGAGCACTAATGCAGTGGGACAATTACTTCTCTTGCATATTTGTCTACAATTTGGAATTTGTACAGGAATTTCTGTAGATTCTCTGTTTTCAAAAGTACATTATTTTGCAAGCAGAAGAAATGGGAGACACTTTTCAAAGTGCTCATTAGTTGGATGCTTTATTAGTAAAATAGCTTCCCCCCTTAATCAAAACATCCCAAAATTAAACTCAAACCACTATACCACTCTGGCTCTCTTGTTTGTATCCTCTTTAAATCTTTCTGCCTTTCTCCCCCTTCTCTCATTTTGAACAAACTGATCTTCCCATGCTTTGATGCCAGTTTCAATCGTGCAAGCTTCAGGTTGAAATGGTACATTAATTTGAATAGGTACATTAATTGTGTGTGTGTGTGTGTGTGTGGGTTTAATTTCTGATCATGAAGACTGAGCAATGCATAATTAGAATGGATTTGTTCATCATCACAATCACCTGGGTATCTCACCCATGTACATAACTATATCAGAACTCTCTCCTGACATTTTGAGATATGGGAGACTAATATAAAGAGCCAGTGTGATGCGGTGGTTTGAGTGTTAGACTAAGACCTGGAAACCAGGGTTCAGTTCCCCACTCAGTCATGGAAATACACTGGGTGACCTTGTGTGCATCACAGACTCTCAGCCCCCAGAAAAGGTTCAATTTAGGGTTTCCATAAGTTGGAAATGACTTGAATGTACACAACAACAACAGTATATGGAGGGAAAGGTCAATGTGAGGGGGTTACTAGAATCAAAGGAATATAGTTGGTATATTTAAATCAGATTTTTCCCTTCACTTTCGCTATTCTGAGAATAGCTGGTCAGTTGGGACAAAGTATTTATATCCTGTGTTACAATACAACTGTAATTCTGAAAGAAGTGTACTGTAATTCTGATTACTATTCACCTGTCATTTAAAAGATATGTTCTGTAGTATGGAAAGAACTTGTATTCTGGTCTTAAAGAAACACAGATCCCATTAGAATTTTATGGGCCATGCATACCTTGGAAAAACTGTATACGTGACTTTATTCAAGCACCTCTTTTGATGAGCCTCTTTCTCTCCTTGTAAGGATTGCAGATTACGATGCCTTGAGGGCAGCAGCCACCAAGAAAGATTTTGTGATGTTCATCTTAATGCCTATTAATCACAGTCACTCAGATCCCTTAATTTTTTTTTAAACCTTCAAATCCCAGGATTATTATACTAAAATCTTAGCAGGTAGGAAATATTCAATGTAAATTCTCAACCAAAGAGTTTGGAAAAGGGTTGACAAAACTAGGCCTTCTTCTTTTTTTTTTTTGTTGCATCAATGAAACCTCTTTATTAAAGGTAATCACTGAGAGATCTCCCTCTTTCTTTCGCCTGGCCCTGTAAATGGGCAGAGATGCTATTATAAAGGTCCTATTTCTATCCCTCCCTCCTCTTATACCCAGATTTGTGAAACATTTTTGGTGTTACACATCCAGAATTCAAGGGACCAAAATACTCTAAAGGCAAAAGATCCTTCTGATCTTGGAAGCAAGGCAAGGTCAGGCCTGGTTAGTACCTGGATGGGAGACCACCAAGAATATAAACAAACAACCAGAATGGCTTCTAAAACACTATATTGGACAACCACTGACAGGCAAATGATACTGTATATAAATTAGAGTTAAACTATATAAACCATAGTCCCGATAACTAAATCATATACATGTATAGATATATAAATATGAAATAAAGGAACTTGAGCAAAGTTCTCACCTGCATAAATTTTCACCTGAAAAAGTGGTTGGTGAAATGGAAACAAAAAAATTCGTGGGATCTTCCGTTCTGCTGAAAGGAATTATCTCTGCCGATAGTGGTTACATTCCTGTTGACAGAGCTCCTGATTTATCTCTACTGATAGTGGTTTCACTTTTGCCTGGAGGAGTGTCTTTGTGAAACATTGCCAACAAGTTACCCATAATGGTTTTATTTCTGGCAAAGGGTGTATCTTTCCATCTTGTAATTTGCATTTCTGTATTTTTGTATTCTTTGCAACTATCTATTGTCCTTATTAAGTATCTGTGAAGTCTGTGTCTATTAGACCCCATCTTGAATACTGTGTCCAGTTCTGGGCACCCCAATTCAAGAAGGATATTGACAAGCTGGAGCAAGTCCAGAGGAGGGCGACCAAAATGGTGAGAGGCCTGGAAGCCATGCCCTATGAGGATAGACTTAGAGAGCTGGGTATGTTTAGTCTGCAGAAGAGAAGGCTAAGAGGGGACATGATAGCCATGTTTAAATATTTGAAGGGATGCCATGTAGGGGAAGCAGAGGGCTTGTTTTCTGCTGCTCCAGAGACCAGGACAAGGAGCAATGGATTCAAGCTGAAGGAAAGGAGATTCCACCTGTACCTCAGGAAGAACTTCCTGCCAGTCAGGGCTGTCCGGCAGTGGAATCTGCTGCCTCGGAGTGTAGTGGAGGCTCCTTCCTTGGAGGCTTTTAAGCAGAGGCTTGATGGCCATCTGTCAGGAGTGCTTTGAGGGTGTTCCTGCATGGCAGGGGGTTGGACTGGATGGCCCCTGTGGTCTCTTCCAACTCTACATTTCTATGATTCTATAATTCTATATATTGTTCCCCAATAAGTATCTGTGAAGCCTGTATCCATTGTCATTAGTGACTACTGTTATAATACATATTTGTGTATATATATAAATGTTGTTTATTTTATGTTTATATATCAACTAGCGTATTTACCCGACGTTGCCCGGGATTTTGTTTTCCTCTTAAGAACTCACCAAAGAGTCTTCTTCAGTATCTGTAACTTTTCCCCATATTCCCCAATCCAATCTATATTCAAAGTTGTTAACATACAGAGGTTGGGTTCCCGACGAAGTATACTGTTCTCCTCCTTGCTGCTAGGCCTTGTCTCCATGGCAACCAGCCTATTCCAGTACCTGTAACTTTTCCCTATATTCCCCAATCCAATCTGTATTGAGAGTTGTCAACATAACAGAAGTTTGGTTTCTGAGGGAATACACTGTCCTTCTTCTTACTGCTGGGCCTCATCTCCATAGCAACTGGCCTGAGGCCCAAGAGCTCTCTGCCTGAGAATTCTAAAGGCCCCTCCCTAAACTGCTAACCCCAGGATGCCACAGAATCTCCACAGCCAGCCAATCATATGAGGTCTTCTTGCCTCACACAGGCAATCGTATGAGGTCTTCACCTGCCTGACGCAGACAAACAGACAAACTCACAGACAAACTTTGACTTTTATATAGTAGATACATGTATATGGTTTAGTTATCAGTCTTGTTCAGGAGTATGGTTTATATAGTTTAATTTTAATTTATATACAGTATCGTTCACCTGTCGGTGGTTGTCCAAGACCACCAAGGAATACCAGCTATATTTCAGAGGAAGGAAATGGCAAACCACCTCTGAGTATTTCTTGCCTAAGAAAACTTTGTGAAGTTTATGGGGTTGCCATAAGTTGATAGGTGACTTGATGGCAGTGTTGTGCAGTGGTTTTAGTATGTGCTACAACTCTGGAGAGCAGGGTTCAAATTCCTGCTTGGCTGTGGAAACCCACTAGCTGAGCCTGGGCAAGTCACACTCTCTCAGCCTCAGAGGAAAGCAAAAGGCAAATCCCCTTTGAACAAATTTTGTCAAGAAAACCTCACAGTAGATTCTCCATGGGACTGCCATAAGTCAGAAATGACTTGGAGACACACAGCAACAACAATGAACACACACCGGTTCAGAATTCCCAAACAGCACTACCTCTGACAAAACTTATTACCTCTACTCACACAAAGAAGGTGGAAGTAAAGCCATTTTCATCTTTCTTCTGTCCTCGCTGGCAAATTAAAATTCATCTTTTGAAATACGATGGACTATCTTGAACCATTAATTTGCTTATTAATATTGTTGGTTTTTTGTTGCTGTTGTTATCATTAGTAGTATAATCCTGTACAGGAGATATGTATATGCATTGTAGTTATGGTCTACTCAGTGAATCCTGGCCCAGTCTCACCAATCTCCATTTACCAGCCAGCAGCTGCTGTGAGGCCCTGTTCCCCCATCCCTCGGAATGCAGCTGAGTGCCATTTTCACTCCCTCCTGTGAAGGGAGGGTGGAAACATGAGTCAACTGCTTCCCAATCAACAGGGGGAACAGACCTCTATTGATCACAGCAGCTGCTGCCTGGTAAGTGAAGACTGGGGGAGTTCTTTTTTAGTCTCTTATGTATCCCCTAACTGATTTAGATGCTATGTTGGGATTGTGTATATGTGATAGTCATGCATTTGTTAGGCTATACATTTGTAACTGCCATAGAGGATTCTGGCCATTATTACTGCTGCTGCTGCTGCTGCTACTATTAGAAATATAAATCTTAAGAAGAGGGAACAAGAGGGGCAGTAAAGTGTCTGGATTTTGGAGGGAGTCTTCAATCCAATGGTTGAACATTGCTCATAAGAACAGGTAACTCTTCCCAAGAATTCTTTTCTTTTTTCTTTCTCTCCTCATTAGTCTGTCAACCAATTAGATCCTTTTAACTCTGCTTTTGAGATGGCATTGGCACAGGAGGAGGTCTACCAGAGATTACCATGTCAAAGCCCTTCAAACTTAAAAAGAAACCACTTTGTTTTCTACTTTGAGAGCTATCAGTTGCCAAGTACAAGTTTTAGATACACACTTTTTTGAATCATTGCATGTTGAGTGTTATTTTATTGTATTGTATTCACTGGTACTGTAATTGTGGCATTTTATATGCAAGTTAATATGAGGCCTATGGGATACTTTTTGTTCCTGTTCAGTTTATTAGTTAGAATTACAAATACATATGTATTGTTGAGAACCAGGATAGTGTAAGTTTTCAAGTGTTGGAGTAGAACCCTGGAAGACCAGAGTTCAAATCCTCACCCAAACTCGTTTGATGACCTTGGACAAGTCATTCTCTCAGGCTCAGGGGAAGACAATGGCAAATGACCTCTGAATAGAAGGTTTCCCTCAGGGTTGCGATAAGTCAGAGACATGCAATTGAAGGCATGCAATAACAATGTATTGTTGCCCACTCACTGCCCCCCAAATAAAATGGACCCAAGAGCAAATCAAGGCTGAATGTTCACAAGAAGCTACAATGACTAACTGTGGCTATTACGCGGGGGACGTATGTGATGACAGGACTCACTGGAAAATATGGTATGCTTGGTAAAAGTGGGAGATAAGAAAAAAGGAAGGCTTAATTGCAGGTGGATCAACTCAGTCAAGGAAGCAACAGTCCTGAGTTTCCAAGATCTGTGATGACTGTGGCTCTCTCATTCACAGAGTTGCCATAAAGTGAAGCTGATTTGGCAGTAAACAATAGCATACTTGTACATTTTTAATCCCTCCAAGTCTGTACGAATATTTCTTGGCCAAAACATGTCCTGCTATTTAGTGGAATAAGTAAATATTTAATGCACTTTAGAGTTTTAAATCTTGAGTTAAGTCTTGGGGATCCGTGGAAACAAAAGATATTTAAAGGAGGTCCCTGGTAAGGAAAAAGTCAAGAACTACTGAACTACTGCTATAGAACATGTTTTGTATCCAGAAAATCCTAGAATTTAATCTCCAGTTTAAAAAAGGAAAAGAAGGGGAAGGTAGTATGGTGTCATGTTTTGAGTGTTGGGGACTTGAATCCCTCTCAGCTGTGGAAACCCAGTTGGTGGCCTTGGGCAAGTCACACTTTCTCAGCCTCAGAGGAGAACAAAGGCAAACCCCCACTAACAAATCATGGCAAGAAACTCCTTGCCAAGCCCACCTTAGAGCCTCCATAAGTCAGAAATTATTTAAAGGCACACATCATCATCATCATCATCAACAACAACAGTAAATTTGTATTAAGAAAATAGTCCCCTCACCCCCAAATAGATAAAATCTAATCCCTTTGAGGAGACATGGCTGAATCAACCAGGCTAGGGAAAGAGCACAGATGAGGAGATGCCCTTTCCCTGCAGCAGACTGTGAGCCGTCCTTCTGTAACAAAAATAGAATTTGTGTTTTTTTTCTCCTTAGTGGAAGTTGGATGTGAGAGAACAAAGTTTTAAGGAAAGCATTCATTTACTGTGTTTACATTTTAAGACCAAACCAGAACTGGAAACCATGAAGCCTTCTGAAGAAGAACATGGAGGTACAACCATCTAAATCAGAGGTGATAATAGTGGGCTTTGTGACTGGCCCCTGAAAACTATATGGGAAGGGGGAGAGAAGGGCAGAGGAGAGTTTTCCCAAAGAAGGGTCTCTATGGGATGGCAAGGGCAAGCTATACACAGGACATTACAGGGCTACCACACACACTCCAATGGTCAAGCTAACAGGATTTCTGTAGTTCCCAAAGGAGCCACAGAGATGAAAAAGAACTCCACTGTGATTAGGGCAGGCAGCTTGTTCAGCTGTCACATCTTCTCAGCATAGTGTTTCAATTTAATATAGTTGCTTCACACGGGTAATTCTGACACCTTAGAGTTCTATAGTTCAGACTGTTGTAATTTTTCAGAATATGCCCATGCATGAAACCAACAGTTAGAAGCAATTTAATTCTGAAAGTTGTGTGCCTCAAAAAAAGGAGGAAGGACAAGAATTAAAAACACTAAATGTGGCAGAACCTTTAATCTTTACAGAACAGAATATTCATCAAGGCTTTCTAGAAAATAAAATACAGACCATCAATTAGCCTGTGGAGACTTCTCTTCTCCTTTGCTCACAGGTTACCTAGCCAAAGGTTGCAGTCTTCCACATCATGGCGAGCTCTAATGCATTAATATTCAGACTACAGCAATTATCTGCTAGGTTTGCATCTGTTCATATAAATTGGCATACTTTTATTATTTATGATTTATGCAAGTCTGTATTCTCTTTTTGGTAATGTTTTTTCTATTTTGGAGGGATGTATAAGGGGCTACTCTGAAAAGGTCTTGGTCTATAAAGAATGAGGAGAGGAATGGCCAAATCAGATTGCTGGGGGATCCACTAAGAATGCTGCCCCACACCCTGTAACCAGTGCTGGCCATGATGTTGGTGTTTCCAGTCAGAAGCTGCTCAATCATTTTTCCTGTAGTTGCTTTATAACTACTGGCCATGGGAGTAGATCTTATCTGAGGATTTTTCTTTTGTTAATATGTTATTTTCAGTTGCAGAGGTTGGATGACAGGATGCTGTTGATGAAGGCTTATGCAATGCCTTCACAGGTGCTATTTTAATTCACTTTATCCTTCTGACAGCTTCATTTTTACTCCAGCAGAGTGTGAAAGAAACCCTCATATTGGTTTTGATTTAGTGTTGCCATTCCAAAAGTAGATCCATTGCATTATCTACCTAACCTGATCTTAATGAAGGTTCATGAATATGTGTGCCCACATACAAACACAAACAATCTAGGGTTATATCTGAAAAAGCCATTGTGCATAGTGTTCTGTCTGCAAGTGAAACAATGTGTTTCAGGGAGGCCATCGTTAATAGCACCATAGCAATCACTGATTCTTAGAACAGCAGCAGTATTGCCATCAATCACATACTAGCGGCTCTTCCTCTCTCTGTCAGCTGTACACTGGCTAAATACAGTCACAAACAACATTTCTTGACAAGCTCTCTTTGCAGATTCTTCAAAATGCTGACCCCTAGTGCAAAATACAAAATCCAAGAAATGGTTGGAATGACTGTTGAGTAAAAAGCTTAAGGCTGTGCAGCTCAGGCCTGACCCAAGACACTTTGCTGCCTGAAGCAAAGGACAAGATGGCACCCTCCTTCCATTCCACATACAGAAGTTGACAAGACTGGCAATTGAATCTTCAACAATAGTGATAGGACTGTGTCTTGAACTAACACACTACATGTAAGGGAAACAAGCTACCTTATGGGCAGGCAGTGTGGTACATGCAGGTGTGTCCTCCAGCACATTGCCCCTGCTCTGTGTGGAGGAACTGCTATCTAAGCCACTTGCTTCAGGATGCCTAATGGGGGCTGGCCTTGGTGCAGACTTTGGAAGTATGTTGGTTCCTTGTACGGTCTGTGATGCTGCAAAAACTGTAATGCTTTGTGCTTTTACACTGAGTCTTCTGCCATCTCTCTTGGAGTATCTTAAAAATTCATTATCCCTGCTGATGCTAAAAGGGACTCGGCAGCTCACCGGCTTGACATGACAACCTTAGTATAGCTGGAATGGGGGAAAATACTTCTTTGCACTACAATTCCCAGAATCTTCAGTTAACATGAGGGATTTCAGAGAGCCAGTGTGGTGTAGCAGTTTGAGCATTGGACTGTGACCCTGGAGACCAGGGTTTAGTTCCCTGCTCAGCTGTGGAAACCCACTGGGTTACCTTGGCTATGTCATACACTCTCAGCTCCAAAAAACCCTGTGATATTTTCACCTTAGAGTTGCCATGAGTTGAAAATGGCTTGAAGGCACACAACAACAACAAAGTCTGCAAAGCAAAGTTTCCAGGTTCTATCACCTTGACCTGGAGCAGCTTCTGTGTTGCTTTTCCTATCTGAAAACACCACCCTCCATACCCCCGCTAGTGAATCAATGCAAGTACTCACAGTCTTACATGCTTCAGCTGAATTCAGAGACAAAAGTGAAATAGCTTCAAGCGTTCTGGGCTCCCCTGTTGAGAGATATTTGATTTATGTGACATCTTACTGTATTGTTTTCTGCTCTGGATGGGGGGAGTGTTAAAGGATGCAGACGCATAACTGTATTAAGAATATCAATTGCAGCCAGGGGGCAGTAATAAGTAGCTTGAAGAAGGACAATGAACTGTGACAAAGGCAGACATCTCCCTGATGACCTCTAGAAGGACCATCAGCACCTTTCCATGCTGATTTTTTTTAAAAAAAAAGGCAGAAAGTGTTTTGCATTAACATTCTGCACTGTACAGAAAACCTCCATGACTCATAGCCCTGCAGCCCTCTAAAATACATTTACTAGCCTTAAAGAGTTAGGACAGGAATGATTCCCAGGGGGCACTGAGGTGCTCAGTAGTGGTGACTCATGCACACAAATCACCCCTCACCTTAAAGTTATTCATCCTGTCCTGGAGTTTTTTTAAAAATGCCAGCCTGCACAAGCATATCTCTTGCAGCTGGGATAATTAAGGAAAGAATGGCTAAACTTCTTCCAAGCTCCATCAGAAATCCTAACTGCAGTTCTGGGGCACCTTGGCTACAGGATCCAGAAACTGGGTGCTATATTCTAGTATCAGAAAGCAGAAGCAAAAGGTCAACTTAATGAATGAAAGCTGTCAGCCATGTGCTATGTTAGAGGGCATTGTGGACATTTGCATGTTTGCCTACTGTAATACAGGCATACCTCTGTTAACAAAGCCTCTGACAGTGAAGCTCCTTTTTACAAAGGTCTTTCAATTGCCCAGTCCCCCCTTTCATTCTTTTTCTAGCTGGAAGATTTTTGGCAGCATTAGCATTGGGAAGATGATGAAAGCAGGCTGAAGAAACAGACTTTGGATGCTGGATTGCAGCAGTGTGTCCGCACTAAACAATGCAATAAGCAAAGCTTGAGCTGGGAAAAAGCAAGGACATCAGCTGATGCTACTGTACCATGTGTGCTTGACCACAACAGGAAAAGTAAGCAGCAGTTTCCTCCCTAAGCCCTTACAAACTTGCATGAACAGCAATACAAAGAGAAAAGGTGAAAACAGATAAGCCTGCCTCACCAGCAATTCCTAACTTGTCATAAAGACACTAATTTATAATTTGGCCTCCAAATTGGAAATCCTAAGAAAAATGGATGATGATAAAGGGGGAAAAATCATCTTTGGATGCATTTTGGAAGAAGGCTTTAAGTGAGCTCTAAAACTGTTCTTTCCATGTTATTTCTGCCCCAGTACCAAATTTTCTGCTAAAGAAGTAACATTCAGGAACACATCTATTTGGCTAAGTTCAGGAAGTAAAGGATTACTGTTTTCAGAAATGATAGAAAATCTGGTTTCTGGTTTTGACTTTTTACATAAGTGACCTTCACATCAGTCCCATGTGATTCTTTTTTCCCCTCCCTATTTTCCCCTATTAGTGGTTTTTACAAAAAGTGTCAGGACCTAAATGGCAAGAAAGTTGTTCTGCAGAACTCGAGGTTTCAGTGATCTGAAACTACAAAGAGGTTGTAGTGATACAAAAAGGAGCGATCTCAAATGCAAGAGCTTGGAAAAGTGACTTTTTGGGAGTACAGTGCCCAGAACTTCATAGATACCATGGCCACCCAGCTCAGCTTGAAAACAGATTTAACATATTTCACAGCAATAAAAGGAATACCTGCCAGTGCTTACTGGCAAGGCAGTGTCCTTGCCATGAGGCATGGTCATATGATATATTTCAGGTCATTAAAATCCAAAGCAACATGCTTTGACTGAGGTCCTACACTACTTCAGTGAAGCATTAGCAAAGTTGAAGAAGGAAACAGAAGCAGGAGCTGGTGTTTGAGTACAGCAATATTTTTTTTAAAAAAAAAATTATGGTGCTAGCAGGGAGATTGGATGTGGGCTATCTAGTAGAGGCTCATTGGAGATAAGACAAGAAGTACTGATGTCAATAAACAAATGAATCCTGGAGTGGAATGATTATCTGTTCCAGATGGGGCTGCAGTCCTTCTGATGGGCCAAGTTTGCCACATTGGTCCTGAATATCCACCTGTCAGTTTTGCTGGACCGCATTTGCCCAGCTCCAACCAGTGACGGCTGGCAGTTTTCACTGTGGAACAGTGAATCAACTCTGGGGTTTCTTCTTCTCCTCCTCCTCCTCCTCCTCCTCCTTCTCCTTCTTCTTCTTCTTCTTCTTGTGTACCTTGAAGTCATTTCTGACTTATGGTGACCTTCCTCTGACTTATGGGTACCCTCCTCTGAGGTTGAGAGGGTTTGACTCATGCAAGGTTATCCAGTGGGGATTTGAAAACTGGCTTCCAGAGTTGTTGTCCAGTGCTCAGACCACTACACTGTGCTGGCTCTGAGGTTCAATGCTTATTTTAAAGAGCTATCCAAGGTACTGAAGGTACAGAGCTTGAACTAGTGCTCCAGTTCTGCAGAAAACGTTGCTGGTCAGTTACACATGCCCTAATCACCACCATATTATATTCTGGCAACACACTTTGACCAAGATCAGTGTAGCATCAGCAGATTGTGTTATGCTATTCATGTAATGTATAGCAGCATAGTGCAACAAACGTGGCTCAATGGTCAAAGTACATGGCTGACAACCCAATGTGTAATTGCAGTGTGAAATGTATAATGGCAATGCATAGACAGTGTACATTCACACTCTACTCTGTGTTCTTTAAAGTGCTACCTCAAGTGTGATAAATCCACAAGTGCAACTCTACTTACACTTACTTACACTTCCATCAACAAAACACAACCAAAAAAACCACTCTGCAGGCATAGCACAATTTATACCTGGGTGTGTCATTAGTGTATTGTAGTGGTTTGAGAGTTTGACTACAACCCTGGAGACCAGTGTTCAATTCCTTGCTTGGGCATGGAAACCCACTGGGTGACTTTGGTCACATCACACATACTCAACCCCAGAAAACCCTGTGATAGGTTTGTTTTAGGGTTGCCATAAATCAGAAATTTGCTGAAGGCACACAACAATGACTATGTCACTAAGAGCATGCCAGCCTTTATCTGAGACTGTTTTCAAGGGTGTTCAAAAGGTGTGCACAAAATGTAGCATCCAGAATGCTTTTAAGTGTCTACTGTTCCAGCCCTGTTTCCTGGGTTACTGCACTTGCTTCTAGCCTGATTCAATGTGTTCATTATTACCTATAAAACAACAAATGTGTTCAGGCCAACTTGTTTGAAAAACCATACCCTCCTTGCAGGGACATATCCATCAATGACAGTCATTCTAGGTCCTCTAGGAGATGCAGCTAGCAGTAACATAAGACAAAGTTTTAAAGGCACCATCTGGCCATGGTCCAATGGGATGGGAGGCCTCATTCCACAGTGATTGGACAGAGATCCTCCATCTTCAGATTATACACTGCCATTGGAGACATAACCTTAGCTATGGAATGTTTTCCCCAAAGACTCTCAACTAACCCTGATGGCTTTTAGGTGTGTGCGCAAAAGATTGGGTTTCCCCCACTCCCTTAGACTTTTAATAGGTTTAAATTGTGGTTGCTTCTGTTTATTCCATTTCTATGCTGATTTTATTATCTGTATTCTGTCACAACTGTTACATATATGGGCTGTTGTAAACAGGATTGGATTGTTGTAAATTGGCTTGGGTTCTAGAAGTAAAATAAATCAAGATGGTATCCATTTCAGACAGCAAAATGGCTGAGTTTGGCACAGCTGGCTGGTCTGTAGCAATTCCTACACTGATTAACTGTACTTTCTTGTCAAAACAAAAAAGTCAGCAGTACTCTTTGGCCAAGCTGTTTCACCCATGAGTCTCCTCTGTTCTTTATCTGTGATCTGATTTATTTGTTCCAGTTCTGATTCTGTCTTCAAATTCAAAGCCTTGATATTTATTCCAGCTCCCTGTTCTTGGGCATATTCCACTCCTGTAGAGAGGATTGTCATTGACTTCATCCCTTCACTGTATGGAAGGGTTGCCAGCTATCTGTTGTAAGAAATGCCCCTTACTTGAGGGCTAGAAAACCCTTTCAGGACTAGCAGGTGTTCTTTATTATAAGGAGTGCCCCTCATTTGAGGGCCAGAAAGCTTGCCCCTTGCAGGAATGGTAGGTGTCCTTTATTATAAGGTATGTCCTCTATTTGAGGGCTGGAAGGCTTTTGCTTTTATATGGACTGAACAAGTTGCAAAAAAAATTCCTATATTTAGGGTGTGGGCCCATCCATCCATCCATCCATCACTTTATTTATATCCCACCTTTCTTCCAGGCTGGGACTCAAGGCAGCTTACAAAAAAATTATAATAAACACACGTGGTTTAAATCATACAAAATTAGCCTTAAAACAGTATTAAATAACAGAATTAAAAACAATTAATACTTTACTTTAAAACTAATTAAAAACAGTACAGCACCATACAAGTCATTTGTGTTAAAATTTGTGTCCAAAATCTTCCTGGAAAAGAAAGGTCTTAACCTGTCATTGAAAGGGGGGTGGGGGAAGGAGGAGGAAGAGGAGGAGGGGGAAAAGCAGCCATTCATAAGTTCGTCCTCTGTGAGGCAACAGGCTATGCTGATGGTAGCAGTGCTGCTGGTAGGGTCTACCAAGTCAGACATGCTTTTGCTGAGGAGGTAGGCTAAATGTGCTAAACAGTTCTGGGCAGCAGCAGTAGTGGGGACCAACGCTGAGAGAGGATTTCTCAGAGACAATGGCAGTGGCAGCATAGCTCACTTATTAGTACTGAGCAGAAGAAGGCATGGTAAACCCGTTTGGGTGGTGCTTTTTTGTTTTGTTTTTTTAATCATAAAAACCCTATGATGAGACAATTTGAAAGGAAACAAAAGATAGTAGCAGAAGATGACATTCCCAGGGCAGAAGGCACTCAACAAATTACTTGTGTAGAGTAGAGGACAAGTAAGAGTAGTGCTGTGGCTAGTGATGTAACTGGACTCAAGCTGAAACGATGTTCAGCTGTTGATGTTCTCATAGGTGAAAAGAAAGTTCTAAGCTGCAGTCTTAGGAAATGAAAATCTAAGAAGAGATGAGGTGACATTGATAGGGAGGAGATCTGTATTAGAAGCAGTCAAAGGCTATAATGAAAAGCCTGACCAAAGCATATCAATAACACTTCAGGGAAAATCCATTAATATAACAATAATGCAAGTTTCTGCTCCAACTCCAGAGGTAGAAGAAGAAGAAATTGAAAGATTCTGTGCTGGAGTCCAAAAAGAAATTGACTGCACATCAACACAGAACTTCTTGTTAAACATAGGCAATTGCAATACAAAAGTAGGAAACTGAGCAGAATCAAAGATTATGGGAAAATTTGGCCTAGGATCAAGAAATGAAGCAGGAGAGCAACTGACTGAATTTTCTGAGGCCAACAGTTTGTTCATTGCCAACACAATCTTCAAGAAACCAAAGAGAAGACTGTATACATGGAATTACCTAACGGCCAATACAGAAATCAAATAGACTACAAAATGGAAGCAGAAGATGGAGAAGCTTCATTCTCCCTGCAAAAACAGGAGCAGGAGCAGATTGTGGCACAGGCCATGAACTGCTGATATCAACAATTAGAGTAAAGTCAAGGAAGAACACTAAAGCAACCATTCTGCCAAAATACAACCTGAAGAACATCCCTGTAGAATTTAAAGATAATGTAAAAATAGATTTACACTATTAAGCTTAATTGACCAGACGGCCGAAGAATTCTAGACTGAAACCAGGGACATTGTCAGGGAGGAATGAAAAAGGACACTATCTGGAGCCAAAAAGAAAAAGAAGCCTCAAGGGATGACAGATGAAAACACTATGATGGAAACAAATGACAGATTTATTCAAGGAAGAACATTTGAAGATGAATCTACAATTTTAGAAAGTGAAGTGGAAGCTGCATTCAGGGAATGTGTGAGAAATAAATTACTAGGAACAGAAGGTATACCAATAAAGCTGCTTCAGTCTACAGTGACAGAATCTACTCTAGTTCTAACTAAAATCCATTAAAAAAATTGAAAACCAAAAAAAATGAACCACAGATTGGAAATAATCAACATACATTTGAGTATCTAACAAAGGGGACACCAGGGACTGCAGTAACCACTGGACGATTGCATTAATCATCCATGCATGCAAAGTGATGTGCAAAATTCTTCACCAAAGACTTTTCCTATTTTGTTGTTGTTGCTGTTGTTATACTTGTTGTTGTGTACCTCCAATTCATTTCCGATTTATGGTGACCTTAAGATGAGCTTATCGCAGGGTTTTCTTGGGTGTATCACACACTCTCAGCCCTCAGAAAACTACCTGATAGGTTCACCTTAGGGTCATCATAAGTTGGAAACTACTTGAAGGCACAGAACAACATCTACGTATACCTCCAGTGATCTGTTTGCATTCAGACCTAATAAGGGGAAATGAGGAAAGGCATAAGTAGAGCATGATTCCACAACAGATCAGGAAACCGAATCACAGAGATTCCAGTTATTACATCATGGTCATATATGCTACTTCTATAATCATACACGTACAATCATGTTGGGCTTGCCCTGGGTCAGTTGAACTAAATTGCTGGGAATGCATGGGGAAGTACCTGTTGTATCTTCCCTCTAGTTAAAAAAAGCCCCCTGTATGAAGATATCTGTATGACATAGTTTATTATTTATCTGCTTTGTTAGCAACAATGCTTTCTGAATTGCAAATAACAACATGCTCTGCTAGGGATATTTCAAGATAGCTTGCAGTAAGCCCTTTTAAAGGGTCACTCAGTGGCTTGGATGCACTTTCTGTGAGTTGGCCGGCATACAGCCCATCCCCTTCTTGCTGACGTCTGATTCTATCGCACATCAGACTTTTCCCACTGGAGCTGAGGAAAGAGCTTCAATGAAAGCCGCCTGCTTGCAGTCTTAAAGAGACTGCAGACACTGGAACTGCTACTGCCTCTGCTTCTATTTGATTCTTTCCCTGGAGCATTCAGCCAGAAATACCACCAGGAAGGATGGAGATACTGTAACATCTGTGGTAGCCTAACAATGGAGGAGTGAGCCATTAGTTTCTTTTGAATCACTTTTCTGTAGCAACTGCTAAAGAGGATCTGTTGAGATCAGGCTAAAATCCTGCAAGGAGATGAAGGACAATCATGCTGGCTGAGTAAAGTTGTGGCTTCCTAGTCAGAGACGATGGTTTTGTCTGTCCCAGTGATTGCTCTCGGAGCTACCTTGGGGACAGCTACAAGCATCCTTGCCTTGTGCGGTCTCACCTGCTTGTGTAAATGCAAGCGTGCTGGGAAAGGATCCCCAGACAAGGAAAAGGGTCTGGATTCTGAAAATGCCAAGCCCAGCGTGCTTCAGACAGTCCAGCAGGTAAAGCACTCTATTGATTTTGTTCTCCACAGTGGCTCGAGAAGTGCAGGTTTAGAGTGAGGTTGCCAAGTGGGAGATATAATTTGATTGATAGCAATCATCTTTGGTTGTAGGTTTTAAGGGTGCAGCATGACTTCTGTGCAGGGAGGAGGACAGGAGGGAGGAGGGAAGGGCTCAGGTGGCATGTGGGATTATGAAAGCAACAGACAGCTTTTGTTTTAGGAAGAGGAAAGGCGGGTGTGTGTATGTGTGTGAAAAAGAAACAGCAACCTCTCAATCAGTCTCTGTGGTTGCAGACTCCAGACAGAAAATTAACTAGTAATTATGTCTAAATGTTTTATGATGCTCCTTCATCTTTCTATTTACATTCTTGTGTGCACATATGCCTCTGCTACAAAAGGAAATGCTCTCTGTAGAATTAACTAGCATCTTATTTACTTACTTACTTACTTACTTATTTATTTATTTAACAACTGATCTTTTTGGATAATACGTCCCAAGATGGTGTACTTCAAGACCTAGTCTAGTAAACATAATAAAATGTTGATTAAAAATTTAATATTAATTACAATTTTTTTTGTAAAAATTAAAACCCCAGTTGATTAAAATGAACCATTAAAAATCACAACAGCTCCAACAGAATACTAGCTCAATTAGGAGCCAAAGTAAACAAGTGAGTGCCTTTGAGGGCCAAGTAGTCTGGTAGAGATCAATAATGACAGAGTTCTGCAAGTTGGGAGCCACAACCAAAAAGGCCTTTTCCCTTGTATCCCCCCCACATTCGAGTTGCTTTTACAATGGGACACACAAGTAGGGCTTCTAGTGCTGATTCCAGACTATGGGCAGCTTTGCTATTGTGTGCTTTTGAGTCAGCTCCAACTTATGGTGACTCCCAGGAGAACCTATCATTTGGTTTTCTTGATAAAAATTGTTCAGAAGGGTTTGTTTTTGCCTTCCACTGATGCTGAAAGTGTGATCTTGTCAAGGTCATGCAGTGGGTTTCCAGGATTTAAACTCTGGTCCCCCAGAGTCCTAATTTTACACTCAAACCACTATACCATGCTTGCTCTATATAGGCACTTTATATATATTATAACACTAATATAATAGATATTAAGATATATGGTAAAATTTTAGGGCAAGGCATAAATAAAAATCTAATTATGGCACATGTCTGATAGCTGTCAATATTGTTGCGCTGTTATTATTTACGTTGTCCACGATAATGTTCAGATATTGCCAGATCTTACTGGATCATCTCAATAGGGTGACTATGTGTGCATGTTTGTGTCTGTCAACTTCTGGGGACCCCATGGATTTCATAGAGTTTTCTAACTATATACTATACAGTGCTCAACTATACTGTGTGGAAGCAATTTATGACCAGAGATGAGTAGGAATTATTACACAGTTCATCTCAATGGGTGACTATGTTGTATGTGTATGTGTCTGTCAACTTCTGGGGACCCTATGGATTTCATAGGGTTTTCTCACTATATACTATACAGTGCTCAACTATACTGAGTGGAAGCAATTTATGACCACAGACAAGTAGGAATCATTACACACAGTTTGGGGGAGTTAGACCTTGAAGAAATACATTTGGATTCAACTCAGGCATTCATTTGTTCAATGGACCCGGGCAATTCCTTCTTTCTTGGCTTCAGGTACTCATCTGGAAAATGCTGATGGTCTACCATACCCACTGTTACTTATTTATGAAGATATTTTCATACTATTTTACAACCTTAAAAAGGGTCCCTTAAGTTTTTATCAGAACAAAACAGAATAAAATCAAACAACAAACCAGATAAGTAGATAAAACTTGTGAAAGTGAAAAGAATTTTTAAAAAAAGTGAAAAGAGCAGAGTTAACCATGTCAACCATTCCATACCCTCCAACATTTCACAGATGAAAATTGGGACACATGCCAAAGCACCATCAGAATGTGGAAGAACGGACAAGCTAGGAGAGGCTGCAGCAGTTTGCTTTGGCCTGAGCCTAATAGAAAAGGCAAGATACCACCCTCTCCTCTCTCCTCTCCCTTCTGAATTAATTGAGTGAAAGCCACTTTTGTACTTTGAACTCAATTTTACAGAAATTGAAGGAAACTGAGGAGAAAGGGGGAAAGTCTGAGGAGGAGAGAGGAACTGGAACAATTTAAAAGCAGCCAAAAAGAAAAAGAAAAAGTGGGATGTCAGAGAATTAATTTGGTCTTTTCTTGCCAAATCTGGACAGTTGGAGGGCATGTCATTCTTTTTTACATATCAAAAGACACTGGATATACCTAATACTATATAATGAATCATGAAATTACAGAATATTGCTATAATGACTAAGCTCCCTAACTATATGAGAGACAAAACTTGAATAATCATAGTCTTCTGCAATGTGATTTTCTTTCTGATCTTGTGAAGAGATGTTCTGTTTTGTCTGCTTTTTTAAAAACAACAACAAGATTTTCAATAATCTGTTAAAAAACCCAAAAAGCCTAGTGGAATAAGAATATTTTCACTGCCTGCAGATCATGTATAGAATTAGAATTTCATAATCGGGGTGCTGCTCCAGAAAAGACCCTATCTAATGCTTTCCCTGAACTAACCTCTTTTAATGGTGTGACATACAAGAGAGCTTCTGAAGTTTATCTTAAAATATAGGCAGATTCATATGAAAAGATCTTTCAGACATCTCGACTACAAGCTATGTAGGTAAGCTTTATAGATTAGGATGAACTTGCTTATAAAGCACATTGATACCTAGCATAAGACTAATCTATTTTGTTCTGAAAAATATACCCCAGAGAGTGTTCTGGCTGCTGCATTCTGCAACAGTTGCAGTTTTCAAACATTTTTTAACAGGAAGCCCCACATAAGCTTGTTATAGAATAAAAGCCTCAGTCCAAATAAATGCTATTGCTATTATTGCTATATATAGGTTTATATGATAATAACAATCTCATTTGCTTGGCACTTCAGTCTTCAACCTGATTTGGAAACTCTCATTTCTGTTATGTCCAAATGGTCACTTCTGTGTGAATAAGGGAATGTTTGAGCTCATTCTCTGGTTTTCTGTGAATTCCCTTTGTTAAATATAATGATCAATTGACTGTTCAGTCAATCGCCATTTATTGTTATGGTCAATGCCTGTAACATCAAAACTCAGTAGCCTGGAGTTAGGTTCTCACTTCAAAAGTAACACTTACAGCCCCAGAGACTCTGGCCAACCCAGTGCCAAAAGCTGAACCAGTAGTGTGCTTAATAGTCTGTGACATAAAAACTGTATCCAAATGCATTTACTAGATATAAAACTTTATGGTTAAGGTTTATGGTATTTTGCCTTTGCTGCCAAAGTTATTGATTATATGGCTCTTCACAATCATCTGACTGCACTTTTCATTTTCCCAATGGCCTTTTTTAAATGCCATCCTTTGCATGTAGAGCAGGATTCTGGTAGAGACTGACCACATACTAATTGTACAGTTCTATAAATAAGATTAGCCTAATTAAAATCTGATCATGGATCATCCTTGAATTTTTCAGGATTAGCTCAAATACTCACAGACCTCCGTTCATCTGGTCTGTGAATATTTACTTGTTACATTTATAATCTATTCATTCCCAGTAAAGCATTCAGGATGAGACAGACATTAAGTAACACTGCAAGACAAATGACATGCTTAGGACACCCAGTGATCTTTACAATTCCCCTCTGCTAAGAGACATTTTCAGAGATTGCTATCCTTTAGGGGCATGCTGAGGACAGCACTGGCAATGAGACAGTGTCTTCCATTGACCCTGAGGGCAGCAGGGTAGTAGGGGCTGTAGGTCAGGCTCTGCAGCACTGTCCTCCTTCCACAGAAGAGGATGACCAAGAGGCATGAGAGGAATGATTGACAGACTGCTAACTGCTGCTCTCCCACGTCTACCTCGCTCTGCCTGGATGGGTCTTTGTGTTAGAGAGTTTGTGATTTTATTATGCTTGGAGATTACATTTGTATTTTTTTGTTTGTTTGTTTTACTTTCATTCTTTTGCATTGTCTAAAATTGATGAAGATGGTTTAATCAATAAATAGACAAAAAGATAGATAAATGAATGATTGGGGATTTCTGCTGGGGGTGGCGATGCTACCACAGCATCACAAACCATGCTGTGTGTTTTAGTGTTATTGAATGCAGTTGCTATCTTGTTTTTGTTTGGACAGTTCCTCTGGTGCTGGCTTGTCTGGAGTGGGGAGGCTGGGCCAGGGAGAAGGTTATTGATGTTGTTGTGTGCCTTCAAGTCATTTCTGACTTATGATGATCCTAAGGCAAACCTTGGGGTTTCCTTGGTAGAATTTGTTTAGAGGGGCTTTGCCCTTGACTTCCTAAGAGGATGAGAAAGTATGACTTGCCCAAGTATATCCAGTGGTTGAAGCAGGGTTTTGAACCGTGGCCTCCCATTGGCACTCCATGTTATAGGACTTTGTAAAGGGGATAGACATAACTTGGCAGAACAACATATACAGAAAGCTCGGGGTTCAGATCTTCAGTACACCAGCAACGCTGGGGAAACAGTTCTGCCAGAAACAACCTTTGGATGGTTGTGTCTGGTGTTGCTCCTCCACAGTGTAGATAGTACTAATTCAATGGATCCATTGTCTGAGTAGATAGGATATTCTTCCCACTCAGTGAGCTTTAAGCAGTTTAATTTACTGCCAGATTGTGGCCATTATAGTATCTATAATGCACATAGCATATGCACAGTACTTTTTCCTAGGTGCACTTTCACATGCAGAGTACTTTACTATCTCAACCAATGCTCACACCATCACTGTGGTGCAGAGCATTCATAAAAACCCCAGGACCCACTCTCACTTGTAAATGAAGCAGATGAATACCAGAAACCCCCACTTCTTCCAGGTAACCTGAAGCCCTTTGGCTCTGCTTAAAGTTAATCATGCATGTTCAGAGGAAAACCAACTGACTTCAACAGAGCTTGTTCCCAAAAGCTGTGCATAGCTAAGTCAAGACATGGATTGATAACTTCACAGAGACACATACGGTAAATAGATACTACTAGTCTGGTTACATCCACTATTCCCATGTTTAACCCTTATCCAATTCAGCTGTGTTTGTGTTGACATTGTGTGGCATGACATCTATGATGTTAGATCTGTGGTGGCTGTGCTTAGCCATGCTACTCTGCTCTTTGTCTTGCAGTCAAGTCAGAAAGGAACATGCATGTATGAATCAACACCACAAGTGTATTATTCTTAAGAGACTGCAAAGTCTCTCTCACGGAAGATGGAAAATGTCCCTAGATAACTTGGCTGTCAAATTTTGAGATTTGCTTTGCTTAAAAAAACAAAGGTTTATTTTCCAAGGAAGAATGCTGTTTCCCCAAGTCTGTTTTAGAAAAATCACATATGTGTTCCAAATCTGAGACTTGTATTGATTTGTTTGTGTGGGAAGTGTGTGTTTCATCTGTATCCATTTATATCGACTCATCAGCATGTATACTCTGTTAGAATTGTTTTCCACTAGTGGAAAAAGAAAAATATTTGGAACAGATACTGAAGGTTGTCAATGTCAGGCATTGTAGTAGTATCATACAGGGAAAGCCAGACTGTGTTTTCAAGCATAATTGTATGATTGCCTTTCCACAGCACTAGAAATGCCATGAATTCCAAAAAGGTTCTGAAATCATAGCTGCATCTTGTCTAGACCCTTTTCTTAAAAAACCTTTTCTGCCTAAGAAAAATGTATTTTTCATTTGGGTTTCTATTTTGAAATGGGTTTGACTTACAGTGGGGAAATCTGCTGTGAGCCACTTGATGTCTGTTCAGCCTAGCAACCAATCTACTGTGAAGCCAGAGAAGAAAGCAGAAGGGTTATTTAAAACCCCAGTGCTTTGACAGGTTTTCCTGAATTTCAAACTTTTCTGTACAGATCATTTTCTTTGAGATATGAGGGATGCCTTCCCATTTGCAATGGTGTGGGGCTCATTTTTAAACTATCAGAAGCCATCATTTAAGAAGCATGGATATGTCATATTCACCCAGTAAACAGAAGGCGATGCAGCTGGAGAAGGGGTGGATTGATCCCCACAGCACTTATGTATGGCTCCCACGGGGACTATCAGTTGTTACCCAATGATGGATTGCCTAGTGGAGTGTCTGGATTTTGGCAAGGAATGATGGCTGTAACAATAGCTCATATTTATACTGTGCTCTTTACTTCAAAATGATCCCACTGTTGTGTGGGTGATAACAAAATATGCTCTAACATAAATATGCAGAATTGCACTGGTGTGCTATCGACAAAGATATTCATTTGATGTCTGGGAACTGAATACTTGGGTGAATGCAGTCATATAGAATAGTGCTGAAAACTTTATCCATGTTTATGAGATCACTCCAAATCTTAAATGTGGGGTGGGGACAGGAGAAGAAGAGGAAGAGAGAGAAAAATGCTGTCACCTCACTGTTGGCTCTTGTTGTGCTCACTGATGGCTGCAGCCACCTTCCTGACCCACATGTAGTTCCCATTAGATTCTACTCAAAGGAAAGTAGCTCTAAATATTTTATGCTACTGTTAAACATGAGCACATGACCTATGTGACTTGAAACAATGAAACAATGACTTGTAGGACTGAGTGATAAAACATGGAGAAAAAATGCACAAAATATTGCCGTTTGGACTGTCCCTGTACAATAGCATGTCAATAGCATCTCCTTTGAATATGGAGAGAGTAACCTGTTATTGTATACTTCTAGTGCTAATTCTGAGATGCTCTCAGTCTGTAAATATTGCACAAGGCAGCATGGAAATGAACTGTAATACTGTGCTGTTATTCTGGCGTGAGTATTCAAAATGCCTTGAGGAATCAAAAAGGTCTCTGGCAGACATGCAGATTGGCAATCAAATGACCTGTCTTCAATGAATGCTCCCTCTGAGGCACTGTCTGGATGTATTATTAACCATACAGAAAGAAACTAATGAAAAACATTAATTACAGTTAAGAAGATGTTCTTGTTCTCTCAGCTGAAAAGAGAACTGCTTAGCAGTTAGAGGACTCTCTTTTGCTCAGCTTAGTAAGATTTCAGTAAAGGAACACCATTCACATTTCTAGAACTTTGCATTCCCACTTATTCTTTTAAAAAATGGAGCAAATTAAATAGAGTGTAGGTTCCTGCTTTGAACTGAAGTGAGGTTGTATGATCAGTTTTAGTCTGGATTTATATGCATATTCTCAGTGTATCAGATGGTCTGCCTAATGAAAATGCTGTATTCTTCTTTTCCTTTCTTTTTTAAATGTTCTGTTTGACTTGTCCTTTGTAGAAGGAGAATGCAAAATGAGGTTTCCTTGCATATGCTGAAATGCATATAGACAAACTGCTCAGCACAAGGCTGGTATTGAATACAACATCAAAAATGTTGAGTACAACTCTGTACTAATCAAAGTGATTGTATTTAACTCTCTCAGCTCACCATACACATTTGAATGTGTATTTTGATAATTTAAACTGCTGCAAACTGTGTTATGCTATTTGGAGAAGGGGAAGTCCAGCAGACAGCTAAGGTCCAATCTACACTTCAGTCAGAGAAGTAAAAATCAGGGCCATAAACCTGTATGGTGGTTGCAGCTCCATAAGTGGACCTACATGTGCAGGAATTCGAATTGTAAACATGTGCTGTGTCCATATCCAAGAGAGGGCTGCTATTATGTAATCACAAAGCAGAGCCAGCAAAAGGACTGATGCACAATGGGACCAATGTGCCTTATAGTTTCCAATGTGCATCAGTCCCCAATGTGCATTAAATGTTTTTGCTGGTGACCTGTTACACACCTTCATGTTTGCAATTTCCTTACAAGGTTTCTTAGCACCTCTGCTATGTTGTTAAGTGTATGCAAATTTATGTTGAGTGAAAGGTCATACAGGAGTCACGTGCAGGTTATTTCCATACAGAAATGTGCAGAATTCAAATTCCACCAGCATCACATTCCATAGGCATCCCTTAACATCATTTGAACACTGATCCTGATGTATAAACAAATTTGTTCCAAATCAGTCAGATATGTAAAAGTTTCCTAAACCTTAGGAGAAACATTATTCTTCTTTACATCTGATGAGGCTTTGTCAAGGACTGTCATAGCCATAAGCCCTCATCATTTTAGCATTTTCTTAACTTTCAAAAGAAGTAATTAACAACTGTCAACAGAACATTTAACAGCCATGGAAAAAATATGAGAGGTACTTGAATTACTATTTTAAATGTAAATTTCGGGGTGATTTCACAGAAAAGTAAGCATGCATGTAATTTGAAGTGCAAAATGTGGAGAGGGGCTGAAGGAAAAATGTGCCAGCCTGTGTTTGTTTCTAAGTCTGAACTGTTTCTAAAAACTATTTGAATTCAATAGTCTGTCAAATTTTGTTCCTTATGTCTAGTGGAGACTAGCTTTAGCTTCCAGGGGATTTTGGTGTCTTACAACCAGTCTTACAAGTATATAGAGATTGAGTCAGTCACACTTGGGAAAAGTTTTTGCTGTCTGGGCATGGGTCACAATGGGCACATTTCAAGACTGGCTTAATTTCTTATAAACCATTTTAAAAGTATTAATGAGGATTTTAGTGTTTAAGATGTGATTAAATCCTTATTTCTGGGGAAGTTGGAACACTTGCATTTGGAACACAAAGTGAGTATACCTGATGATTAATCATATGGGGAGCAGTAAATCCTATGTGGAATTTTCCCTGTTATTTTGCTGTGGTCTCCCCTGTTATTTTAGTGCACTTGCATCTGTGCTTGTTTCTTCCATTGCTGAAGTGAAACAGAGGCAGGGCAGAACACAGAAGCAATTGAGACATATCCCCCAATTGTCCTGATTTGGCTGGAATAGTTCTGATTAATCCTCTGTCATCCCATTTTTTCAGCTGCTTTAAAAAGGTCCCAGTTTCTCTTTCCTACTCCTTTTGTGCAAAAGTTTTTCTGCACTCAGTTAAATCAGCAAGGGGGACAAGAAAGGAGAGGAGTGGAACTATGCCCTTCCCAGTAGCCTTAGGCAAAAGCAAACTGCTTCAGCCTCTTCTTAACTTGTGTGTTCTTCTTCACACGTGTCCTTGTTTATCAATGAAATGTTAGAAGGCATGTAGGGATACCACTCTAAAAAGCATCTTACTCCTGCAACAGAAGGGAAGGAAGAATCTTAGCAGAAAACATAAAACCAGTCATGAACCAGGAGTGAGGACTAACTAATTAGCACATGTTTGTAATTTTCCTTAAAAACAAACTGCCTTGATTTTTCAAAAATGGTGGATATGTCATCCCTCTTAAGCATTTTCCTTATTGAAGAAACTGAGCTTAATACAGTAGGAATAACAGATTCTCTGTTGTTTCAGTTCAATGTTGAGAAGACAGCAGAACCTGTACAGCCCAGGACAATCTTAAAATTTCCTCATATCTACGGTCCAAAACCTGTGGTGACTTCATCAAAAATTGTTAACTATGCAGACTACACTTTGAAGACAACAAAAGAGCCAAGCAAGGGAAAACCTGAAGGTCTGGATGAGAAAAGGATGAACATACAAGTCAATGAAGAATTATTTATTCTTCCTCAAAATGGTAGGCATCTGGCCAAGTCTTGTACCATTGTTTGTTCAGATTAGCAGCCATAATGCTTTCTCTTGTGCATATGGTGTCCAAAACAATAGGAATATAAGAATCCAGCACAAATAGTTGGCAAGTTAGTTAAGACCTCACAATTATGTTCAGAGGTTTAACACAACATAAATATAGTGCTCCAGTATAAATGTGTGACACATCATGTCTCTGAACAGCATCGAATCCAGATTATTGTATCTTCAAGCAAATTCTGTGTGTAATTGTACACATCTGGCAATATATCATCCTGATGGTTCAGCACCCCTATTGATTTTTTCCTTCTTTACAGCTATCCTTTTAACAGCACAATTTATTTTAGGGACAGTACCAATCATTCGGTCTTCTAAGAGATTTTCCAGCACATTTACTGAAATTTATAGATGGTTTATAGTGAAATTCATTTTAACCTGAACAATCACTTGGCACCAACTCTCTTCTTAAGGGCACACTGTTACTACTGCACCTAGTACTGCCTTTATGATGAAACAATAAAAGAAATAGTAACCCTTTCTAGAAGGCCTGAGAGAATGTTAATTTTGGTTACCAGTCTGGTGTGTTGCAAGGGAGGAGTAGCACTGAAGTCTTAAATGTATAAAAGGTATAGTGTAATGAATACCTGGAAATCCTTTATTTCATTTTTTAAAATGTTTGTTCATGTTGAAATCAATACATAAACCCCAAATTTTACTCAAAATCCCATCTTTTGCATATGCAAGTTAAAAGCAAGTGCCGATATTCTACATCAGATTGTTGTTTGTTGTTGTGTACTTTCATTTCCAACTTATGGTGAACCTAAGGTGAACGTATCATGAGGTTTTCTTGGCAAAATTTGTCCAGAGGGAGTTTGCCTTTGTCTTTCTCTGAGGCTAAGAGACATGCCTAAGTTCTCCCAGTGGCTCCCATGGCTGTGCGGGATTCAAACTCCAGTCTCCAGATTCATAGTCCAAAACTCAAACCACTATTTAGTCACATATGTGACTAAGGCCATTTCTGCACTACACTGTTATGATACTATTATTCCACTTTCAATAGCCTATGGAATTCTGGGGTTTGCATATTAGGAAGAGGCATTTAGAATTCTTAGCCAGAAAGCTCTTTGGCCTCGGTAAACTAGAAACCCCACAATTTCACAGGTTGTTGAAAGTGGAAAAATAGCAGTATAACAGTGTAGGGTGAAAATGCCAAAATTACATCTCCTGGACCACCACTCCTAGCCCACCTTAACACCCGGCAGCTGCATCAGACAAAGGAGGTTTGTCCAGCTGCCTAGCAGGTACATGAAAGATGACATTTTCAGCCTGTCCCGCCAGCAAGTGGGGTTGATGAGGACAGAGGTCCTGCTTCTGATTGTTGCAGCCTCACTTACTGGTAAGAGGAGTCTGGAAATGCAATCCTCTTTGTCCCCTGATTGACAGCTAAACAAACTTTCTTCACCCAATGTGGCTGCTAGCTCTTAAAGTACCTAAGTGAATGTGGAGCAGTTATAGATCTGTAAGGCCCTTTCCGCAGGATGATGCTCTCACACGTCATCCCATCGCTGCTCATGCGAAGCTCATACAATCAGAGTATACCCTGTGATCATGCCAACTCGTGATGCAAGAAGGGCGGGACCATGACAATTTCATGTGGAAATGTCATTGTGGTCTCGGTCCTCTCACATCTGCATGCCAAGATGCCACTGTCCTGCAGAAAGTGCCTAAGTCTAGGTTGCTAATCCATAAGTACAATACATAATGCCAACCATGTATTTATTTCCATTGAAATATTGTTCCATTGAACAATTTCTTCATCTACTAGGATCCAGAACTGTAAAGAAAATAAGTATGTGTTTCTATGCATGTGTGCATGAATGCATGTGCTAGGATTCTGGAGGATAAATAGGGAAGGGAGCCAAAACTCTTGAAAGTTTGACTGCTAGCCATTACTGTGGGAAAGGGGAAGATGTTGCAGCTCTCCACATACCTCTAGAAGCCCTCTGGAGAGAACATGCAACCACCTCCACTTTTTCATTGATGTTAACAGATTTCTTGGATGAACTGATGGAGGTTTAAATTATATGTAGCTATAGGTTAGATTCTAGATCCTGTATCTCTCTGATCATGTCATGATGAGTCCAGTATAGTTCTGAGAGGAGTAAACAAGATCGCATCACAGGATCTGTAAAATGACACAGGAGGCCATCAAATATATCTAGTGCTAAAACATAAAACCTAGGCCATGAAACTAGTTCTGGGAGCACAAGAAGGATGATGAATATGATTTCTTAGGCTGTTTGTGCACAACTGGTACTGCACTATTCACAATGAAAAGAGAAATTGAAGGGGAGAGAAACAGTTTAAACAAACCAGGTCTTCAAAAGCCAATCCCATTAGAAAGCAGAAGTAAAAGTTGGGGGAGAAAAAAATTAGAATGAAAGGCATAATCCAAAAAGAACATACTTCTGTTTGTACCCTCCTTCTCCTCATCCTCACCCCTAGTGCTCCAGAGGACACTTCAAACATCTCAGAGGACTACAGTGGTTTTGTGTCCCTCACTCCATTCTGCTGAGAGAAACTGTTATAATGGCTCAAAGGGTTAATTGGATGTTGCACAAAGAAGTTAGCATTTTCTAAGGAATCGCTGGGGAAAGACTGGCACAAGAAATGGTCCCCAGTGCAGATGAAGGACTGTCAAAGCTTTGCTGAAGTTATCTATCAAAAAAGGTTCTGATGTCTGAATTGCAGATGTGAGACTATATACAACCTAAAAGTGTTAACAACTGATCATAAGCAATTACTTCTTAAAAGTAACTTTCCAAGTTCTCAAAGTCAAAGGCTGAGCCAATGTCAAAGGCAGAAACATAAATCAAAGATGTCTGTACGAAAGGCAGAACACCAACACAGCCTTGTATAATGGTACCAAAAAGAAAAAATAATAATGCAGCCCGATGACATGTTGAATGCAAGACTTTTTTTAACGGATACATTTCTGTATATTTCAGGTGGAATGAAAGATGTGTGTGTCACTGAGCGCCTGAGTCCTGAGAAGGCTGCTGGCTGCAACCAGATGCCAGAACTTCGCTATTCTCTTGGCTACAACCGACAGAAAAATGCATTGTGTGTTGCTTTTCTCGAAAGTAAGAAACCTATGTCTTTTGTACCTTAGCAGTCTGAGGAGGTTGTCATTTCAAAACCACCAAATAATACTGATTCATAAAATATTTCACCTGACAGCTTCTTACATATACAAGTATTAATCAGATATATCCCTAAATCCATTGGATAGTCCTAAGTAGAGTACACCCACTGAATCAATGAGAACTCAGTAAGTCATCACTTAGTTTCACTGACTCAATGAATTTACTCTAGTTAGGTTTCACAGTTAGGTTTATGCCATGTAATGAAGTTATTGTATCACATTTTGTTACCATTTTATTTTACACATAAAAACTCCACAGGACATGTCATTAATGCACTCTTTCTTGCACATGGCAAACAGAAGTTGAGAAGCTGGGTGATGAATCAGTGTCATTCAAATGTAATGAGCTTCATCCAAAAAAATGATAGATTACTTGACTGGGATCCGATTCTCTACTTGCTCCTACCATCTTTGCCTTGCATGCCCAGCTTAGCAAAGCTTTTCTGGTTGCTTATGCCACATTTTCAGTGGTACATCAACTCAAAAACTATGATTTAAGGCTTCCTTACTAACCAAGATAACAACCAGTTTCATATATAAAACTCTTAACTTCCTGGTTCAGATGCAGTGGGAAAATGTAAAGAGAATGCATGGACATACAGCTCATTCCTGATTCAACAATCATGATGAATTGAGATTCTTAAAACCTGATTGGACCAAGGAGTCCAAAAGTCATATGGGAAATTAATTCTGTACCCAGATGTTCAAGGTTCAAGTGTATCACGGTTCACTGGACTATATTGGCTCTCTCATTAGCAATGAAGTTTCCAAGCTACCATAAAACTTAGATGTGGATACCACTAATCTCAGGCTGCTGCTGCTCTGTTATTCTTATCTGCACAAATCCTAATGCAATTTGCACTACTATAAGACAATATAATTCAATGCATACAGGAGAAAGCAACATATCCAAAAGCTTCAAATAGTTCATGGGAAGGGGAAACCAAGCTAAATAATAATGCTTTTAATAAACGCTTCAAATTCTGTATCACTGAAGCCTGATGTACCCCAGAAGGGAAACCAATCATGGTAAAAACCTTTGCCATCTGCTCCTGTCTCACCAAGATGTGTCAGGTTTCGTCTTCCCTCTGCAAAGGCCATTAGAATCCAATTACTAAGCTTTTTTTCTCCAGAATTGTCCCTATGGACAAATTTAAATCTTTTGTTTCAAAATTTACACAGAGTCACTGAACTAAAAAAAATGGAAGAGTATATGCTGGTACTGAATTTAAGCACAACCTGAGTCCCTTTCTTTTACAATCCTATAGTTATATATGAAACTACGACAGGAGACCAGAACAATGGCTGCGATTGCTACATCCTAGGCACGTTGGTGAGCAAGTCTGGCACTACAGAAGCCCAGACAGTGCTGAAAAAGAAGCAGCTCCATGTGGTCTGGGAGGATGCTCTGCTGTTTCCAGTCAAAGAGGAGGAGCTACCAGAGGGGACACTGGTCCTCACTTTGAGAAACTGTGACAAGTTCTCTCGGCACAGCATCGTTGGGGAAGCTAAGCCAAACCTGGCTAATGTGGGGGAGCCGTATGGAACAGTGCAGTCTGAGAAGATGAAAGCCTTTGACAAGGTATTCTATCATTTCAGTTAGAGTTCAATGACAAAGGCTGTGTGTGTATGTATTTGTGTGAGTGTGCAAATGGCTAACCCTGCATATTCTTCAACTGCCTCAGTTTGCCAGAGAAAGCCCCAGTTAATTCTTGTCATCCCACTTTCTCAGAGGCTTTTAAAATGTCCTGGATTCTCTTTCCTCCTCCCCCTTTGACCTTTCTTCTTGGTTTACTTCAAATGCTGCAAACTGAACTCAGAGTTCTGAAGTAATTTCCACTCAGTTTACTCAGCAGGAGGAAAAGGAGAGTAGGGAGGGTAGAGTCTTGTGCTTCCTAAACTCAGTATATTAATTCCAGGGTTTCTTGCCTTAAAAATACTTATTTTATATGTTTTCCTGCATGAATAACTCTTGTCCTTTTGTTTCTTGGCCAAACCCTTTTAACCACACTGTGATGTAGCTCTGCCACAGGTGTCCCAGTTTTCATTCATGAAATGCTGGAGGGTACATTGCCTCCCATTTCAGGGCTAAGCAGCCCACTCTGCTTTGACCATGGGACATTTCTGGATGCAGACACTGAGCTTTTCCTATAGGCCACACAGTGAAAAACAGAGCTAAGCACTTATCTGTGTGAAGGGAATGTATGATAGAGCTCTAACACTCTGACTATGATTAATTACCACAAGCTCCCAACTTAGCTTCCACTCTATTCCACTGATGTGAAAGAGGGCAATTAAAATGAGTAAAGGGCTCATTGCTATGTATTATTTATTACTGTCCAACAACTGAAGCTCTTTAGGTAGTTCAAAAAATCTGATTGCCATCTCAGACAGAGAGAAAATCAGAAATAAATAGATCTACTTTGCATTTTAACCTCAAATCCATTTGTTTCATCTGCTGGACTATTCTGCTTATTTTCCATTCCTTGCCTACCCTCTCCACCTGTCTTTTCTTGCCATCATGCTTAGACCCTTTTTGCACCTTACCTTTTCATGGTGCTGGGGTGCAGGGCTTGTGTGAGCAGCCTCCGGAAGAAGGCTCTCGCTTCCCTGCTTCTTTGGCTCTGCACGAGCTTCCTGCTCGCACGAGAACCCCGCCTCTTGCTTTCGCACTGCACCCTGGGACCTTTCCAGGCTGCACTGGACAGGAAGCGCGACCAGCCCAGCTCCCGAGGCTCCGCACACAAGGTAAGTGTATGCGGGGCCCCAGAGCGATGCACGACCGTGCACTATTTTCTGCTTCAAGACGAAAATGAAAAAATGCGTGCATGGTCCACGTCAAATGTGAGTGCATCATGCGGACCTTTCCTCACATTTATGCGACGTTCAAGGGGCCCTTGCGCATCAGAAATACCATGCGAAAAGGGCCTTTATTCTCAGCAAAGAATAAGGGTTAAGGGATGCAGCCAGAATAGCCAAGAGTTCTGTTCCCATCTCTGCAAAACAATGAGAAGTCACAGACATGCCATGGGAATACGCTGACCCTCCTGTCCATAACACAGGAAAACTGCTGTAGTATAGTGCTTAGAACATCTGGGGTCCATTCACACTACATAATTATAGAGCTACTATTCTCAATCAACTGCCATAGCAACATTCTATGGAATCCTGTGAGCTGCAGTTCAGAGCAAAGCAGTTAAAATTCTCAACTAGAGAACTCCTCTAGTCCCTTACCAAACTACAGACCTCAGGATTCCACAGGATAGAATCATGGCAGTAACATGGAATAAAGATCTATAATTGTATAGTGTGAATGGGCCCAAGGTAAGGACTGGAGAGGCCCAGGTTCAAACTTCTGTCCATTCATGGAGGTTACTGTCTGGTGATGAGCCAGTCTCTTTCTCCCTCCCTCTCCCTCTCCGTCTTAGTCCGATGTACTTTACAGATTCTGAAGATAATGATCCTATTAAATGGCATAAGAGGAGGTGGCAGCGTAGACAGTAATGTACTGGCAAAGGAAAAGTGGCCATGTGTGTTGTGACAATGGTGGTAGTGATAGTGGTGACAGCAGAAGGCATCTCCATGTCTTCATGGAGATAATATTACCCTGTTGGCTCCTAAGCAGCTGGGGAGCCAGCGGCCAGCATTTTCTCCTGACACCAATGAGTTTTGCTGCTGTACCACTAAATACCACTCAAAAAAGTGTTTGATGCCAGCTAGAGTCCACCACAAATAGGATTTTGGCCAACACAAGCAGAGAACAACCATATGTCAAGCTCCCTGTATAAAGGATCGGATATAAAAGTAAGTAAGTACCTGACAAACTTGAACATGTCCAGAGAGGGGCAACCAGATCAAAGGTCTGGAAACCAAGTCTTATGAGAGACAACTGAAGCAGCTGGAGATATTTAGCCTGGAGAAGACTGAGAGCTGACATAAAAGTTATTTTTTAAAAAAAAAAATATCTGAAGAGATGTCATGTAGAAGAAGGAGCAAGCTTGTTTTCTGCTGCTCCAGAGACTAGAACATGAGCCAACAGTTTCAAATTATAAGAAAGGAGATTCTACCTAAACACTAGTATGAACTTCTTTACTGTAATCTTCTTTGTCTTTTGGTGTACTTCCCTTCTTTGGAAGTCATTAAATAGAGGTTGGATGGTTATCTTTCAGGAGTGCTTTAGTCTTGTATTCTGGCATGGTGGGGAGTAGGACTAGATAGCCCTTGTGGTCCCTTCCAACTCTAAGATTCTGAGAAGAAGGTGAGTAAATATGCCCAAATGAGACAGGCTAGGTTAAGAGCTGTGACTGGCTAAACATTATCCAATGAGCTTTGTGGCTGAATTATTACATAAAGGCAATGAATAAAACAAGATGAGAAGCCTGGGGCAGCAGCTCTATTTCTTAAAAATAATCAGGCAGCTTGGAGCAGGAGCTATGGTATTTGGAGGGCACTTTTCCAGCCTGGAAAAATAATCCTGGGATTGCCTGGACAAGGGGCTGCCACTTGCCAAATCATCCTAGGTCAGTTGCTCCTTATCCTAGAGGAGAGGTAGCAGGTGGCTAATTGCACCCCTGAAACAGATGGCCTCTGTCAATTTAGCAGATGGTCTCCAGGAACACAAAATAACACAAATGCCAAGAAACTGCCTGTGCAAAATTAGTGCAGAAGATTATAGCCAATTATAATGTGAGGCTGATGGTAAAGTTTCTTCTACGCTTGGCCTTCCTCACAGCCACCCACATGCACTTCAACAAGGCAGAAATTCTCTTTCAAACCTGCACAGAGCAGGTTAACAGGCTCTGTGGACTGTGCCCCAGTTTCTGCTGCGAAAGATATGCATATAGAGCTGGGTTTGCGTCACTGGGGACCTGAGAGAGAGGCAGCCATTGCACAGCCAGCCGAAACAGAAATCTTGAATCATTAATCAAGAGCTAGAGGTAGGAAAGAGCGAGAGGGAGATGATCAGAGAGAGGAAGAGGCATGGCTTTTGTCAGTGAATTTCTGGGAACAAGCTTGTTAGGATTTGTTGAAAGCCTCAGATGTCCTTGCAATAGCAGCATGCCTGTAAAAAATGCCAGCTCTGTCTTCTTTTGTATTTTCACATAGAAGCTTAGAGGTAAGCTCATAGCTAACCTATGAAGGCCATCAATTATGTTTGTGCTGGTTTGGAACAATGCTTGCCATGTCATAAAAACAGCAGGCATCACAACAGCGGAAGGTTACTTTTGTATTCTTTCCTCTTGGCTTAGATAAAATAAAATGATGGTATAATGCCATCAACTCAATATGCATTTGAAGTAAGGGCATCATGAAGATGGCTCATGGTCATGCACATTGCTGTAGGGTCATTTGTTTAAACTCAGATTATACAAAAATGCACTGTGCAAAAAGGGAAAGCAGCTGGTTTGCCAAGCATGTTTTGAGACAGTAGAGTAGGAGACAGACAGATCAAACCCATGGAACATATTCTGTGTTATTTCTCAAACCCAGAGCTGGCCCACAAAATTTTACTACCTAAGACAATGGACAAGATTGCACACTTGTACTTGAACATAGGCACATATTCCATGGAGGTGCCATCTTATATGAATATTCAGGAGAGAACAGTCTTCTACTGTTCCTGTGGGATACAGGTCAGGACACATGGATGGTATATGGCAAACAGAATTCTGTAATCTAACATTTTACTACCATTCTTTGGCTCTTCCCAGTGACTGCTTCCTGAGACATGTACCTCATTTTCCCTATTGATATTGCTAGCCATAGCCCAGCTTCAGCCAAGCACTACCACTCATTCTCTCCTAGCTGAAACAAATGAGAACTTCTATGAGGTATATGCAGGAGAACCTCCTGGCTGGTTATGCTCCAGTTCAGTGAATGGGAGTGGAAAGGTTTTCTTTGGATTTTCTAGTTCAGTACCAAACTGTCTTGGCTCAGCCTTGCTATTAATCTAATATAATTGGCAATAGCCTCCTTAGGTTAGCACTGATGAGATGCTGATATATTAGAGTGGATAGCAAATTCATCTTTCTGCTGCCTTCCTGATTAATCCCTTAACCTAGGGAAAAGCAACTAGAGTCATTTTTGCCAATTTAGCTCAAAATTTTGAAAAAAAAAAAAAACCTTCCTTCAGCACCACTACTTCCACTCCACTGTCCATGTGAATTTTCAAGATCTTGTGCCTCTTCTTTACCCATGCTGCTTTTGTGGTAATTTATTACTTTCTTATCCCTTTTTTATACCTGTTATTTGCTATCATGGAGGTCTCTAGAAGATCTCTGTAAGCTCTGACTATACAGTGCGGTGATATAGCTCTTTGAGAGGTGTAGTGGTTTGAGCATTTACAACCCTGGAGACCAGGGTTTGATTCCTGCTCAGCCATAGAAATCCACTGGGTGGCCTTGGGCACATCATACATTCTCAGTCCCAGAAAACCTCACAATAAGGTTCACCTTAGATTTGCTGTAACTCAAAAACTACTTGAAGGCACACAACAACAGCAGCGTTTTTTTTAAATGGCCTTTTTACTTCTGATGAATGTCAAAAGAAGGAGCCATTTTGAATGGCAGCAGCCATTTTGAATTTCCCCACATTTAAGAAGTACTCAGAACAGTTCCTCACCCCCAGGGAAAATGAAGCAATGGCCACACCAGTTTCCCCCAATAATTCACCAAATTCTCAAAGCTAAACAAAGCAATTGATTTCAGATGGATCAAATGATTGAGAAATTGTTTTTGTTTGGGAGAATCTCTTCCTAGTTTGGCTCTTCCTTTATTCAACAATATACAAAGAGAAGTTCTTGTCCAAAAGAATGGCCACATATGCAATAAATCAGTGAAGAAAGCCTCTTTCATTTCCTAATACAACAAAAGATTTTCTCTCTTCAAAATGATGCTCTAGACAACTGCCTAGACGTGTTACATATGCATTTTATATACAGGTTTAGAGAAAATGTGTCACCAGCATTCAGAACTCCCACTGAAGACATGAAAAACCTTGACACTGATTTTCCATTTTGAGTTTCCCTGGAGTTGCTAGGCTTTCAAAAGCTGTGTGAAGCAGGAGTGATTCTAGGTAGATAAAGGTTGCCTGGCAGCGAACATTTTAAAGAGAATACATCTGCTACCTCAGTGAAGGAAAGATGGCTGTCCCTATCTACACTTTTTAGCCACATGAAAGAAAAAGTGTTCTGAAATATTTATAGCTTTGAATATGGATGGTAGGTCATAGCTTTGCATGAAGTATTTTCTGTTCTAAATATTTAGATTCAGGTTTATTGTTCAGACATTTGTGCAGGGCTGTTTGAAAGAAAAGGCAAAAACAATTTGAATTGCTCTTTGAAGTCCACTGCCATTATTTTTGTTTGTTGTAGCCTTCATTCAAAAACAAAAACAAAACCCTAGATGTAGAAATCATAGAGTTGGAAGGAACCCCAAGGGCAAACTCTCTGCCATGCAGGAACATATAATTCAAACTGAGAGATGCCCATTCAACCTCTGTTTAAAGACATCTAAAAATGAAGAATCCACCACTCTTCAAGCCAGTATTCTGCTGCTAAATAGCTCTCACAGTCAAGAAGTTATTCGCAATGGTTTAGGTAGAATATCTTTTGTTGCAATTTGAATCCATTGGTTCATGTCCTAGTCTCTGGAGCAGCAGAAAACAATCCCAGTCCATCTTCTACATGAAACTCTTTCTAGTATTTATGGCTAGTGTATTGCCTCTCACAGAAGGCGATGTCCAATAGACCTCACAGGAGACATAAGCCTTTTTCTGAGAACAGCATCCATATGGCTAGTTCTGTGAACCTCAGAGCTCACAATGTGATAGAGTACTCTCCTGCAGGGAGTCTCCTCCTTCCTTTATAACAATTTATGTGAGCATTCGGGTTCTTTGAATGGAGGATGGTACCATTTTTGGTATAAATGGATCAGTGTTCAAAGAATGAGTTTGCTGTTGGTCTAAAGCAGGGGTAGGCAAAAGTCATGGGTTAGGGGGCTGCAGTGGTTCCCTAGCAGACTTTGGGGGCACCGCCCAATTTTCGGTATGGTTTTCCATTTTGCTAAAGCATACTGGTCCTTTAACCTCTGAGGGTTAGATTGAACTCTCTCCCCATACCCTCAAACCCAGCCTCTGGCCTAGAAGATTTCTCTGTCCCATAGTTTCTTTTTCTTTTCTTTTCTGCTCATTTGAAAACACAAATGAACATCCCATCCTTTTCCATCTACCCATTCTCCATTCAGCTAGCTGACACCCTGTAAGAGTACTGTATGGAATAATAATACAAATATCAGCAGCAGAAGCAGCCTGTATTGTTACTCTGAGAGATTCGTATGAAAAGTCAGAAATTATGGAAGAGAAGGAGGGGCATATTATACAAGAACAGTCAAAAGTCTGCAAAGTCAATCAGCTTTTGAGGGGTGGGAGTATCAAGAGTAAGGTCAACAAGACAGAATTTTCCCAGGCCCTGAGATTTCAGCACAAAAACCATAAGCCAACTCCTTGTGATGTCATTCAACATGATACTTGCCCCGGTGATGTCATTCAACATAATACTTGCCACAGCAGTGCATAGGATGTCATTCAAGTAAATAACACCAAATCTAACATATAATGAAAATATATATACAAAGACTTTTTAAGGCAAACTTCTCACTCTGAGATTCTTCCTTCTTGCCCTGACAACTGAAGAGAGGGATCAGGTCCTGAAATTCAGACCTAGGCCCACAGATCTGGGAACCTTTAGAGGGAAATTCTAAAAACTGGAATGACTAGCACTCTGTGATTATACAGAATATCTGAAATGGCTTCAATAAACTGAAGAAATGGCTTACATTGCAGCTACCAACCTGAAGCAAAAAGCACCAAAGTTCATTGTTTGTTTGTTTGTTTTACTCTAAGCTTAAATGAAGATGTATGACAAGGGTAGGCCAAAAAACCCCATTACTTGCATGATTTGCAGAAGCCCCCCTGGAATTTCTGACTTCAATTGCTGGGACAGATTGCTTTGATATTGCTGTTATTAGAAATAGTAAGCTACTAGGAAGGATTGCTTAACAACGTCAACAACTTTCTCCCCAAATTAGGATACTGAACCAAAAAACCTGGGTAGGAGAAGTTACCAGGAATGATTTTTTGTGTGGAAAAACTATTACCTCAGTTCTGGGATGTGTGTGCGTGTATGTGTGTGTGTGTGGGCGTGCGCATGTGTGTGCGCATGCATGTGCATGAATGCCTTCTGTTCTGCTGTTGACTTAGGGTGACCCCATGCATTTGACAGAGTTCTATCAAGCAAAGAATATGCAGAGCTGTTTTGTGATTGCTTTCCTCTGAAATATAGCCTATAGTATCTGGTATTCCTTTGTGGTTCTCATCCAAATACTAACCAGGTCTGAACCTGTTTATCTTCCAGGATTAGATAGGATTTGGTATCTTCAGGATATTTAGGCCCTGTTCAGCTTTGGTGCTGATAATAAATTATTGGGCTGAAATATAGCCAGAAGTTCATTTTCTCTTATCTCTAAGACTAGGCCTAGCCCTCTTTCTGAGCCATGCTTTGCACATTGGTGGCTCCAACTGGTAAATTTCAGGGTTCTAGGAAAAACAGAAACAAAGTAATCCTCTAAACCTGAAGTTTGTTCCTCTCCCCTGTAGTGAAATCTTATGCTCCCTGGAGATGTAGGATCTTAGCTATAGAATAATTCAGCTATTCTGTCCCCTCATCACAGTTTTTAATCTCAGAGGTGGAGATGCAATCTCAGATCTCCCTACCCTTATGGAAATATCAACAACTCCCCCCCCACGCCCTGCCTCCAACGTTCAGAGATGTAAAAATAGGATGGATAGGGGTGTTATGTAGGTGAACTGGATAAGGCTCTGAATATATAGTATCCAAAACCTTCTCCCAATATGTGTAAAGATTATACCAGCTCAGTAACTAGTCTAAATATGTCTCTTCAGGCAATGCAAAGATACTAGTTTATTTTTTTTAAGGGATGGATGAGAGGAGGGGAGTTGGCCCAACAGGTCTCAAGAAATGCCAACATTTCAATAGCATTTCCGTGCCAGTATGCACATGCCTAGCTTCTTTAATACAACCTTTTATCAGAAAATCTAGACTAAACTATATTATTTAGCTGTGTGAGCAATGAATACACTGAACACTGAATGACAAGAAGGCTGATATTAGAAGAATTATCCTCTTGAATTATACTTCCAGAATCCCTCCAGCTAGCATTGTCACTCAGCATACTAACTGAGGATACTGGGTGTTCTCTTCAAAAAATAACTTGTGAGGAGAAGGAATGAGATTAAGCTGAACTGGCATTGCTATTGTGTGCCTTCAACCCTAAGTTGACCCTATCCTGGGGTTTTCTGAGGCTGAGAGTGTGTGACATGCCCAAGGTCATCCACTGATACCTTTCCTGTTTGCATTATGGTGTTGCAGGAGCCAGATGCAGGCTATGGAGAAGTTCTCCTTTCCATCAGTTACCTGCCCGCAGCAAACCGTTTGCTTGTGGTACTCATAAAAGCCAAGAATCTTCATTCTAAACAATTGAAAGAACTCCTCGGGAAGGGTGAGTAAGAAACACGGGCATCTTAAGGGACTGTAACCAAAAGAAAATGAATTTTTTTTTAAATACTATGTATGGTATGTACATTTAATTACAGCCTAAGAAAGTCCATAAGCTGTGAGTCACAATGTCGTTTCACTTGAGAATTTGTTAGATGTTCTCTAGTCTGTATACAATTGCAGTAAATTGCATTCATAAAGGCATATTGCATATATATGTTATAGTAAATATCAGATGTTCAAAACTATACTAGATGTGATGGAGCTGGCATTCATGTTTCTGCCCCATTTCTCTATGAAGCAATGTTATTGATAAACAGTGCAATCCTCTGCATATTTGTGGGCCATTCTCACTTCATGAAATGCATCTATTGAAGTGGGCGGTGGTCCATGAAAACTTATGCCAAATAAATGTATTTATCTTCAAGGTAACACAACATTCTTCATTAGTTTTGTTGCACAAGTTAACATGACCCTCATCACCACCAAAATCTCCACTGCCCTTAGTTCATGATTGTAATGTCAGAAGAGCAGTAGGGTTTGAGAGATGAGACATGGGAAAGTTCAGCACTTAATTCCCTGTACTTGTGAGGCTTTCAACTCCTTGCTTTCCTAGATACGTGAATGAGACAAATACCTAAAAACAGCCAGTGTTCATCACAGTTCCATTTAAGCTGGCCCTTAGTGACTGCTGACATCCACCAATAATTGTTAAGACTTCAGGAGCCTTATTTGGAAAACTAGAAGTAACTGGATATCAATTCTAGTTTTGAAAGAAAAAAAAAGCACCTCTTTTGAGCTCAAAACATCTCAGGCTGAACATATCGAAGTTGTCCTCAGTCATCCTAGAGAGTGTGAGTTTTCTTTTTAGTTAACAGAATGACAGAATGAAGAGAGAGAGAGACACCTTTAACTTCTTCTGGGGGGAGGTCACAGATGGGATTGCCATATTCTCTTTCCTGAAATTTGGGTACCTATTTTGCATACTATGTAAATTATACAAATCACTCTGATTTGATTTCCCTTGCCTCACGTCCTGTCTTATGTGGTGAGTCCCTCCCTTCCTTCATGCACTTGCCTCTCTTGCTCTTACTTCCCTCATACCTGAAATTCCAGGTCAGACTTCTTTCTTGCAGAAAAATTTGATTGCAGACTGCCTCCATATTTTGCCCCATATCTTGGTGTCTAGTGGAGCTACAAAGTTACCTTAACCCCCCCCCAAAAAAAACACCTTAGAATTCAGGACAAAAGGTGGCCAAATAGACACTGAGTGGCATGCCTAGAATCTAGGTAAAGCTTGGCTACCCCATTGATATGTCAACCCTAGGCATAGAAGAATTGGAGATAGTAAGGGGAGCACATTTTGTACACAGGCCGTACATTGTCTATCTGCACCCCTCTTTTGGGAGACCAGGAAAAAATGTTAGGGAATGCTGATCTCTGAAGGTGAACTCTCAAATAACCCAGTTTTATCCTTCTCCCTGCAGATATATCTGTCAAAGTGACGCTGAAGCACCAGGCCCTGAAACTGAAAAAGAAGCAGACGAAGCGTGCAAAACACAAGATCAACCCAGTCTGGAATGAGATGATTATGTTTGAGGTTCCCCATGATCTGCTCTGTGCCTCCAGTGTGGAGCTGGAGATGTTAAGTCAGGATGGTGATGGGCAAAACCACTTACTGGGCAAGTGCAGTCTTGGGCTGCATGCCACTGGCACAGAAAGAAGTCACTGGGAGGAGATGCTGAGGAACCCAAGAAAGCAGATTGCTATGTGGCATCAACTTCACATGTAACTAAGGAGGTAGAGCTATTGGTCAACACTTGGTCAGGAGACTGGTTTCAGTGTTGGGGGAAGAAAAGAGTCATTTCAACATCCCCCAAAACTTGAATCAGATCCATTCACATGATCAAACACAACTCCTGTACTAGTGCTGTTGCCCCCAATTATTTCCTACAAATAGAATACTCTATACATAGGCTGAGCAAAGGGTTGAATGGTTCAATGATCCATGGCAATTCCTAGTTTGGTTGTGTTATCATCTTCCCACTGTTTTTCAGTCTTTTGCACGGGAGATTTTTTTTTTAAATTGTTTATACATTATTTCTGAAAAGTGATTTAAAAGGAAAGTTGAAAGTGATTCCAGACATTAAGAGCACAAAAACTGTCTTGCTACACCAAGATTCAGTATTTTGCTTCCAAGTGTGGCCAAGAAACAAATTTAAACACAAGAAGAACTTGATAAGGCAGCTATCCTGTTCTTGGTACTAGTATCGTTAGTGGATGTCTAGTTCCATTTATTCACTTACTCTTTATACAAATATAATAGTACAGCTTGGGAAAATTATGTTGTTGTTCTACAATTCCAAGAATCATTCAGGCATTGTGGCCATTGTGTCACCTATGTATATGCACTCTGCATAGTATGAGAAAATAAGTACCTACTCCAAGGTACTTACAGTTTAAATACATCACAAAAACACTTGAATACACCCAGTCTCTAATTTTTGAAACTAAGTAGCATTGAACTAGCCAGTACTCAGATGAGGAACAACCAAGGAATGCCAGGGATCTCCAAGTAGGCTAGAATCTTGCCTGAAACCCTGAATAGCCACTGCCAGTCAGAGTTGAAAATAATGAGACCAATGGTCTGAGTCAGTATAAGGCAGTTTCTTACATTAACATGGTATCCACAAGGAAAACAAGAGAGCAAAGGGAAGGAAATTGAGACAGGTAAATAGGAGGAAAGTATAGTTATTAGTAGTGAAGCTTAAGGTCAAATATTAGATATGACATTAACCTGAATGGTTTTTGTTATATATCTAGCAACCATGGGGTTGCAATTTACGTGCCAGAGCCCTAGGACTGTGGAAGGCAAATTCTCTCTCTCTTTTTTTCCTACCAAAGTTTCAGCATTTTATGGACCTGAGTTTAGAAGGTTACTATTTGGACTACAAGTTGGGAAATCCTAATTCTCTGGGAGCTGAACTCCAAAAAAGTAATCTTTGTCTCCTATCACCAGCCTCTTGTGTCATTCTTGCTCAGGCTTCCCATTGACTTTTGTTTGCGTAAAAGGGCACATCCTAATTGCCTTCACCCAATTAATATCACATCTAGTGTGGACCTTGCTTAAATGGGATACTAAATGTAGGAACTGGTTTCAAACATTTAGTTAAAAGGTGCATTTTGAGGAGAGGTTTAATGGGCAGTGATCTGACAGAGATGGTCTAGGATGCACTTCCAAGCAATAATGAGCAGCAAGGAAGAAATGGCAGAATCAGTTTTGTGAACTTGTGGGCCTTTAAATAACTGAGGATCATGAAAGTGTATAAGTGAACATCACAGATATGAGTGCATCCCGTCAGAAAAGTGGATGGATGGGATGAGGGCAACAGGTTTTCTCTTCTCCCTCATGGAAGGCTCTGAAGGTTAAGATGAGAAGCTTGTGCAGAATCCAGGAGCAGATATGAATTATTTATCTATCATCGCCATCATGATTATGACAGTGACGTTGATGATAATGTACATATCTGTTATGTGCCTTCAAGTCCACTCTGACTTATGGTGACTCTATATTAGGGTTTTCTTGGCAAGATCTCTTCAGAAGAAGTTTGTCATTGCCTTACAGTGAGAAAATATGACTTCCCCAAGGTCACCCAGAGTGTTTCCATATTTGTGTTGGGATTCAAATGTAGGGCCTTTTTCGCATGCAGTTTCTTTTGCGAGAGGGCCCCATAAGCATCACGTAAATGGGAGCGGCAATCCATACAACGCACTCCCATTTATGCGATGCTCACGAGCCTAAAGCAGTCCATGCACTGATTTTTTTTTATTTTCGGCTCAAAGCCGAAAAATGCTGCGCAGTTGCGAAATGCTCCCAGGGCCCTCACACACTTACCTGTCCTGCGGTGTGTCGGGTGAGCCGAGCCAGTCGCACTTCCTCCTCCAGCGCAGCCTACAGCTCCCAGGCTGCACTGAGGAAGGAAGGGGGGGTGTTTGCGCGACGGCCGCACGACCGGCAACCTAGCTGCGGGAGAACAGAGGAGCGATGCGAGTGCCTCACGCAAGAGGCTGCTTGTGCGAACGGCACCCCCACCTCCGCGAGCAGGTAAGGTGAAGAAAGGGCCTAGGTCTCACAGAGTCCTAGTCCACATATCCAGATACAACACCATGATGGCTCTTTTTCCTGGACTTAATCCTCATCTTAGCTGTGCAGTCTCCTTGAAGGTTTTAAGAGGTGACTGAAGCTATAAATATGACTGAGAGAAGGCATCACCAAGAGTCTTAGTCATTCTGTTGGAACTTTTTAGAGCTGATGAATGCATTTGGGACTGGAACAGCTAGAGAAACAGTTGGAAGGAAAGCGTTTTTGCTCAGGCTTTGAACCTCAGCAAACATTTCACAACAGACAAAGGTTTCATTGAATATTCTTTTTTTAACTGCAGGCCTCATCAAAGAACAGTCCAGGCTTACCTTCACTAAATGTCTAATTTTAAACTACAAGCACAAATATTTGGATTACTTTATTTTACCTTTTTTTAAAAAAAAAAGATAAAAAATCTACCCTATCACTTTAAAAAAAAAGTGTTGCCAAGTGCATGAAAATTCTACACAATCAAATGTAGCTGTGCAGGATCTATCATTATTATTATCATCATATATCCTGTCTTTTCCCCAATAATGGGACTCCAGGTGGCTTCACAATTATTAAAACCTATACAGATTAAAAGTATACAAGCACATCATTATTTTATTATGCATTATTTTAAAAATAATCGATCTATAGAGTTTAAATCATTTAAAAATAATTCAAAGACAGAATATAAACAATCAGCAAAGCAGCATACCATTAAAAATCTATTGTAGTCTGTACCTAAAAGTCTGATGGAACATGAAAGTTTTCACTTGCTAGTAGAAGAAGAATAAGGAGGGAGCCATCCTAGCCTTCCTACGCAGGGAGTTCCAAAGTCTGGGAGCAGCTACCAAAAGGCCATCCCCCTTATTCTCACCAAATGAGCCTGAGAAGATAGTGGGACAGAGAGAAGCTACCCTGCTAAATAACTTGGAGTACAGACAGGCTCACGTAAGGACACACACATCAATACCTGTGTCATCTTTCATGGTGTCTACTAGAGATAGAGAAGTATATGGCAGGTGAAAAAAACAAAATCTCCAACCCTGTAGGTTAATTTATTTAACTATTTATATCCTAACTATTTATATCCTAACTATTTATATCCTGTTCTACATCATAAGATTCCCAGGCAGTTTACAATAAAATCATTCAAAACAGTTCAAAATTCAGAACAGTAATGTTTGTGTGTGCCTTCTATTGAGGCCTAAATATCTTGAATGCATCAGATCCTGTCTGATTTTGGAAGTTAAGCAGGATCACACCTGGTTAGTGCTTATACAGGAGACCACCAAGGAGTGCTAGGTGCTGTAGGAAAGTATTTCTTACCTAAGAAAATTCATAGGGTCACCATAAGTCAATGCACAAGCTTATTAAACAATTTTAAAATTTGGAACAGTTCAAAACCATGAGCATGTACAGATTTGGATGACATCATTAGGTTCCAAAGGCCTTAATAAAAAACCACATTTTATCTTAGTACTAGTATGAAACCAACCCTGCCACCAGTTGAACCCTTCCTGCACGAGGGGACTGCGTCTGTGGGGCCAGGATGGCACCAGTTGGCTGATTATGCTTCTGCATGATATCATTGCTGTTCCAGCACCATCTTGGCCCCAAGCGGTGTGCATACATGGTATTTGCAAAATGGAAAAAAATCTGTTTTACACCTACCATTGCATGGTGCTGCCACCCTTTCCAGCCAGGTAGAAGGGCAGAAGTGCACTGGTGACAACTCCCTCCCCAATGCAGCAATGGCAAATGCCTGGCTGTGCTATGGAAAGAAGTAGGGCCAGTGCACTCCCCTCCACAGTGGCCCAGTGAGGTGTGGAAGAGAGTGTTCCTGGCACACTCCGGTCCCTGCTAGGGCTGCAACAGAAGGACTTAGAGGAGCTCTGTCTTGCAGAAATGGCCTTGGACCGCCAAGGGGAGAGCATTCCACAACTAGATGTCACAGTGGAGAAGGTCCTCTCCTCTATCTTCATGTAGTGTAGTGTTTACATTTATAGGACACAGAAGAGCAGATGCTCCAGCAGATCTCAGTTCTCAGGCAGCCTTATAAAGCAATATAGGACTACTGAAGCTTGGAAAGAAGACAAGGAATGTACCATGACTTCTTTTTGCACTTAAGGGTCAATACTGTGAAAGCTGTGTTTAGGAGTGGCTTGTTGAATATTCTGTCTAGCTTAAGAGACAGTAACTATATGACTGTAAAAGAGACAAAGACACATTGTCTCTATAGCTCAGTCCTCTCTTAAACAGGAATTTGTTCATCATTTGTTTATTTGTTTAATTACTTCACTCATTTCCAGCTTGTCTTGTGGAGAAGTTACACATTCAGACTTGCATAGCTTCAACCATGATGCCAACCCAGATGCTACCAAATGATACAAATAATAATGTCCTTTCCAGGTAGTACAAAGCTGTTTCTTGTAACTCTGTGGTGGCAGAAAAAGAGAAGAAAGTAACAATGGCCACAGGATGTAGGTAGGGTCCATGTAGGTGACATCATAAAGCATTTTGTTTGTTGGTTATATGTGGTTCAGAATTCAGAAAAGTTACTTTTAGACTATAGCTCTCAGAATCCCCTGCCTGATGCGGTCATTGACCAGCAGATTCTGGGAGCTGTAGATTTGGCCTAACTAAATTGACCATTGTTTACTTCCTGGTTTGAAGAAGGCCTCCCTTGGACCTAATGTAGTTCCTTCAAACATGAGAAAATTGCTCCTCAATACATCGTAGAGGGTGTGGTGGACTTTTTGAGTTCTTGTTTCAAAGTAAAACAAAATGAAATTGGGTCAGAGGACATGGCAGAAAGGGATGCAGCTTTCCAGGGTCCTGAAAAGGGTTCTTTCACTCCCCTCCCCAAATTACTAGCAATTGCTCATCCCTGGACTAGACAGTCATCCAACTGTCCCAATTTGGCAGGGACAGTCCTCTGTTATCTCATTTTTTCAGCTGCCTTGAAAATATCCCAAATTCTCCCCTCCTCCTCCCACTTCCCCCCTTCATCCTCAATTTACTTCAATTGCCGCAAACTGAGTTCAAATGCAAAAGTAGTTTGTGCTCAGTTAACTAAGCAGGAGGGAAAGAAAAGAAGGAAGCAGAATCTTGCCATTCTCAGGAGCCTCAGGCAAAAGCAAACTGCTACATCCTGTCCTATGTGTGTTCTTCCTCATTCATACCTTTTGCCCTATGGACCACACTCTGGTGTTGCTTGGCCATGTGTGTCCTATTTGCATATGTGAAATGTAGAAAGACATGATGTTATAGCTGCACTTTGCACTGCAGGACCTGAAGTGGATGGGGGACACTCCAGAATACTTTCCAACTCTGATTCTATATTATAGTATACTTACGTCATCATAATTATCATTGGTTTCACAACTTACCAAATGTTACTAACTGAAGCTTTAGAATATCAATGATCTGGATTCTATACAACAATCTAGGAATCTGTGAGGGGTCATTGAATAATGTGATACGTTCCAAGTAATGTTGCTTTTTGTAACTGTGCCATCTATAGCAGTTTCAATCAGATGTTTTATCAGTCCATTTGAAATTGCTCCTAGAGAACCTATCAGTAGTGGAACCACAGTTATTTTCTTTTTGCAAAAGCCTTGAATCTCACTTTGTAGCTCTTGAACTGTCACAATCATTTCCCACTCTTATCTATAATCCAAGTTTTTTCCCCTCAACCATAGTTATGTCCAACACATTGTGTTCTATTTCTTTGTCAGTTTGAATCTTAATATTTTTACTTCACATATTTTTACCTCACCATTTTTGACAAGCTTTTCAGGCTTTGCAGCTGGTAGATCATATAGTTGGTAGCTGGTAGATCATATTTGCACAGATTCCAACGTACCATTGCAGCCAATTTATCACGCTAATTTTTATATTTATTCTGTGTGATCTTGCAACAAGAACTGATGATATAGTCAACAGATTTTTTAATTATGATTGTTATTATTATTAATTCATGTATATCCCACTATTTCCCCAAAACTGGGTCTCAAAGCAACTTACAAATATTAAAACAAATACTGATATAATTGCATGGAAAGACATCAGTGAAAACGTGGAAAAGTTTGTTAAAAGACCATATAAAAGACATATAATTAAGAGCACTTAAAACTAATATATTCAAGAGGCTAAACATAACAAAACGGTGTTGCAGAACACTATTAAAAGCATGTATAGTCAGTTCCTAGAAGCCCTGTGAAACAGAAAAATTTTCACTTGGCAACAGAAGGACAGCAAGGAGGAAATGTCTGAACCTCCATAAAGAGGGAGTTTCAAACACCAAGAAGACCATCTCCTGTGTTCCCACCAGATGTGCCTATGAAAGTGGTGGGACAGAGAGAAAGTCTAAAGCCCAGGCATGCTACAGCTACCACAGAGGCATGGGTCACAGCAGTTGGAGGAAAACTCAGGGCTATTTGACAATGATGACTTTTGGTTTTCATGTCAGTATATTGATGGTGGTGAATCTGTTACCCAGTGTCAAATCCTGTCTCCAGAAAATAGGTTCAGCCCTTTGGATAGGTCTTTCAAAGTTAATACTAAAACACAGAGCAGATTCACAACAAAATTGACATGGGAACCAACCACCGTCATGTCTCTTTAAACAATGATGCTTAGGCTGCAGAGCTATCTAATTTGCAAAGTTACATAAAGCTGCGATCTAGCTATTTGATAAAAGCTTCAGTTTGATATGCCACCTTGCTTGTGTGAGCTGCTCCTATGAGACCTTGGGTACTGCATTAATTCTTCATCTAAACATTTGCATAGTAATATACTGACAGTCACTTTCCCGATTGCTTTAGCTGGGAGCACTAAAATGGGAGACTAATTGGCATCATTACGCTAGCTTCAAATGGAGATGTCGAGAAGAGCTCTGGAAACCCAATTTTTAAAGTCATTCCCTGGAAAAAAGATAGGTGCAATATAGAGGCAGAGCTTCATTTCCTTCCTTCTTTTTTAATTTTTAATTCCTGTGAAGAGCAAGTCAATAACATCTGTTAACTGAATCACTGTGATGTAGAAGATGTTAGCATGAGACCTTGAATACATTAAATTGCTGAATATATTATTGTCATCACATCATGGTTGCTTCTAAAGGTGTAAACTGAGGTTTTGTTTTGTTTTGTTTTTTGAGGGGAGGTAGTCAAGAAAAGAAGTGAAAGGGCTGGAATTCATTCCATATTTTGTCCAACACACACGCACAAAAAGATGTGATTGTCCAAGTTGCCCAGAAAGACTGTCTGCTGGAGGACATACCTGCAGACCTCATCCAGTAAGAATGACTGGAAATATCAATCAGTTACTTCAGCCTGTACTGCTTGATCTTCTTTTGGTATTTTTCTGCTTAGCTGTCAGGACAACAAATGGAAATATGATCAATGCAAACAATGTGGAGTTATGGCTTGTGTTGGGATTGCATTTTAAGGATAAGCAAAGCAGTCTACTGTCCTTACCTGTCCTGTAGTTTAGCAAGCTTTTCAAGAACTTATCAGCATTTTAAATGCTGGAATTATATTAATAGGAGGGTGACATTTCATTCAGTCTTTAAAATGTTCACAGATTGATTTATTGCCAATCTTTGTTGTAGAGCAATTCAGTTGTTGTGACCCCAACTACTAAGACAGTGTGACTGAAGCAGAAACTCATTCTTGGCAAGGCACAAATATAAACCTACACCTTCTTTTATACTTTTTGTAACACCTTTTCACGTTGAGGGTGTACCATGTGGAAAAGGAGGCAGTAGCAGATTATGTAGTAGCACTGATGCTCGATTCAGATCTAAGCACAAAGGCATAGATTTTTCCAACTGTGGCTCTCATGCCAAATTGTATGAACACACTGCATGGTTGGTGTGAGCACTTGGATAAAATTAACTAGAAGTTGGTTTCCTTTTGGCAGAGCCTGTGTTTGCAATGTTCCAGCACTGTCCAAGATGAGCACTTCTTTCTATATTAATTGGTTCTTTTGATTGTGCAGTGAATCCCAGCCAGCATTGTGATGTGGGCTTCTATTAGATTTAGTTCATCAAATCATCTGGAATCATATTGGATTCACTTGTACTTACCTGCGCTTTGTAATGTGATGACCTGTCTTAGTTTTTTCTGCAACAAATTCATTTGCCACCTGTAAAAGTGTGTAACATAGATGATAACGTAGAAGCAACAAGGGAGAGGTGGGGAACAGCTGTCAGCAGGAGAGGAGGTAAAGGACAACTTTGGTCATACTTATTTGCTCAGCTCAACTATATAAAGGCAACGAGGTGACATGGCTTTTCCTTGTCTGTGCACTTCTGAAGGTCAGTTTGAGAGATATCTGAGTAGATCTGATTTCAGAATTCTGCATATGCACATGCACACAAACAGTGTTTCAAAGTCTTGCTAAAACACAATATAAATAAGTGACTGTAAATAACACAAAACCCTGAGCATTCATATGATAAAATGTAACAGATGGGCCCAGATAGAGAGATCACATTGAATAACCCTTTCAAATAATATATTCATTGTTTAAAAAATAGAAAATATTTGTTGTTGTCATTGTATTCACTGTCCAAAGCACAAGATAAAAGCATGAGACTTTATATCCAATTTGACAACACATGAAAAACAAATAAAATTCAGCCATGAATAAGTGATACCCCAGTGGAATCAATGTGTTGTTTTGTTTACTTGGGTGTTGTCTCAGCTCTCCCCAGAACCACTCCTATACATGTAGTCAAAAGATTGCATTTTTAATGAGTCTTTTAATGAGTGGTTGAACTTCATCAGTAATGGTGATGATGTTCAACCAGAGAACACTACAGTGATGATAATACTAAAACATCAACACAGGCAATACACAAAAGGACTCGTATAATGACAGAACAACAATGATAAAACTATATTTGGTGGTTGAATCGAAGATTTTTCTGAGGACAGCCTTTTGTATGGATACCTAAGAGCATCTGTTCTGATGGAAGAAAAGGTTGCCAAACCCTTGGTCCATAGAACAATATTCCTGATAGTTTTTTTCCTTGATGGTTCACATCTCAAAGGAGGACAATGAAGACCACACTGCAATCTGGAAATTAGCTCTCTTCAATGTTTTATTTCTTGTATTAAATAAATCTTAACAAAAAATCTGACTTAAAGTAAGATATCTGCTTAAACATCACTGTGTTCTAGTGAATATCAAAGAGGGAATAAGACATCTAAAGACAAAGATACAATGAAAAATTATGACTAAGATTCATTCTACACATTTCAGTGTTCCCTTAGGGAGAAGCTTTCAGTAATGTAACTCTTTAGGAACCTCTAACAGTATGCTGACTAAATTCTATATTATGTCTTAAATCAAATGTTCATGTTTACATATGCAGTTTGCAAACAGGCCTTACAGTGGGCATTGTAGAATCCATCAAGCCTAGCAAGAGCCAATGTGATGTCATGGTTTGAATGTTGGGCTAGACTTTAGGAGATCAGGGCTCAGCTCAAGGGGTTTTCATGGCTGAGAAGGGATTCAAATCCTAGTCTCCAGAATAGTATCCAATGTTCAAACCACTACACCAACACTGGCTCTCTTACCAGAGTTAAACCACGTTAAATCCAACTGATCCCAGAGGATAAATTCAAGCATTTTTGTAATGAGATCAGAGAGACTAAAGAGCCCTTGAAGGAGATTTTACTTGTGACAAGTCTATATTTCCAACTGTAGTGATACAATTCAAAGATATAGCCATATTACTCTGGATCAGTATGCAAAGGGATCATGTAGTGCCTTTAAGACTGAGAGAAAGAAGCTGGTAGCATAAGCTTTTGTCTGCTTCATTGGATATAAGATTGTTGCATAGGTTCCTGGAAAACTGGGGCTTAATGGATGCAAGAAGAGGTGGCCATTTCTCTTTTCCCCATCTTTACATCATAGTATTAGTTGATTTGCGTCTACTTCAGTTTTGTTGTAGGCTCATGCTTCCCTATATCTTTGCCATTTTAATGCTTCTTGTATATGTAACTCAAGTATTATTTGCCCATAGTTTCTCTGTACAACTAAATTTAGACATATCCACCATATAATGAATATCCATACTTCTTCATATCTAGTACCTGATTAACTTTCCACAAGAAGGCAGCACAACTACAAATATCAGTTGAATCCTGAGTGATATTCTAAAAATGATATGACTTGAAGGACCAGTCTCTTTAGTCTATGCCAGGTATGGATAAAGTGAGTGTGCAGACTGCATGCTGTTACACCCCAAAGTAATCCTAAGAGAGGACCCCTAAAATTGGCTTGGTTCCCCCAACCTGAATATTGGTTAGCAAAGGTGAGTTGCAGTTAAAAACAAAATTGGTGTTGAATGGGAAATCCCTAAAACAATACCGTCTCCCTCTGCTGTATGGGAACTACACAACGTCCTTTAGGCTAAAAGACTGGCCTATTGTTCCGAGTCACGTATCTCTAGGCAGACAATAGACTCGCTCCTGGACACTGTCATACCCCAAGCTACGTTGATGAACAGTGCGAAGCCAGACAAGCAAAACCTATCAATTTGGAATTTTAAACCTATCATGCATCTGGACTTCCCAGTACAAAACAATACTGAGGAGGGGTCGTGATGTTTGCCTAACTTTATATTCCGCACTTATCGCTCATTAAAGATACTTTGCTAGCCTATACCTGGCCTGAGGACAGAAATTGGCTATAAAACTCCCCACTTTTGGAGCCTCTTTGGAGAACCTCCTAGACCGGACAGAAGGGCTCTTTTCGCTGCTACCGAAGCCTCCCAGACAAGCCTCTCAGATGCTGCTGAGAGCCAAACGCGACTCACGTCCCCACTCCTCCGCGAGACCCCTCTGCTACCATCCATCCAGCCCGGGATCCAGCCTCCTTTCCACCGAACCTGAGCTAATCTTCTCCTTCTCCCAGGACATCTAGACTAAGGTCTGTATGCCCTCTCTTTCCCACTTGTTCGCTTATTTCCAACTTTATTTATGTAGCCCTTGTGTGATTGCAAGAATATTTGTTAACATTATGTGTGACTCCTCTGTTAGTTTTTGTTTAATAAAAGCCATTTTGATCACTTCTCTGACTCTTGCGTGATTCTGACCCCATAGACATAGGGTTGAAGATCCCTTGCCCTGACCTCTCGTAAGTTTTGCTGGGTAGCTCTGCTAATTCCTCAATTTTTGAAGCCTGGTTTGGGTGTCCTCAAGATACCCCCAATTTTCAGGGTAACAATGCCACCTCCTGACATTTTTTTCAGATCTGCACTGATCCCCATAAATGTTTGTTTGCTTGTTTATTTTGAAATGACATGGGAGTTTCCTACCAAGATTTGGTGGCAAAACCACAAAATGTGATGTAGTCAACAGACAACAGACAAATTAAATTAAATCAATGAGACAGCCAATATCATATAAATTAAGTTCCTTGTAGTTCCTTGTAATTCAGTAACAATAGTCAATGTCATATTAAAGTTCACTTAAGTACATCATCGTCCAGCTTTTACAACAAAGCACTTAGCCAAGTGAAAAATTGCCCCTTAGCCCATGATGGTATGTAGGAAAGGATACGTAGTTAGCATGATGCATCCAGTTGACTTTAGCTGTTCCCTTACTGATTCTCCTAGGATTTTAAAGAAAGGCAGAAAGGGAGAGAAGGGAGAATGGAGATGACTATCTGTTGTGACTGTCTCCATGGAAACCACAGAGTTCCATTAGAAGAAAATGCACATCATAAAATCATATCCCATCATTGAATCATATCACTATCACATCTTCCTTTGAAACACTCATTGGAAATTTTTCATGTAGGGAATTCCTTACATGTGGTTGTTTTATTAAATTCCTTTGTACTGTTTCACAGTTTATCTATCTATCTGTCTATCTATCCATCCAATCTATCATCTATCCATCCGTCCACCCATGCACTCTCCAATGACTGTACAAAAAAGGTTGATGAGAAAAGCAGATACGTCTGAAAGCAATAATAGTGCCATTTTTACATGCATCTTCTATTCCCATCAGAAGATGGCTTCTCCAATTTGGCTATACTCAAATTATAAGCTTCTTCTCTTTTCTCGCTTTCCATCTTGGACATACAGTGTCACTGTGATAGATTCTTTTATTCTTCAATACAACAGGGCCTTTCAAGGCAGTTTCAGTGCTAAGCAACTGACTTCATGTAATAAATAGTCTTTGCTGCACTATCATGGTGATCAAACATACTGATGCAATAAAAGATTGTGCCAGTAAGGGAGCAAGTAAGTGAAACACTATTGTATTTTATTTCCAGAAGCATCAGTGGAGTCCAGTTAGCAGGATTATGGAGAACTGAAAAGGTGAGACTGTTAAGTGGAAACCAGACCTCTGACTATGAGAACCGCAATATCCTGGTGGTTAAATTTCTTATAGGTCTGAGTGCTGCTCTGAAGGTGTTGCATGTTTGTGTATATGTTCTGAAGTCCCCTATTGACTTATGATTATCCTATGAATTTCATAAGGTTTTCTTAATCAAGGAATACTGAGAGTTGGTTTTGCCAGTTCCTTTCTCTGAAATGTAGCCTACAGCACTTGGTGTTCTTTGGTATTCTCCCATCCAAGTACTAATCAGGACTGATTCTGCTTAGCTGCCATTATCAGATGTGATCTGGTGCCTTTAGGATATTTAGGGAACTCCTTTAGGATAGTTAGGTCTTACGAAGAAATGTGCTTGTTGGCTAAGGAGACTTAAAATTAAAATATTTTCCCATCTCCCCCCAGCTAAAAATTGTCAGGAAATATTTTTCTTGAATTCTTCTAGGCCTTCAAAATTCTAGTTAGATATGAATATGCAGATAATATACATTTTAAAAAATCTAAAATTTTACATATCAATATAATGCTGGAAAACATAGGCAGCAAATGAATTGCAGTAAAAAACACTGATCCTCTCCATGAGGATACAAACAAACACAATACAAAAGGCTTTCTGCAACCAGAGCCATCTAAAGGTGGAGCACAACTTGGAACACAACTCCAATCATCCCCACCCAGCATTGGTAAGTGGGTTTGGGGATGATGTGTGTTGTATTCCAACATATCATTAGGGAAGTGGGTATGGAAAAGCCTGGTGCTCTGTTCAGAAGTCCTTCATATATAAATACACACACAGTCAATTGATTGACTAAACACCATGTTGAGAGAACAAGAACTGCTTCTCCTGGTTTGCTTTTACCAGGAGAAATCTTCTCTGTCAAATGTCTGGGACAACTCTGAGCTTGTCTAAAAGGGAGTCCTAAAAAATTTCCTACATTTTGAAGCTTTGTCAGCAATTCTTTCATATGCTGATCAGGATCAAGAAGCAACTAATTGGCTGTTGGGAGATTGAGATGGGTCTGCAAAAAGGAAAGTTAGATTTAACAAAGACCCTGTTACTGAATGTCAGTTACACTTACCTGCGGTGGCTGTTTCAAACCACTCTGTGCATTCAGCCTTTCCAGAACATGTAAACATGAGGCACTCCTGAAGACCGTTTTTGTTGGCAATTTCCTCAGTAGAAGAGTTAGGCAAAAACTCTGCCTATGAGTTTCTTCTTGTTATGTGTCACCAAGATTGCTTCAACTTAGGGCAATTCATCTAAATGAAGACCTCTATTAGCTCCTGTAATTAACAGCTCTGCTCTGGTGTTGCAAACTCAGGCCTTAATTTAACTTTGCATTCTTACTGCAGTTTTTATCTTTTCTTGCTGTCTTAAACAGGAGGCAGAGCTGGAGTCAGTTCCTTCCTAATTCACTTTAAAGGTCACAATATGTAGCAAAATTGCAGCAGTAGCTATGCTGGTCATGAGAATTCCAGATCCTGTATTGTGATTACACCTTTATTGAGCCAATGAAAAAGGCTCAAAATTCTTTGCAAGCTTTCAAACTCTTCAGGTTTTTCTACACAATTTGTTGCTTTTGTTGGTCTAATGAAGCTATAATCACAATGTGGGATTTGGAATATTTAGGTTTTAAAAAACATCTCTCTTCACTTAAGAGTACAAATAATTTAAGTGATTAACAGCAGTTTTATTTTATCCCTGCTTTGGAACTTTTATAGATGAAGAAAACCTGGCTTACGGGTCTGTGGAATCATAGCCTGGAGCTATGGAGCTCCAATACAGTGTACATTGTTCTGGACTTATTAGTGTTTTTAGTGTTTTTTGCCATTCATAACCTGCGCTGAGATATTTTGATAGACAGTGGGATATAAAAATTTAGTAATAACTGTAACTCATTATTATTCCTTTTCTATTTTGTTCTGTGAGGGATTGGCCCTAAAAAAGTGGCTTACAAATACTTTTTGAGTAAAAAAATAAATAAAAAGACTTTGTTGTTACCGTTGTTCCTGTGTACCTTCAAGTTGGATAACTTAAGGTGACCCTATCATGGGTTTTTTTGCCAAGATTTCTGATTCTGCCATTACCTACCTAAGACGCTAAAAGAGAGTGACTTGCCCAAGATCACCCAGTGAGTTTCCATGGCTGAGTGGAGACTTGAACCCTGATCTTCTAGAGTTCTAGCCAACATTCAGACCACACTATGATGGCTTCTAGAGGGGAGAGGAGTGGCAAGAGATGTGACTTCATTTAATTCTTTTTGAGGAAAGGTAGATAGCAGAATTATATGTACAACACAAAACATGTTTCTCTTATTTTAAATGGTTTGTGGTTTCTACTTTTCTAAGAGTGACAGAAATGGATGCTCTTGTAATTCTTTCACAAGTCTCCTGGGGTCATGTAGCACTAGAAGGGCATCAGCTCCTCAGGGATACAAAGCAGAAAACTTCAAAAGAAGGCCATCAGCTGGGCATACAAACCAGACCCCCCAAAATAGAAAATCTGTCACATGTCAGAAAGAATTGGTTTATCAGCTCAATATTTTCTAAAGCTGTTGTTAGTAGAATACACTGCTTTGGTGTGTAATAGAATCTGTTCGTTTGGAGATTTTTAAACAGAGGCTGGATGGCCATCTGTTGGCAATGCTTTGATGGTGTATTCCTGCATGGCAGGGGACTGAATTTGATAGCCCTTGTGGTCTCTTCCAGCTCTGTGATTGTATAATCTACTGATAGTGAAATCCTCTCTGGGATTTCAGACAAGGGCCTTTCACAGGCCCATCTGGAAATGCCCAAAATTGAACCTGAGATTTTTGCATGAAAAATAGGTGCTTCCCCACCTTTCCCCATTCCAGTTTGTGTATGTTGAAGGTGTAGTGAGGCATTTCAAGAAGTGGGAGGATCAATGTGAGGACTTTAGGTATCAGTTCTTCCATGCCTCCAACAACCATTAGTAGTGAGTTGTGTGGTCTAAGTACTGTCTGCTTTGAAAAGCAGCTGCAGCCAGGACACTTGGTGGATTGTGAACAAGTTTTTTAAGAACATCTTTCCTCAATTATTCCACCTCTCTATAGCCACCATCTGTCAGGGGAAACAAAGCAAAGAGCCACATGATAACCATTAGGTCACTGTATCACTGACTGCTCACAGTATCCCAGATCCATTATTGTGAGGGCAATATCACCTACCTATAAACTGAGTCCATTATTTTGAACTGGTTAGAGAAACATTATATGTGGAAAATGAGCCACAAAGATTGTAAAAAAAAAAAAGAAGCCTTTGCGCCAGAGGATGGCTACTTATCTTTTCCTGCTCACAGCTGCGGCCTTAATGAAAATTTGACATTTTGGACAGACCTCAGCACTATGACCCTTTTCCTAGCAAGCAATGCAAGACTGGCAGTTTGTTTGACTGGGAAACTAGAAAACAGTGTCCCTAATCAGTATGAAAGGTCTGCTCTGTGCTACAAGAAAGTTCAGAAACCCCTGTGCTCACTGTTCTAGATAGTCAGCATATTCAATGAAAACATGCAAAGAAAAGGTGTACAAAAATGTTCACGAGGGAGAAAGAAAAAGCAAGAGAGTGTCGAACTCTCCATATTTGGTGGTAGCAAAAAGGAGCCATGCTTATCTTAGCTGCCAACTAACACAGATACCAACCCCTCAAAATGTTCATCAATGTGAGGAAGGAAAGATATTTCAGGCCGCATGCACAGACTCCATATATGGGATTGCACATGAGTGAGGAACAGACAGCTGCTCTGAGGGAAAACTAAAGATGCACTTTATTGATTATGTTCATCAAGCCTCTCCAGCAGGACGTGCAGCTGCCGTCTTAATGTAAAGGAGGGCCTTTCATATACAGCGGAAGCAGATGAAAATCCTTCCTTCCATCCAACTGTCACTGTTCTGGCCTCAGAGAGAAAAAGAAGAGGAAGGAATAGCTCCATCATGCCGAGGTCTAGGAGCAGAGCAAAGGCCCTCCCTCTATCCCAACTCCCACTGCTGTGGTCTTGGAGGGAGAAATGAAGAAGCAGTATCTACTGGACTTAATAATTCTTTCCTGAACTCCCATTTACTTTTCCTTTTGTCTACTGTTTTAATTAGATAGTAAGCCTGAAGGCAGGAGATTGTTTTGGTGTTCTTTTACTTGCAAAGTGCCATGTACAGTGATGGTGTGATATATATAAATGAAGATGAAAATAATAATTAATAACAAGAACAACAACAATAAAGCAATGTTTTACCCATCTTGATAAACGGAAGATTTTTTTTTATTAATAATCATCTTACATTACAAGTATAATGTATGACAAAAGCAAAGTTCTCGTGTACATACTATGATATATCAACATAGCTCTATTCGTATCCAGTGTCCTAGCCCCTCTCACACAGGTACTATAAAGCATAGTCCGCAAAATAATAACATTTTTAAACATTGTCAGAAAAAAGTGTGATATTAACATTTTAATACATATGTAATAATAGATTTCTAAATTGTTCCTCCCCCTCCCCTCATTTACATGTGTGCATGGTCAAACTAACTGTTTGAGACTGGGCGTGTGAGGGGAAGGGGTGGGGGGAAGGCAAAACATGAGGAGGTATTTTCACTCCCTTGATGCTTGTGAGCTATGCGAGGATGCCTGAAGAGGAAAAATCCAGCAGCCCTCCTTGTTGCATTTATATAAGTACAGTTTGTGTGATATGCTTCCCCAGTGCTGGCTGGGAAAGCTTTCTATACATGAGGTGCAGTGCTTGAGGGATTTCAGTACAGAGTGAGAGTGCTTGGTTGGCAGCATGCGGGCCAGAGAAGAGTCCAGTAGCCATGAGAAGGTAACTGTTCATGAGGTTCAGTCCTGAGGAAAACGTTTTCTAGGTAGCTGTTCTCGTATGGATTGACAGTCTACAGTCCTGAAGTGTGTGGGGTTTCAGGTAGGCCAGGTTTGTAACTGAGGTGGGTTTCCAGAGTTGTGTGGTGGCAACGCCCTGATGTATCACAAGAGGATAAACAAACCTCCATTACCAGAGGTATGTGTCGCAAGTTTACTCAACATAAAGCTGCACAACGCCAGTGCAAGTAGTCACTTGGTTAAAGGAAAACTATTCCCACATTTTCCACATCAATCCCCCAAACAATCAGAGGAATCACAACAACAAAATTTGCATAAGGTATTACATACTGCCTGGATGATGGAAGTCCAAATATTTTACGCCGCCCTCCCAAAATAGCTCATGCAATGCAAATTTCAGGGTACTTGCCTTACCAAGAGAAAAGAATCGTCAGCTGTACAATCAAAATGGCTTTGTCCAAATCTGAGCAAAGAAAGGGAAAGCTCAGCCCAAAAACCTCCCAGCATGGACTTCACAAAGGGATGATCTATGAAAACTGTGGTTGGATCTGCAACAAATGTGTGATTCTGCTAGTCATATTTTTAAAAGGATAACATCACATTAACAGTGTGTTTGCCAGAGTGGTTCAGTTGTAATGCCTTAAGCCAGAACTACTGAAATCAATCCAGCAGTCAGGATAGTGTTTGCTGTCTGATGACACAAGTCCACTGTTCATTCTGAAAACCATTTAAACTGTCAGTCAATTTACTTTGTTAACAATGAAAAAGTAGCTGCTTTTTCTTAAAAAGTGTAACCAAACAGAATGCTAGTCATGAAAGAACAGCAATGCAACTGCACATACAGGGAATGTCTGCATCATGACCCCCCAGCTAAATACATTCACCTTTTAACATTGCACTTAAGAGTTTTCTTATGCCATATCCACTCTCCAGATATTAGCCTCTCCCTCATTTTTGAGTCTCATTGCCTTTTACAAATAAATATTGTACTCCTATCCTAGTTGCACAGCCATAAGTGCCACTGAAGTCAATTGGACTTGGCTATGTGCAACTGATCACTGTATTCCACTCAAGTGTATTAGACTGTTCCAATTTGTTTGCTACGAGGCAATACCAGTTATGGGAGCACAAGCTGATTTCCCATCTGCAGTTACTAAGCAAAGGGGGAAAGTGCACAAGTGGATCAGACACATATTCGCCAAAGTGAGAACCCAGGCATCTACAGCCTACGTTGCACCAGCAGGTACGTGCTCACAAGATGTCTTCAGTACTGATACACAGACATTATTTAATACATTGTCAACCCTGCCAGTATCCTTTTCTTATCCATAGCAAAATACTTTTCACTAGACAGCTTTCTTTCAATAGGCAGACACTGGAGTAAGACTAAAAGCCACACCTTTAGTCTTCTGTGCTGTATGCCTTTCACATAAGTTCAGGGCCAGCCTTTGCACCAGAGCAATCAGTTCTCTAAATCTCCTATTTATAGCTATTGAAAACATAGAAATATATAAATATATAGCCTGTTATTTATACAGTGACATATAGCCATGTGAATTAATTTCTTACATGGTGCGGTCTATATGAATTGTTACATGGGGCATAGCATATATAAACTATAGGCAGTCTAGCCAAAGTTAAAGTCTTTTCTCTGACTGATTTCAATGGGAGAACAGAGCATGTATACAAGTCTCTCTCTCTGAAATCTTTCAAACCTTAAAGTGCTCAACTTTAGCCAGATCATGTCCAGTGAGGGGGCAATCCAGAAAAAGCTGGGTGAGCTAAAGTCCACCTTAAAGCACTAGGATTTTAAAGCTCACCCCATTAAATTTTTAGATTGCACCTTGTGGGAGTAAGTATTACATATATACACCAAGTTTCAAGCAGATGCATTCTACCTGCCTGCAAAGGAATTGCATAGACATTACTGATGTTGAAAGTATTACTGGAGTGAAATTACTATGGCTGAAGAGCAGAATTATGGGTTTCTACTGTTTAAGAGACACTTTTGCGGTTTGAGTTGAGGACGGAGTCTGTTGTTTTGTTGTTTGAACTGAGGAGGGACAGTAGCCATGCTGACTGGGGGATTCTGGGAAGTGTCATCCCAAAAAAGTAACTTCTAGGTTCTGCAGTAAACATGGGGAAAAGTGGGTGTCAACTCTGTTACACAAACACCAGTCCCAACATACTAGTAGAAACAACATTAAGTAGAAACATAACCTGTTTCTTAGCAGTCATGTTTGTGCTGTGGGAACAAAATGTCTGAATAGTCTCTGAGAGCCCATCCCGGCAAAAGTGCAAGCAACAGGCACAATCAACACAAAGATCAGTTTCGATGCAGAGAGCATGCCAAAACCAGCCCTCTATAAGAGGACATACTTGCATTGTCCATGCATGTGTCCTCGCTGTGCTTTTGCAAATGTAGGAAGAGCTTTGGTTTCCTTTTTGTTATGATACTACCTGTTGTATTTGGCTTTTGGCCATAAGAATTTGATTTCCTGCATTACTGGCAGGTTGCATGTAAGGTGATACAGCTATGTGTTTAGTATGTTTCGGCCAGTCAGAAACATACCACGGTGGAAGAGCCTGAGTTAAAAGATAGTCGGGAAATATGCAATCAAACCCCAACAAGATAAAAGTCTCAGTAAGGAGTCAAGGTTTACAGAGTGATATGCACAAATTAGTCATAGTTAGATGCTGAACACAATAGAAACAATTATAAACTGTATCTTTTTGTCACTCAAAAATATAAGAGCTCACACATTCTTAACAATAACCTCTTGCTTGAGCCCAACAGACTGATTCATTCAGTTTCTGAAGACTTGATCCTTTACAGATTGACCCTTTTTATCTACTCCTCACCACAAGAGAAATCTATACAAGATATTTTGAATAAGAACCATGCTGGAAAATTAATGTTCTTTAACAGCTGATGCCCTCTAGTGTACTTTTTTTTTTACTACATCTTTTTTTTCAGCCTGCTTTTAGCTTGGTCTGATGGAAATTGTAATCAAACAGATAGCTAGAGCATAACAGCCAAACTTAGACAAATATTTGATCCAGCATAATTACTGAAAGCTCTAACTATTCCAAAAGCGACACACAGGTGCACTGAAATCCTGTTTTGCCCAGCAATGCAAGGATTTCACCCAGCATCTTCATAGACAACTGGCTATAGACCTTCATGTCCCAGGAGTTCCTTATCTGAATCAGCATTGCTGACATGTCACCCACATACTAGATCACGTTTGACCACACAGTCACCAAATCTGCATGTCACTGCTGACCATTAGATCACTAACTATTTTTTTCAGTTAAAGCAAGAAACAAATTCACCATTTTGTACAATATTGTGGGTTGGATTCTTGGATTAGGATCCAATGTTGAATACTAGTACATTTCTGTCAGCACAAGAGTTTCTCCCTCTTTCCTCCTGTAGCTCCCCACATGCTGCCCCCAAATTGGCTTTGGAATATTTCCTAGCCCTCAAGAGCAAATCTGAATGCACCCTATGTGGCAGGGGTAAGGGAGAATAATATTGATTCAAAAGAGGGCTTCACTGGTGTAATGATAATAATGTGCTTCACTGAAGTAGAATTGATTTCAATGGAGCCAGAGGTTTTCTCTAGGAATTGCTTCATGTTTTCATTTCGTTAAAACAAGCAACAATCAACCACCAGGTGTAACAAGCTTTCAGGAACGTAACACTACTGATGTATTTCCATCAAACATTAAAAACTTGAATTCTGAATAATAAATCATACAGCTCATAATTTTTTTTTTAAAAAATGACAATTTTGGAACTCAGCTGTGGAAATGCATCATGTATCAAAAGAAAGACAATCTTTGAAACATTTCTAAGATAAGACCGTAAATGTAAACAGATTCCTAAAGAGCTCTGTAGTTTTGACCAAGCTATATTAACTATTTACACATGAACAAATAACACTTTTTAAAAACTCCAGTGCCAGAAAACAGACTATGATACAGCTAAGGTTAAACCAGATTGATTTTAATGTGAGTGAATTAAACACATGATTGCTTCTTTTACTTAAACTAAAAAGACTTGAAACTGGTTAACTTTGGCTGGATTATGCCCTGACTTAGTTACAGCATGGTCAGATTTTTAAAATGTGGACTATTCTGGAAATGGGAATAGAGGAAGATCGAATCAAATTACTTTTCTGTTCTTTGCACATTGTAAGTACTTGCCTTTGACCGTATCAGCGCTCTCTGAATTACTATAGTTGTTGCTATGTTCAGAAAATTGATGTGGTATAATCCTGTAAAAATGTGCTATTTTTTGTTGTAGCACACTGATCATCCTTACAGTGCTATAATTACAGTCAGCAATGCTCAAAACAATGAGACATTACTGTTCCCTAAATAATCTTCCTTCCCTCTTCAATCTCACTCGCTACCAGTACCTCAAAGTGTGTAATAGTGGAGGACAAACTTTTAAGGTTAGCATAAACTGTTGCTTGTGAAGCTGAGGAGAAAGAGACTACTAGGAAGCAGACAAGGGACAGAACTCTGTGCTTCTTATTCCACTGGGCTGGGGCTGGGGAATGGAGTGAGAAGGCAGTGTAAGAATCCTGACTGGTTGAACTGAGTAAAGATACATCTACACCAGTTTTTGATTATTTTTTTTTGGTAGAAGTTGTTTCAATCTGTATCTCATTCCATTTGCTTCCTATTCCTGCTTGCCTCAATCCACCTTACATTTCCTGTTCTTCCCCCATTACTTATCCCTGTAGGTCAGTCAGTATCACATGACAGAAACAGAAACTTTTACTTGTTTTCTCAAGTTAGGTTGAACAAATATTCGTCATATCCCATCCTCCAACTTCCACAGCCCATCGTCCTTCTCTTTTATCTCATAATCTTTTCCCCTTACAACTCACTAAATCGTAAGCTTCCTGTTTTTCGGAGGGTGGGGGCAGATTATCTTGACAACTGCACATTATAATCTCATGGAGGTGGCATCAAGGCACTGTGCCTCTATCCTCACTTCTTTTATACATCATATCAAAGTTCTTGTTATTTTTTTTTTAAATGATGAGTCCTGAAAATAAGAACCACATACACATGGGAACAACGCTAGAATTATTACTGGAACAATGAGGGACACACGGGAATAAAAAGAGGTGCAGCAAAGGACACTGGTGTAGATATACCTTAAGAGAGACTGCTTTAACAACATGCTACATCATCACTGAAAATATACTGTTTAAAAAATAAAATTATATATCTATATAAATGAAAAACCATCATCTAGCAGCAATGGTTTCAGAGATACCTTAGCACCAAGACCAATGGAAAGGGAGTGGGAGAAAATGGGGGTGTCTGGAGGGAATACAGAAAGGTTCAGTGTAATTGACATCATTGTGGTAGATATATCCAAAACAATGCAGACTGGCTTGAGGTTAGTCCCTCTGGAAACACACCATCCTAGTAGTTCTTCAGCACAAAAGTGTTCCATTAATTCCTGTGACCATCTAGCACTGTTGTGGTACATGGCATAGTTAGCAGGACATGGCACAAACAGCTGTGGAGATTTTGTGCTCATCTGGGCTTATTTGACCTGAAACACTGAAATTTTTTAAAAAAGGAAAGAAAAAAAAGGATCTCTCCACAAATGCATATATCATTTCACCTGCAAAATCCACTGTTGTGCACCTGCCCAAATGCACCCATTAAAAGAACAATTCACAGGAATATACCATCTTTCTTTTTCCTTCTGCCATACAACAGAAAATTAAACTTTAGTCAAAAGAGGATATGTGAATCTCCCAAAGGACCTTGCTATGTGATAACAACCAAAGATGGTTCTTGCATTGATATTCCCTGCCACAGAAATATAGCAGGTATTTCTTTCACTTATTTTTTTTTAAAAAATCAAACAGAAGACACAATCCATTTATGATTATAAAGACTGAGTATAAATAACATAAAATTAGCATACATATATTTTAAGCCAGTGAATCTCTACCCTATTATGGGTTTTGACTCACTGGCTATCTAGCTTCCACAGCAGCCCAGGTTTTCAGTAAAGAATTTTAATTCATTTTCTTATCCCCTACTATATAAAAATATAAATGCAAAAACAATCCCTCCCCCCAAATTTCCCCTCTTCTGTGTTATTTTCAGCTGAACATGCTATCAATATTGTAAGAGATATGCCTTGTTAGTAGAATTTTCACAGGAGACTTGCGTTAAGCTGAAAATGCCCACTGGAGTGTAATATCAAAAAGGGGCATCACAAGCTAATTGACAGAAATGAGCAACAACAAAAGTTAACCAGCTCATCAGAAGAATGAGTAAGGAACCACTCTAACCTAGATGAAATTGAGGGGCTGGAAAAGACCTCCAAGATTTACACACAGGGCTCAGAAATCCCAGTGATCATACGCAAAGGCATGAAATGGCTCAACAGCTGACTAACAACAAGGAAAAGGCAGAGGAAAAAACAGACACAGACACACACAAAATTATAGTGAGAAGTAGAATGACATTGGCCTGTGATGTCTAGCTTATAAATTGAATCAGTTTGAAAATGTAGCCTATGGCCCCAGAACATGTTTCTGAAGAATGAAATGTTGCCACCTACATTGCAGCTGCCACGGTTGAAGATGTCAGTAACTGTTAAGTGTTGTCTTATTCTTAAAAAAAATTCCTCTTAGCTTTCATCTGATAAGTTTAAATTTTCAGTGTGGCGTTTACATACATACATACATACATACATACATATATATATAATATATATTTCATATAACATATCAAAGCTTAGAGTATTGATTTAAAAAAAAAAGATTCAACAGCTTTCTAAATGAGAGGCATTCCTTGCTAAATATCAGGATAAAATTCTGATCCATGGTCCATGCTCTGCAGCATTGGTTTCTGATCCAAGGAGGACATCCTGCTCAGCATTTCTGCTGACAGTGCATAACTATTGCTAGATTTCTCCTCAAACCAACTATCTAGTGCTCTCTTGGCTTCAAAGTTGGCAATAGGTGGTCCATTAACAGCAATTGTCAAAAGGTCACTGAGCTGTTCTAGAGTAAGCCGAGAACGATTGTTTTTGCGCACTCGCTGAAGGGCACTGCGTCCCTTTTCGCAGCAGGCTGTTGAGGTGGGGAGGACTTTGAGGATCTGGATTATTTTATTTAAAAGAGGAAATCTCTGCCTATATTTACAAATGTGACTGATTAAATCTTTAAAGCCATTTTTGGTATAATAATCCACCTTGAGTTCTCGCCATTCCATCAGCAAACTCCCTCTGGTGTCCATGCCTTCTCTGATGACATCAGTGGAAAAGGTTGGCACAGCTTCCAGATGCTCAAATATCTGCACCATGTCTTCCCTACCATAGCTCATAAGCTCCTCTGCATTTCTTGGCCAAGCTGCAAGGTCAAACACCTGGCATGCTTTCACAAATGCCCTGGTGCGGGGCTCAAACCTTTGAGCAAGAATAACCTGGGTCTTCTGGCATATCTTTTCTCGGATTGATTGGAATTTGGCTTCAGCCACCCGTAGGTTTTTCACAGCAACACCGTTAAAGCTTTCACGGAAGTTCTCCTCAAATTCCTGTAAATACTCACCAGGAGAATCTGCCAGCCTGCTGATCTCTTGGATGGCCTCTTCTATTTTGTCATCCACTTGCGACACAAGCAGGTATTCACCTTGGAAGACGAAGGCAAGGCGTGAAAGTACAGCAATTACATCCAGCAGAAAGTATATCAACTTAATTGACTGGTAGTCCATAAGGAACTGTAGGAGAGCCAAGGCAATGGCAGATGCATCTGCTCTTTGTGTTTGTCCACTGACATCTTTGAGATGGGCCACCACCTCCAGGTAATCCTTGATCAGAGCATTGAGGACATTTTGCTCCCCAATGATCCATTTGACAGCTCTGATGTCTCCCAAAAATTCAGTTTCCTCACAGAGAGTAGCTGCAGTGACCCTCAGTTCACACATCAGCCTTGGGGAGTAACGGTAAAAGCTGAGCAACTGCTTCAGGTTGTTCTCTAGCTCTTCCAGGCATGGAAGTTCTTTCCCACTAATTGCATCCAACACTTCCAAGTGTGGCTTGTGTACCATAAGGGGTAAACAAAGCAACCAAGGCAGAGTTTTTCTGATTGTCATGTACATGTTAGCTCTAAGGCTAGCTGTAATGTTAGCACCATCTACTCCCAAACCAACACTTGGCCTTTCATCCTGCAGCCTTATTCCCAAGGAGGAGAAGGCTCTGTCCAATGCTTGGATGTAACTATCTGTTGTAGAAAAACCTAGCTCTTGGAGAGAGAGAAATTCAGTGGCTGGTGGCCCATCACTGCTGATATACTGTACATAAACTGCAACTGTGTCAGCAAGTAGATCATCACTCTGTCCATCCAAAATGATGCTGAGGAAGGGAGACTGCCTGACTCGTTCAACTAGATCCTCTCTCAGAGCTCGAGCAATATGATGGATAAGGATTTGACAGTCTCCCTCATTCATATACTGATCCACCACTTTGAGTTCACACTTTCTCAGTAGTTCTGCAAGAGGTCGAAAGTCGCAATAGGGCCGGCCTTCCATAGCTAAATGATAGGCTGTGTTGAAGAGCAAAGTCATATTGCGGCACATCTCTTCGGTCTTCTCGGGGTGCATCCTGAGCCTGTAGAGCTGCAGGCACTTCTTGTGAAGGTTGCTCTGGCTATGAAGTTTTATAGTGTGTATCTTAAATTGCTTAGAGCCAATGATGAAGGCTGAAGTCCGAGAAGACTGCACCGTGTACTGCCGGCAGACATGGCACCACATTTCATTCAGGGTAGGAGAATACCTCAGAAACCAAAACTTTTTTAGCCACTCTTGCTTGAAGCGTCGAATCCTCCTGGTGACAGCAGACATCTTGGAGGGTTCATCTGTGGCTGTTATCATGTCGTTTGAGACTGACTCATCAGCTGAATCTACCTCCTGGTCATCATCTTCCATGATGGTGGGACCAGACATGATGGTTTCTGAAGCTGCACAAACATAGCAAACAAACAAAAAGAACAGGAAGAAAATTTAAGGTAGAGTTCCTAAAACCTGCCACAAAACAGTAGGACAGCTATTACCCCACACACATGTACCTTTGACTACATCTCAGCAAAACAAAATGTACTATTAGAGCAAATTTTGGTTCATAAACATTTTGAGACCCTTTGTATCATAATTTCAAATAGTTTAAGCAACACTTGGTGGCAAACCTAAGTCTCATTTTGACTACTTTCATGTTCACAAAAGGCATCAAGGAGACACACAATGGAAGAAAATTAGTTCTTAAAAAATTAAGATACACTTGGATTAAGTCATCAGATTAAAGAACAAGTTCCTTTAGAAGACAAGAAAGGGGAAAAAATCATTATATACTTGACACACATCATGAACCATTATATTTCACATTCTCTACAGAAAGCCAATCATACTTCCTGAAGAACAGCATGCTATTCTTTCTCCTATAAGGTAATACATCAAGAATACAGCAAACAAGTTCACTGTAATGGATTTTCTTTTTTATTGAAAGTGTATAGATTACAGTAAAAAGAAATAATGGTGTTTCATCATTACAAACACAAACCCAGAATTATTTGCTTACAGGACTATGCTCCTGCTCCAGAAACCCAACCATGAGACATTAGTGAGGTAAAACACTTCTTGAAACACTCAGAGCTGGACCATATTTAGACATGAATGGCAAAAAGGACTCTCCTTATACAATGTTTTCAGAATACTTTTATTGTGTGCAACTTACCTGTGGGATATGAAAATGCTTGGTACTCAGGTACCTGGGGAGGTAGTAAAGGCGGTTCCACTAACTTGCCAGACCTTAACATATTTAGTTCAGCCTGCAACTCACGAATCTTCTGCTTTAATCGTATGCAGTTAGGACATAATGAAGTTGTTGGGATGCCAAGGGCATCATCATCAATTGATGCCAGAGAGAGATCAGTGGGACTGTTCAATTTAAATGACAAGGGTTCTTCACCTTCATCTTCCAGCAGACCACTTTCTTTGGATACGGAGAAAGAGGAGCCATGGGGGACCTTCCACTCACCCTCATTTCTGTTCCCACTGTGGTTCGGAGAGCTCTGTTTAATACCAGTTCCACAGCTCTCTGAGGCGTCTTGTGCTTGGAATCTGGAAGACTTTCTAGTGGAAGGAGTAGAATTCCTCATGACCTTGTGCTCTTCCATCTTTGTTGACTCTAGAGAAGCCTCTAGGACATCTTTGAAGATGAGATCTATTTTCTTTTTCTTTGCTTGTGGTTGAGATACACCTTCTTCAAAGCTGCGTTTGTAGGGACTCTTCCCTTGTTTTGAGGTGGTGAGCTCAAGGGGATAGATCATATCCTCTTGATTTTCTGTATTCCTTTCAGATCTTTCCCTTAGTGATTTTTTATCCCCTAGAAAGACAAAAACAGGAGTAGGGATTATCAGTGGGAATTGTGCAAAATTCCATATCCTTAAAGGCAAAGCCAAAAGGAGGAGGATGGATTTTTGTATTTTCACTCATATGAATAATTTCCACTAAGCAAACTTACTAGAATAAAGGTTCAGAAACCCTGAAAGTGGAGAAGTTGTTTTTTTTTAAGTCAAACAATATTTAGGTAGCTATACAGAGGCTGGTCTCAAACACTTAAAACAGAAGACGGACTATAGGCAGCTGGTTTAATGTAACAGGTAGCCAGCCTGTGCACGAATGAGACTATTATTCAATCTGTTGGCTTGAGGAAAATATAGCAGTAGCTTTGACTTGGTAAAAGGTATCAGGGTAATATGGTACATGACACTTGAGATCCACAGATTCCAATGTGAAACCAGTACGCTTGAGAGACCTTTCCATTCTTGTCCAGAAGATTACAATCTCATTTAATACTGCTCATTAGCAGACTGACACAGAAGCTGGTGAATTCAAAGACTGGGATCTATAGCTAGTTCTGGTAGATTGCTAAATGTTATGTCCTCTATCCAAAATCTGCCAGAAAGCAGAGACATTATATATATATTAGACTTACATAGAACAATGGGAATAGCCAGATATCCTTACCTGGAAATTCAAAAGATGATGGGTTTGGTTCAATTTCCATCTTTCTTCTGTCTTGTAAATTACTCCAAGCATCAAGAAACATGGTTGCTTTCCAAACATGGTCCTGTTTTTATGTTTCTATATGCAAATATTTCATTTTAAAACACGTTTGTGCTTTTGAAACAGCAGTACAATAAGTGTGATATTCCATGCTGGCGCCATAATCCTGAACAACTGCTTTCAATCTAGACTTAGAAAGTGCGTCTCTACAATAGCTCTCAGACTGCAAAATCTAGACTCCTGAAATTTGGCATGCATATTAAAGAGATCTGAGGGTATTTATCTCATGGTCATGAAATTGATTCATTTTAATTAATTTAGCCTGCCATGTCATCTTCAAAAACTTGGTGACAGAGTTCCTAATCAGGTGAGATCAAGCTGCAGTCAGGCCTTCCATATTCATTTCTCCACAGGGCCTCCAGGCAGGGGAAAACCTCAGGCCAGGTAAAATTGATGCTTTCCTGGACCTTTTCAGAAAAGGGTTGAGAGAGGTTAGATTCATTCCCTGGTAAAGGAAAGGAGGAGAAGAGTGAACAGAGGGAAAGGATGAATGAACACCATGGGAGAGAGAAAGTCTATCAGGAAAGAAAAGATGTAGAGGAGAAAGAACAAAAAGAGATTGTACCTAGAGTGAAGGAGATGAAGGAACAGAAAGAGTATTAGCATAAATAAGGAAAAAGAGAGCACGGAGTTCCATAGAAGAGCACCAAGGTAGCTGGGTATATGAAGGGAGAGGAAGACTACCTTGCTAGGTGGGGGGAGGAAAGAGAAACAGCACCTAGTGGGTGGAAGGGAAAGAACATCTGGGGTGTATGGCATTGCGCTGGTACAGCTATACAATTTAATTATTAGCATTTTGGATGGCAAGTCTTGAAATCCTGCTACTAGAATGTAAAAAATGCAACATTTGAGCTGGTCCCATTCCTTTCCCTATCCTTAGGGTGGCCCAGTGGTTAAATGCCAGTACTGCAGCCACAAAGTTGTGAGTTCAGTCCTGCTGGGTTCCAGGTTGACTCAGCCTTCCATCCTTCCACAGGTTGGTAAAATGAGTACCCAGCTTGTTGGGGGCAATTAGCTAACACATTGTAAACTGCTTAGAGAGCACTTAGCTGATAAGTGGTATAGAAATACACATGCTATTGCTATAACATTGACTGAAAACCTAGACCTGGACAGGAAAGATTTTTCAAGTTTCTATTATAGCTTAATGTTCTTACAAGACCTGCTAGAGTAATTGACAGATGAGATTCTATTCCTGTGCTGAACGTGGACAGCACTGCATGTAAATCTATAATTTCACATTAGTGTGTAATTTGCTGCTAGATATAGAACTTATCAACCTGAAAACCAAAGCTTTCATTTAAACATTTCTAGTATCTGTGGGCGTGAAAAATGCATGTGAACATTTTGGCTCACTGCTTGATGAAATTTTGGAAAGTCAAGTCATGGGATCATAGCAAGATTCCTAATAAACAGTGGTGCTGTGCGTGCTTTTGGCTATGGCTACAATTGCAAAATAAATGAAGGGAAATGTCTAAAAGGGCAGAATCCAATCCTTTCATTTTACTGACAGAATTATCAGTAGAAACCAAAAGAGGAACCCATTGCTCATGCATACACATGTGTGGCTTTAAAACCTTCTCTGGAATAATGGGAAGCTCTCTAGAGAAGGTTTTTGGATAGCATAAAATGCTGTAGGGGAAGAGTCCTGTTATGATATAAAGGAGTAAGTTATTATGTGCAAATGTTTTTCGTCTGCTTGAGTTACAGAAGAACTGTCAAGCTGGCTAAAGAAATTTAAGTCAATTAATGATTTTATTTGATCAATCAATATATCAATCCTATATACATTTATATATGGAAAAACCTTCTCAAGAAAAGGAGAACACCCTTTCTTAGGTTTTTTAGATCAGGCTTCCTGCACTGGCACCTTCCGGATATTCAGGACTATCACAAAACAATATCCCTAGCCATCAGAGCAGATGATGGCTCAGATAGTTCACAATCTCAAACCAACGTATCAGCAGGGCATCGGGTTGGAAAAGGCTGTTTTAGATCATTCACGCCCTTCTTGCAGTGCCTTAGAATTGACATTTCTTTGTTTGCTGATCAAGAAGAGGGAAAGACTTTTCTACTGTGACCATTACTACCAAGAGTTTTAGGAAGTTCCTGTACATTGCCTTATGCAATACTCTGCATGTGATGTACATATGTGTTCTTCCCAGCCTTTTTTAAAATGGGCTTATTAAAACTGAGATGTTCAGTTTTTAAAAGACCCAATAAAGGCTAGAACAGCCTGGTTTTTAAGGACCATTTAAAACATTTAAAATGAATTGATTGCCAGCTTTACTTTATATATCGGAGAGTTTTATTGCTGCTTTTACTTGAAATGTTTTATGCTGTCATTCTTTATTTGTATTTTTTATTATTTATATTTGACCATGGTAACACATGCCTTGGTCACCCCCTAGTTGGATTATTGTAGCATGCTTTAAATGGGGCGGTCTTTGAAGAGCATTTGGAAACTCCAATTGGCCCAAAGAACTGCAGCCAGATTGTTAACCGGGGCTCGCTAGAAGGATCAAACAATTCCCCTGTTGCAACAGCTCCACTGGCTGCCAGTTTGTTTCCCAGCACAATTCAAATGGCTGTTGATGATCTTTAAAGCCCTACATAACTCAGGTCTGTGGTTATCTGAAGGACTGTATCCTCCCTTACGAACCAGCCCAGGGTTTTGAGATTGGCTGAAGAGGCTCTTTAATTTGTCCCACCACCTTCATAGGTGCATCTGGTGGGCACACAGGAAAGGACCTTTTCAGTGGCTACTCCAGGCTCTGGAACTTCCTTTCCAGAGAAGTCCCACTGGCACCCTCTCTACTTTCTTTCCACAGTCAAGTGAAGACATTTTTATTCCAACAGGAATTCAATGTGTGATTATGGCCTGTCTGATAAAAGGTGCTGGATGTTGTTAAATGTGCTGAAGTGGCTGAATTTATGGGTGTTTGGTTTTTTAATTATGTGTTTTAACTTTAACTCCTCTTGACTGTTTATGTTTAAATTTTTATATTCCTGTAGTTTTTAACTATTTTTAAATGTTGTAAGCTGCTTTGACTCCCAACCTGGGGAAAAAGCAGAGTATAAATAAATAAATAAACATTCTTAAACATGTTACTGTGCAAACTATCTTAAGAAGATTGGCAATATACAACATATATTATACAAAATAAATACATAAATAAGCCACTCAAATAATCTGGGACATCTTTTTAATCAAAAGGTGTTTAATCAAGAAATTTAAATGGTTATTGGCTTAAGTCGGCAATCTTGTGTATGCATACCTAACAGTGAGCCTGAGTAGATTCAGTGTGATTTGCTTCTGAGAAAACACGCAATTGGATCACCCACTAAATGGTGAAGCCCTAATTCATATACATTGCAAAATTCATGCTTTTGTTTTTTGTTTTGTTCTTTTTTTATGGATTTTAGGTTTTGCTGGAGGTGAGCATATGCAGCCTTTACACTCAGCATGGATAAAGATTTACATTTTCTCTTCTTAAAAGCAAAAATATAAATTATTCAAAAGGATCACATTATCAAAACAACCTGCTATAGTGAGTTATAGCATTTCTCCTAACCTACTGCTCTCCAGGTGTGTTGGATGATAGCTTCTACCATTCAAAGTCAGGATGGTCTGTGTGTGTTGTTTACGGAAGACTGGAGTTGTCATGCAAAGGATAAAAGGATAAAAAAATAGCAGTGTTATATCAGGAATGAGGGTCACAAAGCCCTCCAGATGATGCTGGACAGTGAATCCCATCAGCACTAACCAAGACAGCCAATGGCAAAAGATGATGGGAGTTTCAGTCCAAGAATATCTGGGGGGTCCCATGTTCCTCATTCCTAACTTAACGGCTGTGCTAATCTTTTGACAATTTTAGGAGCAATGTCTCTAACTACCTCTTAACTACTGCCACCAGCCTTGATGTATTTGCTTCTGGCTACCAGCTATTTTTTTGAACTCCAGATCCTCTCATACACAACTAGCCATCTCCACAGCTTCAGAACTCTAAACTGGGAAAGGAGCTAAAAATGGTGGAGAACCTTTTGCTATGTTATACCAAACATATGCCAGCCAGTGATACACAGTAATCTTTTAAAACAGTGGTTCTTAATCTTTGGCATTCTAGTTGTTTTATAACAACTTCCAGAATCTTTGTTGACAATGGAGGCTGGGGCTTCTGGGAGTGGAAGCCTAAATCATCTGGAGAAAGAAATGTTATGAACCACTGCTTTAGAATACATTCACATCCTTTGTGTTTTTATGTTTCCAATGGCCTGAACTTTTAGTTTTTGGTGGATTAAAAAAAACTCCTCATCCTTAAGAAGTCATTTGTAGTAGAAGTGTATCACCTTCATATCATGTTCCATGCACATAATGCTATCAAACATATACACAAGTAACAGTGAGACTGAGAACAATCCCATTTATAGGAGGGCACCATAGAAAACATTATCTTTTACCAAGTCAAAGCATCAAGATAGGAGTTGTGTGTGTAGATGACAGATTTTAATTAGGAACTTCAGAATTAAGTGAATTGCTTGTCCTGAGCGATGCCCGTTTTTGACTCGGCTATAAACAAAATAACTCTTGATAACCTTAAGGTGACAGATTGCATAGATAATTAAATGTAATTTTTATGTATCTTAAATACTTTTTTGTAATACCTTGCCCCTTGACTTGTTTCAATGAGTTTGCTCCTTTACCAAGAGAAGAACCCTTGGAATTCATTATTAGGCAACAGAAAACCACAGAAGTGATGCAACTGTAGGTCATCATTTTCTAAGTGAAGTTCCTCTACTACATCATTGTAAACTCATCCAAAGATCTCCCTCCATTCCAGACGAACTTTTGCAAAAATACATTTGAAAAGATGATTCCAGGGTTGGGGAACATACAGCCTTCTGCATGTTGTCAAATAGGAAATCCCATCATCTCTTATTTGAGGCCATGCTGAACTGGACTGATGGTATTCCAGTCCAGCAACTTCTGGAGGGCTACAATTGGACTATCTGTTTTAGAGGAGATGCTATTTCAATAGGGCAGGGAAAAGAGAATTCCACGGTCTAAAATTCTTAGATCACTCCAGTATATTTCAGTGAAACAAAACAGAAAGACAGTCTTGCTGAAGTCAACCATAGCCTGCTTTAATTTAAATATGCATTCAAAGGCCATTTCCGCACAACACTCTTATAGCACGATCATTCCACTTTCAACCTCCTATGGAATTCTGGGGTTTGTAGTTTAGAGAAGGGCACTTTGAATTTTCAGCCAAAGAGCTCTTTGGTCTCAGTAAACTACAAACCGCAGAATGCCACAGGGCGTTGGAAGTGGAATAGCAGCACTTTAACACTGTAGTGCGGAAATGGCCAAAGAGTGGATTAATTCCTTTATCAGAGACAGGGTTAAGACGCACCCTTGAGGTATATCCTCAGAGTTCCTTGGCTAAGACATAACTAAATGACAGAGAAAGAAATCAGAAACAAACAAGGGAAGGTTACTCATCCCTGCTGAGAGTAGGTGCAGTAGGAAAAAACAGCGAATAAAATAACAGCCTTTAAAATGAGGTGTCAGCAGTATTTTCTTCCAGAATAAATGTTATCCTTTAATATGCATGCTGAGGGTGGCTGGAAGGTAGATTAATGTGAACTGGAATATTGAAATAACTGGAAAGTTTCCACACAGTGATAATATGGTTTTGCCACACGTGTGACTAGTTGTCAGGCAAGATGTGATTGGGTTACGATCCTACACACTTCAAAATGTAGGAAGAGTCCTGCTGAATGAGGGCAAGGGTACCTTTAATCCAAATTCCTATTTTCCCTCAGTGCCTAATCAGATGCTTCCAGGAAGCTTACAAACAGTTCAAGAATACCCTCTTCCCCTGGCATTCAGCGGGGCACAGATGAACAACAGCAAGTAGACCTTGATAGATAGCCTCTCCCAGAATTCTGTAAATTCATTTAAAAACTATCTCAGCCAGATTTTATAACTATCACCGTATCTAAAGGCATCACGTTTCATAAGAGGAATCGCTTATCTGTAAAACAGCACTTTCTTTTTTCTGAACTGAATTTATGTCTAATTAATTACACTAGGTGACTCAATGTTCCAATATTACGCAGGAGTGAGAAAAATCCACTATCCACTTGCCTTACCCCTTTCATTTTATAAACCTCTATAGCTACACCCTCTCCCAATCTGCTTATATGCTGTAAGAATGCGCAATTCCAGAATTTATACATTGTCCTTCACCAAATGAGTAGCACGTTTCCAGGATGCTGATGCTTGAATTTTTATTCAGAGGTAATTGGTTCATGATATCCTGCTGTGATGAAGCAAACACTGAAAGAGTAATATGTATGTGTGTATGTATGTAGAAATAACCCTAGCTTCACACATTCTGCACACCACTTCCCAGCACATTCCACTTCCGTACCTTGTTACATGGGACAACATGCAGAAAAGTGGATAGTCCTATCCGAACGAGTGCAGTAGGGCCCCTTGTGACTTTCAACTACCCTTTACTTCCTGTAATTCTAACACAGAAGTAGATTAAGACTGAATGCAGATATGCCCCATAAGACATATCAAAACTGCCTTATCCTAAGTGATACCAGACACCTGCCTAAGTTTAATGTTGACTGGCAAAAGATCTCTAGGACAGTGGTTCTTATCTTTTTCTTTGTCACAGACCTCCTTTAAATATCTTTTGTTGCCATGGACCACCAAGATTTATCTCAAGATTTAAAACCCTAAAGTGCATCAAATATTTATTTAAAGTTGCTATCAAGGATCTTCAAATCTGGAGAGAAGCGAGAAATAAACATGCTACTATTATAATATCTTTATTGGAACGATTCCATACAAATTTGTCCTTTTTGTTTTTTCCTTTCTTTCTCTCTTTCTATTTTAACTGTAAAAGTTCGTAACATTTCTTCAAGCCTTTGTGGACCCCCCCCACTCCTTGGTGGTCCATGAACCCTAGGTTAAGAACCACTGCGTGTCAGCTATCAACTAAATTAATTTCCCAGCCACCTTCTCTGAAAACTTTTAATTGATAACATCGGAGTTGGAACCTGGGATCTTAATGATAAGAAATGCTACTCCTACTGATCTAAAACCCCGCTTAAGATAGTTATTACACAGAAGCATATCATTCCTTTAAAGTGAACTCTCTTAACTGTTTAGATCACTATTTTTCTATTAGCATTGCTGCCTTACTTCCTGCACCACAGAACAAGGCATGGATAACAACTTCAGAGGAGCCAGATCAGAGACCAGCTAAATAGGCACTTTTAGTATGGACAGAAAGCCTTACAATTCAATAGTGCTCTCAGACTTACAATTCAATAGTGCTCTCAAGAGCATTTTCAAACACTGTTTCATATTTCAGGAACCATTTGTATGTTACCTCTTTTTACAGATCCAGTGCAGAATTTTCTATATATGTGGAAATTTCCTAATAGTGTCTAGAGGAAGCAAATAGAGGAAGGATAGGACTCCACAGCTTAACTTTGTTCTTCTAGATTTCTCTCCCTCACCAATATTTGTAATTGCTGGATTTGCTGGGAATTGTGAAAAGCCCGTCTAAAGGGATTCTTGCAAGCTGACCATTGCTTGAGTGTGAAAGGAAAAAGCCAACCATTCTTGAGGTGGTATCCTAAGGATAGTTGGACATAGAATTATTCGGGAGGTCTCTGTTATTCTTCCTGCAAACACAGACACTATTTTTGGAAAGCCAGGTGATAAAAACCCCTGGATTGACCCTCTCTCTCTCCAGAACCTGAGCTATGATAATCTATACACCTTATAGGCATTCCTGCATATGTTACAAGTCTTTCCAACAATCTGATGAACATTGTTGCCTGTTGCTTTTGTCACACATAAACTTGGTGACAAAAATTTAAGTTTTCTAACAGTGAAACATTCTTAACATGAAGCAGTCTGGACTGGCCTTTTGCAATGGGAGGTGGGCGACATAGATGTATCATGAGGCAGAAAATTCAGTGAATTAGAGGCCACTTCTTTCAAGGCAGTGTGCCTCCTGGCTCAAAGGCAGACATTTAATGAAATGTGTCAACACACACAGGCATACACACATAAACTGGTGTTAGTTATCTGTTTGCTTCAACTAGGGTATCTGCTCAGTCAACTGTTGGATGATTCCAGATCTTTTTTAAAAAAGAACTCTTTGGTTTATGTAAACAGTTTTAAAAAAGAAACCTGCATGCTGATCTTACAAGCATACCCTGATATTTTTTTTTAAGCAGTGAGAGTGAAGAAAGGGAAAACACCCACCTCTTGTGAGGTTTCTGTTGATGGTCTCCTGAGACATGCTGTGCAATCTCTTCATATAATCTTCACTGTACCAGACTCTCAGCCTCTCTCCTGGTCTGATATCCCGACAGGTTCGGAAGTAAATCCTCTCACTGTGCTGGAAGGCCATGAGGTTCTGTTCTCTCTCCTCTCGAGAGATGGCCACATACCTGAGGACAAGGACGAGGCAGGCATTGACTCACTCGCAAGGCTTAATAGAAATTAAACAAACCTGTGCCACAGTCGCAGCAGGGGTGACCTTCAAAGGAAGCCACTGATGCAGGAGTGTCGGATGGCATGAATAATGACATGCAAACTGACAGAGCTATAAGAACACAACATGCACACCTCAAGAATATTAAATGATTTCTTGAAACTCGTTTAGGCCTGTTGTTTCTGCTTGGGAAGAGGTTTAATTGCCATCAATACTCAAACAATGTGTCACCACCCAGAAGTGAATGCCTGTTTGTAAAAAGTTTACAGTAACTTAAAATATAATTAGACTTCTCTTGCCACCTCACTCTTGGAGCCAAAGCTGCTTTCCAAACTGGCTGCTGAATGCAGTTGCTGCTTTTAGGAAGCCATTTTGAATCTCCTGTGTGAAAAGGGAGGGGAGCACTGTTCATTTTCCTCAGCCAGTTCTCTTTCTTTCTGTGTTAACTGAGGCATGCAACAGAAAGAGGCAGCTGTCGTAATACCTGGAAGTACAAGAAGTAAAGCTGTTCTCAGGCAGTCATGCTGCTGCCAGTATACCAGTACAAAACAAACTGGGAGACAGGCACCGGGTGAAAAACCAGTCTCACAAAGATGGATGCCATCTCACACCTTCCAAAAATCAGTTATCAGTAAAGCCAATGAATTCAAGGCAGATGGAAGAAATGAAGCAATGTTATTGTGGTTCATAGTTTTATCTTTAAGCTAAGGCTAATAATTTCTTCCAAATGAAGAGTGGGAGAGGGAAACTTTTCTTGGCTGTGTGGTCAAGATAAAATATTGAGACCGACTGTTAATCTTACCAATTTGCTGCAACCCAAAGGCACACAAAGCCTTGCCAGTTTGCAAAACAGAACTCTTGTTCCATGCAAAACTTCGTTAATCTGAAAACCAAAGCTCCTGTTCCTAGCAAAACCTTCCAGAACTGAAAATCAAAACAGCCACTTAATACAAAAGCTTCTGCTTCAGGAGGTAAAAACTCATTTCACTGCAAAACCTTCCTTCGATTAAATCTGATCAGTGACTGAAGGTAAGAGCAGACAAACTACCACAGGCTGGAAGGGAACTACTGAATGGCCACAAGTTCCCCTCCCCTGCTTTGACATTTTCAGGTATTTGCATTTTGGTAATTTGCTCGCATAGGATACATAGTATGCTGGAAAAGTTAAACATAAAAGAATCATTGCAAACTCTCAAACATTCTATTTTTATACACTGAATAAAAGAAACTGCTAGAACAAGAGAGTGTTTCAGGATTTTCAGAGTGCTCTGCTACAAACTCAATTGAAATTAATGAGGACTGTGCACATTTGTGTACATAGCTGAATAAAAGAGAAGCTGGGGTCATGTTGTATTACTTCTGTGAGAGTAAGAACAGCTCTTGGGAATACTCTATTTTAAACAGCTGGAATGGTTTTAGCTTTAACTCACACTGTAATTTACCACGTTTTACACAGAAACTTTCATTTGTGCAAACATCTTCCCAATAAGTGCATGGGGATAAAACTATCAAAGCTTGTGGTTATAATGTACTTTTTTTTTTGGATGGCAGAAATAATTAATCACAGTTCTTGGGAAAAGATGCTGAAGCAATTACTACAGCCTCTGAACTGTGTTTATGTAGAATATGAGACTGCTAGAACAGCTTAGAGCCTGCCATACTCAAAATGCATATAGTCACTTAAGAAAGACTATATATGTACAGGCTACACTTCTTTCCCCACATCAAACCTAGTTATCTGCTGCTCAAGTAAAATGGATTTATTATGTGCATGCAATGTGTATGAAGACAATTATTCATACGTTCTCGTAAGACAACCTTCTTCCCTCCCTATTTTTGAGCCACTCATAAGAAGGAATATACACTGAGCCAAGTGATCATGAAAACAGTGTTCACTAGTTCCTTCACTGGGCACTTTAAAAACATAGGAAGAACTATATGAACACTGTAGGGTAAACCACAAAGAACACAGCTACCTCTGGGCTTGCAGTTGAGCTTTCTCATCCATCTTCTTTGCCATTAATAGCAAGGTCAGAGTGAAAATAACCAGGTGCTAGGTTATGTGTTTTTCCAACCAAGTCAAAATTCTCACAAAATCTACTCCTTGTTCCTCATACAGGCAATCTTCCTGGGTTTGTTCCTACTGGGTGAACTCAGATCAGGATGAGCAACTGTAGTCTTTCAGTGATACTAATCAATGTGGCCAGTGGTAAGGGACTGCAGGAGTTGCTGTCCAAAACAAGTTCTCCATCATAACTCAGACATTTAGAGACAAAACACATAACCAGTTTTTTCTTTCCTGCAGGACTACATCTTTTAAAAATGGAAAAATAAAAATGAGAAATCTCAGAATCAATTCAAAATCCAACAAATCCATATATGCATTCATTTGAATGAACATCCACTGTTTTTGCACCAGAAAAAACAATTAAGTCTAACAGTTCTGATGAGATCATGACATCATTTGACGAAAGTAGTCACTTTTCAATGCATTTTTTTTTGTATTTATATGTTTATATGTGGCACATCCCCAAACCTGATTCAGAGGAAGCCTCCAATATACTCCGATGGAAGTTCCTCATTTAATATGTTGTGTTCTTGTTGTGTGCCTTCAAATCATTTTGGACTTATGGTGGCCCTAAGACGAACCAATCATGGAGCTTTCTTGGCAAGATTTATTCACAAGGTGTTTGTCTTTGTCTTCCTCTCAGGCTGAGAGAGTGTGACTTGCTCAGGGTCACAGTAGATTTCCATGAACGAGTGGTGATTCAGACCCTGGTCTTCAGGGTCCTAAGTCCAACACCCAAAGCCCTACACCATGTTGGCTTTCTCTCTTGAAACCTACTTACCTATTTTTCTTATAAGACTACACAGAGCTAAGAACAGTTCTGATCTCATAAAAAAAGTTTATAGATTAGAAATCTTAAAAAATGGTAATTTGAATTTTTGTATAACAGTGGAAATAAGTGCAGTTGTATTCATGTAAAATGAACTACTAGGATCAGAAGTGAACATTACAGGTATACCTCAGTTAACAAAATAGACGTGATCCTGAGTAATTTAACAAAAACTTTGGTATCCAAGGTAGAAATAATACAGAAAAAACTGGGCTAGGCTTCTACCCAACAAAACAGAAAAGTAGCTCAACAAGTTTCAGCAGACTTTTTATTCAAATCTCTAACAATATGTACATGTGAAATGAAACAACCAGTCAAATAAACCTTTCTCAAGTGAATTAAAACATTTTGAATTTCTAGAGACTTCTTGAAAGCTTCTTCCAAAATTGCATCCCCAGATTATTTTTCTCTCCTTTCAACAAGCTTCACTTTTCTTCTGATTTCCATTTTGGTGATTAAACTGACAGATTATGCTTTTTCAACATGTCAAGGTAGCTAGTGAGGCAAGCTAATCTGTTTTGCTTTATTCTTTCTGTATTGTTCTTCCCACATGCTCAGGAAGTGATTGTGAAGGCAGCTGTTTACCTCACCTGTTGTACATAAGCATACACAGTTGCAGTAGGATCACCTAGAGTAGAATCTTATTTTTATTCCAGGTCAAGCTTTATTGCATTGTTTACTGCAAATGTACTCCTGCAACCCAACACTGGAAATCTATCTTTCTCTAGCCCTCTTTCAGCATCCTCCCAATGCCAACATTGCAAAAACAAACAAGCAAATAAAAACTTCCAGCTAGACAGAAGACAAGAAAACGGGGTTCAGGTTGGGGTTGGGCTGGGCTCCCATAAAATGCTTTATAAAAAGACACTACTTTGTCAGAGGCTTTGCTAACTGAGATACACCTCTATTTAGGACGTTTCCAATCGAAACATCTTTCTTTTACCCACTATTGACTTGTACTTATTAAATATAAAATAAAGTGTAACAAAAGACTTGTACTTATTAAATATAAAATAAAGTGTAACAAAAGCATCCTAAAAATTATATAAAGTGAAACAGTGTCACTTGTAGTTATTTGGGGCAGGAAAGAATAATGAAAAGTAGTGATAAATGTCGAAACTGTTACATGTCTGGTTTTGTTCAAACACATCTTCAGACACATGTCGAAAGAAAAACAAATGACCAACAGAGTCTGAGATTTAAGTATTACACATTTATTGTTAATAAAAATAGTCATAAAGATAAATTTCCATCATATTTAAATAGCACCAGTGTAAGCATAGCAATATAATCAAAGAGGGCACTTAAAACATGCCTGATTTCTAAACCATCTCATACAAGGAAGCATTCTTTGTGGGATGATCCAAGGAAAGCATTTCACAGAGTGAAGGACATTCACTGCAGAAAATTTTCCACAGAAAAAAGTAAATTACAGAATTTTATCTTTATTAATACCATCTCTCTCTGTATATATATTAATGTTCTACATTTCTCAAATCTAGGTTTTACACATCTTATACCACTTTAAGGAAGAGCTTGTAAATGTTATTTTTGGGGATTATACCTAGAATCTCCCAGTTAAGCAATTCTAGGAGTTGTAATCCAAAAAAGTGCATTTGCAAATAATTCCTTTGAAAGAAACAACCCGGATCATAATTTTATGTATTATCGAATACTGGTGATCAGAGCAATTTAAATTCCAGAAATCCAGAGACTTTAAGTATCCAACCCTCTAGCAGTAGTTAAGTATCAACTGTTTCCAGTATGGCTCAGTTCTCAGCAGCAAATCATCAAAGAGGACAGTCATGAAAGACAGTCCCTTCACTTGAACTGACATCACTTCACAAAAGTTTACATGCAAAGCAATCTCAGCAGGACAACTCACGCCACCAGGGGTGAGTTACTAATGGCATTCCCATTTATTTAATCCATGTTGCATTAAAAACACATATGATACTTTTCAGAGTTAATAAGCAAAATGCCTGCTCCAAGAAGCTAACAATCTAAATTGCTTTTCAGGGATCAAAATTTATTTACTTTGGAGGTAGAATGCCTAGAGGATATGATTTCCAGATTCTGTGCATCATTTCCTTCTCATTAGTTTGCAATTAACTAGTGCTGTATCTGGCTCAAAAGCTATACAAATGCCTAATCTGATAAACTCATGCAATCATGAAACACATCTTGGGTCACGTGGATTTATTTTTTCTCTGCACAAAGGCAGAAATACTACTTTTATTGGGTGCTTTCTCTGTGATATGTGTTTAAAGTCAGCCTGGTCACCGTTTCACTAAGTTTATCTTATCATGCTTGCTACAAGAAAGGCTTTAAGGACTATGCTTTCCTGCAGCTTTGCCTTAAGGGCATCCTTTGTATCTGATCCTTGTGGTCAGCCATACTATATATGTTGCAGGGGAAGAAAAGTAGGTATGAAGCAGGTGTTGTGCACATGCAGCTTCAGTATTCTAGACTAGAAATAAATGCAATGATAACTTGGTTCCAAAAGTCCCAAGCAGCCTGGCTGAGGGACATTTCTAACATATTAGAGACGGAACTGCATCTGACACAGCCTACCATATAAATAAAACAGTAATTCTGAAGAAAACACGAGAGCAAAGCTGGCATAACAAAACGAGTATTTGAGATTGCTCCAACTGCTTTTGCAACAACTCACTCTACAGCTCTTGGGCAGTTTTTGATAAATCACAATACAGCATTCTATAGCCAATAGATATCCTGGAATATTATCTTGAAAAAAAACTGCAGTTACAACAAAAAGGTCATCAGGTTGTCCAGTACCAACCCTTCTTGAAGACATGCTGCTTACAGGTTAAACATCTGATTTTCAGGGCAACTAGTTTTCAGTGAGTGTTATATCTAAACTTATTTTTATGTATTACAATAGTACGAGATTACCTAAAGTGACTGACATTTTTCATAACTGCTTTTGTGCCACTTTAACATTTCAGGAAGTATATAAGAAATACACTATGCTGGATGAGTGTTTCAAGCTTCAAAGAGGACATCTACTTATTTTTAAACAAATATTTTAGTTTCATACCCTTTCCTTTGCCAGAATCTACCGGGTTTTAATGTACAAACCCCAAACCCCAACTGCCCATAGCTATGGCCAAGAAAGCAGTCATATAAAGAAAATCTTCACTGAAAAGATCAAAGGCCTATCTAATCTAGTCTCCCAAAGTGGCCAAATAAAAAGCCTTTTGCACGAGCCTTTTATAGCTAAGAGGATACACATCTAAACATTACCATTTGCAGAAGCAGAGCAGAAAGAAAGGGAGAAAAATACATTTTGTGGATTGTTCAATTATTCTTTAAGTGCAATTACTTAATAGCAAATCATAAGTAATGTTTTCCTGAGCATAAAATGTGAGGGAAACAAACCTGCATGCACTTTGGCTTTGTACTTGAAGGAAGACCTGTGTCGCCCTCAAATTTCACTGGTTTTAATTAACTTGTTTCCAATGCATGTTTTACAAGCCAGGCAATATGTTTCCAAGTGCGCACAGCAAAGTGTACTGTTAAGCTGCCATGATCTATATCACTCTTAAGGGGATCTCTGACTGACTTTCCCTAATAATCATGCTTAGAAGCAATTCTTAATAGAACAACAGCTAAACATTGTCTTTTTTATTGCCATGAGAGCTAGAAATGGTGCTTTCTCTTCCGTGACCGAGTAGGCCGAACAAGAGGAGTCTGCTTAGGATAACTTTGGTTAAGCTCTGCCTTGAGTTCAGGAAGGATCTCTGATGATGCCTTCTGTTGATTAACCCCCTGCCTACTGTTAGAGACCTGACCATTATTCATGCTTTGAAGCTCATTCTTGATTTGAGTCAAGGTCTGGCACATCTGGCTAACCTGTCCCGTCAGGTCAGACATCTTCTGGCTGATTACATGCATGTTATTTGCCAGGTCTCTGTGGATTGCCACCAGCTCTTGAGAGAACTCTTTGAACAGGTCAGTCTGTTGGATGTGGGTGTCAAGGAGCTGATGACCAAAGCCGCAGACAGGTGGGCTTTGGGCATGTGGCTGAGGGGGCCTACTGGCAGATAGGGAACATGAATTTGGGTGCTTCAGTTTTTGCCTCTGGCTACTAATATCTGAGTGATCCAATATTGATGAAGAATGAAGGAAAGATGGCATGGAGAGATGATCAATTTCTTCTGTATCCTTCCATAGTGATGAAAAACCATGTTGACGCGAGGGGCCTGGGACTTTCTCACTTTCATCACCTTAGCGGAGGGGGGAAAAAAAAGAACACTAGATTACTTGCATGAAGACATTCCTTCAACAATTGCTGTTTCAAGAACTTCAGGAGAAGTCAACATTAAGCTTGGGTTTTTTTTCCCTAAAACAGAGTATCTCCCCTTGACCTTTGGCAGATTCTTGTAAATATAAACTCTCATGTAATACAATGCTTGCTTTTTAGGAAATACAAGTCAACAAATCATGAGAGAATTGATCTGGGAGAGCAGATGATATAATTGAGTTAAAGCTGAGGAGCCAGTTTAGTAGGGATGGGCCAACCAAATCCTCGAATCTTTGGCAGGGATTCGAGATTCGGGAATCCGTACCCCTGTGCCAAAATAGGCAAACGGAATCTTTTGAATCCACCAAACAGTTTGTTGGACACCAGGACACCTGAAAGCCTGGGAGACCGGGACGCTTGAAAACTTGGGAGACCGGGATGCCTGAAAACTCAGGACCAGGACAGGATCCTGCTCCTCACGTTTCCCCACCCCACATGGGCATGGGTGATTGGCCGACAGACTGGCATAAAGCCTTGCATGCCCTGGAGCCCACGATTTCTCCCTCCTGCTGCCTGTGCCACTAGTGCTGCCTCTCCCTGCTGCTGCCTCTCTCTGCAAGGTAATTTCAGGATAGGGATTGGGAGGTGAGGGACAGAGGAGCAAAACTGAGTTTGTGTGGGGGTCTAGGAGCTTGTGGGAATGTCCCAGGGGGTTCCAAAGACTGCAAAAAGGGCTTCAGGGGTTCCATGCCAGCCATGCCAGCCATACTTTCCCCTTTGCCAGCTTTCTTTGGTCAATTCTGAGACTAAGATTGTCATGATGCCACTTCCTCGCTTAGTTTCTGTGTCTTGAATACATGAATAGTTCAGTTAACCCATTTTGAAGCGCCATTTTAGAAAGTCTTTTTATGCTTCTCAACCCCTTGTCCTCTTTTTCCTCTGTCTAGCTGCAAGTTTATAAGCAGCATTGCCATTGGAAAGGTTGCAAAAGAGAGCTGGAGAAACACAGACTTCTGGTCTTGTGTTGCAGTAGCATGTCTGTAGTAAACAATGAATGCCAAAAAACTTGAGCTGGGAAAGAATGGGATTCTATTCTAGCTGATTCTATAGGAGGAGTGTGTGTTGCCTACAACAAACAAGGTGAACAATAACTGCCTCCAGAATCGTTTATTGAGCATGCATTAATCTGTGTTAATTTTTGATTTGAGACTGGAGGGTAGGGATTGTTGAGACAGGCCTAGAGATTTGACTTGAGTGTTCCTTGCTAGACTTGAGGGTAGAGAATTGACTGGACTAGAGGCTTGTTTGTGTGTATGTATGTTTTTAAGTGCTTTCTTTGTTGTGGGAGTTGATACTTGACTGGAAGGTACAGTCTTCTTGAGATTTCAAGTATAGCTGAACATTTCTTTGCAGGGTGCAGAACTGAGATTGGACTAGAGGCTTGTTTGTTTGTTTGTTTGTGTGTTTTAAATGCCTTCCTTGTTGCAGGACTTGAGACTTGACTGGAAGGTACAGTCTTCTTGAGATTTCAAGTATAGCTGAACATTTCTTTGCATCGCTCTCTTGCAAAGCTCTTTCAGACACAAGCCTGGGGCTTGTAGTTTTACAAAGTGTCATAGCCTTCTCTGCCAAAGTGTGCTGGCGCATCATCAAACTACAAACCCCAGGATGCCAGAAGGAGCTATGCAAAGAAAAGCTAGCTTTGACTTGGATTATCTCTGTAGTGTAATATGTGGTCCTGTTTACACAGGCAGGAAAATGTGGTATGAATCCACATTTTCCTGCCTGTGTAGAAAGGGCCTTCATGTCATTTTCAATCTGGGGAAATCCTGAGGCAAAACTATGACAATTGTCCTGGCTAGATTTCTTCAGAGGAAGGTTTGCCTTTGCCTGGGCTTTTGCTAAGGCTGACAGAGTGTGTCTTGCCCAAGATTATCCTTCTTTCCCTTGCTTTTTAAACCCTTTTTTAAAAAAAGGATTCAAAAGATTCGAGATTTGTGGATTCCTAGAACCTTCCAGGGATTCGGATCCGGATTCGCCCCATCCCTACATACTAGCAAATGGAAGAAAAAAAAAGCCTGAACAAGCAGTGTCACTGTGAACAGAGTTCTCTAGAACAATGTTTCTCAGGTTATCTGATGTGGAAGACTGGCAGCTACGAATTTCCAATGTGCCAGAGCAGAGCACTAAATTTGTACTCATTCAGTAAACTGTTTATAGCTTTCCTGGAAACTTGCCAGGGACCACCACATGAACCAGAACTGATCCAGGGACCACCACTTTGAATAGCAGTGCTCTAGAAAACTATTCTCTATCAGATAACATTAGAACATCATTATCTCTAGAATATTGCTATTGGTACTAAAGCTCCTTTTTTAGCTTACATAATGTATTTTACTTTGTTTCACTAAGTGACTGTGTATTACTGCTTTTAAGATCCAAGGCACAATACTATTTGGGTTGCAAGCTATCAAGAGAAGCTGAAATAATGCAGTTTCTGCAAATAAAGTCCATTAATAATACTTCTAACACAAAAAACAACTACAATTATTAGTATATGATTGCTACAATAAGGTTCTAGGAGCTTCAGGGTCAGCAACAATCATTTCTTGGGTTTGCTTTCCCTACTAGAGGTGTCCTTACTACTTGCCATTGCTTTTATGGATCTAGGGATCTTAAAGCGGGGCACAGATCAATGACAGAGCTCAGGTTTCACAGGCAGAAGCTCCTAACTATCACCAAATAAAGTGGGGAAGATATCTGACTGAGGTTTCTGACAAACAGGTGAAGCAGACAGGACTCAACAGACCAATACTAATTGTATGGAAACAGCTTATTACAACAGTAAAAATTCCTCAGAAGTGGCCATACCTATAAATCTATTGTGTACACACCACAACTCTTTCTTCCCAGAGTAAATAATAACGACTACTGTAGTATTTTGTAGCCTTTCATTTTCTATCAAATGTAATGCAGAGGGGAAATACACCAATACAGCATAATAAAAATGGTGAAGAGGAACTTGGACATACTTCACTCAAGTGTTCACAGATAGAATTTTGTAGACTATGCTTAGCATCTAAAATTGCTAGTGGTCTAGGCTAGAATGAAGTAACAGACTACAGGTGTGCTTGCTTACTCACACAGTAATATCAATCCTCCCTTTACCTAACTGAAGTTTAAAAAACTAGACCAGAACTGGGGTTACCTGTGGCTGTGTGGCCTCCATCCTAGCCTATACTACTGCCATACTTCTGGGTGGCAAACTGCAGAAGACCTTACTTACAGGGCAGTCTATGTGCATCAAGAACACACCCCACATTTGGGCCACTATATTAACTGCTGTATGCAAGGTACTAGATAAGTACTACCTGCCATATGCAATATATATCTGTGATGCTTGTTCTTGATAATATAGGGCCTGATCCGGATTGCACTTTGAACAGCCTCACTGAAATCGATGGAACTTAAAATTAGTTACACTTAATATACCTCATTGATTTCAGTGGGTCTACTCTAATTCTACCAAGCCTGGATTGAAGAAAAAATACTGGATAATATGCTCTGAATAAGATGCTCTGAACCACAAGACTACCTTTAACGCATCCACACATTCATTAATATGAAAATTTTTGACAGAGGATTAACAACAGGCATAGAAACTACTATGCGAACTGGGAATGTGCACCTGCCTGCTATATGTCCAATGTCTTGAAAGACCACAGGAATTAGACTGGCATCCATATAGGTTATGTGCAATATGGGCAACTCACATGATTTCTCCTCTGTACTGTGCTGATCCAGTGTAAACATTTCCATATTTGCTGTTTCTAGACTAATTGCTAGCGATTCACATATTCAATGACTTAATGGCAAAAACTTAGTTCAACTTTTGCTCTTCCTTCTCCGTGTGTGTGCATGTGTGTGTGTAAACTACATTTTTTTTTCATATCTGCTGTTCTCCTAACTAGGAGCACTCACATAATTTATACTTTGTGATAACTTGACCAAAGAATCATAGCTCATGCTAGTTTATTCAAGGTGTAGTCGTATATAGTTTGTTGAGAAAATAAGAATGGGGATGGCAATGGGGTAGAAAGGTCAAGTGGAACAGGAAAGACTAGGCAGAAAGATACAGCTTCGCTAAAAGTGAAGATTAATCTTTGTGTCACGTACTTCTTTGTTAGAACTAACCTGTGCAGAGGGGACAGATGAGGAAGTAATACTTACAGCTGGTCGATGGGCTGTCAACCACGTCCGGATCCGCTCTCCGGAAGCCGTGCATGTGGCATGACGAATGCAGCGTCGACTCGATGGCTCTCTCGTGGGCGGTCAGGACAATGGCCGAGGGCCTCCCCGGGCTGCTGGGACTGGAGAGGGACCTCTGCATAAACACGAGTTTGTCTCTGGTCCTTCTCTTCATGTCATCCCATCTGTGCTTAATATCCTTCACAGACCTGGGGACTTGGCTCACCGATGTGATCTTTCTGGCTATCCCTTCCCAGATCTTGTCCCTGTCTGCATGGGACAGACGTATTGTCCCCCTTCCAAACAGCCTGGTTTCGTTACGTGTCACTTCAGTGACCAGAATGTCCAACTCCTCCCTGGAGAACTTGGGCTTCCTCTTTCGTTCAGTCATGTTCCTTGGGTTCAATATCCCACAAAGCATAAATGGGTAAAAAGAAATCAATGGGAAGTAATGATACTACTATAAGCAAGATGCATGACCAGATGTGCATAGTTCCAGCTTGGTGAGGGTCCTCTCCTCTAATCATCACAGTGCTTTCCACTACCTATACAAAGTGGTATTTTATTTCCCAAATAGCAGTCATCAAAGTTGTACATGTGGGAGTAGAGATGGGTGGGAGAAAATTCATGTTATTTGTAGGAATTGTAACCTTTGCATAGTACTTAGTGTTTTCACATATGTCTGTTTCTGTATTTTATTATAAAATTAATAAAAGTATCTTTAAAAAGTTCACATGGAACAATTTAATCATTTTTCAGTCCATCACGACCACCCAACAGTATCACAAAATATATTTGTGCAGTTCTTGGGATTTAAAACCACAAGATCCATTGAAAATAATTAGCACCCACTCATGGTTTCAGAGATTTTAGTGGGTTATAAATCTCACTGTTCAAAAACTCAAGTCAGCAAATTATTCTGGATTTCTTTCATTTCAGAATTTTATGTGTTTACCAGATCACCTTGATTTTTATTTGTATTGCAAAGAATGAACAACATAATCTTTTTCAAATAGTTTACTAATGAATGCAATTTTGCATCTACAAGATACATAATGTGTTGAGTAGATTGTTGGCATCTTGTGTAAGAATTTCTCTAGAACAGGCAAACAGATTAGGACAGGATAAATTTATCACACCATGGAAACCATGGAGCTGAAATCACATCATCTGTATTTTGCCTCTAGATACCTTAAATAACCTACTGTACTTTATCTGTTGTAATAATTGCAATACTAGAGATTCTTCTGAAACTAAGGGATGGCTACCAGCCATGTTGGATAAATATTCCATCCAACATCGGATACAAGAATGCCTCTATCCCTATTAAGGCATATGCCTGAATGGCTGTGGGGCTCAAACTAGGTATATAAGCCTCACGCCCATCACCCCTGAGGATCTATCCACTTATGTTGAGTCTAACAGAGTCCTAGAGTGGTTACAGAGTCTTCCTCAGCTCTTCATAATCATTGAACGAAGGTCTAAAATAATTCCAGTATTTGGAGGAAGGAGTGGGACTTACATGTATGCTCATGCCTTTCCCCTCATCTCCAGTTTTACCTTTAGTCTTATTCACGCATATGCCTAAACATGCACATTAAAATGTTTATCTCTCTGAATCAAATTACAAGTCCAGCCCCTCAACCTTTTATGATAGCCCCCTGTTCCTTTTATTAGAAGGCTCAGAACAACCAAGATTTGGTTAAGGGATTTCAAGAAAAGCTCACAGACTTTAACACAGAACCTTTTTCTTTACCATTTCAGCACTGCTTCTGATAGCCAACATTTAAAAGGACACTTGGCTCAAAGTCTTGACTCAATGCTAAATTCAAAAGTCACTTCCACAGTCAATATTTTTTAAAGGAAAGAAGGGTACATATTTCACTTATTCTCTACTTTTTTATTTTTTTATCCTCTTAACTGACGCAAGCCATAAGTGAATTCTTTCAGCACCAGGCAATTCTTACAAAGAGAACAGTCTCAAATAGTGTAGCTTGTGTGATAATCATCTGACAACATGGTTATGATATTTCACTAAGGGATGAGGAGCCTCTAATTCTCCTTTGCTAGCCTTATAGAAGCAACCAGCCAAGTAAGAAAACGCTTTCTACTTCTGGTGATAATAACTGGTTTTGATTTCCTTTATGTCCAATCTCCTGCTTCATAGCTGAAGTGGCAGAAGCTTCTCTAGAACAGTGGTTCTCAAATTTTTGGCCCTCCTGATCTTTGGTGCATCAGTTTCCAGAATCCCAAGCCACTGCTTGTGCTGACTAAGGCTTCTGGGAGTCGAAGTCCACATCCTGGGGAACCAAAGGGTGAGAACCACTGTTGTATAAGGCAGAGAATAATGCAAGATCCAGGAAGGGAAGCCAAGAGAGCATTTGAGAACATGAAAATAATGAGGCCACAAACTAAAAAGGAAATTAAAACAATTTAAAGGAAATTAAGACAATTTCAGACTCTACAGTTCACACAATTGTTTTTTACAGTCCCTAGAAGACACAGGCAAGTTTCTACATGGCCTATGTAAGCATTATAGGAACCAATAGGATAATTTGCAGTTGGAACCCTGACTTCTGTCATCTTCTAGAGAAGCCAAGGGATGTGTGCTGCTTGACTATTCCACTGCTTCAAAATTATGTACAAATGGGAAGGGAAAGCATACTATTTTTAATAATAAATAAAGAGATAACAGCCAGATAATCCAACTGACATTGCTCAGGAGTAAGAATGTCAATTGCTGTTTATGTTGTAGTACTATATAAGCTACTTTAACAACCCTAATAATTTCTCTCTACTCTATGCTTTGTCAATACACTTTCCTATCTTTGAGGGTTTCCAGCTTCTTTTTTCTGTCATTTGAAAATTCAATTAGCAGATTTCTGCAGAAATTAATTCCTCAAGAAAATTTACAAGATACAACATGGACAAAACTAATTTTGGCCTATTGGTAGTTTAATTTATTATGTTGTTGTCCAAGAGTAACAGCAAATGTCAGGACAACCAAACCAAAAATATTTAACATCATATTAAAAAAAAAAAAAAAAAACTACTTAAGTTGTATTATTCAGTGTCAAGAACCACAACATTTAGATGCCAGTATGTTTGCTAATTTGTTTTATAAAAGGATTAGACAAACTCAAGGAAAACAGGTTTACCAGCATTACTATGTTAAGGCACCATAGGTACCATAGGTACAAATGGTAATCTTCTGAATACTATTATGACGGAGAAACAACAGGAAATAGCCATTGCCTACAGATCCCACTCATAATCTGCCAGCTGATGTTGGAAACAGAAAGCTGGGCTAGGACCTTGCAGACAGTGAGAGTAAATTCATTCTTCAGAAAATATGAATATAAGGTTGTATTTTCACTCTCAGCCTGCTTGTGGGTTTCCCATGGACAACTGGTTGGTCACAAAACACTAGACTAGATGGGTCTCTGGTCTGGTCCTGCTTTGCTCTTTTTAGATTCTGAGGAACAATCCTTAATCAAGCAAAAACCAGCACCATGCATGTTGGGATACCCTGCATATTAAGTTAATGGGATATATAGTCCAGCATAAGTAGCAGCCTGCTTGTAAGCAGAGAAGTCTAGGGACCGTTAGATAAACACTTGCTAGGAATGTACTGATAAGCACTGCTTGGCTCTGATGGCTTCAAGGTCTTCAAGGTCCCTTGGCAAAGGGGGAGGGAATACAGGGATTCTAAAGCTCTGGTATTTGCTTTTGAACAGCAGTCTCCTCACTAAAGTCTTGTACAATGTACCTCACTCCAAATAAATAGTGTTTATGCACTGTACTATTTGTGTGTGTGGATTCAGTTCCTGACACAGTGAGGAGACTGCCAGCAAAATCCTAAAACATGTACCAAACTTCTATTGGACGAGGGAGTGGTTGGCGCAGCCACCAAGACCCAAGGTGATGAACAAGCCAAGGGAGCCGAATCGGACCCCAGCCGGCCCATGGATGCGCAAGCTAAGGCACGACCTGTGATTCCTGTGACCACCCCAATTACTGGTCAAATCTGGACCTGGGGAGAGCATCCCAATACAGCTCACAGACAACGCCGCCGTGCCACACAATGGGATGTTACAACCAGTAAAACTGACCTGATGGAGCAACTTCTAGCCAAAGAAGAAGAAGTGGAATTACAATTACAAGAAGAGGTATCCAGGCTGAGAGCTCAACTAGCTGACTGGAGGACCCTGATGCCTCAGCCGGGTTGTGCCCAAAAGCAAGTGCCTGAAGCAGCAGCACCCGCTGCCACAGTCCCTGCACCTCCTGGGGGACCAGTGCATCAAGCGGGGCTCAGACCTTTTTGAGAGATGAAAGCCACTTAAAATGAGGAAAGATCTACTCTTAACTATTTCCTCAACGTGGCCTCCAACTATATGGCTGACTATGGAACCAGCTTCAATGACGATGCCGCCAGAATGAGATACTTGAGCCAGCACCTAAAAGGCGAAGCAGTGGAGTGAGTCACCAGCTTGTTCAACACCCGAGCTGATGAAACAGCAGACCTCCAGCTGTTCATGCACCGTCTCAGAGAGAGGCTTGAAGACCCCTTTATTCAAGAGCAAGCCAGACACCAACTAAGGAAGCTGCACCAGGGAAAAGGAACTGTTGGAGAGGACACTCGGGAGTTTAGAAAATTAGCAACTAAGGTCCCAGAATGGAAAGATGACATACTTAAGCAGTTCTTTCAGGATGGATTGAACCCCATCATTCTGGATTGGAAACCTTGCCTGCCTGTTGGGATAGATGAAGCTATCTGGCGAAGTAGAAAGGCTCCTGGAAAGTGTTGAACTTTCCCAACAAAGACAAGCCCAAGAAAGTGGCCGCAGACCCCCAGGAGCTAGAAAATCCACCTTTCTAAGCAGCGAAGAAAGAAAGAAATGACTGTGTGAAGGGACCTGCTTCATATGTGGGAAGAGAGGCCACATTGCTAGTGATTGCCAAAACTAAAAGAAGGCCACAGAGGAAAAGCCAACAATTCCTCCCACCAAGCCCACATCCCGCAAAACCGACACCCCCAAGCCACAGACCAAACAGCCGGGTGGTGGAACCTCTGCTTGGGACTGCGATGGCGAGGACAGCCCCCAGCCGACCTCCAACTCCAACAGCGATGAGTTGGACCCAGACCAGTCGGTGATTGCAAGTACAGCCAAAACTCGACATGTATATGTTACAGTAGCTTTACAAGGGCCAGATGGGAGTTAAGACAGTACAAGGCATTGGTTGATTCAGGATGTACTACAAGCTTGCTGAACCCTGTAGTGGCCAAAGAACTTGCTGTGGAGTTTGAACCCCTCAAGAAGTCCGTCAGCTTATCGCAAATGGACGGCTCACACATGGTGGGAGGCCCTATCAGGGAAAGGACCAAACCCATTCCTGTTCAGGTGGGAGCCATCTGGGGGCACTTGAAATTCCTAGTACCGAAATAAAATCAGATTCCAAGTAGTCCTCAGGTATGATTGGCTAAAAAGGCATAATCCCAAAACTGACTGGACCCAAGGTGTCCTACAACAAACAAAAAATGCTAAGAAAGTGATGATACTATCAACACCAAACATGGCACTTAAGCTTAGCCCCAAGGAACTGCAAAAAATCCCACAAGAGTACTGGGACCTGCAGAAGGCGTTTGAGGACCATGAAGTAGATAAACTCCCACCACATAGAGACTCTGACTGTAAACTAAGGCTGATAGATGGCACCAAAATTCTCAAACCAAAAATTTACCCCATGAATAAACAGGAGCTAGAAGCCCTTAATAAATCCCTGAACAAAAACTTACAACACGGATTTATTAAGCCTTCCTCCACACCAACAGCTAGCCCAATACTCTTCTGGCAAAAATGGGATGGAGGAGACCCCATGCTCACTGTGAATTACAATTTAATAAATCAGGCAGTACTGCCTAATGCTTACCCGATTCCACTCACGACAATCGTAATGGGCCAACTGGTTCAAGGTAAATATTTTATGAAACTAGACCTCAAAGAAGCTTTCCACCAGATTAGAATGGACCCTGACAGTGAATGGTTCACCACCTTCTCAACCTCCCTGGGGAATTACCAATGGACCGTCCTTCCTTTTGGACTACAAGCAAGGCCCGCAGTTTTCCAGATGTTCCTTAACTCTGTCTTACAAGAATTCCTGTACAATGGTGTTCTTTATTATCTAGATGACATTTTGATCTACTCCGAAACACTACCTCAACACACAAAACTTGTTTGCACGGTGCTACAAAGACTTACAGAAAATCACCTTGTTGTGAAACTCTCGAAGTGCAAATTTCACACTCAAACTTTTGACTACCTTGGATATCAAGTTTGCAAAACCACCCTGAGCATGGATCCCTCCACAATCAAGACAATTTTAAATTGGCTAGCCCCAAAAACAAGAAAACAACTGCAACAATTCCTCAGTTTTGCCAATTTCTACCGCAACTTTACCAAGGGTTTCACCACATTTGCCCTCCCACTGACTGATCTCTTAAAGAAATCTTCTGCTCCCAATGAGAAACTCCTGAGAAAGATTATATGGACTACAAACTGCCAGGCCGCTTTCAACGCACTCGAGTGCAAATTCACCTCGGAACTGCTTCTGCTGTTCCGCAACACCAAAAAAGAATTTATAATAAAAACTGATACCTCTGACTTTGCTATGAGGGCAGTACTCCTCCAGTACGATGATGACAGACACCTAAAACCATGCACTTTCATCTCCAAAAAGTTCTTTGAATCCCAACGTAACTGGACGATATGGGAAAAGGAAGCCATGGCCATCCACTTTGCTCTCACAACTTGGCGGCACTTCTTAGAAGGTGCAAAATCTCCTTTCCAAGTTTGGACCGATCACCGCAATTTGGAAACTTTAAAGACTACAAGGAAATTAAACCCGAAGCAAGCATGGTGGGCTGAATTTTTTCAACGATTTAAGTTTAAGATTGTTTTCAAACCAGGAAAAACAAATACATTGGCTGACCCTCTTTCTAGACTCCCTTACCACAAATCACCCAGCCATTCCTCTCCACCTAAAGAACAGACTCTATTCACCCCTGACACTCTGGGAATGCAAGAACACACCCGCTCCTCAATCTCCTCTACACTTGATTCCACTTTCCATCAAGCCATAAATACTGCTTACACCACTGATGACTGGCTAAAAAGCCACCCTGCCGCAGTTGCTTGGACTAATGGCATGGCTTTTATTGGAACCAAATTATACGTACCTTCAGACTGCAGGCCAGAAGTACTGAGAAGGTATCATGACTCCAAACCTGCTGGACACTTTGGATTCCTCAAAACACTCCATGCCATCAGAAAACTGTTCCATTGGCCAGGACTAACCAAATATGTGCAGGACTATATTAAGAACTATGCTGTGTGCAACACCTGTAAACCTCCTACCTCGAAGCCACACAGGCTTCTCCAACTCCTGCCTGCACCCTCAACCCCTTGGGACATTATTTCCTGGGACTTTATAGTAGGTCTTCCCAACTGTCGAGGGTATCATGTCATCTGGGTTGTGACAGACCACTTCTCCAAGCAATCCCACTTAATTCCTCTCAAAAAGATCCCCACTGTGGAAAAACTTGCTGACCTTTTCATCACTAATATCTGGATGGCAGGCCATTGAGTTTCTGTCTGCGCCATAGACAATTTCAAAGGGAGCTTTTTCAATCGAGGAATGCATAGCTGAATTGTAGGCAAATTCAGCGAAGGGGAGTAGAGGCACCCAATTGTTTTGGTTGGAGTTAATAAAGCAGTGAAGGTATTGTTCTAGAGCTTGATTGACGTGCTCAGTCTGTCCATCCATTTGTGGATGATGGCTGCTACTGAGTTTCTGGACAATTCCGATGGACTTAAGGAGTGAAGTCCAGAATTTGGAAGTGAATATAGGCTCGCTAACCCATGCAGCAGTTCATATGACATTACTGCATTTTTTTTCTGGGATGGGTAGGATGTCGGGATGCCCTCCATATTAAAGTATTGGTATATATAGTCCAGCATAAGTAGCAGCCTGCTTGTAACCAGAGAAGTCTAGGTACCAGGGACCGTTAGATAAACATTTGCTAGGAATGTACTGATAAGCGCTGCTTGGCTCTCACAGCTTCAAGGTCTTCAAGGTCCCTTGGCAAAGGGGGAGGGAACATGGGGATTCTAAAGCTCTGGTATTTGCTTTTGAATGGCAGTCTCCTCACTAAAGTCTTGTATTGTAATGTACCTCACTCCAAATAAATAGTGTTTATGCACTGTACTATTTGTGTGTGGATTCAGTTCCTGACAGTGTAGGCAGAAGAATCACTAGGTTTTGAGGAACACTAAGACTTTGAAAACTAACGAATGAATGAACGAACAAAATATTTTTACAAAATGACCTTCTTCTTCCCTCCAGGTCCCCCAAGAGCCCTGTTGGTGCAGTGGTTAAATGCCTGTACTACAACTACAACATTGTGAGTTTGATCCTGCAGGGTTCCAGGTTGACTTCAGCCTTCCATGAGTACCCAGCTTGTTGGGGGCGACTAGCTAAACACATTGTAAAACTGTTTGGGGAGTTCTTTGCACTGATAAGCAGTATAGCAATATAGATGTTATTGCTATTGCTAAGTGCCAGGGGAGGACCCAAAACAGATCACTGATGAGAGAACACTACCAGTAGCCACAGAAAGTTGAGTATCTCTTGTTGGGAAAAGATTGCTGTGACTTTTGCCCTAATTAAAAATACTTTTGATGTCATGTGGGAAAGCACCTAGGGAATAACTGTGCAAGTCATGAGGGGACAAGAAGGCTGAGTCATAGTGATATGCAATCCTGGGAAGGGGCTACATCAGCCATGGTCCCTGTGTATATAAAAGGTGAGCTCTGAGAGGCTTTCTCTTGGTCTCTCTGACTCTTGCTGGAGCTCTGTCCGAGTATACCTCTGCCTGATGTGATGATGGAGTGCTGAACATTTGTTGGAGGATCTGCGAATCCTGCTGTACAGATGTATATATTGGAACTGCAAGAATAAAAGCCTCCAGGTATTTTTGGATGACAACACTGTGTGCTAGTGTTCCTAGTGGGTAGTTTTGGGGTCAGGACTAGTGCTGCATATTACACTCTGCTGCCTACGCTTCTTGTGGCTGTGTTTTCTAACTCTGCTGTATGTTTTGTTTTGCTTGCCTCTGAGCCACATTTGTTCAGAGTGCAGCGGTATGAGGGAGGATTTAGTGCGGTGTGCTTAAATCCCATCATCCACCTCCCTCGACATCGTTTATGGATGAGGGAACATAATGAAACAGCCTGGAAGAACACATGGCTGATTGGCTGGAGCCCTGAACAAAAGCACAATCCATGATGCAACATATAGTTTAGTCCCTCTTGTAAACCCTTCATGCCTACAAACATCCATACACCCTTTTCTAAGTATACATAATCTGCTTGCTACCATTCTGAATGAACTGTTTTGTACATGTTCCAGACTTACTGAAACTGTTCTTTCAAGTGAAATACTTTTTTAGCCAACTTTTTATTTGGGATATTTGAGGGATCAGTTTGGGGTCCGTAGTTATAGAAGTTCCATCAAATTTAAGGATACCACATAAATACCAAAAACTTTCTCTATAATGATGCTTAATTGGAGAAAACTTCCACTTTGTCAGCCATGCATGGACAGAGAGATGGGGAAAGAGATTTTCTGTCAAAAGCCCCAGTCTTTGGAATGAGAAAGCAGTAGTACCAGCTCATTACTGCCTAATCTGTTTTTGTTTGTTTGTTTGTTTTCTAAGGAGAGTGTAGAGGAATTTAAATAAGGTAAGACACACGATAATTTCTGCAAAAATTAAGGAGAGTGCATTGCAAATGCTACTGAGAGGCATTTCATCTGCAATGAAAACTGTAGATGTTTCTTACTTTGCAGTAATACAGTGGCCCCCTACATTTTTGCGAGGGTTTAGGGCACAAAACCTTCGCAAAAGTGGAAAAATGTGAGTAACTCCCATGATTCCCCTCCCATTCCCTTTTCTTTTGTATGCTGGGGCCAGATGAAAGTAAATGGAGGGAGCTGTGGAGGGGAGAAGGAAGCCCCCCATTCACTTGCTTTTTGCCTTGGCACAAATTCTCAGCACTGAGCCAGAGGCAAGGAAATGGGAGGGGGAGAAGGAAGGTAGGAACATGCCTCTCCCACTCATTTCCTTGTCTTTTGTCTGGACGCTTGACTTCATTCTTCGTGCCTGACAAAAAAAAGCAAGAGATTGAGAGCAGGAGAAGTGGAGCGGGGGAGGCATGCATGCACCTTGTGAATAACCAAATTTGTGATGGTCAAATCTGTGAATGTGGAGAGAAGACTGTACCACAGATTCTATTTCTCTTATCCTACCATTATTGCCAGTAAAGCTGATAACAATTCAAACAGAAATGCTGAAATTAGACTGCTATGATAGGATTTACTGATTTAGAAATAGACAAAAAATACAGTTTTCCCTAAGTTGACAAGAGCATTGAAGAGAGCGAGGACTAAAATTATTTAAGGTAAATTTAAAAGGTAGGTAGGGAAAGAGGGAGTAGGCCCCATTATGAGGCTGAAAGTTGCGACATGGAATGTTCGAGGTATTAACGTTCCATATAAAAGGAGATGCATATTTCATCAGTTAGAGAAATTAGATCTGGACTTAATTGCCCTACAGGAAACACATATAATAGAAGAGGAGTTGAGATATATTAGAAATCCCAAATTGGGTCAATTATTTGCTTCAGCCAACGAAAAGAAAAAGAAAGGGGTTGCAATATATGTTAACAACAGATGGGAAGCTAAACAAATCTTAGGAGATGATAGAGGCCAGATGGTTGGAGTAGAAGTTAAAATAAGGGATACAAAATTTGTTGTGATTTCAGTTTACGGCCCCTTGGAAAATAAGAGTAAATTCTATTCAAATCTGTTAGATAAGATATTAGAAGCTGAAATTAAAGATTACAAGTTGATTTTAATGGGAGATTGGAATGGGGTTTTAGACCCATTGAAAGACAGAACAAGCTCTAAAAATGTAAACAAGAAAAATTTAGGTAGTCAAGGTAAACTTCCCAGATCTTTTTTCGAGATGTTGGATCAGCTGCAGGTGGTGGATATTTGGAGGCATGTTTATCCAGATAAGCTCGAATACACATATTTCTCAGAACAATATAAATCATGGTCCAGGATTGACATGTTTCTTTTATCTACGGACTTCATAAAAAATATTAAGAATATTGAGGTTCTTCCTAGAACATTCTCTGACCACAGCCTCCTAATGTTAACTTTACATCAGGGAATAGAGAAAAAGAAGTGGAAACTCAATGACAATTTGTTAAGGAATCAGCAAATCGTAGAGAAAGCTAAAAAAGAATTAAAATTCTACTTTGAAAACAATTTAAATAAAGGCCAGACGGAACAGATCGTTTGGGAGTCATTTAAAGCAGTCATGAGGGGTTTTCTTATCAGCCAACAGATCTGGTTAACAAGATTGAGAAAATTAAAAGAATCTAAAATCACTGATCTGCTGAAGGAGAGGGAGACTAAGTTGAAAAGGCACCCCCATGATTCGGGATTAATAAAAGAAGTTCAAATGTTAAGGAAACAATTATCATTACTAATGACAAACGAGATCGAAAATAAGTTGAGGTTTGCAAAACAAAGAAATTTTGAACATGCTAATAAAACAGGGAAATGGCTTGCTTATAAATTGAGAAAAGAAAGAGCAAAAAGATTTATTACAGCCATCCGAGACGAACAAAAAATCCAGTATCAGCAAATTAAGATTAAAAATATATTTGTTAAATATTTTGAAGATCTGTTTGATGAAAAGGTTCCCCCTCATGACAAGTTAGAAAGGATTAGGAAATATTTAGAAAGTTCAGATGTGAAGATGATTTCCGAGACCCAGAGGGAAGAATTAGATAGACCCATTACTCTCCAGGAAGTAATAGATACGATCAAGAATTTAAAAATCGAGAAAGCCCCTGGTCCGGACGGCTTTTCAGCATTATACTATAAAACTTTTTGTGATGAAATAAGTCAAATATTGGTTAGAGTATTCAACAAGATAAATTACAAAACATTTCCTGAAACTTGGAAGGAATCTAATATTGTATTAATTTCTAAGGAGGGGAAAGACCCATTAGATAAAAAGAATTATAGACCTATTTCCTTATTGAATATTGATTACAAAATCTATGCAAAAATATTAGCCGATCGTCTTAAATTTTTTTTAGCAACATGGGTTTATGAAGATCAAAACGGATTTCTCCCTGGGAGACAATTAAAAAATAATGTTAGGGTTATATTGGATACGATAGAATATTATCATAAGAACAACCACAAAAAAGCAGGGCTATTATTCTTAGATGCCGAAAAGGCATTTGATAATGTGGATTGGACATTTATGTTAGAAACTTTAGAAAAGATTGGAATAGGAAAAAGATTTAGAGAGTGGATCAAAGCCATTTATACTGATCAAAAGGCGTGTTTGATAATTAATGGAGAAGCCACAAAACAGTTCGGTGTTAATAAAGGCACCCGCCAGGGTTGTCCGCTTTCACCCTTGCTGTTTATAATTTGTTTGGAAATATTAATCTCTAAATTAAGAAATGAAAAGAACATAAGAGGAATCAGAACAAAAACCCATGAACATAAATTACAGGCATATGCAGACGATTTGGCAATAATAATGGAAGATCCTCTTGGAAGTATTGAAACAGTAATCGAGATACTAACCCAACATGGGGAAGTTGCAGGTTTTAAAATTAGTAAGGATAAATCTCTATTGCTGACGAAAAATATGACAACTGAACAAGATAATGAATTAGCTAACCTAACCGGTTTGAAGACAATGAAGAAAATTAAATATTTGGGAATAACGTTATCTAAAAATAACTCTGAGTTATACGAAAATAATTACAAAAAGTTATGGGTTGAGATTAAAAAAGAGCTAGAGAGATGGAGAGGCTTGCAACTTTCCATGTTGGGGAAGATCGCCGCAATTAAAATGAAAGTTCTCCCAAAAATGCTTTTTTTATTTCAAAACCTCCCTATACTAGTAAACTTAAAACCTTTTAAGAATTGGCAGCAGGAGCTGAGTAGATTTATATGGAACGGAAGAAAACCTCGGATTAAAACAAAGTATTTAAAAGATGTGAAAGAGAGAGGTGGTTTGAACTTACCAGACTTAAAATGCTATTATGAAGCCTCGGCTATATGCTGGGCCCGAGAGTGGATGCAATTAGACAATGAAAGATTACTGAGTCTAGAAGGCTCCAACTGTTATTTTGGCTGGCATGCATACCTTTGGTATGATAAGCATAAAGTAAATAAAGAGTTCATGGATCATTATATTAGGAAGGCGGTTCTTTTAGTTTGGTTGAGAATTAGGAATAAAGTGTATTTAAGATTACCTTACTGGGTCTCTCCTCATGAAGCCTTCCATAGACTGGAAATGATAAAGGAGAAGGATTGGTTGACTTACGGAGATATAGTTAAAAAAGTGGGGAATAATATTGAAATGAAGAGCAGAGAAGAACTGATTCAACAAGGTTATAACTCTCATTGGTTTTTATATGGACAAATGTGAGAAAAGTTCTATATAGATAAGAAAACGAGGGGAATTTCCCTGGAGGATACAGAGCTAGATAAGGTATTGAAAGTAAATGAAAAGGGTCAATTAAGCAAGATCTATAATATACTTTTAAATCTAGAAATGGAGAAAGATCTAATAAAAGATAATATGATACGTTGGTCGCAAGACATAGGTAAATCCATCTCCTTAATTCAATGGGAGAAAGTGTGGAAGATGAATCTGAAATTTACAAGATGTAATAACCTGAAAGAAAACTTTATAAAAATCTATTACAGATGGTACCTAACTCCAGTTCAACTCGCAAGAATGAAGAAAAACAAGCAATTGACCAGTTGTTGGAAATGCCGTAAGATAGGTACCTTCTTCCACTGCTGGTGGCAGTGTAAAGAGGCACAGAAATATTGGTCTCAAGTCCATGAGCAGATGGTTAGATATTTCAAAATCAGGTTTCCATTATCAGCTGAGTTTTTCTTCTAAACATGTTTGACGGTATAGAGGAAAAGATCAGGAAAAAATACTGGCGTGTTATTTGTTACATGATCTATGCGGCACGAATTGTATTTGCAAAGAAATGGAAGGAAGTAGCCATATCGTCAATAGAAGACTGGGCCAGCAAATTATATGAGCTGGCGGAAATGGACAAGCTAACGTTGAATTTAGAGAATCAGAGCAAGGAAAAATTTAGAAATGAATGGGACATTTTAGACCCTATATGGGAAGAATTATGGGGTGACCTTGCTCTGATTGGGTTATATGATTGATTTTCAGGTGTTGGAATGAAAAAGTATAAATAGGACTAGGTTAATATGATAACATGCGACAAAGAGCCGTGGTGGGGGGAAAATTTTTAGTTAGTAGGTTGATAGTGGTAAGTAAGTACATGATATAAGCCCCAATTTGGTAAGGAGAGGAAGTCTTGGAGTGAGAGGATAATGATTGAGTATGTATGAGGTGGTTAAATAATGGATTACATGATTGTAATAATATGATACTTTATTAATAGTTATGTATCTGAGTAATAGTATAACCTAGAGATAAAGATGTGTATGCAGATAGGAATTGTAATGTTTACTGTTTGTTTGGTATTTGTACCTTTTTTGTTTTGTTATTAATGTGGGTCGGGGGGGGTGGGAAATAAATTTGTGTAGGGTCGATGTTTGTAATGTTATGTATTGTATTATGTATAGAATGTAATTGTCTTTTCTATTATATGTTCAATAAATTTTATATTTTTAATAAAAAAAAATAAGTTGACAAGAGCAAGAGAGTTACTATGGAAATAATGTATTTAACTATTTTGCAACAAATTGGAAAGTAAAGAAAGTGACAAAAGATGCAATTTCTTCTAACCCCAATGAAACTGCATTACTGAGTGCAGATGAAGCAGGCAAAACAAAAGATTTTCTCTTGGAAGAATTTTCAATGATAAAATTAGAAACCAACTGTTTCAATGAGGCAATAGTAATTTCCAAAGAATCAACCACAAGACTGAAGTAATATGAACTGTTCTTCCTCTTGTCCGTAAATACCAAAGAGGGAAGAGAGACAGAAATGAAAACTAGACTCACCTCATCCAATTTGATGTAGTCTCATCTGTTCCATCTATGGATTTGTAGCGGTTGTTCTTATCAACAATCTGGCGGGGAAAAGAGAGGATAGGCATAACCAGAACAAGGAAAATGGAGCAATTATCTTCTAGTATCTTCGGCACTACTTTCCAGGTATCTCCTATATAGCATCAGGTGAGGGCTGGTGAAGGGCCTACAGAATTGTTTACTTCTAAGCAACTTTTTCAAGTTTGTTTCAGCAGTATAAAAAATCCTGCTCTCAACTTCCAAGTTTGCTTTTCCAGTACACACTTTAATTGTCCCCAAGCTATAAACAGAAAGAGCTACTGTTGTAACTGCAACCCACAGGCATTCATCTTTTTAGCAAGATTTTGAAAGTGTCTTCATTGTCAATTGCTGCAAGAATTGTACCAGTGGGAAAATGAGAACAGAATATTTACCAGCCAAGAAAAGAATCCAGCTGATTTGTCCTGACTGGAGAGTTTCCCTTCATATGGTCCGAAGATGCGCCCTTTGGGGATGACCTCGCCCACGCAGCGCACATCCCGTTCCCCACTTGGTTCCTTCACCACTTCCATGCCAGGTGGGACAGTCAGTGCAGCTCGGTCAGGAATGCCAATGGGTACTGGAGCATCTGATACAAACACGGGTGGGCCATGATTTGGACATTCATCCACAAAATACTCCTGGCAGGACTCACAAACTGCAGGAGAAGAAGAAAGAAACAGGAATTATCTTGGTTCAGTAAGATATCAACAGATATCAATCAGGGTAGAATAATTCTTTGTGGGGATTTTTGCATGCAAGCTCTGTGGTGTGATAAAGAATTTGCCATCAAAATTGGTGGCAGGTGCTGTAAAAAGTTTAAGAGACTCTTCAGTGAAAATCGATTTCCAGTCTGAGACCCAACCAGAGCTTTGGGAAGAGGAGGACAATGTAGTTTCCAGCTTGAACCAAGCAAAGTGATTTCAGCACAACCTTAGCAATTGTTCAGGAAAGCAAATTATTATTTCTAGGACACAGGCAGAATTTACAGAATAATGGAACTGAAAGGAACCTAATCCAAACATTTCCCAGAAGCAGGATGAAGTGCCTAAGTTTTCCCCACAAATGGTGAAAGGGCATTGTTTTCCTTCCCCCAACCAAACAGTAGCCAATGCCAGAGAGGCAGAGCTGCAAGGGACAGAGGGGCCATGCACCACTGTTGGCTGTCCCAGACATCAGATGACTTGTTAAACCTTACTGCTAAGACAGAAAAAGAAACAAAGCATGATCTTTTATGGTGTTTCACATACAGTCATACATAACAGAAAGGTGTCTTGTAGCACCTTTTAGACTGAGAAGAAGTTGGTAGCATGAACTTTTATAGATTTATGTTTATTTCATCAGCTTCAAGTTAATAAAGTCTCTGACACTAAAGCTCCTTTTACGAAATGCTGTTTCCATCTGCCCAGCCCACTCTTTCTCTCCTCATCCTGTTATAGAATAATTGAGAGAGTGGTGAAGAATGGCTAGAAAAAGACAGACTTTTGGTGTCAGGTTGTGTAGTGTATGTGCTCTAAACAATGCAATACAGTTTGAGCTGGGAAAGAGCTGAATTCTACTCTAGCTGATCCTACTGTAGCATGGGGTGTGTGCTTACCACAGGAAAGGTAAATAGCAGAGATCTCCAAAATCCCTTACTGAGCACATATGAACAACAAAACAGAGAGAAAAGAAGACAGCAGATGAGCCTGTTTCACCAGCTTATCACAGATCTGTACATTTAGCCAACAGAATGGAAATCATAATAAAACAAAGTAGAGTAGTGAAAGCAAAAGTTATCCAGATGCAATTTTGGGAAAAGTCTTCAAGTGGTCTTTAGAAAATTTTATATATTTTTGTTTACTTATCCAAGGCTTATTTTATTATTATTGTGTCATTGCACAGGAGCATATTATTTGTTGACAACAAAATGTTTCCTGAAACCTATCAAATCACTCTTTTTTGTGGCATAGGAACTCATCCTTATTCCTTCTGTGCTATTTCTGCCTTTGGTATTAAAATTTTTGTTAAAGTACTAATGCTCAGGAACACATCTATTTCATTAACTGATATATTATTCTTTTCTAAGACAGAGATTAATACATGGGGGGGGGAGTATGAAGAGGGCCTCAAGCAGAGAAACACAAAGGGAGAAGTGTAAGATTCCCTTTACTGAGGTGTCTCTGTGGCTCCATCAAGCTGATATGACTTGTTTTACATCTGGAGCAAGCTCTTCCGTTGCCTGAGATGCAAGGAATCATATTACCCCTCACTGTCAAAGCCATATCCCCCAATCACTATCATGCATCCTCTGTCTCATTCTGAGGACCTGCTCAGAGACTGTGGATGGACTTTGGGGACAGCAGACAAACCAATATGCCCCATATGCCTGACACTGCAAAAATACCTCCTCAGAGCCAGACACTGGAGTGTAGCTGTCTTTGGGGACTGTCTGCACCCACAGTACAGCCAATCGGGGCCCAGATGCCAGAAGAGCATTGTAGGGTCAGTCCTGTGCGCACGACAGCAAAAAGTCTCTCTCTCTCTCTCTCACACACACACACACTTTGCAAGAAGTGACATCAATACATAATTTTTTTTTCTACAAAAACCTGAACTAGGAATTAAAATAAGGATTCTTGGCATTAAAGAGAAACAAACGTGCAAGCTAGCTTCCATGGTATATAGTTAGTAGTGAAAGATAAAGAATTTGGCTTCAAAAGGAACTTAGAAAGATGCATAACAGATACTTTCAGAACTGGAGAATCTTTTGTCACCCACTAGGAGAGACAAAGAGTTTCCTCTGCAAATGGGAAAGTATATCCAATGGGTTTAATAGGAATTTTTTTTTTTTTTTTGGTGACTACCATTTTTTGCACACTCAGAAACTGGAGATTTGGGTAAGCTGTTCCCCCCTGCACCGTTAAGACTTGCTCAATGCATAACAGAATCCCACAGGGGAGTGTAGTTACAGTCACTCTTTTTAATATGATGATTGTATGTCCTCTGCTATTTCCAGGATTGTTATAAGTATGTATGTGAATGATTGTCCTTTAATGGGGCCATAGCAGATCACTTCAACTGGTTTTGACTGTGTTAGAAGAACTGGAAGAGAATAGGAGATTTTGAGAGTATTAAGTTTTTTTTTGTGGCCGACACAATAGGTATGTTTTTTCTATATGGAAATACTCTAGGAACACTGCAGTTACATGGGAAACATTTAACTAGTATCCAGTTTCAAGTTCTGAAGAGAGATTTTTGATAATAAGCTAACATGGAAGCAATAATGTGACTATGATTTCTAAATATAAAGTAAGGTTGAATATATATACTATATATTATGTATTATACTAGCAGTTTGTTCCCTGGTGTTATAATTAGGCTGTATCAGCACTTCGATTAGAAAACTTACTTTTAATGGCTCTGTAAATATGGATTTTTTCCTCAGAGGTAAATGCTCATAGATTTTCAGCAGATCAGCTGAGGAACTTAAAACAGCATTCGGGGCTTAAAAATAACTGAAACATGACATCATGGTCTTTTTGTTATGTGAAATATTAAAAATGGTAAATTAAGTAGCTACTTTTTGGATCAACATTTTATAGGTATTATTAGTGTATATACCCGGCGTTGCCAGGATTTTATTTCTCTCTAACAAGTAATACTTGTTAGAAAGGTTTGAGAATGTTTTTGCAAACAGTCTTGCAAGGAAGATTAAGAGGTCTTTAAACTAAGATCCACTGGGGAGGGAGACAATATTATTCAGGGCAAGGACTCAGAGAACACAGGGGGAAAAGGCCCAAATGATACTGGACAAGTAGTACAAGCGGCCAATGGCGGGAGGAGTAGAAACAATAGTACAGGACTTGCAGGAAGGGCCTGGGGACTTAAGTGTCTCTACACTAATGCAAGGAGTATGGGAAACAAGCAGGATGAGCTTGTACTCCTAGTACAAGAAAATAAATACGATTTGATAGGCATCACTGAGACCTGGTGGGATGAGTCTCATGATTGGAATATAGGAATAGAGGGGTATAGCCTATTTTGTAAAAATAGACCAAACAAGAAAGGAGGAGGAGTAGCCTTGTATGTCAAGGATGTTTTCACCTGTGAAGAGATCCTGGGCTTAAACCCAGAAAGCCAGGTAGAGAGCATTTGGGTAAGAATTAAGGCAGCGAGAAACAATAGGGATATTCTGGTGGGGGTTTACTACAGACCTCCAACCCAGGCTGAGGACTTGGATGACGCCTTCCTCAACCAAATGACTGAACATTCAAAGAGGAGAGATACAGTAATAATAGGAGATTTCAATTACCCGGATATATGCTGGCAGTCAAACTCTGCCAAGACAGCAAGGTCCAGCAAGTTTCTTGCTTGTCTTGCAGACAACTTCATGGTCCAGAAGGTGGAAGAGGCCACAAGGGGATCAAATATTCTAGATCTGGTCTTGACCAACAGGGATGACCTTGTGAATGAGGTAGAAGTGGTTGGATCTTTAGGGGGGAGTGACCATGCCCTGTTGGAATTTAGCATTCAGTGGGAAGGAGAAGATAAGGGTAGCCAGACACTCGTCTTAGATTTTAAAAAAGCGGACTTCTGTAAACTTAGGGAGCTGCTGGCTGGAATTCCGTGGTCAGGAATAGTGAAAGGGAAAGGAGTTCAGGAGGCATGGGAGTTCCTTAAAAAGGAGATACTGACGGCACAGTCTAAAACTGTGCCAATAAGGAGGAAAAATGGAAGGCATCTGAAGAAACCAGAATGGTTGACTAAAGAACTCTCAGCTGAGCTAAGAGTTAAGAGAAACACGTATAGGAAATGGAAGAAGGGGGAAACCACCAAAGAAGAATTTAAGCAAGTAGCCAGGAGATGTAGGGAGGAGGTCAGAAAGGCTAAAGCACAGAACGAACTTAGGCTGGCCAGAGACATTAAAAACAATAAAAAGGGTTTTTTTAAATATGTCCGCAGCAAAAGGAAAAAGAAGGAGACAGTAGGGTCGCTACGCAGAGAAGATGGCGAATTACTCACAGGGGGGAGAGAAAAGGCAGAGCTACTTAACACCTTCTTTGGCTCCGTATTTTCCCAGAAGGATACAAGCACTCAACCTGGTGGTTGGGGAGCAGGGGAGGAAGCAGAGGAAATGAGGCACTTAATAAGTAGAGAGGTGGTACAGGAATACCTGGCCGCATTGGATGAATTCAAGTCTCCAGGGCCAGATGAATTGCATCCTAGGATATTAAAAGAGCTGGCAGAGGTCATTTCGGAACCGCTTGCTATAATTTTTGAGAAATCTTGGAGGACAGGAGAAGTTCCAGCAGATTGGAAGAGAGCAAATGTTATCCCCATCTTCAAGAAGGGAAAAAAAGAGGACCCAAATAATTATCGCCCAGTCAGCCTGACATCGGTACCCGGAAAGATCCTGGAGCAGATCATTAAGCGTTCAGTTTCTAATCATTTAGAAAACAACGCAATAATCACGAGAAGTCAACATGGATTTCTCAAAAATAAGTCATGCCAGACTAATCTGATCTCTTTTTATGATAGAGTTACTAGCTTGATAGATGAAGGGAATGCTGTGGATGTAGCATATCTCGATTTCAGTAAGGCCTTTGACAAAGTTCCCCATGACATTCTTGCATCGAAGCTAGTAAAATGTGGGCTAGACAGGGCTACTGTTAATTGGATATGTAATTGGTTGACCGACCGAACCCAACGGGTGATCACGGATGGCTGCTTTTCATCCTGGAGAGAAGTGACTAGTGGGGTGCCACAAGGTTCTGTCCTGGGCCCAGTGCTGTTCAATATTTTTATCAATGACTTAGATGAAGGAATAGAGGGCATGCTCATCAAATTTGCAGATGATACCAAATTGGGAGGGGTTGCTAATATGCCAGAGGACAGGATCAAAATTCAAAATGACCTGGATAGATTGGAGAGCTGGGCCAGGGCGAACGAAATGAAATTCAACAGAGAGAAATGTAAGGTCCTACACTTAGGCAGAAATAATGGAATACAGAAATATAGGATGGGGGACACGTGGCTGGATAGCAGTACGTGTGAAAGGGATCTAGGAGTCTTCATAGACCACAAGCTGAACATGAGTCAGCAGTGTGATGCGGCAGCCAAGAAAGCCAATGCAATTCTCGGCTGCATCAACAGGAGTATGGTGTCTAGATCGAGGGAGGTACTGGTACCACTCTACTCTGCTTTGGTTAGACCCCATCTTGAATACTGTGTCCAGTTCTGGGCACCCCAATTCAAGAAGGATATTGACAAGCTGGAGCAAGTCCAGAGGAGGGTGACCAAAATGGTGAGAGGCCTGGAAAACATGCCCTATGAGGATAGACTGAGAGAGCTGGGTATGTTTAGTCTGCAGAAAAGGAGGTTAAGAGGGGACATGATAGCCATGTTTAAATATTTGAAGGGATGCCACGTAGAGGAAGGAGGGGGCTTGTTTTCTGCTGCTCCAGAAACCAGGACAAGGAGCAATGGATTCAAGCTGCAGGAAAGGAGATTCCACCTGAACCTCAGGAAGAACTTCCTGACAGTCAGGGCTGTCCGGCAGTGGAATCTGCTGCCTCGGAGAGTAGTGGAGTCTCCTACCTTGGAGGTTTTTAAGCAGAGGCTTGATGGCCATCTGTCGGGAGTGCTTTGAGGGTGTTCCTGCATGACAGGGAGTTGGACTGGATGGCCCGTGTGGTCTCTTCCAACTCTACATTTCTATGATTCTATGATTCTATGAGATCCTGTATCTCTAATTCCACAAACTGTCTTGTCAAGCACCTGTAACTTTTCCACATATTCCCCAATCTAATCTGTATTGAGAGTTATTAACATATATAGGTTGGGTTCGTGAGGGAATACACTGCCTTCCTCCTTGCTGCTAGGCCTTGTCTCCATAGCAACAAGCCAGGCCCCAGAGCTTTCTGGCTGAGAATTCTAAAGGCCTCTTCCAAACCTGCAAACCCTAGAATTCCATAGAATCTTCACAGGCACCCAATTACGTGAGGTCTTTGCCTCACACAGCCAATCATATGAGGTCTTTGCTTGACACAGACAAACAAACTAACAAACTTGGACTTTTATATAGTGGATAAATACATTATAGGCCACTGCTATCAGTACATAAATGGAGAAAAGATAAAAAGATTCTAGTTGGTAGGCCTAAGCTTTGGCCTCTCAGACCTCTGCTATACTGACTACATGTCCTTTCTGCCTAAGGCTTTGAGGATAGCTACTGCCCCTGCTTCCCACTAACATTTTGCAAGAGGCTTATACAGAATGGCTGTGTGATTGATTAGGGCATGGCTTCCTAATCGTAATGATGAGTAATAAGAAGAACCTGAATGTGGTCGTTCCAATGAATATTGATAATATGTTGCTCTTGAGAAAGTGGAAAAGTCAATTCAGGTCTTTGTGAAATATGTTGGATAAGAAAGATGACAGATCTTGACATTTTAGATTCTTTAAGATATAGGAATGAGAATGTATTTTTTTTTTCATTTGCTATCTGATTTGGAGGTCCTGCTTTTTTATTCTGTTCTGCTTTAATCTGGACAAAATAGGTCACAAATGCCAGTCTCAGGAAATGTGCACATTTTAAGTAAAGAACTTTCATGTTTGGAAACACCTCTGCCAAGAACACACCATGACTCCCAAAGAAGCACTGATTTTGGGATTTGGGTAGACTCCATTTCTTCTGCAAATTAAAATTGAAGCTAGTTATATTACTGAGTTACATCCATACCCACAAATTATATTTAGCTCCTTTATAGCAGGTCTCTTTTATTTCCATGAAAGAATGGAGTGTTCTTCTGTTCATATCAGCCAATGTAGCAAATGGGAGGAAGTATCTCTCTCCCGTGCAATACTAGCATGAGGGCTAAAGGACATGTATGCCAACAAACCAATGTGCAACAGAAGTAAGATTGTTTTTTCTGATATCTGTGCCCATGCATCAACAGCCCCATTCAAACCTAATTTTGATAATTTTGAAGCCCAGTCTTATTAACAATGCATGCAACGGATTAGACTATGTGTTTCCTTATGCCTAAAGCAAACACAAGCCACACTCCATAACTTGAAAAGAAGGGATCGCTTAACCTTATCTACTACTGCTGTGCTGGGAGCAATGGTAGGGTTTCAAGTGACAACTTTTTTTACTTACTAAAGATTTAAGTAAAGAATAGAAAAATCAGTATTTCATTCAAGAAGAAACTTACACCAGAAATCAACTTGCTGAAAACTCTTCGACATGATCAAATCCTGCTTTCCTTTCAGCTTTTTAGGCTCCACATCCACAGACTGGGAGTCAATCTTTCCAGAGCTGACCAGAAAACAAATTAACAAAGACAGAAGGTAAGAGTTTGATATTTTGATATACTGATAGATGAAAACAGAGATTTTTTTTAAAAAAGAAAAACAGACAAAAAGGAGATTGGGTTTTCCTGAATTCTCACAATTATATCTGGTGTGAATTTAGTAAGTAGTTCTTCAAGTCCAATTTTATTTCCTATGTAGAGATGTTTTTTCCCTCTCTAGATACACATTTTCCCTCAATGAAAGCTGCCATACAAGGATATGGAAAAGTAAGGAGAGCTGGCAAAGGGTGGAGGCCCTGGCTAACCTGTTAAAAAACCAGTCAAGCTTTATATGTATGAAAGAGAGTGTCAGTGATAAAGCACAGGAATTAAAATAATTCTTCCAAATTTTAAGGATGCCATTAAAAAAAAGAGTGAAGTTTCAATTTTATAAGAAATTTGGATGTACTTTCTAAAATGCTTTTATGGCTATGAAAAAATTATACTAATATTCAGTGCTGCTGGAGCCTTAGAGCTACAGGGCTATAACTCTTAAAAAGGACTCCACAACAGTGATGATGGCCTAGTGTCCAGTGGAGCCAATGTCCTAAATTTCCTGATTCTATCCTGCCACAATCTTATCCCAAGCTTATTCCTATTTTATGCGACATGAACTGATTTTACACTGCATTCCTAGGAACCCTGAAGTTTCTTAAAAACTTACCAAGATTTTCTTAGTGTGACAAGTGAGCAATGGATCAGTCTGTGACTATAAATATTTTTAGGCAAGTGTGATATAGAGACACAGGGAATTGCTGCATATTAGGGTGTATATTAAATTCACACAGAATGACACCAAGGCCTAAAAAAGACTGCCATAAACCAAAACTGCAGCCTTGAATATATCTCAGATGCAGGCACTGCTTGATAAATTGATTTGTGTGGAAAAGGATGAGGTTTGAAATATTGAGGCTTAGGGTACCCTCTTACCAAAGTTGTCCATATTCCTCTTCCCGGCATGGAGAGTAGGGTTCTGTCTTGATAGTCACCATCTCCCCCAAGCAGGCATTCAGTTTTTCACTCATGTTCTGTAAGGAATTCAAAGACAGATTACAGAAAAGGTAAATCATTTTGGAAATGTCAGTTCTCACATCAAAACATTGTTTTCATAGTGACATAGTAAGCTGTCCTTACACTGAACCAGATCATAACTACATGTGGTTCAGTATCATCAACATTGATTGACAACGAACAAGTCTCCTGTGTATTTCTGGCAGGATTCTTCCCGAGTCACATGGGGAAATGCTCCAAATTCATTGGTGGTCTCCGCCCAACTATTAACCAGACCAATCTTATGTAGCTGTTGGAATTCTTCAGGTGTGCCCAGTGGTATGGTGGCTGAAGTATTCCAAACAGCCCTGATGCAGAGACCTTTCCTAACAAAATAGGCCACAGCTCTGACATGACAGGCTATTTATTAATAAACGAATCTTATACCTGCAGGAAGGTGGGATGTTAAATTAAAAAACAAATAATCAACTAACTTTATGGTGCCATGTTGCAGTATTATTCTTTCTTCCAGAAAGCAAGTTCAAAAGGAAAGTTACCTTGGGTTCCCTTAATTTAGATGCTAATTTTAGAAAGTGATTAAAAATAGGCTTGCTAGCATTATACTAAACCATACCATGACCCTTCATATCTTCTCCCCATCCACCCACATCAGGAAACTATGAAGATTCTCAATTTTATTTGAAATTTATTGGAAAGACAGAGAACATGGACATTTTGCTCTTCTGTAGTAAGCAAGTAGACAGTTGGACCTACTGGAAAATTTCTTTACACCAGAAAACTCTTAAGCACAATTTTTATTCATTTATGTATCTACTTGTTAAATTTATATCTTGCCTTTCTCCCAAGATGGGATTCAAGCAGCTTACAATAATTTTAAAAAAGATTAAGCTAAAACATTAGCTTACAAAGCTAGAAAATAATTAATATTATTTTTTTAAAAATGACCCAAAACTGTTGAAAACATTTAAAACATAATTTCCAACAAAAGATCAAAAATAAATTACAGTTGGCCCTCTGTATCCACAGATTCTGTATCCAAGGATTCAATCAGCCATGGCTTGAAAGTATCACCTCCCCCCTGACAAAAAATCCAAAAAGTAAACGTTAATGTTGCCATTTTATATAAGAATCGTGTTAGTTTTCTTGGCCGCTGCATCATGACTCATGTTCAGCTTGTGGTCCACCAAGATTCCTAGATCTCTTTCACACATACTGTTATGCAGTCACGTGTTTCCCATCATATATTTCTGCATTCCATTTTTTATTTTTTATTTTTTTACCTAAGTGTAGGACCTTATATTTCTCTCTGTTGAAAATCATTTTGTTAGCTTTGGCCCAGCTCTCCAATCTGTCAAGGTCATTTTGAATACTGATCCTGTCCTCCGGTGTATAAGCAACCCCTCCCAATTTGGTGTCATCTGCAAATTTGATCAGCATGCCCTCTACTCCTTCATCCAAGTCATTGATGAAGATGTTGAACAGCACTAGGCCCAGGACAGAACATGTGGCACCCCACTAGTCACCTCTCTCCAGGATGAAAAGCAGCCATTGGGGACATATAGGGTCTTGAGCATCCACAAAATTTAATATTCACAGGTGGTCCTGGAACCAAACCTTAGTGGATACCAAGGGCCCAGTGTACATACTTCACACACGCACGCACGCACGCACACACACACTGATGTTGTGTGTTTGCAAGCTGTCTTTGACTTATGACAAACTTAAGGTGAACATGTCACAGGATTTTCTTGGCAAGATTTGTTCGGAGTGGATTTGCCTCTACCTTGCTCTAAGACTGAGAGAGTGTGATTTGCTCAAGATCAACCAAAGGGTTTCCATGCCTGAGCAAGGATTCAAACCCTGGTCTCCAGAATCATAGTCCACTCAGACCTCTATGCCACACTGGCTCTGTACACACACACACGCTACTGCTCCATAATTAAAATGTAAAGGCCTGCTTGTATAAAAACGGCTACACCGGCTTGTGGAAAGAGGAGACCAACTGGATCTCCCACAGAAATCAGTTCCACAGTTACTAAGAAAGTTTCTTCGTGAGTCCTCACCAAATGTGAAGGTGGTGGGAGTGAGAGAAAGCCCTTCCCTGCAGACCTTGAAACTCCAGCTGGCTTGTATAAGGAGATACGGTCTTTCAAACAGTCTGGACCTAAGTTATGCAGAGTTTTAAAGGTCGAACACTTTGAACTCTGCCCAGAAATAGATTGGGAGGGCAGCTAGTGCACTAGTTCTGACTGTGTAAGTGCACTCCACAGCCAAAATCTTGGGCATCTAGACTCAGATTTGAGGCCAGGAGTACACCCAATTTGCAAACCTGCGATTTTAGGGTAAGTGTAACCCCATCTAGCTGAGTCCCTATCTCCTGATCTGCCTTCCAACTGACCAGGAGCACCTCTGACTTGTTTGGATTAAATTTTCATTTGTTCACCCTTATCCAGTCCACTATTGACAGCAGACACTGGCTTAATACCGAAACTGCTTTCCTGGAATTGGATGGACGGGACAGATAAGAGTTGTTTGTCCTCAGTGTACTGATGCTGAACCCCAAAACTCCTGATGATCTCTCCCAGCAATTTCATGTAAATATTAAACAGTATGAATGACAGAAACAAGCTCTGAGGGACACTACAGACTAGCAGCCAGGGTGTCATCCACTCCTGCAAAACAGACTGGAGGCACTGTAAAAGAGTGCCCCCAATGCCCATTCCAGAGAGGTGACTGTGATAATGGGGCTTCCCATTATCTAGACTTAGCTAAAGGGGGATACTTCCCTCTTCAGGTAAACCAAGGGTTAATGAGGTGTTGGGATTAGATTACATTTTACTGTGGGTCAGCATCATAGGTCACAGGGTGAGAACTGACCAATCAAAAGGTAAGAGCTGAGCATCTTCAAGATGCTTCAAGATGCTTCCAAGGAGAAGTTATAAAACTTCTTGGAAGACCATGTGGCAGAGAGATAACAAAGGGACAACAGAGAACAACAAAGGAATCTCCTGGAGAGGGGATCTGTGCCAGTCGCAGGCTTGCAGGCCTAGGCCTCGCCTCCTGGCTTCTTTCCTCTTAGAACATCTAAGCCTATGACCATCTGTGAGTACTAGAATAAAGTAGTTAGCCGCGTTAGGCTTTTATTATTTTGGAGCTGGCTGATCTAAAGAATGTATCTGTGCTTTTATATCTGTTCTTTTTGTAACTACTTGTAACTAAGTGTGCCTGGGAGGGGGGAGCCTCCCATCTGTGTTATTGCCTTGTTAATTTGCATGCCTTGAATAAATACTTTCTGTAAGACCTCTGTTTCTCTCCTTCCCACGCCAGTGCTAGATAGAACTTCCTCATCCAGAAGTGGGGGGAAGGGAAGATCCTTAAGCTTAGGAATTGGCAATTATTGGGCAGCATCCCACTGTGCTGCTCGATTAGTCAGAATTCAGTGGGTGGTGGCAGCGAAAATTAATATTAACAGCTAAAAATTAATAACATACTGGAATCTACATTCCAGTATCACAATGACCCAGAGGGATACCATGGTCAATGGTACTGAAAGGTGCTGAAAAGTCCAGCAGAACCTATGCTGGACCTAGTTCTCTATGTATGTCAATCTATATTGGTGACCAAAGCCACAGCCAGGCCTGAAGCCAGACTGAAATAGTGCATCTAGGTAACTCATTTCATCCAACAATCCATGGAGCTAGGGGGCTACCATGCAGTCCAGAAGCTTGCGGTAGAAAGAGATATTGGAGACTGGCTGATAGTTCTTCAGTATGGCTGGGTCCAGGGAGGATTGTTTTTCAACAATATTCTTTTTAAGGCAAGATGGAAATCTGTCTTGTTGAGTCATTCACTACTCCCCTTACCCAATCCACCCTTGGGCTGCTTTTAACAGCCAGGAAGGGCATGGGTCCAGTATGCACATGGTGGCTCTCACATCTCCAAGGATCCTGTCCACATCTTCATTTGCACAAACTGAGATATATCCAATAACACAGGACAGCAGAGACCAAGAGTATATCTACTGGATCTGTACCAATTACAGGATCCCAGTCAGAGTGGACCCAAGCAATTTTACCCACAAATCTCTGTGCAAATTCTTGACAGCAGTACTGCAGTTTGAACATTTTCAAAATAGAATCTGCTACAAAGAACAGGGTAAGTATCTCCCATATACCAGGATCTCTTAGACTGGTGTGATAATAGTGTGTTTAGCTTGATTGGGGTTATATGCTACTAGGTTACAAGGAAAACAGTAAACTGATTGTTTCAGTTTCATTGAATGCAAGACAAGAACTTCTCAGAGTTCTGCTCTACAGTGAACTGAGACATGATAGCACACTACAGTGCAAAAGGTATATTGAGCAAAGAGTGGTAGCCATGAATTATGGCCACATAGAACAGTGGTCCCCAAACTTTGGTCCTCCAGCTGTTTTGGATTTCAGCTCCCAGAAGCCTTAGCCAGCTTGAGCAACAGTCAGGAATTCTGGAAGTAGGAAGGCTGAAGTCCAAAACATAAGGAGAGTCAAAGTTTGGAACCACTGACCTAGAAGAATAATCTGCCTTTCTATCACATGATGTTTTCCACAAAGTTCTCCTTGATTGCCACACAGGGACATGAAGGTAACCTTGGATTCTTGAAGACTATACCAGCACAATGTAAGGCCTGGCAAGTTCAGTCAGGCTGCTAAGACTTAAGTATGGCCCCAGCAGACTGTTTATTTGACATTTGTTTACCAGTCTAGCTAAGCAATGACAAGATATGTCAACAGAAAGTTAGCTACCAGGTGACAATCCGGTCATGACAACTACTCATGAAATAGTTGGGATCTACACCGGGGAGGAACTAGCCACATTAATGAAATCAGCTCTTCCAAGATATTCAAGGGATCTACAGCTAAGGACTAAGGCAGGAGAGGGCAAAGGGTGTCTTGGGGCCACAGCTAGTGTTCTACAGGTTTTTGTTTGTTTGTTTTTTCTGTCTCTTTTTATGCCCACCTGCAAAAGAATATGAATTACCTTTCTCACAAACCTCCAAGAGTGACCATTCTCTCATTTAATTGGCTGCAAGCTCTCCTACACCCTGATATGCACAAAAAACCCAGTAACTTTTTAGAAAAATTGAAATGGATTTTTGGCCACTTCCAAATTGCATTTGAGGGTGTGTGCAGCATTTTTAGCAGTCTATGTTGCCCTGGACAGTCCCAGGGCATAAAATTGGCCCCCAAACACATCACAGTTGCCCACCAGTATCTGATAAACTGTTTGTTCTCATATGACCAGTTTTATTTTAAAAAATCTTCCTCAAAGGCTCTCTTGTTCTATGTGTTAAAACTGTCTCTGGTGAGACAACAATGACCAGAGAAAGGACTTCTGGTGTCCTGACTGTGCCATATTTTCTCCAGGGATAATCACTTGGTACCATCTGGAAAAGGCAAATCATTTTACCCTGTGTTTAGATTAGGTGATGTTTTTTAGTATCTGCTTTGTTTTTAAAGAATGATACCTTAGTTCTGTTATGTAGTTTTATTATTCCTGTTGTACTATCATGGTTTTGCTTTTTATTTCTTTAAATGAAAGGTGAAGAACCTAATCTACCTGAGCTCCAGAGAAATGTGCTTGGGGCTTTAGGCCAGCAGTGGGCCTCAGCACAGAAAGGGCCAGTCTTCCCAACTGATGGTATTCTTTCCCAGAGTTTTTGTGTCCCTCCTCCATGCATATGGACATGCAAATACAATTACCGTTCACTGCAATATAGAAAGGCAGACTCAAAAATATTTTAAATCAGCTGTGACAACGGAGATGGGGGCCAACTTTCACACACTCCTGAGGGCCACTGCACCCAGAAACTGGGCACAGATCCCACTCAGTAACCACAGACTAAATGTTCTAAGGCTGCAATGCTTTTAATGTATGCTTTTATTGTTGTGTGCCTTCAAGCTGCTTCCAAGGTATGGCAACCCTATCATGGTTGGTTGTTGTTTTGGCAAGATTTGTTCATAGTGGGTTTGTCATTGCTTTCTAGGATTCTATTAGTCTGCAGAAGAGAAGGTTAAGAGGGGACATGATGGCCATGTTTAAATATTTGAAGGGATGTCACGTAGAGGAAGGAGAGGGCTTGGTTTCTGCTGCTCCAGAGACCAGGACAAGGAGCAATGGATTCAAGCTGCAGGAAAGGAGATTCCACCTGAACCTCAGGAAGAACTTCCTGACAGTCCGGACTGTCCGACAGTGGAATATGCTGCCTCGGAGTGTAGTGGAGTCTCCTTCCTTGGAGGTTTTTAAGCAGAGGCTTGATGGCCATCTGTCAGGATTGCTTTGAGGGTGTTCCTGCATGGCAGGGGTTTGGACTGGATGGCCCCTGTGGTCTCTTCCAACTCTAGATTTCTATGATTCTATGATTCCTCTAAGGTTAAGAGAGAGGGTGACCTGCCCAAACCTAGTGGCTAAGGGGAGACTAGATTCTAGTCCAACACTTAAACCAGCACATTACACTGGTGCTTTTATAATTAAATAGTTTTATATATTTTATATATTTGGTAGACTGTTTAATATTATTTTAATCTGGCCTGTCTGCATATTTTTAGCTAAATATGGTTTTATTTATATTTCTTTGTATTTTGTAAACTGCTTTGAGTCTCACTCTTAGGGAAATGATGCAATATGAATAAAGTGATTGACTTTTTTGTTTTCCTATATGGGTTTTGACTGACTTTTATTTTTGTTTTTTTGTTTTTTTGCAAAGGAAGACATATGGTGGGGCAGGGAACAGGACACAAATCACAAATCCACCAATTGCATTTTTTCCCAATACTACTCAAATTGTTACACACAAGTCTGTTCCACTGTTGCGAAAATACCTTAGCAGGGGCAGAATGCCTACTAAAGAGTGACAGTGAGACCTGTCATGAGATTTAAAACATTATTGTTTAATATGCTTTCAAGAACATAGTTGCAATTTTTTTACAAAATATTCCTTTAGTGGCATATACAGTTTTTTCTCACACCACTTGGTAACACTGGAGGTTTATGCTGTAGCTCTTTCTTTGACATTGTTCCTAGAAAGGGTAACACTGGCATGAAAAGGGATATTGGTATGGACTCATCCCATGTAACTTCGGACTTCTAACATTATTGAACTGCCTGGAAAGGAACCATACTGGTGCACCCCTATCATATGCCAACCATAAAAACAACATATTTCTAGAAATTTGGAAAACCATCTGAATTCAGAAACATCTATTTTTAAAACGTCTGCAGAACAAAGTGCTATTCTATAAGCAACAAAGCTGAACTGAGTTCATCTGTGCTCATCCTTATTTGTGTCTCTTTACAAGCCGACCATGATCTCATAGTACAACTTAAATTCTTTTGGGTTAATAAATCTTTTGATATGTTTGTAATTCTTTTAGATGGCCTGCATCAACACAGGTCACTTTGACCTATTATTCCCAGTTTAAATACTACTCACAAGCATCAAATGAGCAATTCCTGGATTCCTGGATGGTCTCATTCATTTTGCTAGTTTCCTTGTACACATGTGCGAGAGAAAGAAATAGCAGGGGAAGTTGAGTTCTTTAAAGTTACTATATTGAGGTCCATGCATACGTAAAGACAACACAGTCCTCAAAATTAGACCTGTTACTTTTGGTTCTCATTGCTCTTCATCCCTACCCCTACCCCCATCCCCATTCTAATCCAGAATACACAGAACATCTTTTTTATACAGTCTCTTCTGTGAACTACAGGATTGGTAAGATCTGAATTCAAATATCCACTTAGGCATGCAACTCTTGTGGCAAGGTTGGAGGAGTCACTCCCTTGCAAATACTGTACAAGTATTTGATAAAGTACGGGGAGAAGGAAGAATAAACTTTATATATATATAAACTCATATGGATATACAGAGCAAGAGACTATCAAATTACAAATCAGCATACAAGCAGAGGTAGGAATCAGAGAGAGGAAGGGTGAGGGAGAGGGAATAAATACTACACCTATATTGTGTGAAGCATCTATTTTTTCCTCCTTTGTGTTTCAAATTGCTTTGGATGCTATTCTTTGCAGGACATCGTATCTATGCTCCCTCCTCGTACCTCTGAGTGAACTTATTTGGCCCTTTTTGTACCTTACCTGGTGCTGCTGGCATTGCGTGGGGCTCATGCGAAAAGCCTCTTGTGAAAGGCGCTTGTGTTGCCTCTGCTTCCCCTTTGCACCAGCTCTGCGCTGGCCGGAAGGAAGCGTGAGCGCTCCGCCTCTTCCTTCCACAGCGCAGCCGGGTACTTTCCCAGGCCGCGCTGGGGGAGGAAGCCCAATGGCTGTGTGTCTGAAGCTTCTGCATGCAACCTAAGTGTGTATAGGGCCAGGGAGGGACACGTGATCATGCATCATTTTTGGCAACAAGCTGAAAATGATATAATGCGTGATCGCTGCCTACTGGCCTCGGGAGCATCGCGCAATTGCGAGGACATCATGGGAAATGGTCTTCACAATCACGCAACACTCCCAAGGCCATTTCGCAATAGGACTGGCGTGCAAAAAGGGCCTTTGTCTCTGAGTGAACTTTTAAAACAAAATACAGTCCACACTCCATGTTCACAGGTTTGACGTTCACAAATTTGATTATTTGCAAGCGTACATACATCCCCGCCAAAATCTCCTCCTCCCCCTGCCATGCATTTTGCCTCAGAGTGGAGATCACACTTTAAGGCAAAATGGATGGGAATGGGGCTCCAAACAGCCTTCCTTTCCTCCTCTGGAGTATCCATCCTCTCTTTCCCACACATTTTGCCCCAGCACAGAGAACTCCTGCTGAGGCAAAAATGGAAGGGACTGGGACTGGGGAAGGCTCTAAAAAGCCTTCTTTTCTTCCTGTGGAATTTCCCCCTCCCCTTCCCATGCATTTTGCCCTAGCATGGATAACTCATGCTGAGGCACAATGGAAGAGAATGGGGTGGGGGAGAGGTTCCACAGAGCCTTCCTTTCCTCTTCTGGAGTTCCCCTCTTCCCATCCATTTTCTGCATGCTGGAGCAAAATGCATGGAAAGAGGGGGAACTCCAGAGAATGAAAGGAAGGCTCTTGGGAACCTCCCCTCCATTCCCTTCCATTTTGTATGGGAATGGAAAAGGAGGGAGCACCAGCAGAGAATGGGAGGGGGAACAGATGGTGAAGTTATTCATGATTTTCCCACTTTTGCAAGGGTTCTATGTCCCAAACTCTCACAAATGTGAAAAGAGGACTGTAGCACTGAATATGCACAGGGACAATGCTGTTGAAAATAGGAGGAACCTTCTATTTCAGAGGAGAAATAGTACACCTGCTGACATTTCACAGATGGAAAATGAGACACATGTGGCTAAACAGAGTGTGGTCAAAATGTCAAATGTTATTAATGAGGCAGAACACACAAGCTAGGAGAGATTACAGCAGTTTGCTTCTGACGGAACCTACTGGGAAGGGCAATACAGTTCTTCTGCCACATTTGACCTTCGCAAATTTGATTGTTTGCAAGGTGCCTGCTTGCCTCCCCGACCCCACTCTCCCGCTCCCATTCCCCAGCCTTTTGGCCAGGCACACTGCCTTACTTCTCTGCGCCTCAGCAAAAGACAAGCAAATGGGAGAGGGAAAGGTTCCCGCATACAGGCCTTTCCCCCTTCATTCTTCTGTCCCCTGTGCATGCAAGAAAGAAGGCAAGATGCTTGGGTGGACGGGCAGACCAGCGGAGTAGGGGAAAGTGTCTTACCTTCCATTTGCTTCCCTGTCAACCACATGGGGAGAAAAAGGGCAGGACGTGCAGACTATGGGCAGGCAAATGGAGCATTGGCTTGCCTGTCACCAACCCCGGCAGAGAAAGGTGAGACATGAGGGTGGCAGGCAGGCAAATGGAGTGGGAGGGAGTGTTTTATCTTCTATTCACTTGCCTGTCGCCTGCCCAGACAGGAGAATGCAAACCTTTCCCACTCCCATTCTCTTGCCTTTTGCTGGGGTGTAGAGAAGGAAGGCAGAGCACCTGTCACCTGCACAGACAAAAAGGTGGTGGGGGATGCGAGTGACGGGCAAGCGAATGGAAGGTAAAAGACTCCCCCCCTCTGTTTGCCTGTCCGTCACCCATGCACTTTGCCTTTTTTCTGCCTGGGCAGGCAAGAGGCAAGCCTGCTAGTTGCCCACACACCCTGCCTTCTTTCCATGCAGGCAAGAGGCAGGAGAATGGAGGGTGAAAGGATTGCAAGAAGAATGCAAGAATGGAGGGGGGAGTCCCAGGAGGGAATAGGAGGAGGAGTGCTCACTCTGGTGTGGGGGGGAGTTATTCATTTTTAAATTTTTTTTGCAAGGGGCTGTGCCTCTAACCCACGAATGTTGAGGGCTGACTGTACTTCTCGCCCAATTATTTTCATATAAACTGTCTTTTCACTTTGAATTCAGTTTGTAGAAACTGAAGTAAGCTGAGGACAAAGTGAAAAAATTGAAAAGAGAGAAACTAGGACACTTTAAAGGCAGCTGAAAAAGTGAGAAAACAGAGAATTACTGAGGTCTATCCCTACCAGATTGGGACAGCTTGAAAATATGAAATTGAGATGGCTACACTAGAAATTTTAAGGAGGTATTGATTTTCACAGGCAACAGCTCAAAGTGAAGAACTAATCTTGGAATAAAATATGAACAGAGTGAGGTATTCCCAGTATGTTCTATGGAGTTCTGGACATCTTTATTACTTCAAAAGATGAAAAATAGGGCATTGTCAGTATCATCCTTAAAGGAAGGACATGGAGTCCTTTCACACTACACAATTATACCACTATGCTTCCACTTTAACTGCCATGAGGATTTGCATTTAGAATTCACAGTCAGAAGGCTCCTGTGCCTCACCAAACTATAAATCTCAGGATAATACAGGATTCAGCCATGTCAGTTTAAGTGGAATTACACACTATAATTATATAGTGTGAAAGGGGTCATGATGTATATTTCCTAAAGATATATAAATTGCAGTTATAAAGCAGAAATTTGGTACAACACCTCTAAAGACTTTCTAATTACTAAAAATATTTTAAAAGAAGAGGCAATTTTAACATTTAACCATGAGTACATAAACAAAAAACAGAAATCATATTCCAGATTCTTGGATAGAAGAATCTTGTGATAGAAATTTCATTCATTGTACAGTGCACCCTCTGTATATGTGGAGGTTCAATTTCAGGAACCCTTGTGTAGAACAAAAAAAGTTACTGCTCCATGCCATTAACGTCAATGGATGTAATGTGTGCACATCTGTACCGATGTGGGCATGTGACCTGTGCATCCATTGATAATAATTGGACACAAGGCTTCGTGCAACCTAGCATTCGTGTGGGCGGAGATTGCACCAGCAGAGGGCACACTGTATGTTATACCTCAACATTGTACCATCAACATAGCAGGAATCATTAGGAGCACTCAGGAACATATGACAAGTGAATACATTTCTATTTGGCCATGCAGCCTTTCTAGCACATTATAACTTCCAAGCCTCTACAGCTTTCATCCAGATACGAAGCATGATCAAAGCTCTGAAGGAAGAACATGAAGACAAGAAGGCCTTTTCCAATTATTCTACCTCAAACAGTATAGTCACACATAAGTGGTTGGCTCTCAGGGGCAGGTAAATCAGGTTTACACAACAAATATTCAGCCCTCTAAACAATGGATACATGAATGCAGTTCAGTTTTCCAACAAATAGATACGTCTTCTCTTGGCATCTGAGACAGCATAAACTTAGCAAAACTTGAAGACAAAAATCTGAAGAATTCACACTGGCACTGGTTCTTAGAATGCAAGAGAACAGCAGTGCAAGAAAACAGAGTCATAAAGAAAAAAAGAGTATTCTTTGCATGCAGTTGTTTTCAAAGGGTGCTTCCTTCGGGATTTTACCCCCCACCCCCAGCAGTACATACAAGGTTTGGCAAGACTATCCAAGGCAGAAAAGGTTGTTATAACTGTTCCAAAGAGCATTCTGAAACCAGCCAGAATGTACAATGTATTCACACCCAAACTTTCCATTTTAAAAACCAAACCCTTTTCCATGTTCCTTGCCAATCCCTGTGCTGCCAACCCCTTTCTTTTCAGCAATTTTGAATCTCCTATATTTTAGAGCAGAGACTGTGAGAACAAGTTCAAAACAACCCACCACTGAACATCTCTACTGACTAGAAACTACTTTTCCAGGAATAATGGCTACCGTAGCAGATTTCATGGCTGGTGAGTCTCTCATGCAGAAACAATCATCCAAAGTGATAGTTTCTGAGGGCAGAGAGGAAGAGCCTGGTGAAAATAGAAAGCTAAAAGGCTAGTGTATTTAAATTACAGATTTTCTGTATCCCTCTTCTATGTATGACAAACAAAACCTGAATTATGCAGAAAATGAACAGCTGTGCTTGCTCTTTCATCTTTAGGTTTCAGATATGCCCAAAACACAAGACTATAAAATATGAAGCACTCAGGTCAGGCTTGTAAAAATTAGTAACACTGGAAGGTATAAGCAAGTGTGCTAGTTAAAATAAAATGTACTAGAGAAGTGACCAGGATGGCGAACACAATGGCTCCTGAGCATCTCCTCGCATGCAGTGGAGCCAAATGAGCCCTCTGCCCTCTACTTTACTATGACCAAACAAATGGTACAGAGATAAGAGCATTTTTTAAAAAATCAAATAAATTTAAAATACAGTATTTTTCCACCCGCAAAAGAGTTGTGTAAACTACTGGTAAATTAACAGAGGCTGTGAAGTAAATACATACTGTGCAAGTTACCCCATCATAATGATCTAAAGCACTTAAGTCCAGCGTGCCATGATTTCTCTGTACACCTGTAGAGAAATTGTGCACTTGAAACTCCTTCCAAGAAGTCACTTTCAAAAGCCAATATCACTACATTTACATTTCTCTGATGAACACCTGTATATGTATCAAGTAGATGATGAATTTTCATATACAGCTGTAGATGCACCAAAGGCGACTCGTGCAGCATACAAAATGTACGTGGCATTTTATTAAGTTTTATTAAGTTCATGAAATGTTGGGTTTTTGAAGGATTCTGCCATATCTTTACATTTTTTTTGGTAGAAATATTTTACATGTTTGAAGTTATATATAGCTAAAGTGCATCTAGAATTAGTTCACATAGTGAAATGCACTTGCTTGGGTCAAGATAATTAAATTAAATTCAAGTATGAGCTTCAAGTTCTCTGTCAACTTTTGGTAACCTCATGCATTTCACAGGGGTTTCGTAGGCAAGGAATACTTTGAAAGTTGTCTTCCTCAGAATATAGCCTACAGAAAACTTTCTCAAAAGGAGACATGCTGCCACTAAGGGGGCTCTGGCATTTTTGAAGGGGGTTATAGACTGAAAACTGTGACAAGGGGAGCCCCAAGGGTTTATGGGGCTCTGGAAACTGAAATATTGAAATATCCAAGCAGCAACCTTAATTTGAGTTAACGATTTCCCTCCCACTTATAATATCTTTCCAACACACTGTTTGAATTTGATGTGCCTGGTAAATTCATTGCTTAAGGTCTTCTCACATCTCAACTGAATAGTTAAAATCCACAAAGGTTGACGCATCGTAATATATTTCACATCCTGTAGTAGTCATGCAGGGTCTCTCATACAACCTCACTTCAGTTGAGAATCAGAATCGAGAAACTTGTACAAGTAGGAAGTGACCTCTGTTGCTGTCTAATTTGGAGCCAATATCATGTAACTTTCAGAAATGCACTACACTCAAGGACTGCATTTGGCCTGACAGATATTTAATTTCATACTGTCTTTTTTAAAGTTTTGTCCAGTATGTTAGAATATCCAAGTTTTCTTGGTTTTCAGTGATGAATGGTTTTCTGCCTATTTGTCTGTGTTATATCCCTGTTTGGTAGTGGAGCAATGGAACCTGAAGAGAGCTCTGAAGGGAATTATGCCCCAAAAACACCAGTTGGCTGGCCTACAGTACCTGATATTCCCTGCTACTTAAACAGCTTCTTGTGCCTTCAGGTATTATTATTCAGGCAATTTCAAGAAAATTACCTGTGCACAATTTGAGACAGTAAGGTGGAAGCTACTCTCAGAGCACTTGAAAAATATAAATCATCAGGAACAAATGGTGTAGCAATAGAGGTACTTCACCCTACAGAACTGGAATACACTCAAATTTTAAAAATGTTGGCCAACAAGTAAGAAAAACAAAACAATGGCCCTCAGATTAGTAATATCCAACATATATTCCAATCCTTAGACATGAAGACTCCAAGGATTGTGATCACCATTGGACCATCTCATTAATGTCCCATGTAAGCAAAATGATGCTCAAGTTTCTACAGCAAAGGTTACTATACAGGGAGCAAGAAATGCCAGACATCCAAGCTGGACTTAGAAAAAGAAGACACACTACAGACCATATTGCAAACATACATTGGCCAACAGAGTGCGCCAAAGAATTTCAGAAGGAAATCAGGCTATGTTTTATAGAGTAAAACAAAGCCTCTGACTCTATCAAGGGTATGATTTTTTTTTTAAAGAAATGAGTGTGCCTCAACAATTGTGTCCTGATATATAACCTATTTTCTGGACAAGAGATCACTGCCAAGACAGAATATGGAATAAAAATAGTCTTCAGTTAGCAAGAGGATCAGGAAAGTGTACATTTTATCACCCTATCTGATTAATTTACATGCAGAACATATCCTGTAGAAAATGGGGTCCTATCTGAAGGAAGTAGATGTGAAAGCTGAAGTAAGGAATAACAGAAATGTAAGATATTCAGACAACATCATATTACTAACAGACAGTAGCAAAAGTTAACTCAGTTAAAGTAGAAAGTGCAAGAACAGGGTTATATCTGAATGATAAGGAAACAAAAATATTGACTATGGAAGATTTTCGTAGCTTTCAAATGAATGATGAAGGCATGAAAACAGTTAAAAGATTTTCTATACTTTGACTTAATCATTAATCAAGATGGAGACTGTAGCCAAGAAATCAGAAGATTAGAATTTGGAAGGGCAGCTATGAAGGAACTAGATGAAATACTCAAGTCTAGAGATGTATCATTAAAAACCAAAATCAGAATCATTCATGACAATTTTTTTTCTGATTTCTATGAATGAATGTGAAAGTTGAACTTTGAAGAAAGTTGTTTCTCCTCCCCCTCCTCCTGCACACTGTGTCTGAAAGTTTGCATACACTCTTCTGCTCTGTGGATAGTTAATACTTCCACTTTTGATAATGCCAAAACGGGGAACTGCCACTAGCATGTGAATTTCTATACCGCTTATCAGCTAAGTGCTCTCCAAGCAGTTTGCAATGTGTTAGCTAATTGCCCCCAAGAAGCTGGGCACTCATTTTACCGACCTGACCTGTAGAAGGATGGAAGGCTGAGTCAACCTGGAGGCCGGCAGAATTAAACTCACAACCTTGTGGCTGCAGTACTGGCATTTAACCACTGCACCACCAGGGCTCTTATCATGTTTGGGGTATATCATGAGACAACCCCATTCATTGGAAAAGACACTAATGCTTGGTAGAGTAGAAAGCAATAGGAAAAGAGGAAAATAACATCATGGGTTGACTAACTAAGCTAAGGAAGCCACAACCCTGGCTTTGAAAGACCTGAGCAGGGCTCTTAATAACAAGTTCTCTTGGAGGTCTCTTCACTCACAGAGTTTCATAAATCAAAGCTGACTTGATGGCACATAACAGCAAAACTCTGTAGAACTTGCACAGCAGTTCACAGATGCATATTCCTTTCACAAAATCAAGCTGACGTTTTATCTTTTGTCATATCAATTGCACTGAAATATATTCCTGTTGTTGTGGTTTGAGCATTTAACTATGATCCTGGAGACCAGGGTCCAATTACCTGCTTGGCCATGAAAACCCACTGGATGACTTTGGGCATGTCACTATCAGCCCCAGAAAATCCCATGGTCGGTTTGCCTTAGGGTCGCTATAAGACAGAAATGACTTGAAGGTACACAACAATAATATTCCCTTAAAAGTCATCTGTGGCATAGTTCATGGCCTTGACAACGTTGTCTTCACAGATCAGGATATTTTGTAGATGAGACTGAAATTTACAAACTTATTTTGGCATTAGTCTGTTTAATTTTCATGATCAGATTAGTCTGTATCCATAGTTTACAGTGGGGTGGGCAAATGTTAGGAATTAGGGAGCTACACTGGCCCCCTCAGGAGATGATGGAGGTCCACTCCCTATTATCCCCTCCCCCCCCCAAAAAAAAAGAAAAAAAGAAAAGAAAGCCAAAGCAACTTTTTTTTTTGTCCCCAAAAATGCATGAGGGGTATTTTCACTATTTTTGTTTTAATTTTTCTGGGCTGCTTTAGGCTCAGGAGAAGGCTTTTTTAGACGACAAGCAACAACCTACTTTCCACTTTAAAAAGGCTCCGCTGGGCTTAAAATGTCCCAGAGAACTCAAATAAAAGGTAAAATTGCCCCTAAGACTCCTAGAGGGCATTGGGGGACAAAAATATGACCCAGACTTTGCCCCCTAGTCTACCGTCTTGCTTCTTCAAGAATGCTTTGAAAAACCTCATAATTTTACCATGATGTAATTTCTCCCAAAACTGCTGCTATAATATCAAAGGCTTGGGAAATACCCATTGGAAGTGACTAGAGTACATTTCCTGGATTGTTCCAGGAAGGCAGTTTATTTTACAAGATTAAATTAATATATCTGCACACCACTTCTTCACATGGAAATGCTTGACAGCATGCCTCACAGTCACTTTACATCTCTCTCTGACATACAGGTGTTCAAATTAACTGTACAAGGGCACCTCTGCTCTATAGGAAGAACCTGGGCCAGCCAACTGACACTGCTTCAGATGGCTCTACAGCAAGTCTCCACCTTTTGACACCCCATAATCTGACAACTCACTCTTTTGACTCTTCCAGATTAAGAACAATTTCCATTAATGTGACTTGGGTTCCACTCTTTCATAAATTCTTCTTGCCTACAGAGGCTTGCTTGGAACTGCCTACATGAATGCACTGCTTCTGAAGTGAGCTAAGGAGGCTAAGCTGGCTGAGAGCCTTTGCAAGCAGCACGTGCACTTTCCGTCTCAAGTGAGCCTTAGTAAGTCCTTCTTGCTCTCTACAGTATAGTACATAGGTTCTGCTTTTCAATCAATTACGTTTTCTCAAAGTGCTCCATTCCCTAATTTGTCAGGTAAGTGAGGGAAGCCTGTACCAACAACTTTTTATTATTATTATTATGGTACTGTATGGATTCACCTGAGAAATATTATTCTATGCTTCTATGCTCTCACCCACAAGATGAGAACACACACTACTTGGCAGCCAGCTGTGAAGAATTTGCACAAGGGCTTGCAGACAAAACTGCTCAGAATTTGGACACTGTCACTGATGCACATCTAGCGCATGTAACTTTGGCTCCTCCTTATCCTATGTTATTGGATGCATTTCCATTTTTGCAACTTGAGGAAATGGACAGGACCTCTGGAGAGGTGAGCACCACTACATGTACACTGGAACACTGCCCTTCCTGGCTGCAATGGTCAAGTGGGCAAAGGCAGCAGTAAATTCCACGCTGCAGCAAAAAGGGATTTCATCCCTCTTAAGAGTCTGCGGTAGTCTGTTAATGAAAAAAAATCCTTTCTGAACCCATGTACTGCAGAATTACCAACCATATTCCAGTATCACTATCTGAGGCAAAATTCTTTATCATAAGGTAGACTTCCAGATATAGGGTGTCCTGGAAGAAATAGAATATCCATACCCATTTCAAATTGTTTTCAGGCCTGGTTATGACTTTGGTTACCGTGATGGACAACTTATGCCAGGAACTAGACAGGAAGTGTGTGTCCCTGTTGGTTCTGCTGGATCTCACAACAACTTTTGATGCCACTGACCATGGTATCTTTCTGGGTGCTGCCTCTTTGAGGTGGACTCGAGGGCCTGGTTTTATAAAAGCTCCAGTTCATTATGGAAGAGCAAGCCCAGAAGGTGGTACTGAGAATTCCTATTCCACTCCATCACCTTTGGCATTTGCAGTCCCTCAGCGCATAGTTCTGTCTGCCACACTGTTTAACATATACAGGAAACCACTGAGAGAAGTTGTCCAGAGTTTGGAGGTTTGGAGTCAGCCATATGCCTGTGATACCTGGTCTCTCCCTTCCATGTAATTTCAAGGAAGATGTTTCAGTGCTAAACCGGTGTCTGTCGTCTGTGATGAACTGGATGAGGGTAAAAAAAATTAAACTTAATCCAGACAAGACAGAGGTGCTCCTAGAGTTAAAAGGCACAGCAAGGATTGTTAGAGGCTGGTCACTGGGAGCATATAATTCCCTTTTTCTAATAGCTTTACTAGTTACTGGTTTGTTTCTAGCCAGAGTGCCAGTTAGGACCCAGAAAGCACTATATTGCTTGGATCTAGTATATTTTGAAAGACATCTCACAATATAAGCCTGCCTTAGTTTTCCAATCCTTGGGAGAGGCCTTTCTTTCGGTGCCACCACTGTCACACTCCTATCTGGTGGGAATACACAAGAGGTCTTTTCAGTAACTGCTCCCATGCAGTAGAATTCTTTTCCAAAGAAAACTGGTCCCCTATCCCCTTTCATTCTGCTAGCAGATGAAGATTTTTTTATTTAGACAGGTGATTAATTGGTTGTGCCAAAAGATCTTTTAATAGAAGAAGTACTTTGATTCTTATTGCTATGTTTTAAATGCTTTTATATCATTGTAAATAGTGTTTTAATAGGATGGATTATTTTTTAACTTTACTCATCATTTTTATTTAAATGATAAATTTTGATGATTATCTAATTCATGCTATAAGCTGTCTTGGTGCCACACTGGGAAAATAAAAGATATAAATTAAGTAAATAAACAGTACGTTTGTGGACTGATTTGCAAAACTGATTCACCCTACGTTATAATTTTCATCATTCATATTTCTGCTTCTCAACCATATTTTTTGCATGGAAAGAAATCAAAGATCTAAACAATACAAACTGTTGCTCTGATACATATTTGTAAGTTTTTTTTATAGGTAGCATGACCACACCCTCAATTTAAAAAAAAAACAACTTTGTCAATATACTTTTACTCTGTCTAGCATGACCTCTATGGCCTGGTACACAGTACATTTGACTCAGGTAGGCAGATTTTGCAACTACAGGTGCTAATCCAGTTGTAAATTCCCATCTAAGCTTCTTGATGGGTTACTCTGGGCATCTTGCCACACATTCAACAGGGAATCACTGCTGATCATAAATTTCTAGATTTCACTGAAACTGCTGGTTTTACACAGTCTTGTTGGGCTATGGCTATCCAAAAAAGTCAAAATACTCCTAGCTGTTTTAACAAACTGAAGTACTACAGAGATGCTGGATAAATGATGATATACCAATTAATTTCCCACCATTGCTTTTATGTGAGCACAGGTATGTGGGCCTCCAAGCTTGCTGCAAAGCCTCTGAACAAAACATCATCATCACCACCACCACCACTACTATTACTACTGGTGTTGGTAGTAGTAGTATTAATTTCATGTATATATTGCTTTTCTCCCAGAATGGGATCCAGGACAGGTCACAAAAAGAAACAACTAAAACCTAGCACAACGAAAAATGACCACATTAAAATGATATAAACAAACAATATAAAATCATTTTAAAATGTACAAAAAATAAAAATAAAGCACTCTCCTATAAAAAGGCTCCCTGATAGCAGTTCCTCATTAGAAGTCTGCTTGAACAAACTTTTGCTTGCTGGGAACAAGAGAGCAGGAAGGGGGCCAGCCTAGCCTCCCATGGAAAAGAATTCCAGAGGGTAGGAGCAGCCATTGAGAATAATGTTTTCTGCTTTGTTATATGGTTTGCATAAACAAGCATACCTCAGTTAACAAAGTCTCTGACAAAGAAGCTCCATTTTACAGGATCCTAGCCTAATCTCGCCTAGCCCTCCCTTTGATTGCCTTTTGTCATCCCTCTGGATCTTGGAAACAAAGCTGGATCAACCTTGGTTAATGCTTGAATGGGAGACTGCCAATGAATACCAGATGCTGTAGGTTGTATTTCAGAAGAAGGAACTGGAAAAACCACCTTTGAGTATTCCTTAAGAAAACCCGATGAAATGCATGGGGTCACCAAAGTTGACAGGCAACTTGAAGGCAAGCTCATACATAGGCCATTTCCGCACTACACTCTTATAGCGCAATTATTCCACTTTCAACATCCTATGGAATCCTGGGGTTTGCAGTTTTGGGAAGGGCCAGCCAACCCCTCCCGAAACTGCAAACCCCAGGATTCCATAGGATGTTGAAAGTGGAATAATCGTGCTATAAGAGTGTAGTGCGGAAATGGCCATAGAAACCCAGTAGCTGGAAACTCTTTGCGGAATTTGTTTTGGAAGGATGGTGAAGGAGGGCTGGAGAAAGACAGACTTTCAGTGTTGGGTCACAAAAACATGTCTGCAGGAAACAATACAATAATGCTTGGCTTGGGAAAGAATGAGATTCTACTGTAGGTGATCCTGTTATAGCTGTGTGTGCTTACATACAACAGGCAAGGTAAACAGTTGCCTCCAGAATCACTTACCCAGTGTGTGTGAACAGCAAAATGAAAGAAAAGGGGAAAGCAGATTAATCTGCCTTACCAGCTACCCTAACCTGTTGGAAAAACATAGATCTGTAAGTTTTGCCACCAAAATGGAAATCATAAGAAAAGTGGAGGCTGCTGAAAGAAAAAAAAAATCATTTGGAATGCATTTTGGAAGAAGTGTTCAAGCCGTCTCTAGGAGATTCAAAATGTTGACCTGGTTTCATTTCACGTGTGCATAATATTAAAAAATTCTTGCTGAAACATGTTGAACTCCTTTTCTGATTTGGGGTGTAAGAACCTATTCCTATTATATCTTATTTCTACCCCTGGTACCAAAGTTTTTCTTAAAGAAGTGGCCCAGGATTACATCAACTGAGGTATACCTATACTTTTTAAATTTATACAGATTGATTCTCACTGCTTTAGGCTTATCTTGATCAGCCATTAATAAAATAAATAATACATTCTGCAAACGTGTCTCCAGAACTCTTGGTCACACGTGGTAAAGAAACTAATGATGTTAGCAGACCTGCTAGTAAAACTAGCAATGAAATAGCTGTGATATATTTTCAGTGGAGATAGGTAATATATGTTGAATCAACATCAAGTTTGGTAGCTCAGTTCAGAGCAGAGAATGGTGGAAAATAATGGTGACTGCAATCAAGCACTATATGCAGTATCAAAATCCTTCCTTGTGGCTTGGAATTCCATCATGCACAGTAGAGAGTATTAACCCACATAGGATTCCCAGGTCATTCTCCCATCCAGCTACCTATCAGACAGAAGAGCTTAGCTTCTGCACAGGTCCCTTCAGGCCACAGTCTAAGTCTTGATTACGCAGAACATATAGGAGACTCTTTTCACACACTCTCTTCTTGATTGCTTTTGATTTTTTTTTAAAAGAATTTTTCTTTTTTTCCTCTGATATGCATGTGCATGTAGGTGAATGGTGGGTGTGAATATGGTAGGAAATTATGCTACCAAACTTCTCCTAAATGTTTAAACCCGTCAATTTCAGCAGAAGGTTTCTAAGGGCTTATACGCATGCAAGAAAGAAAAAAAAAGTGCCACAGGACAGAGAAGAATATGATGGCTTTCTTTCTTTCTTTCTTTCTTTCTTACACTTATAATGAGCTTGCACAGGAACAAACTGGAATAGTTCTTAAGTGACTCTGATATACAGTGAAACAATAATTACTTCTCATTATTGTAGGGCTTTATATCTGAAACTGCATGACACTCCTGGTAAACTGAGCTGTGCTCACTTTTCCTTATTAACAACGATATAGAAACAGCATTATAGCTATAACTCAGAGAATGATTGTACCTATCTAAATAAGGGATGTGAAACTAAGGGACATCTTGAAAATAAAAGTTCACCAACAAGTCTGCAGAAATTCTCATTTCTGTTTTTAGTTCATTACCTTATAAATGTTCTTTGAAGTAACAAGGGCAGCAATTGCTAATATCAAATCTTTTCCAAATTCTCATCTTCTGTGTTTAGGGGTGGCTGGAAAGGTTAGTAGTACATACGTTTTAAACAGACATCACTTTGTCTGTGTTCCTGCTTTCTCTTAAACATACACTACTGTTCAAAATGCCAAAGAAAAGCAGTCAGACTGGTTTAAAACTGGCCAAGTAGCAGCCTAGGATATATTACAGACAAACATTCTATTGTGAGTATCGTCCATTAAAGTCACCACTATGCTCGTAATTTCCATCTCAGAATCGCTATACATCTTTTTAAGCGGCCCTGTGCTCCTTTCTCATCATACATCCACTTCATAACTCCATTCTGCAGTTTAGCATAATGACATCCACCATCTCCCAATTTCCAATCCAATTTCTTCTTGCTAATCCTTTTTTTTTTTTTAAAGGGGGTAGAATGAAAGAAGACAACTATGGAAAATGGAGCACATATGGAAACCCTATGTGAGTATTACCAAAGAAATAATACAAGGGAAGTCGAAGCAATGACAAAATGGGTATATTTGTTTAAGGTTTAAATAATGTTCCCTCTTCTGTGCAACTCTGAAAGATGTGAGAGGACTGATTATAAAGTCTCACCAAAGCAAGTAAACCTTGAATAATATTCCCCTGGCCCTGCGATAGAGAAGGATACATCAACTGGTTGCTAATCAACAGGTCTTAGGCAATTTACTCTATTTACAGGAAATACCACTGTATACAACCTTACCATTCCATGATCCCCACAGTGTCTCACAGTCACTTTATTAACATGTCTTGATCAACAGTGTCAAAGGCCACAGTAAGATTAACAAGATTGGTTGGATAGCACTGTCTTTATTAAACCCTGAATCTGAAACTGCTGCTTGAAGCTTGAAGGGCACAGCTACGTTCATCTTGAACACCTGATCTGAGGCGACAAGCTTTGCAACTCTTTCAGGACTGCAGTCCTATCCATAAGTAACTACATCCAAGGCCATTTCCGCACTGGCCTGTTATAGCGCGATGATTCCACTTTCAACCTCCTCTGGCATCCTGGGGTTTGCAGTTTCGGGAGGGGCCGACAGGCCCCTCCCGAAACTGCAAACCCCAGGATGCCAGAGGAGGTTGAAAGTGGAATCATCGCGCTATAACAGGCCAGTGCGGAAATGGCCCAAGTAGTCAGTCATGGCTGCTTTGTTTACACCACAAGTCGTGAAACTGACCTCCAGCCTCAAAAGTGAACTCCATGAATAAGTTCTCTGACAGCAGCAGCAGGTCAGCCTAGTCAGTCAGGCTATTCTCACACAACCACATCTAAAAATCAATTTATAAGATTTAAAAAAAAAGAAAGGTAGGGATGGGTAACACTTTGGTATACAGGATGTAGGCAAGTAATGAAAATGAGCAACACGTCCAACTGAAGGAGAACCTGGGTACTGCCGTTAAGCTCTTTCCTCCTACAAAAAAGGCGCCAAAGTATGCGAGGACTTCTCACAGAAAACCAACCCAGCGACGCGCCCTTCACTATCCACCCATCCGGAGTGTTTAAGTCGCTGGATCTCCTCCTGCTTTCCATCCTCCTCTCAGCCCCAAGCATCCCTCAGCGTCGGCCTCGCCTCAAAGAAGGGCCTCTCGCTACAGCCTCCCCCGAATCCCCGCCGCCGCCTCCCTCCCCGCTCCTTCTCAGGCAGCCCACTCCTCCGAGGCACGTTTTACGCGGGAATAACGCCTCCCCGGACCCCCTTCCAGCCTCCGCGGAAAACCCCGAGACCCACAAACACCCCCCTCCCCCACTCCTTCCGCGGCGATTCAAAAGTCACTGGTTTTTTTTCTCCTGGCCCCGCCCCCTACCCTCCATCCTCGAGCGCTCGCTGGCTTCCTCGGACCCTCATAGGGCCGTGCCGGCGTCACTCACACGGCTAGGGGAAGGAGGAGGAGATGAGAAGGCAGCGGCGGAGCGCGCGAGCAGGGAGGAGGTGGCAGGGGTGGCGGAGGGAGGGAGGAGGGGCCGGCCCGCGCGCTCGCCCAAGGAAGAGGAGGGGGAGAGGCAAGGCGGCTACTTACCTGCCTGCTTGGCCGCGCCCTCCGCCGCTGCTGGGCGAGGGCTGCAGAAAGGCCCCCCCTCGCCTTCCCCGACCCAAAGCCCCCCCGCCCACCTCCTCGCAAGGACTCCCCCCCGTCACGGCCCTCCTCAGATCGCCTCTCCCCCCCGGACTCCCGGCCCCCCTCTCGCGCTCCGCAGCCATTTTCGTGGCCACCTTGGCTACCGAAGGGCTGACTCACCTCGGCGCTGCGGGGCCCTGGCTCTCAGTTTGGGGGCAGCGCGGCTCTCCCTGCGGCGGCCACCCGCTTCGCCGCCCCCCGTCGCCCTCCTCCTCCTTCGGCGCCGGCCCGGCCAGCCCGGCCTGGCTTGCTAGTCCCAGGCGAGGACGCGTCCCCGGGCCGGGCCGGGCTCGGTGGCAGGGGAGGAGGCGGCGGCGGCGGCGCTGGCGGCGGCGGCTCCCTCCCTCCCAGCCGTGACCACCATCTTATTAGCACAGGAAATGACATGGCGAACGGAAGAGAGGGGCGTTCGGGGGCCGAGCCCGGGGACCCCCCGAACCGGGAGGAGGAGGGGGAAGCGGGGCGGGCGGGCGGCCAGGCCCAGCCTCGCGCCCCGCCGGGGGAGCCTCTCCCTCTCCCCCTCCCGCAGCAGCCCTTTCCCCAAAATACCCGGCCTGGGCCAGCCCCCCTCCGCCTTCGCCTCTGCTCCGCTCGCCCGCCCGCCCGCCGAACGCCCCCGCTTCCCTCCGCCTCGCCATGCGCCTTGGATTTCTGCCGCCGCAGCAGCAGCGGCAGGAACCTCCTGCCCCAGAAGCAGGCCCGGGCCGGGGAAGGAGAGCGCTCGCACTTTGGGGTTTTTGGATTGGTTTATTGCGGCTTCCCGCGCTCCCCGCCTCTCAGCCTTGTTTCCTTTTATTTTTTTAAACTTTATAGCCGCCCTGCAGAGTTTATTTTTTTATTCCTGATCGTCGATTTGCACGGCATGTTCCGTACCCAGTCGTGCAAGGCGGTATATAGGAATGCCTTCTTGTTTGGCTTCATTCGTAGTTTTTTTTTTAATTGTTTAAGACCCTGGTGAACTTGCAAACTCGGGATGTTCTGAGTTTTTTTTTACTTGCCCCACCCCATTTTGATTGTGACCCTATGTGATGGTCTCTGGATTAAAAATGTGATGTGGAATATTAAGTGTTTAAAAATGTGAGAGTTCGATTCGGAACGTGTATTCGGGAGTTTGGCCATTTCCGCACTAGCCTGTTCTAGCGCGATGATTCCACTTTCAATCTCCTCTGGAATCCTGGGGTTTGCAGTTTCGGGAGGGGCCGGACGGCCCCTCCCAAACTGCAAACCCCAGGATTCCAGAGGAGGTTGAAAGTGGAATCATCGCGCTAGAACAGGCTAGTGCGGAAATGGCCACTCCTCTGCCTTTTACTCACAAGTTAGAGTGTGAACCTGTACACACAAGGGACTCCCAGTGAGCCTAATGGGACTTACTTCCAAGTAATCCTACTTGATGTTAGGTTGAGGTTGTAAGAAAATAATAGGAGTGAATTCTTTGCAGGAAGAACTATGCAGGTTCAAACCCCAACATGTCCTGATAGACTAATTATTATTAATGTGCCTTGTAGCAGTGAATTACATACTTTTAATTAGGCGTCAAGTGCAATTACTTGTGTGTTTCATGGACTTTTGACAAATTGATTACACATACTCGCCAAATATGAATGGTACAGTTTGCACACCTTAGATAGAGACTGTAATGCTAAAATTCTCACAGATCATTCCAGCTGTGAAGCAGCAAGATAGTGGTGTCGTGTTTTGAATGCTACCCACATGGAGCAAGCAGACTAGCACAGAGGAGAGAGGGCTACTGAACAGTTCTCTTTCATAGGGAGGGAGAGTGCTTTTGTACTATGCAGGAATTCTGCTTTTTTAGTTTAGGAGTTCACACTTTCACCAGGCTGAGTGGGACCTAATCCCAAGGGCCATTTCCTTTCTGTGACACATTTTCTCTGTCTGGGTGTGAAACCTGGACAGGGAAGAAAGGTGACGGGAAGAAAACTTGTCTGAGTGCATTGCTGGAGAAGAGTTCTAAGATGCCATGGACTGCTTAAAAAAAAAGAAGAATGGTTGGGAGCGAATCAGGCCTGAACTGTCACTAGAAGCGAAGATGACTAAAATGAGACTTTTGTGCTGTAGACATCTTGTGGGATGACACAACTTATTGGAAAAGATAGAATAATAGAACTGAATGAGACCACAAGGGCCCCTTGAGTCCAACCCCCTGCCATGCAGGAATACACAATCTAAGCATTCCCAACAGATGGCCATCTAGCCTTTGTTTGAAAACCTCCAAAGAAGGGGGTTCCATCACACTCGGAGGTAGTGTGTTCCAGTGCCAAACTGCTCTTGCTGTCGGGAAGTAATTCCTAGTGTTTACATGGAATGTCTCTTCCTGAAGTTAGAAGCCACTGCTCCCTACTCCATCCTCCATATGACATCCCTTCAAATATTTAAATGTAGCTATCATGTAACCTCTTTTAACAGTTTCTTCTCCAGACTAAACATATCCAGCACCCTAAACTGCTCTTGGTTCCCAGCGCTTTTACTATTTTGGTTGCTCTCCTCTGGACACATTCCAGCTTGTCAATACCCTTCCTGAACTGTGGTATCCAGAACTGGGGACAGCATTCCAGCTGGGGTCTGATGAAAGCATAATAGAGTGATACTATTACTTCCCTTGACTTACACAGTGTACTCCTACTGATGCAGCCTATAATCGCACTGGCTTTTTTTAGGTGTTGCAGCACACTTCTGACTCATATTCAGCTTGTGGTTTGCTAAGACGCCTAGATCCCTTCAACATGTACTGTGATGAAGCCATGTGTCACTCATATGTGTGCATTTCATTTTTTCTGCCCAAGTCCACAGCAAAAGGAAAAACAAGGAAATGATGGGGTCACTGCTTGGAGAAGATGGCCAATTAATAATGGGGGTAAGAGAGAAGGCAGAACTACTCAACACCTTCTTTGCCTCAGTTTTCTCCCAAAAGAATAGAAGTACTCAACCTGGGGGTGAGGAGTGGGGAGGAGGTGAGGAAGCAAGGGAAATGCAGCACAAAACAAGTAGAGAAGTACAGGAATATCTGGCTAAACTAGGTGAATTCAAGTCTCCAGGGCCAGGTGAATTACATCCAAGGATATTAAAAGAACTGGCGGAAATAATTTCTGAACCACTTGCTATAATCTTGGAGAAGTCTTGGAGAATAGGAGAAATCCCAGCAGACTGGAAGAGGGCAAATGTCATCCCCATCTTCAAGAAGGGGGGAAAAGAAGACCCAAATAATTATCACCTGGTCAGCCTGACATCAATACCAGGAAAGATCCTAGAGCAGATCATTAAACAGTCAGTTTGTAATTACTTAGAAAGCAATGCTGTAATCACTAGAAGTCAACATGGATTTCTCAGAAATAAGTCATGCCAGACTAATCTCTTTTTATGATAGGGTGACAAGCTTGATAGATGAAGGGAGTGCTGTAGATGTGACATATCTTGACTTCAGTAATGTCATGTCTATGGCAGAGCAGGCAGTAATTCACAAACAGCAAAGCTCCTTCTCATGAGGTGAGAGTCAAAGAATGTCCAAACAGAAAGGCAGCCGAGAGCAAACAAATCTGAAGTGGCAAATCTACACCGTAGTCCAAACAGGCAGAATTCCAAGACAACCAGATCCAAGAGCACAGTACAGGGTTTCAGGGCCAAAGAGACCAGTTGCTGACACTAGGAAGAAAGGCCAGCTGGAGCCCTCTTTTATCTATGGCTGCTGTCACCTCAGAGTCAGAATGCTCCTTCTCACTGTGTTACCCTGTGTTTTGGGGGGTCCCAGAAGGGGCACCCAGATTGCCAATTAAAATACCAAATTGAGGAAAATTAGCTAGAACACTGTTTTGGCTAGCAAGAGACAGGGTAACGTTACAATGATCTTTAAACCCAATGTATACAGCGGCGGGTCAGAGAGCAGCTAGACAAGGTTTCAAAGCAACAAACAATATTTTATTAAAGGCAAGAAAACAGACAAAATGTAAACTAAGTAACTTGGAAAGAGAAACGGAGGTTTGTTGGGAAAGGAAATATGACCTGTCTCATAGTCCTGGAGAGAAGAGGGTTCCGGGGAAGAAAGCTCAGCTTCGGGAGCTGAGGGGAGTCCCTTAGACAACCAGCAGCAAGGCAGGATGGCAGTCCAAAGTGATCCGAAGACCGGTTGAAAGTGAGGGATTTTTATAGAGGAGTTTGTGCCTTTTGGCTATGGCAAGCCAGGTGAGAACAAAAGGAGTTTTGGCACTGGACAAAGGATTTGGAAAGGTCAAGTTTAACATGATTGGATTAGTGTTTGAAGACAATAGCGTGGCCAGGACGTTGATGGCCCAACATAAAGAATGGCTTGTCTGAGAGCTGCACGGCTATTGTGGAGTTTGCAGCGGGAAGTCCCCTGAAGCTGGGAGCGGAGTTTAAGCTGCTGGCCTCAATAGAGTCTGGAATGCAAAACCATTAGTGGCCGCAGTCATGTCCGTGCTTGTCCGGAGGACCTCGCAAACACGTGGAGTGTAGTAACTGTAAGCCAGTCCAGCCAAGGCCGAATGGTTTGATATCAAAATGATATCTGGGGGTCCTCACCCGGGGTGCCACACCGGAAGTAACAACTGCTACAGTCTCCAAGGCAGGACATGACAAGTAACATCTTTGACAAAGTTCCCCATGACATTCTTGCAAAGAAGCTAGTAAAATGTGGGCTGGACAGGGCTACTGTTAGTTGGATTTGTAACTGGTTGATAACCAAACCCAAAGGGTGCTCACCAATGTCTGCTTTTCATCCTGGAGAGAAGTGACTAGTGGGGTGCCGCAGAGTTCTGTCCTGGGCCCAGTGTATTCAACATCTTCATCAGTGACTTTGATGAAGGAGTAGAGGGCATGCTGATGAAATTTGCAGATGACACCAAATTGGGAGGGGTTGCTAATACCCCAGAGGACAGGATCAAAATTCAAAATGACCTTGACAGATTGGAGAGCTGGGCCAAAGCTAACAAAATTAATTTGAACAGAGACAAATGTAAGCCCCTACACTTAGGTAGAAAAAATGGAATCCACAAATATAGGATGGGGAACGTGTGGCTGAATAGCAGTACATGTGAAAGGGATCTAGGAGTCTTGGTAGATCACAAGCTGAACATGAGTCAGCAGTGTGATGTGGCAGCCAAGAAAGCCAATGTGATTCTTGGTTGCATCAATAGGAATATGGTGTCTAGATTGGGGGAGGTGATGGTACCACGCTATTCTGCATTGGTTAGGCCTCATAGAATCATAGAATCATAGAATCATAGAATCATAGAAATTCAGAGTTGGAAGAGACCACACAGGCCATCCAGTCCCCTGGGTAGCATCAGCTAGTTTAAACATCAACTATGCATATAATTAAACCTTTCTAATGCAAGTGTGTGTCACCGCACTTAATCACATTGAGTCTGCAGCCATTTTGTTGCCTATTCATTCGGTTTGCAGAAATGCTGTTGGTGCTTTCGAGTTTGCCTTGAAGGTTCCAGGCTGAATAATTTTCCATCTTTAGTCAAAGGCAAGTTGCTCAAGCACTATTGGATCCTTCAACTAACAGCTTTCAACCTGGGAGAGGAAGGGGTGCGTGTGTTCTTGATCCTCTTCCAGGAGACTGATAGGAAATCAATGTGCTCTGTTGATCTTATTAGTTTTTAGTTTGTCTTGATCTTGCTCATGAGAGAGAGTTGATTATATGGTGAGAGGACCTAACAAGTGTGTGGACATACACTTATGTGATTCTGTACAACTCCTTGGAAAATGTCCCAAAGGAAAATACATGCTTATATTGTTAACACATTGCTTCCTTTCTGTGTTTTATGTATTATTTCATTTGTTTGGCTGTTAACATATTTGTCCCAGGACTGGGGTTCAAAAGGGCATTCATTCTGCTCACCTAAGGCTTTAACATATGCAAAGAAGGTGAAGGAAACCAAGTTACTTAGCTGGCCCTTGAGGTGCTGTCTCAATGCACTTTTCTATCCCTGTGGGGAAACAAAGTCAAGCAGGCTCAGCCACTTCCCTGAGAGATGCCTTAGATCCTGAGGGAATCAATTGTTGAAGTGTGGTTTCCTCCCTGCTAGCCTTGCCTGCATAGCGAAGGAAAGGGGAGAATGAAACCAGGTAGCCAGTAATCTCTGGTTCCCTTTTAAGTGAACAGGACTTTGGGGAGGGACAGCTGGGAAGGCTCTACCAGGATCCCAGTTCATATGAAGCTGGGTAGGTTCATGCAGAAAATGGGAATTTGATTCTATCACTCCATTGATGACATTCAATTGTATTTCTTCCCCCTCACCTCCAATTGGCCAATGTCCTTCAGTAGAATGCAAAATGAATTGAAAAATCTGAATGTAGCCAGAGTACAATCTATTTTCCCAAAATAACTGTGTCGTCTTACTCCAAAGACCAGCCCCCCAATGCCACTCTATACGTGCACTAACCAGGTGTGGCAAGATCTTGATAGGAGTGAAGCAGTGGTAATTGATGGGCCTCATGACATTGTTACCCTGACTTCTGGGGGTCCCTGAGGGACACCTTGTTCACTCCAAAAATGCAAAGTTGGAAAAATTAGCAAGCACTGGCTACAGCCAAACGAGGGGCAGGGTAACCCAGCAGGATCTTTTACCCAATTTTTACCAAGTCAAACCAAGTGAAAAGTCACACAAATGTACCAATAACTGGATTTTATTAACAAATGTGTTCTCACGCACCAGTGCACTCACTCACTCATGCACACAAGGCCTATCGAGAAAGGAAAGAGGTGAAAATTGTTAGGGGATTCAGTTGAGAGGGTGTGAAGGTGATGATACTGCACCTATCCTGAAGTCTTCAGTCTAGGAAGCAGAGAGAAGAAAGGAGCTCAGAGAAGAGAAGCGGCTGGGGATCACTCGACTAACAAGTACCGGTCTCCTAGCGTGGTGGGGAGTTCTCTGAGGAGACTCTCAAAAACAGGGACTACCTATAGGGGAGAAAATACCTTGAGGGCAGGCCCTCTCACGGGAAGAACAATGGCCAAAATAGAGGGAGAAATGCTGCATGATAGTAAGTTGGTAGTTTGCATGATTGGCAGATGGACCTTGCAGTGCAGCGTTTACTAATGTCGGAGTTGCTCAACCTGGCGAAAACCCAATAATCCCCTGAAGTTGGCTGAAGACCCTTCCTTGGTTGAAGACCCTTTGTCCACGTGGATGTGTATAGCCTGTGGTCCCCTAGGGGACCGTGACTGGGGATTTCCCTGGCCTGACCTTTTTGGACATTCAACCTCCTTGTCTATGTACCCATTTGGGCAACCTCTCTGGCATGGTGGGCATATTTAATATCAAATTTATAGTCCCCAGGATAGGGTATGCCAGTGGGATAACAACATGAATGATACAGAGAAAAGCAGGACTAAGTGCTTCTGAGTGTGTTGTGGTGGTGGTGATGGTGGGCCTTCAAATCATTTCTGACTTAGGGTGACCTCCATCAAACAGTTGCCATCCTCCCAGAAACTTTCAAAAAGAGATTATTTCAGTACTTCACTCTCTTTAACTTATAACTGACACTTTTCCCTTCTGTAATACATAGTAAACTTTCTGAGGGCGGAATTAATATTCCTAATGTAAATACTCATCTGCCATGGATAGTAGAAAACAAAATTGTTGTGAGCAATGTAACTTGCAGTCTTTACATTCCTTTCATATGCTTTTAACACAGGACTCCAAAGAATGTAATCTTCCTTTTTTTGAAATTCATTTACAGAAATATATTTTATACCATCCTTTCGTACTGAGATATTACAACTGTACACAGTGTACTCTATAGCATTTTATTGCTATTAGTCCATAAGCCATAAAGCAGAGCATCTGTTGGGCATACATGCTGCGTAGTATAGATGGACCTTGATGAATAGCAATACAGTGTCACAGAACATAACAAAGCCTCTGAGATTAGAATGCCTGCTGCATGTAGTTGCAGGACCTTTGCTCAGGGGATTCTGTAGTGTATGATTGGTACCTTGTCTTTCAGAGCATGGAATAGTTACTTTTTGGACTGCAATGGTCAGAATCCACCAGTTGCCATGCTTGCTGGGAGATTCTGGGAGCTGTATTCTTAAATAATCAGTTTTCCAGCCTCTGCTTCTTTTGTTGTGTTTGTGTCTGTTAACAAAATTGGTGCATGTACTGTGAGATTGTTAGAAATGCTTGAGTCTCTGGTGTCATAGATATTTGTAGTAACTTTTACCAGCAATGAATGTTAATTTCCAGGCAACTGTTGCTCCCCAAAACAGAGAGATTTGTAGCCATTATGGTATTAAAATAGGATAAGGCTAAGAGATTTTCCTTCATGGTCTCTTGGGGGCAGGAGTATGCATTGTGAATATTCTGAACTTGCTGAGAATTTGGGGAATAATAGTGCGATAACTGGCTTTCAGTTCAAATTCATCTTTGCATGTAGTCACCAGTCAAGAAATTTTTCTAATTCTCTTTATAAAACTACATTATTCTGTTTAGTATATTAAATATATGAAAAATATATTGTATTTTTCTGAAGATGGCAAATATAAATCCTTGGCCAATAATTCTTCTGCCCATTGAATTCATTATGGTGTTAAAGATTGGTTTTGATTTTCTACTTTGCATGTAATGTGAATGTGATGTCATATGATTGTGCATTTTTCAAATACAAACCTGTATGCCATTCTATTTATTTATTAATTCTGCTTTCTGATTGTGTTATTCCTGCTTGACTAGCCATAAAGCAACCTGAGTTCCTTGGGGTTGCATTGGTCTAGAAACAACTGGGCACTGCAATGATTGCACAGTAAATTATTTTCAACTTTGGTGCCTCCTTTTGCATCAGGAATGGAGAAAGTGTTGCCTCCCTGAGTTGGACTACATCTCCCATCATTCTTCATATTTGGCTGTGTTATCTAGGGTTGATGGGAGTAGCAGTCTAGCATTTGGAGGACCAACATCTGTTTTAGATGGAATGCTTAGTATACAACACCTTAGTATACAACTCTGAGGAAGTTCTCCCTCAGAGCCTTGTGGCGGGGAGTGAAAGATTTGTAAATGCATTATACCAGAATTACTATATTCTTAGGTTTTATTTTCCTAATTTCCTCTGCCTGCCAGCTTCCAAAGGCACACTCTTTCTTACTTTCCCTTATTGTGAATCCAGTCTGGTTTGGGAAAAACTTGTTTGATCAACTTTTCTTGTCTATTTCTATATGGTTGCATAAGCCAGTGTGGTGTTGGACTGAGTCTCTGGGAGACCAGAGTTTGAATCCCCACTTGGCCATGGAAATCCATTGGGTGACCTTGGGCATCCCACTCTCTCTGCCTCAGAGGAAGGCAAAAGTAAACCCCCTCTGAACAAATGTTTCCAAGAAAACCCCACGTAGGTTTGCCTTATGGTTGTCATAAGTTGGAAATGACTTGAAGGCACACAACAGGAGGATAAATCAAGGTCCTGTTTATTACCTTTTGCAAGCACTAAAGAAATATCCTTAAAGATCTCATTTTTTAAAAAAAAACTAAATGACACAGACTTTCTCCAGTTCCCTCTGCTTGATTCTGTGCCATCATTTCAAACCATGAGTAACATTGTTCTGGCACAAAAAACCCAAATTATTAGAGGTATAATTTAATTTGCTGTGTGCTTCTGAAATAGAAAGCTAAATCAAAGAGAGATGCATATTAGCAAAACAAGACAGACTTGGTAAGAAGAAAATTATATTAAAAATACTTTCCATAGTCATATTGTTGACACTATTGTTACATAATTAGATGATTCTATCATCCATAGTCTTCCACACAGGAACTTGGCCCAGTATTTTGTTTATTAATGGCACATTTTCTAGCTAATAAAAATGGTTTAGAGGGTATCTAGTGAATTATATTGCTTCAGCCTGCCTATGTCATGCATGAGACAGTACAACAGTAATCTGTAGTTCCTTCACTGTGAACACCTGGGTACAGGGTTAGTTATTTAAGGAAGCTGTCCTATACACTCTTGGGAGTATAGTACTGTAACTGCAGTTGAACTCAGCAGGACTTATTTCAAAGTAGACATTAAACAAGTAGTACACATTATGCTTAATAGTAATAAAATACATAAGTAAAGATGAAAGCTGTTCAGAATGCCTCTTATGGAGACTGTGTTGTTTATGTACATGTTTTACTCAAGGGCATAGCAAAGCTGGGGCACAGTCTTAATGCAACATAGCATGCAAACAGCCACATAGTACTACAGTGATAGGCAGAATTCAGGCTTCTGGAATCTACTTTGTTGTAAAACAACTGGAATCAGGTATCTCAGAGCAGTTACATGTCTGGTACAATTAAGGAACGTGGTGTCTCTGAACACATGACTCAGACCAAGAATTTATTTTCCGTTCCAGAACTGAGCTCATAATTCACTCATGCAAAAATCCAATCCTGGTTTCCTACCACAAACTTTTCGTTTTTCAGTTTCAGCAGCCTCTCTTGGGGGCAAGAAGCTTGTTTGTTATTGCTGCTGTTCAAAAGACCTTCTGCAAATCTTCTAGAGATCTACCAGTCTATCCTCATCTACCATATGCCCACCTCAATCTATTGTTAAAGTGTTGAGTGTCCAAATGAACCCTCACTCCCAGCTTTTAGACATACAGTGAAGACAAATGGACACATGCTCTTAGTCAATGAACTAAGAACACAGATTCAGATTAGAAGCTGCATTTCCTCATTGCTAGCATAATATACGTATTATGCTATGGCCTTTTTCACATGGGGTTTTTAAAGCTTCCCAGTTCGTCCTTGGTCGGGTGCCTTTTACACGTTAGAGAGCATTAAACTTTTTGCATTCTCACACCAATCTGAGCGGGGGCGCCACCAATCTGCATTTCCGCGCACTTTTCAAAGACTGGATAAAATGTGGTCTTTTCCTCCAATCCGCGCTCGACGTTTTCATGAGAAAGCAGCGGTGCGTCCTGATTCGCGCAGGCGATCAAGAGAGGGAGGGATCAAGGCGTGGTCAGCAGAAGCCACAGGACCGCCCCCAGCACGAGCGGGCGGCGCCATTTTCCAAACCCGCTGAGGCGCCTGCAAGGAGGAGGCAAAGGGACGAGGAACGGAAAAAAAGGAAGGTTTCAGCGGCTGCAAGGAGGAAGCAAAGGGACGAGGAACGGAAAAAAAGGAAGGTAGGTTTTCCCCTAGCTATCCTTTGTCCGTGCGGCGTCGTGAATTGCGGGTTTCGGGGGTTGTGTCTCCCGAAGGTGCCCTGATTTTAAATATGGGGTCGAGGGGGAGGTGGTGGCTGGCGAGTGGATACACTCGCCGAGGATGGCATGGCAGGATGCTTTTAAAGGTTAGGGAAAATTGGGAAAGCTGTGGAGGGGGGCAGGTAGGAAGGGAGAGAACGTCCAAAGCAGCCACCGCGCCAAACCCGTTCTCCAGGTTACTTTGGAAGCGGGATCATGGCGCAATGACGGGATGCTGTGTAAATTTGGGGATGGCTGCTGTGCTGCTCCGGCACGAGGTCCCCGTGCAAACTTTTACTGGGGAACGGTATTATTTTTCTCTGGGGACTGTTTGGCGCCCCCAGAGAAAAATGGCCCGTGGTAATCATCCGTTTTAAACCAGATTCTCGGGCTGGGGGTGTGGGGGGTAGTGGCTTCTGTTTGACCCCTGGCAGTAGTTATTTTTCGAGCGGCCGCCATTAATGCAGTCACTCCCCATAAGGGCCTGCTGTGTTGTTTGTCTGACCCCCCCCGCCACATGCAGAGGGGGATGATCTTCCTGCCAGGGCAGGAGACTCAGTGGTGTTCCATGCTTCTTTAGCTGTCTTGGACATGGCAGAGATCCATAGGGCAATGGAACACACATCATTGTTTGGGGGAGGCAAGCATTTCATCTTTATCAGTCCATGTGGCTCTGGGAGGGAGGATACCATGGGCAGAGAACCAGTTCCTGGGACTATTGTATAGGCACACAATTTACTACATCGTTTCCAGTCTAGCTTGTGCCAAAATTTAAGTTGTTGAACATTAGCTTGAAGCTATTGATATCACAAAAGCTGGAAGGTTATCTCCCCTGCTGTGAATATCTGCCCTCTGAAGTTATAAAACAAGGCAGTTCCCTTTGTCAGTTCGTACTGTTTGCTTTGTTTATAAATACTAACGCCCCTCCTTGTCTCCACAGGATCGGAAATCCATGTGGAGTGCGCATTCCCAGTGCAAATCTTCCCACGGAGTGTTGATCCAAGCTGAAAAGTCCACACTGACACCACTGCCCTTTCCAGCACTTCACCAAACACGCAATACAGTTTGTCTGGCTGGCAATTGCACAGCGGTCCGTGACTGGAACAGTGGCATGCCACAGACGCCACGCTGACCAAACAGCTTTGCAGGGGAGGGCTACATGCAAGGAGCCACACACCTACTTGAAAGAATAAATTTTTTAATAAATAAATGTTTCCTTTTTCCAAAAAAATATATTTTCATAACTACATATTTACATAAATAAATAAAACAGTGCTGTACAGGGTGGATGTGCGTTTGGGAAAGGGCTGGGGGTTTCAGCATTGGCCTTGGAACGTTCTACTCCTGGGCACAGGGGTGTTCCTCCTCCGGCTCCTCCACATCCGTCCGTGGCCGCTCCGGTTGAGGGATGTTCTCTTGGTCTGCTGCCCAAAACAAAGGTGAAATTCGATTAGGCGTGTGCACATCCACAGCAGCCTTTCTGAAGGAGGAAACTTTATTGTGTCCTTTGTTGATTGTTGGGGCGTTAGGAGGGAAATGAAAAAATAAGCCAAGGGCTGCTAAAATAGTGGTTTTCCTACCTTCCATCCCTGGCATGCCCTGCGTGTCCACGGGGGTTTGGTGGCCAGGCGCATGGCGTCTTCTACCTATGGAAATGCCACAGTAAATCAGCGTGGGTTCTACTCAGTCAGGGTGCATCCCCCTTTGGGGGGATACACGACAACCATTCCCCTGGGGTTCCCATAGCCACACAGGTGCAGTGTGTTGCGCTTACTCACGTCTGCCACCGGCTGTCCAGCTGGGGCTCCCCGCCGCCCTCCACAGGCTACGCATCACCTCGAAAAAGGTCGGCCTTGCGGGGGGGGCGGGTGTCCGTTGAAGGAGCGCAGGGCAGCGTAGAACCGTCCGCGTAGCTCGCTGAAACGGGTCCGGACCTCCTCCACACTCCTCTCGTGGCCATGTCGCGTAAGGCAGTGGGCAACGGTGTGGAGGTGCTCATCATCGTCTCCCCTTGTGTGGGGGCGCATCAGTTCCGCCACACCGCCACACCACCTTACCATGGCCAACATCTCCCTGGTCTCGAATTCAGACCACTCCCGAGGCCCCTCCTCAACCGGTCCGGCCGCCATTTCTGCAGGAATGCCCTCGTCCGCCCCCACTAACAAACCACGCGGCTGCAGTACCAGCAATTGTCCACTAGGGGATATTTTGGCGCCGCCATTTCCCGCGCGCCAGAAGGACGCATGCGCGAAACGCGACAAGAGGAAGGAAAACAGAGGGAGGAGCCATTTTTCGTTTGGGAGGACATGTAGTGGGGAAGGAGGTTTGCGAAAGGAACAAAAAACCCAAAAGGTAACATGCAAAGCGGGGAGCACACGCAGGGGAGTGACTGCAGTGTGGAGGAGGAAGGGTTTCCTTTGAGGCGACAGGCCATAAGGCCAAGAGGCTTGGCCTGGCGCCATACGGAGATAAAAAATCTCCTGGACATTTGGGGTGAACGTAGGTTCCAGAGGGACCTCCAGACTACCTACAGAAATATAGAAATTTTCGAGGAGATTGCGAGGGAAATGATTAGAAGGGGACATAGGCGGACCGCTGAGGAGTGCAGGACGAAAACTAAAAGACTGCGTGCAGCCTACCGTGAGGCTGTGGCGGAAAATAAACGGACGGGCACAGCCAGGGCGGAATGTCCCTACTTTGAGGAACTTTCCAGGATTTTGGGGGGACGCGAGTGCCGAACCTCCAAGAGTCGTTGAGAGCTTGCAGGTCGCCATGGGACCCGAGCAACCAGCGAATGAGAACGCGGCATCAGAAGGTACGTAGGGCAGCGAGTCGAGGGATTTTCCCTTCCCCTATATGTATTTTTTGCGCCCCCACTAAATCCGATTTTCCCTTTTTCAGGGGTGGACGAACTGATGAGCCAGGAACTGTTTGAACAAACTTCATATGATGGGGAGTCATCAGGTGAGGCTGCATGGGTTTACAATACATTACATTTTGATTTACTGTACAATAACCCTTCGTGGTTTCAGGGCAACGCAGGAAAACGGACATAAATAAATAACAGGTGGATGAGGCCCAGAGAGCAGGCCTCACATGCAAGCAGGGCGCGTCACGTGCATGGCCGCAACGGCCCACCACTCCTGCTGCTCCTTTGGAATACTTCTTCTTTCGCAGCAAAAGGGGTGGCATGTCGACTTTCCAGGGAACTTTTCACTCTCTAGGTGACATCAGTGCCATTTACATTACCATTCTTTGCTTGCAGGAGTGAGGAAATTCCGAAAGGAGAAACCTTATGGGACTTAAGTGACAATGCCATTTCCACACCACACTGTTAACGCACATTCCACTTTCAGCATCCTATGGGATTCTGTGGTATGTAGTTTAGGGAAGGGTATATAGAATTCTCAGCCAGAGAGCTCTTTGGCTTTAGCAAACTACTAATCCCACAACTCCACAGAATGTTGAAAGTGGAATAATGCACTGTAACAGTGTGGTGTGGCTCTCGTCCCAGGCCAACCACTTATAGCCTCCTGCAGCAAGGTCTAACTATTTCGTTTTACCTCCAAGCAGGGATCAAGAACAGCTGCCCCACAACTATGCAGGTTGAAACTCCTGCACCGGGGAGTTCTAGCACCACGGCTGCTGGTGAGTTAAGGTGTCCTGCAGCCGAAATATTGCTGCGGGGAGTTTATATTGCATCGGGATAACCGTGGTATGATTTGTCACCACAGGTTTGGAGATTCAGAGCATGGCGTTACGCGGCAGCCTTGATATGCCCATTGTACTTTTCGAGCCTTCATGGCCGGGACAACCTCAGCATGCTGTTATCTTCACAGTTAAAGTTTCTGTGCATCTGTTAGGGCAATGCCCGGAAAATGGCATTTAACATTCTGCCTGTTGTTGGACTGCCATTTAAAGTTTCTTGGCAACCTTCCAGTTGGAGGCTGAAGCCTTACATGAAGCAAGGTACATGACTGTGACAACTGTTTTGTGTGGTTTCTATCTTTCTACAGTTTTTTGAGTACCTTGATTTCAAAAAAGGCTGTCTAATCGCCACTTGCTCATACATGTTGTGTCCTAGCTCCGAATGATAGTAGGTTGACTTCTCAATCTTATTCTGAACAGATGACTGCCCCAGCACTAGCCCGGACAGGGAGAGCGAGATGCCCACGGCGAGATGTCCCCCCTGTCACGCCTGAGGATGAGCAGGAACAGAACCGCAGCGGGGGGCCGGGACAAGGCGTTTGCCTATGCAAGGGCAACCTTGGACTTCATGCGCGAACACGAGGAGAGGAGCTTGCAACAGATGGCCATGGATCGCGAGCAGGCGGCTCGAGATAGCGACAGGGCAGAGAATGCGCGGCAGGAGATCATATCAATTCTAAGGGTATGCGCCACTGCCATGTCTAATATTTCAGATGCGGTAACAGCCGTGGGCGGAACAAGCCAATCACCTCCTGGCTCCTCCCGGTCCCGACAGCTAACTTTTGGGGAGCACAGCGCAAACGTAGCCGGGAGCAGCGAAACGGCGGCTCCCAGCCAGGAGCAGGAGGGAGGAGGGCAAGGCCGCAAGGGCCAGGAAGCCACGGCAAATTTATAGCCCTTGAGCACTTTGTGGGCCCTGGCGCAGGAAAGAAAATCCAGGCCTAGCTTTTCCTTCCCAAGCGGGCCAGCGATGTACTTGTTTGTCGATGAGAACTGTTCATAATGGAGAGTTCTTCCCCCCAATAGTTTTTTTTATCCGCATTTATCAAAACAGTCAAATAAAACCTATTACCATTTTCAATAAACAGACGCAATATTTATTTGTTATAACATTTTGGGTTAAATGGCCGTCCAGTAACACAAGAGATCAATATAGTCCAGGTACAGCTTGAAGGAGGACCCACTCCTCGCTGTGTGGGGGAAACGCTCCAAAGGGGGGAAACAGTGACAGCTATTTGCAGTCGCCCGCAATCATATTGGCGATAGCGTCCCTCACCAGTTCCCCTTCATGGATCCTCCTGGAAGAGTCATGAGGACGGGACTCCCTGTCGGTGCGTCTCAGAGTCAAGGGGGTTGGCTTCTGTATCACGGGGTGGAGAAGGTGCCCTTTGCTCTCACAAATGTTGTGTAGCACCACACAAGCAGACACCACGGGGAGGTAGTTCTTCTCCGAAACGGTCAAAGGGGCCGAGAGACACCCCCATCTGGCCTTAAGCCGGCCAAATGTGCGCTCCACAACATTCCTACAGTGGTTGAACACCCTGTTGTAGGCTATCTTCTTGGGGGTGAGATGTCCGCCGTAAGGCTTCATTAGCCATCTCGACAGTGGGTATGCAGCGTCGCCCAGAATAACTGGGCCTATGGTGACACCGCCTATGGTGATGGTCGGGTTCCCGGGTAAAACTTTCCAGCCTCCATGACATGCCAGAGTGATGAGTGCCTGAAAACGAAGGCATCGTGCGTTCTTCCAGTGTAGCCCAGCACGATGTCCACAAACCTCCCCGAATGATCCACTGTTCCCTGTAGGAGAATGGAAAATGCGCTCTTCCTGTTCACAAATTCTTCCCTGCGCCCCTTGGGTGGTCTTACTTTGATGTGCGTGCCATCCACAGCTCCAACGCACTGAGGGAAACCCATCTGGCGGAAACCATCCATAATCTGTGAATGTAGAGGGCAAGGAAACAAGTAGTCAGTTTGCAGCTGGTTTGAGGTAAAAATATTTGTGGTGGCGCACGTGCACACACCCCAATGGGACCTGGTTGGCCTAGTGTCTTGGAGGACAGGACACAACTTCATTGCTTGGCCCACACATTAAAACGGGCACCAAATCCAAAGAAATCATGCGCTCCCCATGGGGTGATAAAGTAACACTGTGGGGGAAAAAGAGGCAAGCCTCGCAGAGTGTACCTGGTTGCCTTCAGCAGTTATGTCACGCTGATGGAGGAGGCAAAGTGCCCTGCTGCCTCCCGCTCATCCCAAGGGGCCATGATGGCCGAGATGGCATATACTGGGTTTTGCTGGAACGCCCCCAAACCTGAAGGTCCACAACCACATCCCGCAGTGCCTCCACAGCTAGCTGTTTTCAGCTGGTATCTTTACAGGGGAACTTTCTGCTGGCAGGCCTTAATTAGATAATCCGGATACCGGGAACCCCGTGGACATCCATGCACCTTCTTCTGGGTGGCAATTTGCTTGGCAACTCTACAGTCTTGGCGCCAGTTCACTGCAAAACCCAACCTCTTCTCCCAGAGAAAACCAAACCCCCTCCTCCTCCCATTTAAGCCCACTGGGTTTGGGAATCAGCGTACCTACCCTCCAGTAGTCCCCCAAGCACACAGTGGATGCAAGGAGTTCATGCTCGATCGCAAGGCACACCTCGATCACGATGACAGACACCGTTGACACTCCCAGGCCAAAAGTGTTCGCTGTCTTCCGGTATATCAGGGGCGATGTAAGCCACCACACGGTGATGGTCACCCTCTCCTCTACAGAAATCGCTTGCCTCATCCCTGTGGTTCTTCTTTCAAGGTAGGGACGCAGGCGCCCCGCGATTTCAAAGAGTGTGGCTTTCGTCATCCGGAAGTGGTACAACCACTGGTAGTCATCCCATTTCTGCAGCACCTCCTCGCTCCACCACGCCCGCCGCATCCGCTCCCGAACCCACCACCTTCTGGGGCGCGGGACTTCATACAAGAGAGGTGCAAGAATTGCGTAATACAACCTCGAGCGTCTCATGGCAGCGCGACGGTTCCTTGCGAGCCTGCGCCTACTCGCACCATCTTCGGGCCAGCAATATTCAAGCGCTCCTAACAAGGCTGCAATTGCTGTCATAAACGGGGCAAGGAGCCCAGCTATTTCCCTCAATTGCTCGCTCGCCATACTCAAAACAGCAAAAAGCGAGCGGGCAGGAAAAGTTTTTGTCAAAAGTTTCCGCGGCGTTTCAGCAGGCGCGGGGAGGGGGTGGATCCCGGGAGGGTGCGAGGGGACGCGCGTGCGTTTTGGCGTCATCGATGACGCCCAAACTTTTACTTTTTGAAAAAAGGGCACCGCCAATCAAACGCTAGGTAGGGCGGGGAAAGGACAACGTTGGGAGGGGCTATGGCCGCGCTGTGTGAATGCGATAATGCTCGCCTAGCCTCTTGCCAATCGAGCCATGAGAAACGACAAAAGTTCGGCACGTTTTAGCGGGGATTGGGAAAAAGCCTGCCTGGATCGCGGTGGGAAGATTTCAGAGCCCCGTGTGAAAAGGGCCAATGTTTATATTTATTCCCTGTTTGTTTTTTAATCCACTTTCTCTTCATTCTGAATGTCAGGATTATATAGAGAGAACCTTTCACTCATGAACCATTGGAATGAGAAGATGGGCACTCAGTAGGAATTTCTTTTAAAATGCTGTGGTATGTTTGGTATGCAATAGATTGTACTGTGGGAAATTAACACAAGAATGCAAAGCTTAAGTAGAAAGAATATAAAATATGTTTTATACAAATATTTATTATTATATTCATTTATATTCTGCCTTTCTCCCAATAATAGGACTCCAAGCAGCTGACAACATCTTTTAAACTATACAAATTATATAAAAGCATGAATAAAAGTATGTAAGATTTTTAAAAAAGTTGAACAATTTATGAAGCTAAAGCATTAAAAATTATTCAGCACTGTATGCCCTGAACTGGCAGCACATTCCCTTATGTTTCCTGAAAGCAGTGGCAGAGCAAGGGAAGGCTGAGGTTTGCCAAATAAAAAGTAAGGAAATGTAGTGGCATGGTGAATATTGGATTTCTTCTCCCAATATAGAAAACTAGTTCCAGTGACATAATGTTGGTCATGCATAGGGCAGGACAAGATTGCAAGAAGAAGAAAAAATAGTGTAGGCTAATTGAACCGTTTCAGAGGTGGTGAAAGCGGGAACAAAGAGCTTCCCTCTCTGATTGTTCTGTAAGAAAGTCATGGAGAACAATGCGTTCCAGAGGCTTCTCTTCACAAATTCACATTGAAGTAGTCACCTGTCATCTTGAGAGTGGCTGAGCTCATTGTTAACAACTGTCCAAAATAAAAGCAATAATGTGGGACTGAAGGCAGGCTAAGGTAGTTATTGGAACTTTGGACATTCCATGCTATGTAGTATGCACTTAGCAAAATAAGAGACTGGATTGCATGGTGATGAAGTAATTGCTGGAAATTATCCCTTGAACTGGGTTTTCTCTCAAAGACTAGTTTAACTATGGGCTTACAGTTCTCTGTTCTAATGGTTTAGTTCAGGGATGTAGACTAAAGCTCACTAGCAGAGAACTCTTAAGTATCTCACCAAATTGCATGTTCAAGAGTTCCGTAGTTCCATATCAGAGAGTGAGAACTGCACAGTACAAGATACCCTCAAAATATGCTTTCTGCTTTTTTTTTCTTTTTTCTTTTGGTCATAGTTAAGCTAGCATTGTACATCCCAGGGGTGGGTTAAGTTTTGCCTCCCAGATCTTGTTGGACTGCAAGTCTCAGCAGTCCTAGTTAGTGTAGCCAACAGCAATACTGAGACTTGCAGTCCAACATATGGAGAGCCACACTTAGCCCATATTTTAATATTCAAATATATCTACATCTAAATGCCACTTTCAAGAAGAATAGAATTTTTACATTAAAATACAGGAGCACAGTAATTATTTAGATAATTTATTTAGGATTTGTTCTGTGATCAATCTTGTCTTTCATTACTATCTGATAAAATGCATTAGTTGGAATTCTTTTGGTTAGTCAACAAATAGAAGTAGACCTACTGAATCAATGATTGAATTGTGAGTCAACACATAGCTACACCCTACTGATTTAATGGATCCATTCTAATAGGATTTAGGCTATTATAGGCTACTATAACATAAAACAAGGTTTTTCTGAACATAGAAGCAGTCAGTGTGCCATAAGAAGTAGATGGTAGTCTGTGAAAGCTCATGAGGGCAAGGACTTGGCAAGCGCAGGGGGAAAAAGCCCAAATGATATTGGACAAGTAGTACAAGTGGCCAATGGTGGGAGGAGTAGAAACTATAGTACAGGACTTGCAGGAAGGGCCCGGGGACTTAAGTGTCTCTACACTAATGCATGGAGTATGGGAAACAAGCAAGATGAACTTGAACTCCTAGTACAACAAATTAAATATGATTTGATAGGCATCACTGAGACCTGGTGGGATGAGTCTCATGATTGGAATGTAGGAATAGAGGGGTATAGCCTATTTTGTAAAAACAGACCAAACAAGAAAGGAGGAGGAGTAGCCTTGTATGTCAAGGATGTTTTCACCTGTGAAGAGGTCCGTAACTTAAACCCAGAAAGCCAGGTCGAGAGCATCTGGGTAAGAATTAAGGGAGCGAGAAACAATAGGGATATTCTGGTGGGGGTTTACTACAGACCTCCAACCCAGACTGAGGACTTTGATGACACCTTCCTCAACCAAATGACTGCACATTCAAAAAGGAGAGATACAGTAATAATAGGAGATTTCAATTACCCGGATGTATGTTGGCAGTCAAACTCTGCCAAGACAGCAAGGTCCAGCAAGTTTCTTGCTTGTCTTGCAGACAATTTCATGGTCCAGAAGGTGGAAGAGGTGACAAGGGGATCAAATATTCTAGATCTGATCCTGACCAACAGGGAGGACCTTGTTAATGAGGTAGAAGTGGTTGGATCTTTAGGGGGAAGTGACCATGCCCTATTGGAATTTGGCATTCAGTGGGAAGGAGAAAATAAGTGTAGCCTGACGCTCATCTTAGATTTTAAAAAAGCAGACTTCTGTAAACTTAGGGAGCTGCTGGCTGGAATTCTGTGGTCAAGAATAGTGAAAGGGAAAGGAGTTCAGGAGGCATGGGAGTTCCTTAAAAGGGAGATACTGAAGGCACAGTCTAAAACTGTGCCAATAAGGAGGAAAAATGGAAGGCATCTGAAGGAACCAGAATGGTTGACTAAAGAACTCTCAGCTGAGCTAAGTGTTAAGAGAAACATGTATAGGAAATGGAAGAAGGGGAAACCACCAAAGAAGAATTTAAGCAAGTAGCCAGGAGATGTAGGGAGGAGGTTAGGAAGGCTAAAGCACAGAACAAACTTAGGCTGGTCAGAGACATTAAAAACAATAAAAAGGTTTTTTTTTAAATATGTCTGCAGCAAAAGGAAAAAGGAGACGATAGGGTCACTGTGCAGAGAAGATGGCGAATTACTCACAGGGGGAAGAGAAAAGGCAGAACTAGTTAACACCTTCTTTGCCTTAGTTTTTCCCCAGAAGGATACAAGCATTCAACCTGGCGGTTGGGGAGCAGGTGAGGAAGCAGGGGAAATGAGGCACATAATAGGTAGAGAGGTGGTACAGGAATACCTGGCCACACTGGATGAATTCAAGTCTCCAGGGCCAGATGAATTGCATCCTAGGATATTAAAAGAACTGGCAGAGGTCATTTCGGAACCGCTTGCTATAATCTTTGAGAAATCTTGGAGGACAGGAGAAGTTCCAGCAGACTGGAAGAGAGCAAATGTTGTCCCCATCTTCAAGAAGGGAAAAAAGAGGACCCAAATAATTATCGCCCAGTCAGCCTGACATCAGTACCTGGAAAGATCCTGGAGCAGATCATTAAGCAGTCAGTTTCTAATCACTTAGAAAGCAATGCGGTAATCACAAGAAGTCAACATGGATTTCTCAAAAATAAGTCATGCCAGGCTAATCTTATCCCTTTTTATGATAGAGTTACTAGCTTGATAGATGAAGGGAATGCTGTGGATGTAGCATATCTCAATTTCAGTAAGGCCTTCGACAAAGTTCCCCATGACATTCTTGCAATGAAGCTGGTAAAATGTGGGCTGGACAGGGCTACTGTTAGTTGGATTTGTAATTGGTTGACCGACCGAACCCAAAGGGTGATCATGAATTGCTGCTTTTCATCCTGGAGAGAAGTGACTAGTGGGGTGCCACAGGGTTCTGTCCTGGGCCCAGTGCTGTTCAATATTTTTATCAACGACTTGGATGAAGGAATAGAGGGCATGCTCATCAAATTTGCAGATGATACCAAATTGGGAGGGGTTGCTAATACGCCAGAGGACAGGATCAAAATTCAAAATGACCTGGATAGATTGGAGAGCTGGGCCAAAGCTACCAAAATGAAATTCAACAGAGAGAAGTGTAAGGTCCTACACTTAGGTAGAAAAAATGGAATACAGAAATATAGGATGGGGGACACGTGGCTGGATAGCACTACGTGTGAAAGGGATCTAGGAGTCTTAATAGACCACAAGCTGAACATGAGTCAGCAGTGTGATGCGGCAGCCAAGAAAGCCAATGCAATTCTCGACTGCATCAATAGGAGCATGGTGTCTAGATCGAGAGAGGTACTGGTACCACTCTACTCTGCTTTGGTTAGACCTCATCTTGAATATTGTGTCCAGTTCTGGGCACCCCAATTCAAGAAGGACATGGTCAAGCTGGAGCAAGTCCAGAGGAGGGTGACCAAAATGGTGAGAGGCCTGGAAGCCATGCCCTATCAGGAAAGACTTAGAGAGCTGGGTATGTTTAGTCTGCAGAAGAGAAGGTTAAGAGGGGACATGATAGCCATGTTTAAATATTTGAAGGGATGCCATGTAGAGAAGGGAGAGGGCTTGTTTTCTTCTGCTACGGAGACCAGGACAAGGAGCAATGGATTCAAGCTGCAAGAAAGGAGATTCCACCTGAACCTCAGGAAGAACTTCCTGACAGTCAGGGCTGTCCGGCAGTGGAATCTGCTGCCTTGGAGTGTAGTGGAGTGTCCTTCTCTGCAAGTTTTTAAGCAGAGGCTTGATGGCTATCTGTCGGGAGTGCTTTGAGGGTGTTCCTGCATGGCAGGGGGTTGAACTGGATGGCCCGTGTGGTCTCTTCCAACTCTATATTTCTATGATTCTATGATGAAATCTGTTAGTCTTAAACATGCTGCAAGATTGCTCCCTGCCTCTTTGGAACAACATTATATAATCCTTTTCATCATGAGCTGGTGGCACTTCTCCTGGTGGCACTTCTTACCATCTCTGCATAGTCAGGATAGATGGCTATAAGAATCCTTCTCCTTTATACAATTTTGCTCATGTGAAACACAGCTCACACTAATCAATAACTCATGAGAGTTTTGTCTCAGACTGCCCATTGTGCTTAAAGTGATTTTATAAATTACAGAGTACTTAGTGATATCTTAAAAATAGAATCATCATCTATTGCTTGCTAATATCAACAAGATAGCATTGTCGTATATTGATTTGGCATCCAAGACATAGTTATGACTATAGAGTAATTTCAGAGTATTAAAATGCTGATTTTCCTGTATATATTTACTAGCGTATATACCCGGCATTGCCTGGGATTTTTTTTTCTCATACATAATACTTGTTAAAAAGATTTGAGATCCTGTGTCTCTAATTCCCCAAACTGTCTTGTCCGGTACCTGTAACTTTTCCCTATATTCCCCAATCCAATCTGTATTCGGAGTTATTGACATACAAAGGTTGGGTTCCTGAGAGAAATATACTGCTCTCCTCCTTACTACTAGGCCTTGTCTCAATAGCAACTGGCCTATTCAGAGCTCTCTGGCTGAGAATTCTAAATGCTCCTTCCTGAACTGCAAACCCCAGGATTCCATAGAATATTCCTAGGCAGCCAATCATATGAGGTCTTAGCCTGACACAGAGAAACAAACTTTGATTTTTATATATTAGATAAGCCAAGAATTCTTGACAGATCCTACTGATTCTGTTATAGCATTACTAGCATTTGAAAGCTGGCATCCTTCTGGTGCCTTACATATCTGTAAGTCTCCTTACACAGGCAGGTAGACATATTTGACAAATGCATAATAGTTGTATTCAGCTGAAGGTTATGAAAGCAGAATTAATGGTGACACTGCACATTATTACAAATTGTTGAAAATTGTCCATTGTTGCTCATTATGCATTGATTGTGTGGTTTTGCATGGTCCATCTGTATGCTTTGCATTTCATTTGCATAATGTCACAGTTTTATAATGAGGTGATGTAGCAAACTGAGGTATAACTCAGTGGCTGCAATCCAATATTCTCTCAGCATGGGGTAAATACCTGCATGTGTGTCTCTGCTATGCTGAGCCATATACTCTCCCCAGAACTGATTGAAAAGCCCCTCAAGTCACCCTGCATAGTCATTCCATGGCCATAGCCAGATGCAAAAGGATTATAGCAGTGCTGAGACCACTGGAGGACCCTGTCAGATCTGAGTGCTGATGTCATCATTTTGCATCTGACTAGGAGGAAATAACTAGAGGCTTCTGTGATTCTACTTGCTTGCCACAAAGCATGGAGTGGCTGTGCAGGGCACCTTCAGGGGCTTTTCCATAAATACTTTTGGGCATGATGCTTTGGGCACTAAGGAGAGAGGAAGGGAATGCCAACCTCTGAAACACCCAAAAGGGACATCTGTACACATAAGGGAAACTTGGCTGTGTATGTCCCTAAAAGAATTCTGACCAGTGAGTGTAAAGTAACACTACATTTCCTTGATGCAGGATCTCAGCTGATGTGTCCTTGTTTTTAACCTATCATTCTGATATCTGCTTATTAGTTCGAGATGCCTGATAGCATAAATATGACTACTACTATTTTCTCTTTATGCTTACAGTTATGTTGTTGTCTAGAAGATGAGTTGTACAAAGGCGTCTATGCTTGGTTCAGTGGTTTGAGATGATCAGAGGAATTAAATGGAAATCAATCATTCTCTCCAAAATTTTATTGGAAAGCTCTGATTTCCTAACGGCAGCCATTCAATTTGGCCACAGCTTGTGGCATATGTAACACAGTCCTTCCCCTGGGACCCTAACTAGCTTGAAGAAAATAACATAGCAGAAGCAAGACTAATGGGAAAGGGAGGCAAAGGCATCAAGATTACTAGGGGAGGATGGTCTGGATCAGCATGGAATAATTTATCCAAGTGGAAAGCAGAACACAGTGGGTCTCCTTGCTTTAGGAGGCAGGAGTGGTGAACATGCTTTCTTTGGAAGTTTTTAAACTGAATTTAGATGACCATCTCACAGGAGTGCTTTTGTTGTGAATTGCTGCGTGGCAGGATGTTGGACTAGATGGCCCTTGCAGTCTCTTCCAACTCCTTTCTTCTCAGCTTAGCCACAGAAGTCATTGTCCACTGAGTTTAAAGCCAGTTCCTCATAAAATCCTGCTTTTTCTCCTCTTTGTGGAACCTTGGACTCCCAAAAAGGCCAACTCAGAATTCTATAGTCCCAACCTTATAATAGTGCACATAGAGTACAAGTACCTCCAGCATGATGGCCAATGGCTCTGGGTTGTAGTCTGACCTTTACAGGAGGTCTCCAAGGTGCTGAAACCTCAATTCAATAAGCACAGAACCTTGGATTGTTCTAAGCTTAAGTCTAACTCCCAGAATTGATTCACTGCCCTATCAACATGGAAGCCACCAGCCACTGTTGGGCCTCAGAGTAACCCAACCTGACAGATAGTAACAGCTATGTGAAGTTGAAAAGGTACACCAGTATACCAGTACATCCATCCAAGTTGGCAGCCTGCCTAGTTCATCTCTGCTATAAATGCCTCAACCTATATTCAAGTTTTCACAACCATGCTGATAACAGCGTGATTCAGAATGCTCTCATTCATAGGATCATAACCAGTTGAACTTGACTTTACTCCAGTTAACAACAGCAAGAAGAACGATACTGAAATACAAGTTAACAAATTCATGTTTTAGTTCTATCAGTGGTATGGTGCTATCATTAATTATCATTTGCTGTGAATTAATAGGGCTGATTTGTCATAATATTTATTTAAATCTGGATAAACTGAGATATCTTAATGGAGCAGTTTTTGTGTCACAGAACCAGCATTGTCTGCTTAAATCTAAAATCCTACACTCATACATAGGAATCAGTGCTAATGAATTCAATGGGACTTACTTCTAAGCAGACGTGTAGGATTGTGATATAAATCACCAAACCTTCCATGTGAAAGGTAAAATACACTGACTTCATACCCATTTGCCAAGTGTGTATCATTTGTGCTTTATTTCAAAAGGAAGTGTTATATTGTGATTGGAAGTTAGCATGGGTTGCTATTATTCAGACTAATTATTTGGACTAATTATTTAGATTATGAAACTTTATACTTCCCAAAGTGAAGAAATCTTGTGCTTGTGATCTTAAAAACCTGCCTGTGTTTCAGGATCCCAAGGTAACCCTTGTTGGTTAATTTGATGTATTACCACTAGGGGGAAGAGGAGATCTTTGAGTAGATGCCATCACACCTCCCTCTCCCTCATCTCCTCAGCCTCAAGGATAATTATCTTCATGATACTGGAATCTGAGCTGCTTTAAAAAATCTGATCCCATGAAAAGCCATGTTTGCAGCAGTGTCTAGGAAGGGATGTTGCTCAATAGTAAAGAATATACTTTACACACAGAAGGTGAACAGTTAACAGGTATACCTCAGTTAACAAAGCAGATGTATTCCTGGACACTACATCTTTATCAGGAAATTTGGTACCAGAGGCAGAAATAATACAGAAAGAATAGGGATAAGTTCCTGCTCCCCCCCCAAAAAAAAGGTAGTTCAATATGTTTCAGCAAGCCTTTTATTCAAAACTTAGCCATATATGCATGTGGAATGAAAGAATCAGGTCAGCTAAGCCTTGCGTATAAATACACAAAAATATTTTGAATTTTTTAGAGACCATCTGAAGGTTTCTTCTTAAACATATCCAGGGATGACCTTTTCTTTCACCATTTCCATTTTGATTTCCATTTTGATTTTGATTTTAATTTCCCATTTTGATGGTCGTACTTATGGATTTATGCTTTTTAAAAAAATCATGCTTGAGCTAGTTGGTGAGAGACTTTATTAACCAAGGTATGCCTTATTAAATTGATCGCTATGTGAATAATTATTCAAAAGCAGAATTCAGTTTGTTGTTGTTGTGTAGTACAGTAGTTGCTATGATCGAATGAGTCCTTTAATTTAATGGAAAAAAGCATATTTGCTCCTGAATTATGTCACAGGGAGGAGTCTATCACTGCATGGGCCTGTACTTAGCAAGAATGTATTGGTAAGTAAGGCTTTAACTTAGTTAGATAAATTTTAGTCAGTATCCTAAGCTGGAACAAGTTCCACTGGAATCAACAGATCTCCATTCCCAGTAGATATGAAAAGAACTGCACTTCATATTGATAAATCGGTTTACTTTCCTGCATATGGACAAAACAGTATTTCTCAAGCAATTTGCATAGTTTCTTGATATTTAGCTTCACAGATGTACCGTTTCAGGTATCTTAGCATTCCTTCTGTTTGTAACAGAAGGCAGAATGCTTTTTTTAAAGTGGTGCTTGTCATCTGGTGTGTTCATAAGCAGTATATAAATGCCGTCTTTAGAAGATCTCTTGCCCATTTTTTATTTGCTGTTGAAATATTGCATATGTATTTATATACAAATATCTGCCTTACACTTCTAATGTATATGTATCACTTCAGGTGGCTCACAACAATCTTGCTATCATCATAAATCAACAGTATCAAAGAAGTAACATGGAGACCAGGAACACAAATAAAGAAGAAACCTTAGATAAGAACACTATGGGTTCTATAGGACTACAACATGCCATAAATTACAAAGTATTTACTAGCAGGCAGAAGGTGGTCAAAGAGGGCACCACTTGAGTCTCACAGGACAAGGTCTTTTACAACTTTAGTGTAGCCACAGAAAAGGCCTGTATTTTGTCATGGATAACCATATTTTCTATCTAGGTGGGGCTTAGAAATGAGCAGTGTGCCAACTGCTATGGGAGGAAGCAATCCTTTAGCTCTTTTGGATTCAAGACATGTAAGAGTCTGAAAGTGATTACTTATAACTCTGAATGATGCCCAGAAACTAATTACAGAAGCCATTTTGTTTGATTAGTTTTAATTGACTAATCTAACCAATCAACTCAGAGATGCAGTTTTAGTATGCAAGTTCCAAAAAGTTCAGCTATGGGTGATACTGGGTCTACTGGAAGCCAGAATACTGTCTGCAGTGGTCCTGTAAGGATCTTCCTTCATTAAAAAAATAGCCTTCTTGGCCAAATAATAGAAAGATTCTTTTGAAAATAAGATTTCATGAGCATGCTTGATGGTTCACTGTCTTCCTTGCTTCTGTATTCATGACTGGGATGTGTATGTATTGTGAGATATGGCTACCACGAACAAATCAATCAAGGCACCTTTTGAGGAGCTCATTTGTTATTATGTGCCATCAAGTCATTTTTGGCTTATGATGACCCTAAGGTGAACCTCTCATGGGGCTTTCTTGGTAAAGTTTGTTCAGAGGGGCTTTGCCTTTGCTTTCTTCTGAGGCTGAGACATTATGACTTGCACAAGGTTACCCATGGCCCATGGTTTCTGCGGCCAAGCGGGGATTCAAACCATGGTCTCTCAGAATCCTAGTCCATCACTCAAACCATTATGCTGTGCTAGCTCTAGAGGCTTATTTACTGTATGTCAGAAATGATGTGTGTGTGTGTGTGTAGAACCACATCACTAGAAATGATTTATCAGGGATATACCAAGAACATTAATCTTTTGAAGGGGAATTCAAGAGGCTTGCTTTTGGTTGAACTGTGAGTGGTTCTGTGTTCTGTGACACTGACAGATTGAGAATAATGCAGAGCTTGAAGAAGTTACCTTTTGGGGCTACAACTCCCAGGAACCCCCACCCAGCATGCTTAGTGAGAGCAGAAATTAAAAAAAGAAGTTTTCCAAGTTCCGGATGCATGTTTAAAATTCTGTTGGTTTTTCTATGAGGAGGAGGAAGAACAGTGATAGTAATTGTTGTTGTGTGCCTCCAAGTCATTTTCAACGTATGGTGAACCAATAAGGTGACCCAATCATGGGGTTTCTGGGGCTGAAGGTGTGCAATGTGTCCAAGGTCACCCAGAGGTTTTCCATGGTTAAGTGGGGAATCAAACCCTGGCCTCCAGGGTCATAGTCTAATGCTCAGACCACTACACCATGGTGGTTTGTTGTGCTAGTAATTACATTTATTTGTATGATGCCTTTTCCAAAGACTCAAGGCAGCTTACAAAAGTTAAAACGGATACAGCTGAAAAAAATTACACCAAACAAATGTTGAAAGTACAATAAACTAGCAATAAAATTAAAAACAGGTAAAAACATAATCATTAAAAAGAAGAGCAACCAGTATAAACAACACAGCACGTGAAAGGCCCTTTCCCTCTATGCATTCAGCCCTCAAAGGCCTGCCAAAATAATTCCTTATCTGAATATAAAATGATAGCAAGGAGTCTAACCACTTTAGGAAAGGACTTCCAGAGCCTGAGAGCAGGCAACAAGAAGGCTGTCACCCATATTCCTACCTGAGGCATGGTGATAGGACATCAAGAAAGTCCTCAAAATATATTAAGATATGGGCAGGCTCCTAATAGGGAGATATTGTCCCTCAGACAGTATCAATATTTCTGGGCATGTGTGTGCCCATCTTTAGGGCCATTTCTGCACTACACTGCTATAGTGCTATTATTCCACTTTCAACATCCATTGGAACCCTGGGATTTGCAGTTCAGGGAGGGGCATTTAGAATTCTCAGCCAGAGTGCTCTTTAGCCTTAGTAAACTACAAACCCCAAAATTCCACAGGATGTTGAAAGTGGAATAATAGCACTATAACAGTGTAGTGCAGGCCTATATGTGTTTAAAGGTTTGTAAACAGTGTAGTGCAGGCCTATATGTGTTTAAAGGTTTGTAAAAACCATGGAAACTCTGGGCTAGTCCACAAGGCATAGTCCCAAGAACCCAAGGTCTGGGAACAAGTAAAACCTACAAAGCTTGGAGAAAGGTCCCTGGACTGATTAAAGTTCAGGCACCATCTCTTTTTATGTACTCTCTAAGCCTTCTCCCTACTCATGAAATGGAGATTGTGTGGCCCTCCAAATGTTGCTGAAAAACTTGTCCAGATGCAGCTGGACAGCTCCCATGATCCCACTCCACTGGCTCTTCTGCCTAGGGTTGATGAGGGCTGCAGTCCAACAACATCTGGAGGAATGCATTCTGCACATAATTTCTTTAGTTCATATGAACCATTTAATAGAGGATTCAAAATGACCTGAACAGATTAGAGAGCTGGATCAAAACTAACAAAATGAATTTCAACAGGGAGAAATGTAGATGGGTGATGCCTGGTTTGACCACAGTACATATGAAAGAGATCTAGGAGTCTTAATAGACCACAAGCTGAACATGAGTCAGAAGTGTGGTGCAACAACTAAAAAAAGTCGGTGCAATTATAGACCGAATCAATAGTGTAGTGTCTAGGTCAAGGGCGGTAATGATACCACTCTGTTCTACTTTGGTCAGACTCCACCTGGAATATTGAGTCCAGTTCTGGGCACCACAGTTCAGGAAGGATATTGATGAGCTGGAACATGTTGAGAGGAGGGTGTCCAAAATGGAAAAAGGCCTGGGAGCCATGCCTTATGAGGAACAACTTAGGGAGCTGGGTATGTTTAGATTGGAGAAAGTTGAGAGGTGATATAATAGCTATGTTTAATATTTGAAGGGATATCATATGGAAGATGGAGCAAACCATCTGTTTCCTGCTGCTTCAGAGACTTGGAAAAGGAGCAGTGGCTTCCAACTTCTAGAAAAGAGATTCCATCTAAACATTAGGAAGTGCTTCCTCATGGTAAGAGCAATTGGACAGTGAAATACACTGGCTTGGAGTGTGATGGAGTCTTCTTCTTTGGAGGTATTTAAAGAAAGGTTGACTGGCCATCTGTTGGGAATGCTTTATGTATCCCTGCATGGCAGGGGGCTGGACTTGATGGCCCTTGTGATCTCTTCCAGCTCCATGATTCTGTGATATGCTGACCTTAAAGGTCCTTCTAGGAATGTTCCTGGCTTATAAGATGGTGCACGTTTGATGAGATACAGGGTGTTAGTTTGTTGCACTCTCCTTGACATGGACACCAATGAGTTTTCAGCCATATTCATTTTATTTTCCCAGGCCTTTAAATATCATTTCTCTCATTTAGGTTGTCTCAACACATTTTACGAACTTGAAGTGATACCAAAAAAATGGCTCCTCTCCTTGCAAAATCAAGATACACACTTCAATACATTATTTTTTTTTCTGCATCCGAAGAATAAATTCCCATAAGCAGCACTTGCAATCTGCCACAAAAATTAAAATCACTATGTGATGAAAAATTTGCTATTCTTTCATGAAACTCAAAAGCTTCCTGAAGGAATTGTTTCTGCCTAATAGTAGATCTGGTCTTGACTTATTTGTCTGCATGCTACTTTTCCACAAGTTGTGGCCAAAGCAGTGAAACAGCATTTTCATCAAGCAAATAAAAACATGCATATGTCACAATTCAAAATATTGTTCTCAGGAATTATAAGAGGAATGGAAATGAGGAAATGAGGCAGATTCATATGCGTATTCCATTCCTTCTATAAAATGCCCTTTCCTCATAAACACTTGAACTGGTTTTATCCCATTACAATGATGTTTTTATTTTTTCCACTTTAAATGTGTTTGAAATTTTTTGCTTAGATGTGTTTTGTTGTTGTTGTTGTTACTTTATTTTTAGTTAGCTACCAAATATAATAGTGGTGTAGTGGTTTGAGCATTGGGCTATGATCTTGGTTCAATTCCTCGCTGGACCATGGAAACCCACTGGGTGACACTCTCAGCCCCAGAAAACCCTGTGATAAGATTGCCTTAAGGTCATCATAAGTAAGAAAGTACTTGAAGACACACAACAACAATAATAATAAGAATGAATCAATGTGTGTCTTTATATATGTACAGCCACAAAACCACACTCACACACACACGTAGACATGAGTACTGACTGAGCAGGGCACATACAGAGTGAGCATTGTTGCTGTGGTCCGGTTCCTTCAAGTTGACTCTGGTTTGTTGCAACCTTATCAGGGTTTTCTTGGCAAGATTTCTTCAAGAGTGGTTTGCTGTTGCTTTCCTCTGAGGCTGAGAGCATGTGACTTGGCCAAGGTCACCCAATGGGTTTCCACAGCTGAGTGGGAATTCAAACCTTGGTCTCCCAGAATCCTAGTCAAACATTGAGATCATGATTGGCTCTCTCTAAAAAGGGTATACAGATGGAAAAGGAAATCAATTTTCCACAGATATATCTATTTCCCCCTGTTTTCCCTCCTCCTATACAATATTTTTTCTAGTATTAATTGTGTACTCCATGTACATAACATTTCAGCTAGGCTCCCTTCAATTATCACAGGAAATGAAGGGATATGCGAATCCATTGATGATATGAATACAGATGAAGTAGGGTCTGGTGAACAAAGGACAGACAGTGCTGTATTGGACGTGACATTTATTTTCATAAACTTCATAGCAATTACCTTAAGTGGCCAGAGGAGGGCAGTGAAACTAAATACAACTTTAGATAGAAAGCCACTCTTAGATTTTCTTCACATTTGATACCTATGTAAGTGATTTGGTATAACTAAATTTCTCAGAAATACCAAAGTCTTATTAATGCCACTTCTGGTATTGTAAATGTCTTCATTGCTCAGGTGGGAAACTGCGTCACCTAGCAATTCTCTAAGGTAGAATTCTTTGCTGGGTAGCGTCATGGTGAGAGAAAGACAGAGAAAGCAAGAGGATTCCTTTAGTTAGACTATACCTATACTGGAAAAAGAGGATTTTATTCCATAACCTCCCTCCCTCCCTCAGATAGAAAAAGGATGGTTTAATAACTTCACCAGAAGGTTCCCTTTTCCAGGGAGATTCAAAGCTTTCAGGACCAGTTGGTGCTGAGGCGCAGACCATCATCTCTGAGGATCCTGGACCTTTGGGTGAAAAAATGGAGGCATCCCTTCCCAAAGATTCAGGAAGCCTAGCTCCTGAGTCTGAAGATATGTTGGGGTGTCTTCTCAGCCCAAGAGCATGGTGCAAGGTGAAAGGAGAAACAAGGCTGGAGGCAACTCAACAAAGGAGGATTCATTGGGAGCAGGGTTCTTCTCAGGAGTGGAGGAACCTCCTTCTAAGAGATATTATTCTGAAGCCGAGCCTGGCGGTGGTGGAGGCAGGCAGCTCACCTACATAAGCCACAGATCTAGGATGGAGAGAGTTGCTGAAAATAGCATCTGTAGCTGAATTTTACCAGATACTCCTAGATACTCTTGGTCTGACTTGACCTTTTGGTACTAGAATTTGATCCTGGATTGACTGTGCTTTTAGACTACCCTCATCAAACTACCTTGATCTCTGGCTGGATTTTATTAATTTGAAATCTGACTGGACTGCTTCTCCACTCTACTTGTGGATCATCTTCAGCTGACTGGAGGATATTTGAATTTAATTGTTAGGGGGGAAAAATTAAAAATATATTTTCTGAATTGTTGTTTTTGTGTGCCTTCAAGTCATCCTAAGGCAAAGCTATCACAGGGTTTTCTGGGGTTGATTGTGTGACACACCCAAGGTCATCCAATCGGTTTCCATGGCTGAGCAGGCAATTGTACCCTGAGTCCTAGTCCAATGCTCCAGGGTCCTATCCAATACTAAAACCACTAAACCATGCTGGCTCTGAATTGCCCTAGGATGTTAAAGTTCCTGAAATCTTTACAAAGCTATTTATTCTTGACTGGCTTCCAAAAGGAAGCAAGCAAAATTCATGTTTGACACAGAATAAAACTAGAATGATCAAATTACAGGTAATTTACTGCAACACCATAATCTTTCAGCTGAATACAGGATTTTTTAAAAAGGTTCGCCAGCACACAGGTTAAAATTAGAAAACAGGGAAAGAAATAAAGCAAGAGAAAAGTTGTAATAGGCAGGGGTGAAAGTTTCACGGGGCAGATTTAACATGAAAACCAAATGCACTCTGAATAGGAAGATGGACATGAAAGCAAAAATGGCAGCTAGGGCTAGAAGACATTATTTGGAGGTTCTTATAGAACTGTAAACTTTTAACGGTAATTTCAGTGTTAGTGTACCAGTTTTCTCATGATGAAAAAAGATGAATTGATGTCTTTTCCACAGCTGCAAGACTATGAATCCTGGATACCTAAAACTTGGCATGGTCTCATTGGGGTGTGCACCATGGGGTTATTTTAGGATATTTTTTAATTGATCAATTAATTTTAATTGGTTCAGATCTGTCTATAGCCTATAATACCTGTTTTACTCTCCAGGTGTCAGATTCTCTGACCTCCCTAGGAAGGAAGCTGGAGACAGACTTGGGATATTCATTTTTCCACAAGTCTTATAGGCAGCTCCATGAGGCAATTTCTTCTGCAGGGCCCTGAGCTTTGGACACAAAAGAGAACAAAAGTTCTACAGCCTGGTAAAGGGGCAAATGGAAAGACTGATGAATCACTGGCAGTGATAATCTTTTACTCCAAGTCTCAAGTCAAGTCTCAAATCTCTACCTTCAAGTCTTTGCAGATACTTTCAAGTCAAGTCTCAAGTCTGGTAGCCAACTTTATATCCCAATCAAAATTCCAGAATTATTGGATAGAGAGAAATACATTCAGTTTTAACAATTTAAGTAGAGTCAGCTCTCCACATTTGCAATTTTGCCATCTTCAGCTTTGGAAGTGGGGAAAAAGATCTTATCTTACTCCCCATTACTGAAGATTCAAAAGCTTTAGAAGGAAGGATCCTTCCTCCTCAAGCCTGTTGCCTAACACATTTTCTATTCCCCTCTGAGAAATGCATCCTGCACACTGGGGGCGAGTCTTGTCTTTTGCTCTTAGGAAGGCTTCTCCGATATGCAGCAGAGACAGGCTGCTGAGCAGACCTCAAGCCTGCTTCAAGTCCATTTCCTAATCTGTTTGCTGCTCCCCTCTGAGAAATGCACCCACACTTTAGGCTTGAGAGAGATTGTCATGTGACTAGTAGGCAAAAAGAGATGGAGGCATTGTTCAAAGTCATAAGGTTTTTGGATGAAAGCGTTATGTTACTGAACCAAGGGCATCAAGTCAGCCATTAAAAATATACAAGTCTCAAGTCGAGTTGAGTCAGTGCATCATTTATGGCCAAGTTGAGTCTGAGTCAAGTAACTGAAGTGACTTAAGTCTGACTTGAGTCCGAGTCTATCAATTCGAGTCTACATCACTGGGTAAGGCAGAGAAAAAGACCAGCAAGAAAGAGAGTCAAGAAAGGGGGATGGAAGAGAGTACTGGATAAGGGGTAGGGAACTAAGGACTTTCTGAGGGCTTATTTGCTTTTGCTAGTGGATAAATTAAAAGTTATAGAAATATATGGATTTTTTAAAACATAGCTTTTTATGTTCAGTATTTATAACATTGAACATAACCATGGACATCATAGATATACGTAATGGCAACAGTTTCAAGTCTGTGTGTGAATGTGAGCACATGTGTGAGTGTACATCCTGGCAAATGTCACATCCCAGGTCTGTTCATTCCACACCATCTTCCTGGACTATGAGCAAATGTATATCCTAATTCTGCAAAGAAAAATAAATGCAAATACACTGAATGTACAATCTAAATGAATGATAGCATTTACATAGTTACATAACTTATTGTAATCACAGAGTGTTACTGCTATTCTTATTTTATAACTGCAGCTTTTGGGAAATATTTGTTAAAATATTTACAATACTTACATAACCCTTTAATCTTCAGTATGTGCAGGGGGAAAGCACAAATAAAACTTTTTAAGGTTGCAGAGTTTAGAATGAAGATTATTTTGGGTTTTCTTATTAAGACCACCTTATACGAGTCTTGTGATTTGTGAACCACTGCTCAGCTAAATTCATGATGGTCAGGGATTTTTGGCTTAATCTTTGCATTTAGAAATTTCAACAGATAGCAGTTCTTCTCACTGTGATGCAGTTTGTGTCCTTCAACACAGACAACTGTCTCTCTCTCTCTCTCTCTCTCTTTTAACCCTGTCATCTGTTCTCCAGACCTCTGACTCTTCTTTCTTCATCACTCCAGGTTAATTCATGCTAGTGACAGCCACATTATGCAAGCAAGGAGGGTGTACCCACTGAAAAATCCCGTATCCTGCACTTGCTTTCTCTAGCTATTTTGTACTGGGATCCTCTTAGCCTCCTTTGCTATGGGGGCTCCTTATTGCTTCTTCAGTACCTCCAAGCAGGTGGGAGGAGAACTGCAGAACAACTATATAGGCCATTTCCACACTAGACTTGTTATAGTGCTCTTATTCCACTTTCAACATCCTATGGAATCCTGGGGTTTGCAGTTTAGGGAGAGGCCAGCCGGCCCCTCCCTAAACTGCAAACCCCAGGATTTGATAAGATGTTGAAAGTGGAATAAGAGCACTATAACAGTCTTGTGCAGAAATGAGTATAGTCTTACTATACAAGTATGTAAATATCATCACAAGCCACTTTAAGAGTCTGCAGCCAGATCAGATGATTTAGGTCCATTCAGCTTCCAAACTGAGCATGTTTCTACCCTACTCACACCAGCAAGCAAGGTTGTGACAATCAGAAGAAGGACCCCCATTGCAAGTACTTAAACTTGGAGTCACAGTTACATCATTTTACGTTAGTCTTATTAAATACAGAACAGTTACAGATCTATAACTCTAGGTTATAAACCTGCAACTGCAAAAAGTGGCTCTCTGGTATAAGCCACTTGATACTGCAGAGAGTGGTCAGGAGGGATGGGGAAGGCATGCTCATCCTGCTCATAGTCCACACTGGGGCTGATAGCCAATCATTAACTGCATGCTTCCACAGTGTTGATGGAGATGCTCTCTGGTCTGTAGGAATCTGCTTTTCCACAGCATCAGACTACTGGTCCATCTATCTCAGTGCAGTCTACACTGACTCGCCAAGGGTCTCCAGGGTTTCAGACAGGATCTTCCCCAGCCCTGCATGTAGATGTTAGGGATTAATCTTTCAGTATACAAAGTATGTGCTGTACCACTGAACTGTGGCCATGTTCTAGTGGGTTACTAGTAAAGACATGCTCCTCTTTCTCTCCCCTACACCCTGTTACTGCAGCCCAGGCCTACCCGGAGATAGCACTTGATATCGTTTTGATATCAAACCATTCAGCTTTCCTCTACCACCCCGCTCCACATGTTTGCGAGGCCTCCAGACAAGCACGTAAACAGGTGTGGCCGATAATTGCTGGACATTCCATTTCCCACTTAGGCAGGCTGAACTGAGCCAGTTCGGCGCTTCAGGGACCTCTCCAGCAAACACTCTTTTGCTTATGCGCGATACTAACAAAGGCCTCCCTGCCCCGAGTAGGTACCCGCACAAAGCTGTACTAAGCACTCCGTATTTGCATACTGGCCACACTATTGTTGATTCGGTGCTAAGCCAATCATGCTAAACTCTGACCTTTCCAAAGCTTTGTCCCGCTCCAGACTCACATTGTTCTCACCGAGTAAGGTATGGCCTGCAGTTACAACTCACCCTATATAAACCCCCGATTCCGAGACCACCTCGGATCGCTCCTGAGTTCCATCCAGCGTTGCTGCCGCTTCGCTTGGCGAGCTGTCCCCTCAGTTCCAGTAATGGAGTCCGCTCAACCCGGGATCGCTCCCGAGTTCCAGACTGCCTTGCTGCCGCTTTGTTCGACGACCTCCCCTCAGCGAACCACACTGAGCTTCTTCACTGCACCTCAACGTCATTCTCAAACTACAGGACTACAAGACAGGTGTCGTATCACCCATTTCCCTCTGAAAATCTCTATTTCCAACTCTTTAGTTAGCTGTGTGACTGTGTCATCTTTTATGTTTGTCTGTGTTTAATAAAACATCGTTTTGCTATGTTAAATCGTCTGACTGCTTGACTGACCTGACCCCGTAGACGCTGGGTTGCAAGATCCTGTTACGTTACCCTGCCTCTGGCTAGCTTAGTGAGTGCTCCAGCTAATTTTCCCCAAAGTTGTGCATTAGTGTTTGGTTATTTGGGCACCCCTCCCGGGACCCCCAGAGAACAGAGTAACAACCCTCTCTTTAGTCTTCCACAACAGTGGGCAATTCCAGACAGGAAAGTACTTCAATAGCTTCCTTCTTAATTTCAATATCCTTAAATAAATCCAAATCTTAAGAATGGCAGAGTTGGTAAAGACTTTTATAGTCTAATTCTGTGCACCCTTTACTCAGAAATTAGTTCCACTGAGTTCAAAGGGAGCTTATATCCAGGAAAGTGCCTGCAAGATTTTGGCTTTGGATAAATTCCATCCACATCACTTTGGAGATAGGCTCAAGTGAATTCAATATGATTTATTTCCAAATAAGGTTGCATAGGACTAGTCTTCAAATGCCTTTATGATTGGGCATGTTCATCACATTTATTCAAAATTACTGGGTATGGAATAAACGAAACTCTTTCACAGATTTAGAAAAGGACCAATGAATTCCATGATTTGTTCTTCTGATAATATGCAAGTATGAACATTTCAGGCAGGGGGCAGGGGAAAGGCACAGTCTCTCTTTGAAGAATGAATGATGAAGGTCTTGCTTGAGATTTTTCAAAGCATTGTTAGAGACTGAAGCATACATCTCCCTTTGAGCCTACTGTAAATAGGTCATTATACTCCTCAGTGCCTTATTATGATTATTTTTTTTTCACAGGACATCTGTAAGATGAAATATCACACAGTAGAGCTCCTGCAGTGTCGTAGTTCAACAGAAAGAAAAAATAATCTGTAGAGTCACTAACTCTTTTCTTCCCCTCCGATGAACCTAATTGCCAGGGAGAATCAAAATGCAAACTCTCATCCAGTTCTACCAAATATATAAAACTTGATAATGGCCATTTCTGCACTAGACTGTTATAGTGCTATTTCCACTTTTAACATCCTGTGGAATTCTGGGGTTGGTAGTTTACTGAAGCCAAAGAGTTCTCTGGCTGAGAATTCTAAAGGCCCCTCTCTAAACTGCAAAGCCCAGGATTCCATAGGATGTTGAAAGTGAAATAATGGCACAATAACAGTTCAGTGTAGAAATGGCCAACGTCCAGCGTAAGAGCCAGTAGCAAGGGTTGATGTTACTAACCATCACTTCTTAAGCAGGGAGGAACGTTGTCTGAGGCTTGACAGCTGGGAGAAGGAAATCATATGCGCATGTAAATGGCAGTATCACTGTTTTTTGTTAGACAGGCAGCTGGTGACACATCCTTGTAATTGTCTGGGCCTTGTTTCAGAGTGGAGTGGCAGGTCAAGGGAGCTTGTTCCTGTTGAAATGGAAATGAATCCAGATGGCAACCACGGGGATGCACTTATTTTCTGTGTTAATAAGGACAGCCATTTCTGTCACTCTGAGACTGTAATGATCAAACAAGACCAGCTGAGGTGTAGAGATCAGTAAAGGAAGGAGGCACCCAGGCTCTTCATTCATCACACAGCAACACATAGGATTTACCATTGTCATTTTACTGTTATGGCTGGTTGGTTGGGAAAAGCATTGGAACAACTGATAGGCTTTCAGGCACTGACAGACAAAGCCATACATCATCTCAGAACCTGGAAAAGCGATGTTTTGGAATACACCTCCAGAACCCCTCAGCTAGCATGGCTGGGTTGTGCTGAGAGTTGTTTTTCACACATATGCACAAAATTACTTTTCCTAGCTCTGAATCATCTTTAAAAGCATATTGTATGGTGACTAAGGGCTCTTTCAAACTGTATAGTTATAACACTATGGTTCCACTTTAACTGCCATGGCATCATTCTGTGGAACCCTGGAATTTACAGTTTAGGGAGAGTTATTTGGAATGTTCTGCCAGAGAGCTTAGAGTCTCACTAAACTACAGTTCCCAGGATTCTATAAGATGTAGCCATGAGAGTTTAAAGCGGAATCATAGTGATGTAGGTGTAGTATAAAAGGGCTCTTTTTTGAAAGGAAGATTGACCAGTATGTGTGCAAGAGATACAGCTTTATTGGTAATCAGTCCACAAACCACTACTCTTTTTGAAAACAGTACTATTTCCCCCCCAATTCCAACTTTTACTCCATACTTATTTTTGTTTGTTTCAGGGATACAAGAGTTTTCTCAAGGTCTTACTAGGACCAGCTATCTTTATGCATATATAGGGCAATAATTTCTCTGAGCCATTTGTTTTGCTCTATTAACCTTGTTAAAGTTAAAATTGACAAGCACATTGAAGAACACATTCTGCAGAAGAAAAATTACAACAGCTTCTGTAAACATAGCATCTGTCTCACTAATCATCTGTATTTCTTCAAAAACAATAGCAAGTGTATGGAACCCCGTCTCTTATTTCACCTGGCAACCCTAGCAGGAAGCAAAGACTAGGGGCCGGGGAAGGTTCTTACAACAGAGGAATGTGAGGAGTGCACTGCCCCAAGAATCTGTATTGTTTTTAAATCTGTTCCTAAATGACCTGGAGCTAAGATGAGTAACAGGGTCTGCAAAAATCTCATATTATTCAAGGTATTAAAAACAAAGAATTGTGGTCGGTCTCAAAAGCTGAACTTTGTGAATGGGCTGGATAATATAATGGAAATTTTTGTTTAATATATACTTGGGAGGGGTAAATCCCAATTTCACATACACAGTAATGGGAGCTGAGGTGGCAATGACTGTAGATCTTGGAGCTGTGGTGGATAGCACAATTAAAATGTTGACTTAGTGCAATAACAGCCATGAAAGACATGAAGTGTACACTGTGAGATTAATATAATGATAATGAGAAGAAGAACAACAACAACAATAACAAAAAACACAACAACAACAACAACAACAGAATACACCCTGCCAATATCACAGCATTTTCATAGACCCTAGACACTTTGCCTAAAGTGCCCAATGGATAAAGCTGCCCTGGTATAACCATATTTGGCATTGTGGATACAACTGATGACATCCAACATGTTGTTGTGGTTTAAGTGTCAGTCTGGAAGGTCAGGTTTGAATCCCCACTCAACTATGGAAACCTACTAGGTGACTTTGGGCAAGTCACACTATATTGTCCTTAAAAGGAGACAATGACAAACCTTCTCTGAACAAATCTTGCCAAGAAAACTGTTTTTCTTTATTTGCTTCTGCACAATATAACCCTTGGGAGTCCATCTTCCATTTGACTTGCCCGGTGGAGGGGGGTGCACCCTAACTCATGCTCTTCATAGCCAGCCATGGGAAATTGGTTTGCCAACCAGGGACAGTCTGGGTAGAATTAGTTGTTTTAGTGCCCAGTTCTACCATTGGCTATGAAGGTATGCTGGGCCTCATTAGGGAAAGGAATGCTTCTAAACTGTATATCACCTGCTGGATTATATATCACCATTAAAGTTTGTCTTATAGCAATAATGCTTCTCAACGTCAAATGAAGTCTTGGAGGGGACATGGAATTACGTCTACTTCCTGAATAGAACAATGACTTTAAAAGATAATTATCTTTTACTTTGCTACTTATCATGGTAGCAATATAGGACTTCTTGTCAGAGCCACTATGCCTCTGATTACAATTTGCTGGACAACACAAGGAAGGGGATACTGTTGCCCTCATGTCTTATATATGGGTTTCCAGTATGCATCTGAGTGGCCACTCCAAGAAATGGAATACTGCATCCTCCAACATTTCACAAATGAAAAGTGGGACACATGTAGTCAGACAACATCAGACTGTGGTCATGATGGTAAAAGTTATTAATGAGGAAGAGCACACATTCTAGGAAAGGCTGCAGCAGTTTGCTTTTGCCTGAGACTCCTTGGAAGGGTAAGAGTCTGCTTAATTGACTGAGTGCAAACTACTTTTACATTTTGAACTCAGTTTTCAGCAGTTGAAGTAAACTGAGGATGAAGGGGGGAAATGGAGAAGGGGGAGAAACTGGGACATTTTCAGAGCAGCTGAAAAGGTGGGATAACTAAGGATTAATTGAGACTATCCCTACCAAGTTGAGACAGCCAGAGTATGGAATATTAGCCTGGATAGGCCACCGGTTTGATTCAACAGGGCCCTTCTGATTATATTATTATATCCATTGTCTACTTTCCAAGCTGAAATTCATTTCTTGTTGCACCAGCTGAATTAACCTCATGGCATCTGTTGGCAGATGGGTTGTATTCCAGAATGTTGGTGATAAATACACACAGCTGTGGATCTCATCTGAGTAATTAACAAAAGTAATTAATGAGAGGAACCCCACAAGGAGTACCATAGTGTGCCTCCTCTTAAGGCAACGAGGAAGCAGTTTACCTTCAGGGCATTTGCCTCTTTTGTCCAAGAGTGGGTACATATAGTATATGTGAACTGTATGTTCAACTGTCTTTACAGCATGATGCAGGTTTGCCCTTGAATTTACATTAAATTCTACAAGCTTTCTATTTAGGAATATTGTTTGCAAAAGTTAAGAGGTCTCATGAATGAATCACATGTTAATCTAAGACAATTTAATTATTTCAATGCCACAAGAATTGGTTACTTTATGTGTCTTCATGTGATACTTTAAAATCTCTGTACCAAACTGCACAGTACTGTCTTAGGCCCTTTTCGCACCTTACTTTTTTCCAGCTTCGGCGCGAGGGGATCACGCGAAGAGCCTCTACTTCTCCTCCGCACCAGCTCCAGGCTGGCTGGAAGGAAGTGTGAGCGCTCTGCCCCTCCTTCCGCAGGGCAGCCGGGTACTTTCCCAGGCTGCGGTGGGGGAGGAAGTGCGATAGCCACGTGTCTGGAGCCTCTGCACACAAGGTAAGTGCATGTGGGGCCCGGGAGGGATGCACGATTGCGCATCATTTTCAGCAATGAGCCAAAAATGATATAATGTGTGATCACCCCCTAATGGCCTCGGGAGCGTTGCACAATTGCGAGGACATCATGTGATATGGCCCTCACAATTGCGTGATGCTCCCAAGGCCATTTCGCAACAGGACTGGCATGCGAAAAGGGCCTTGGCCTTGTGCTGCAAGAAGGTACATTTAATTTACTCCACTCTCAATTCAGTTATGTTCCATTCTAAGTTAGAAGTACAGTGAAATCTGACACAGTTCTACAGATTGCTCCATGGTGAACAAGTACAGAATTACAGCCCAAGACTACAAAATCTTGGATGGAACATGACCATATGCAAAGAAATGTATGTGAGAACTGCATGCATTCCAGTCCTATAATGTAACTGAGTTCAATGAAACTTATTCCTAGGATTCTAGTCTCAGTACTGATGCATTTTTAATCACAGCCCACAGCAGAGCAATCACAAATAAAAAGAATTACACACCTTCCAGCAAATTAAGCTGACCAATTGAGAAAGTAATATAAGATGCAACCACGCAATGAACTAGATGATTTTTGAATTGCTGCTCAGAATTATCATTCTTGCCTCGAGGGATGGGGGGAAAAAAAACATAGTTTGGTAAGCTCCATCATCCAGCTCTCAGCAGTGACCTCTGACTCCCCCAATAGCTGCTCAGGAACCATCTTTCTTGCCCTAAGGGGACAGAAAAAGAAGCAGAGGCCTTATTGTGATTTGTTCTCCTCTTCCTTCCCTGTTCCATCTGGTTATGTATTGTGACCCTCCCATGATTGGCCTAAAAGGTATCCCAACTAGTTAGGAATAAGTTCACTCAGTGAAAGAACCAGGTATGTGTTTCCATTTTTTGCCATTGCTACATAAATAAAGCACAACATTCTGATGGCAGGGCAATAGTGTACCTACAACATTGGGGAAGCAAAATGAGGGTATTACTCCCCATAAGAATTCACCCCCCAATGAAATTTTTCTTCCATCCCCAAATATCTAGCGTTTCAAAGAATGAGGCATAGAAAATTGTTCACACCTAAACTCTATTGGTTGTGTTCATAATCTCTTGATAACCTTGTTGTTTGTTACGTGCCTCTCAGAAAAAATTATTCAGAAGTAAATTGCAACTGCTTTCCTCTGAGGCTGAGAGAATTGTGACTTGTCCAATGGGCATCCAATGGGCATCCATGGCCAAGTGGCAATTCAAACTGTGGTCTTTCAGAATCCCAGACTGACACTCAAACTTTAATACCACACAGCCTGCCCCTTTGATTTGGATACTTGAACTGTTTTTCTTACTGCTCAACTGAAATATTAAAGTAAGTGAAATGCTAGAAATTTGGGAAGAAAATTTCATTTGTGGGGGCAGAATTCTTATTTGGAGGCAGTACCCCAATCCCCTCCAGGTAGCTACACCCTGGAATAGGGAGTAGGGATTTATTTTGTAAGCCCTTCTTGGAGCCTATTTTGATTGAACACTGGGAAAAAAATTACTTAAAACAATAAATAAATTATTAATGAAATATTTAGGGAGATTGGTTAGACAGAAGAAAATAAAATAGGTTATTCAATAGACTTCAACTTTTTTTTTGTATACTCTCTCTAATATTATAATAGAGACTATACAATATATATATAGTATACTCTCTCTCTCTCTCTCTCTCTCTATATATATATATATACATATGCATATATTCAATATATATATATATATATATTCAATTACATGCCACCTTTCTACATGCCACCAATGCAGCTCACAAAAAGAATCTATTTAAAACTTGACAATAAAATTTTAAAGACAATTAAAAATCATCACATTAAAACAGTATAATATTACCTTATCAATACAATAAAGGAAAGTAATCTCCATTATTTCTGCAAGGTTGTTGTCACCGGTCGTCTCACATCAGGAAAACATATATATCATGAAACCACTTCTGGTATGGAAACACTGTTTTCCAGTCTCATCCAGCCTTTAAAACTTCCAGCCTTTAAAACTTTTAAATTAAAAGATACTTTATTTCTTATCTCTACCACTGGACTATGCTGCTGACAGCAGTTTAGTGATATTTTTGCTACCAGTGTTAGAATGATTACCCAGCTCTGACATATCTGATATGCCTCTTACATTATCTTCTTTGCAGCTTTGGTTCTACAGATGGGAAAGAAATCTATTGATGTTACTAGAATTAAAATGTCATCTAAAAAGTGAATTGCTGTGTGTGTGTGTGTGTGTGTGTGTGTATAAAACAGTATATATATATTTCCCATTACTGTGAGATTTTGACAAATGTAACATAAATTATGAAGTAGTCCTAATAAGAGAAAAACAGAAGAAAAAAAAACCCTTTCTGCACCACCCTCCCAACCTGCAATGGCGACGGGATTGTGATGGGACTGCAATGATGGTTCTGTATGATGTCATCATGATCTTGTTGTGATTCCGTTGCCACCCATCGCAATTGTGAAGGAAATCCTTGAAGAGTTTTTCTCGTCAATGACCTGCTATTGCACAGCCCTCCCACCGCCCTCCCACATGCTTCCTTCCAGCCAGAACAGAGCTGGTGCGGAGGGGAAGCAGAGAGGACATGAGTGCCTCCTGGATGAGGGTTTTCACGCAATCCCTGTGTGATGCCAGTGGCACCAGGTAAGGTGCAAAAAGGGCCTAAATAATGGAACAGCAAGATATCTTTTAGGGATGAGACCTTCATCCAGCAAAACTGGAAACTGCTGAAGGACTGAAAAGTAATGAACTTGGCTATAAGCCAAAAGGCAGTTTTGCTTGCTTATTAAAGTCTGAGATGGATGTTGTACCTTAAGGATTTTGTTTCGTGGGCTCAGTGCAACAAGTTCTTGCATGAAAACCCCTACCTTTTCTAGACAGAGATTTGGAGTGGGAAAATATTAACATGGGAGTTTATTTATGGCAATTTTTACATTGCCTCTCATGCCAAGGCTCCCAAAGCAATGCATAATGGGTTAAAAAATTAAAGCAATACACAGATTAAAACTTTTAAAAACAAATTAAAATACTCCTTGAAAATAATTTAAAACCAGTCAGAGCTGTTTCAAGGACCAAAGTCCATGTTTCTCACATCCCATTTCCTATTACATGCTTCGTGCAGCTTTAGACTTTCCTTTCACATTTGAACCTATAAGCAAGTGAACGTCCTTTCAGCTTGAGTCCACTTGCAACATTAAACACATCATTCTGGTCCAGTCCTTCCTCAGTAGCTGCTTGAATGCCTTCTGATCAGGGAACCTCTGGTGCTATCTCTTGCTTCATTTTGGATTGCCTCATCATAGGGTTTTCACATTCAGAAGTGGTTTATTGATGCCTCCTTCTCTGCAGTACAGATAAGATTTAGCTAAAGTGCCACTGCTGTTGTCTCTGAGGCAGGATATAAAATTTACTCACTCTCTTTGTTCTATCTTTCATATTTCCCAACAAGAAGAGAAGGGGCAGGACAAGAATAAATGGTAATAGGAGTAGCAATGGTTGAAAGCTTGAAATTAGCCATCCATTAAATCACCCACTTCAGATCCTAATGTGCTCATTTGTTAAGAGGAAGAATGCTGCAAATAAATTATTAGTCTACAGTATTCTGTAAAAATTGATAAAATTGGCCAGGCAAAATAAAATAAAATAACATCTCAGGTACTACCATTTTCTCTTCCTTGAAGGTGAGGTCCTTAAAGGAATTCTTAGACCATTTGAGATCTACCCTTTCCAAGGAGCCAATGTTTTCCTTTGAATTGTTTTCCTTTGAAACAGGCCTCCAACTGTTTGTTGATACTCTTACTGCTCCTACTGAGCATAACATACTATATATGATGTAAGTTGCTGTTTAGTGTCTGGAAGGATCTAAGTTGGCCACCCCTGCATTAAATGGCTCAGAGAATAGGTCTGAGAACTATGTGCCTAGACCATAAAAATGATTCTGTCAGGAGGGACAGGCATGAGGCATAGATTAGAGAGTGAAAAGGAAACTTATTGAGCCAGGCATGATTTCACATTTCCAAAGCCTGTTCAACATTGATCATATGTGCATGTGTGTGAGAGAGAGATGGACAATGATGGCAATCTATTCCAAAAAGAGCATTGATTAACAACTGAAGGGGAGGTATCTGGAAGAGAAAAATGCCTAACTGCTAATCCATGCCTGGCTTGTAATTACACATGTATCTTTGGAGGATTTGATTGCTATTTCCACACTTCATGATCCTTGCTCATTGCTCTTTCCCTTCATTGTACTGACCAGCAGGAATATTGTTATGACATCAGTGATTCTCTGAGCATTGGAGTGGGTTATGTTGTCTGTGAGCAGACTGAGAAACACCAGAGTGGAAATCTACTTCTCCAGCGTTTCACAGTGATTTCAGAATAGTTAGGCTAAAGGAAAAAATAAAAACAATCTCATTAACAAGAGATTATCAGTCCAAATAGCTCTTGAGTGAAAATAGGAGATGACCTACTTCTTGGCCTTGCTGCTGAATTGTTAGAATCAGTCACTTCTACACCCTACCTTTATTCTAAGCAAGTTAGTGCAACGCAGATGGAATTATCCCATTTTATCCCCTTCAAAGGATATTAAGATGAGCTGGACTAAGACCATTTCTGCAAGATGACACTCTTGCATGTTGTCCTGTCACATTCCCGGCAGCACCTCTGCTGGGATGGGAGCATATCCTCTGTGCTCCTCTGCATGCTCAGCCGACTGCCTGTGAAAGGGAGTGCAAGGGACACACCCCTTCCCTTACACACTGCAGCTGGCCTTCTTCCCATGCTGCAATGGGGAAGGAAGCATGTGATCATGCTTACGGCCCTTCTGCATGGCTGGCTGTGATGGAAGGCTCACTCAATCAGGGGTCACTGACAGAGTTTTTCTGTCAATACCCCACAATCGCACCAGCTGGCAATGCAAGAAGGGCAAGACCATGATGACATCATGCAAAAGCGTCATCACAGTCCCTCTCCTCTTGCATCCCAATGCCAGGAGGGAGGTGTCCTGTGGAAAGGACCTAAGAGACAGCGATTTGTTTAAGAAATTTAGCAAGCTCTGTATCAGATAACAAGGATTTTAATTTGCTTTGCTGAAATCCAGCACACAAGGCAGTTTTTCTGTGACCATTGCCCCTTTTTTTCCCCTTTCTTTTTTATGCCTTCTCTACACCAAGCAGGAAAAGAGAGGAGGAAAAATTGTATTCTTGCCTTGCCTTTCATTCATTCCCTCATTCCAGTGAAGAAATGTTGGGTTCTAACAAAAGACTTCCATGTGTGGAAGACTTTCATTTAGGTTGCAGTCCATGGAGAATTCCCATGTAGTATTTCTTAAAAGGCAAAGGTTAGAAAGTGTTGCAATTTCTCATTGCTTTGTCTGTCCATATATCATAATTATTCCTCAGGCTCTTTAATACTGATGCAGACAGGTTGGGTGAGATCATCAGGGAATTTGAAGTACAGTTTCATGAGTTTGTTGATGACACCCACCATACTGATGACACTCAGCTCTGTTTTTCTTTGTCATTAGATTCATGTAGGCTGTTTTCCCAGAAAGGCAGGATATAAAGCAAGCAGACAAACAAAAAAAACCCAAACTGTATTATTTATTGTTTTAAAATATCTCTGTTTCTCTTTTCCCATAGCATTAAATGGTTCTCATTAGATTAAACATTGCAATTAAACTAGCAAACAGATCAAAATACCCATACAATTGAAAAAACACCAAAACAATTTCCTCATTGACAAGGTATGTACGGCAAACAGCAGGTGTGTGTGAATATTTTTATTTGATCACGGTACAGGGGATAACACTTAGCCCTCATCTCTCTCTATGAATATGCATTTAAGGTAATGTGTAGTTTGGGCCTGGTCAGACACTTTATTGCAGACAGACAATAAAGTGCACACCCTCCAACTGTCTTAGACTATTTCCTCACTACATGGTTATAGTGCTATTATTTCACTTTCAATATCCAATGGAATCCTGGGGTTTGTAGTTTAGAGAGGGACATTTGGAATTCTCAGGCCTTTAGTTTGGCAGGGACAGACCCAATTAATAATCTGGTATCCTACTTGTTTACACGCTCTAAAATATCTGCTTTTTTCTCCTTACCCTTTCTTTCTTTTTCCTCAGCTTCCTTCCATTGCCATTAATTCAGCAGAGGTAGACAAGAGGAGAGAGCGGAATCTTGTTCACGCAACAGCAAAACTGCAGCAGCCTCTCCTAGAATGTGCGTTCTTCCTCATTAATACTTTTGCAATCTTAACCACACTCTTAATGTACCACATGTCCTGATTTGCATCTGTATAAATTGTGGGAGCATATGTTCCCACTGTGAGCCTGCCTGAGTTTTCAGATCCTCAAAGGAAGATTTTCTCTGTGTCCCACCACCACAGAGACATTTGGTAAGAACATGTGAGAGAACATGTGTTAGCTGGTTGTTGCCGAAGTGTCTTTTAATAGGTGGTGTAGTACTTCTATCTATATTGTTTTACAACTTTTAAATTATTTTTAATAGGATTACTTGTTTCATTATGTAAGAGATAAACAGTCAATTCTCTCTGTAAACAGTTAATTCTCTCTGCAGCTTATAATCATTTCTCTCTGTGTAAGAAGCACCTGGTGGGAATGGAATGTTGTTGGCTCGCTACTATTGCCTTGGCTTGCTTCTGCTGCCTTAGCTTTGATACATCAGACATGCAACATTAGAGAAAAACTTATTGTAGTAAAGAAAACGAAACTGATGATCTTTGTAGCACTTCTGTTCTTTCTCCTGAACAGTGTACTAAAAATGTATAAATGGTTGTGAACTCAAATGAAGGAGGACTCGGACTTTTGGAAGCTATTCCAGCCGAGACACGCCGGCTAAATAAAATAACTCCTTTCCAAACCTAAGGGTCTGATCTCTGTTTTCTGCTTCAATTATTGATTTAACTTTCATATTAGAAACTATGAATTTAGTTATATTTTGTTTTGACCTAATCTATAAGCCATCTTGGGTCTCATATTGGAAAAAAGTCACAATCTTAAATAAACTGACCAACCAAGCAATCACTTAGTGTGGCAGTTAGAATTCTTATATTGATGTTGAGCATGAGACAGTGGCCATATCCTCACTAGACTGTTATAGTGCTATTATTCCACTTTCAACATCCTATGGAATCCTGGATTTGCAATTTACTGAGGCCAAAGAGCTCTCTGGCTGAGAATTCCAAAGGTCCCTCCCTCAGCTGCAAACCCCAGGATTCCATAGGATGTTGAAAGTGGAATAACAGCACTATAACAGTCTAGTGCAGAAATGGCCACCGTCTTCCCTGTGCCTAACAGGTCAGCTTAGGGGAGTAAGGCTGGATTGCATGATACACTAGGGTACCTTGGTACTGCTTAATAAAAGAACTGGCCCTGGCCATTGTTTATTTCTAGGGCTAATTTCATGATTTGAGTGTCTCTTTGGTACTTCTTGTTTCACTATAGTGCACAAAGTAGCTGTCACATAGCTTCCTATGGTCTGGATGTTCTCAGTCATAGCTTATCCTTCCAGCAGTTTGTGTAGTCACCCTGATGGTGGATGTGAGGCAAAATCTTCTAATGGATCCTAACGGAAAACTTTTCTCTCTGAGTAAGTTAAACACCCAAATAGCCCGAGTGTGATTCTCATGACCACCAAATTATTGGTGGTCATGCGAATCACACTATATTCGGCAAACTACATATTGATTAAGACCTCAGTGAGGCTTTAAATCAATACAACATCTCAGAACACAACAAGATATGTTGCACAGTCAGTTTGAGAACTCACAGTAATGTCAAAAATAGTTATTTTCTCCTCCTCAGACACTTTAGTTTGTAACTAAAGATGCCCCCACAAAGAAGCAAGTCATAAAATCAAGAAGGTGCAAATAATGATTCATTTCAAATAGAACTGATCTAATTTTCTAGTGTATGGAATTCAGCTGGCTTTTGCGTGGCCTGAAGAATGCATGTCAGTGCAATACAAAGGTGTTGTTGTTGTTTATTAAACCAACCACTTGCAGTACAATGGAATGTGTTGCTATAATGATGTTTCATAATGCATTAACTGCTTTGAATCCCATTTTAGGGAAAAGGAAGGGAATAGAAATCAAATAAATCAAATAAAATTACCAAAAGGGACAGAATTTGTCTTTTCATTGGAGTCCATGACATATCGGAAGGACTGGAGAGAAGAGGGCCAGAGCAAAAGGTTTGAGTGACCAGAAAATATAGCAACCACATTCTCTTTCTTTCTTTATTCTTTTTTTTTAAAATAAAGATGGATGTCCCATGAAATATTCCCAAAACTCCCTCTGTATCATATCATGCATTACATCTCCCAAAGCGTAATAAAATAATTATAAATATGAATAAATATAATGAGAGAACTTGTTTTACAATCTGAGAATCATACAGAAGCTTTTCTTCAGCTCATATATAATATTCGCATTTGATATCACACTCAAATCCACAAAATTTGTCAGATAATGGAGGAATAGTAGTTATTTTCCAGTACAAATTGAAAATTTGACAACTAATAACAACAAAAAATAAGATTTTCTACCCTTTGCCCTACATGTCCTTTTACTTTACATAGGAGTCTTATAGCAGCAGTGTGTACTAAAACTCTCACCACCCAGCCAAGATGTTCAGTGTAGCTGTAATCCAGCGCATGTATAAGGCACTAGGCTAAGGGAAGCTGTTTTTGAGAATATTATGACATGTTAAATTCTGCTAGAACCTCTTTCAGAGCAAAAGAACGCTTCATGCATTGTGTGCCTCCTCATGAGCTGAGTATCTAACACGCTGCATTCTAGTAGCCTCAACAGGTTTTGGCTTGTTTCATTCCAGCCTATGTTTGCCCCTTAGGATATCTTCTTCTCCAGAGTTTTTGTTCAGGCTCCATGTTCTAGTACTTTCTTGATTTTACTGCCTTTGACACTTATCGAGGGCATGATGTCTGATTCTATTGCTTCTTCAGAGGATTTGCTTTAAAGTGTAAACAGATGACCCAAAATTGATCGCTGCTTGTTCTTTGACAACAGGGTCTCTTGGTTCCCCATTTTTTGTTTTGAAAAGTCTTCTATTTGTATTGGAGACTGGAACCTGTAAGGAAGTTGGAACCTTGGGATGTTGTGCTGGCTCTCCATGATGATCATGAAGCCAACATGAATTGGAGAGATATAGTAGTGTCATTCAAAATAATTAACTACCGATCCTAAGTGTTGGCAAAAATGTGTACATGTTAACCAAAAAATTTCAGTTGTTGTATGATTCATCATTGGAGAAATGTTTGTGGATCTCTGCTTGTCTGCAGCAGAGAGGAGGGAGGGATCAAGACTGGATAGTCTCCAAATGGCCCTCCCTCTGTTTCTGCTATTCTCCCTCACTTTTCCTCCTTTCTTCTTTCCTGCTTGCCTTTCCTTCCCTGATGAGGGCTGCCTCAGCTCCCTTTTCTTGTCTTCCTTAGTTTTCCCCAGTGGTGTGCTCCACTGCAGCAAAGCTGGGGCTGGCTGTGAAAGTTTTTGGCTTGCTGTTGCAGTTGCTGTTGCCAGAGAGGGCAATTGAGAATGAAGGAAAGCATGCATCGGGATGCAGCAAAACTTTTCATTTTCTGTCCTCAATAACAATGGGTAAATTTTAACTACCAGCTCAATGACACCACTGGGTGAATTGATAGGTGATTGGTAGATAGCTAAATAGATAGATAGATAAGCTGCAAGTTTTTTAGATGTGGCTAAGAATTATTATTTGAAAGCATTGCTATTTGCCTTAAGCCTTCTTGCAAAGAGAGCCAACATGGTCTAGTGCAGCGGTTCTCAACCTGTGGGTTGCAACCCCTTTGGGGGTCGAATGACCCTTTCACAGGGGTTGCCGCTCCCCTATCCCACCCCGTCCCCTTTTGAAACAAGGTCACTGATCCTCCCACCAAAAGCCAGCCCTCGCTGTTATTTGGCGGCCTCATAGCCAATGGGATGGCTGTTTCTGAGACCCCGCGCTGGGAGGAGGGGAGAGGAGGCGGCTGTTGCTCTGGGCAGGGAGGGGGTTGTGCCGTTGGAGGAGCGCCACCCCCTCCTCCTCGCCGCCGCTGCCGCCCTGCCAGCGGCCTTTCTCGCTTGTGCCGCCTCCTCCTCTTGCTCCTCGGCACGGCAGCCAAATACAGGTGGGTGGGTGGGTGGGCAGGCAGGCGGGCGGGCTCTGAAGTAGGACACGGCGCCATCTTTTCCTCCCCCCGTGGAGCTGCCAAGGCGAGCAAGCAAGCACTGGGTAGGAAAGGAGGGCGGCTGAGCCTGTGCCTGGAGCAAGGCCCTGCAGCGGGAACGGGGCCGCGGGTGAGCAGGGAAGCTCCGGGCACCCCGCAACGGGAGGAGGGATTGCGCTTTGCACAAAGAGGGGAGAGCCTGGCTGGCGCCGCCTCTTGCCGGGCTCTCCTCCTCCCTCCCTCCCTCCCTCCCTCCGGACTCTCGGTGCCTGCAGCACTGTTCGCCGCAGGTGGCTTGTGTTGCCTTTCCTGCCCATGCTTTCGGCGAGCAGCAGAGAGGCAGAAGGGGACGCGCCACCCGCCCTAGCACTGGGTTTGCTATCACGGGAGCACAGGAGGGGCAGCGGCGTTGGGGAGGGCTCTGAGCCCCCAGGCCCCCTCCCTCACCCCGCCTCTGCATGCGTGCCGAGCACGACTACCAACTGTCAATGCCAAGGCACGGCAGGCAGCCAAGAGCCGGCTAATAGGTCTTTTCCCAGATAAGGCAGACAGGCAATAAATCAAAGGGCTTTACTTCAGCAGTGGGTAGATAAGGCAGCAGTAAACTAAAGAGACTTTTACAGCAAAGATATTCCCTGGCTGTTACGTCACAGCCAGGCAAAACAGCAAACAGAGTCCACATACCACAGAGTTTGTTCCTCAGCCGGCCGGGCAGCATTTCAGGAAGCAAGGCAAGAATCCCCGATAGCCCAGCAGGCACACCCAAAATGGACAGTTGTGAGCCAACAAAGACCCAAGGCTGAGTGAGTGCTTTTATTAAGCAGGCCCTCACCCAGGTGCTACCTCAGCTGGAGCTTGACTGCTTGGTGTTTCCTATTTAAACGCTGTGACCTTCTGAGAGCACTCTTTTGCTTCCAATGCTGCTGGTAAGTAGGCACCTGCTCTTGAATCTCTGGGTCTAAGGCAACCCCTGGCTCCATTGCTGGGGCTACTGGGGCCAAGGGCTCTGTGTCCAGGGCAGCCTCTGGGGTGGGCTGTGCAGCAGGCTCCATGGCAGCCCCTGGGGTGGGCTCTGCTGGTGCAGCAGGCTCCATGACTTTGAAGTCCTCTGGTTCAGACTCAGAGCTTGAGTCCTGGAGTGTCAGGGTCCTGACACCAGCTTCCAGGGCTGCCATTTTGTCACCCATGTCACTGACTCGGAAGCAGGGGTGGAGAGCTGCAAAAATGCCCCGATCAGGTGCCATTCGCATGGGCATTGGACGGGGTCAGCTCGTTGCAGGAGGGGGAGGTGTTTTGACGGAGGTCTTGCACGTGTCGGGGGGCAGGAGCGTCCATCTGCCGGGAAAGAGAGCTGCAGGTTGGAGCAGCTTCCAGGCAGCCCAGCGCTCCACTGGGTTTGGCAGGCGGGCTGGGCAGCAGCCTGGCACGGGTCTCAGCCCCTTTGGAGGAGGCGGGGAGCTTGTCGTGCCACCCCAGGGATTCCTGGCCAGGTCTGTAAGAAGAGTTTATTTCAGAACAAGGGGGAGACATCCTTTACCTAGGAGATGGGCAGTCTTCTCTCTCTCTTTCCAGCCTACTTTTGGAAACTTCTTGCTTGAATTTTGCATTGCAGTTACTTGCCCTCTTTTCATTTGCCCACCCACCTACCCTCCTACCCAATGGTAGGCCCACCTTAGGGTCAACATAAGTCAGGAACAACTTGAAGGCACACACAAGAAGCTTATGTAGTCCACCGAGATGTAATTAGAAATAAATATTTCACAATATATAATTACATATTGTTTTTGTGATTAATCACTATGTTTTAATTATGTTCAATTTGTAACAATGAAAATACATCCTGCATATCAGATATTTACATTACGATTCATAACAGTAGCAAAATTACAGTTATGAAGTAGCAACGAAAATAATTTTATGGTTGGGGGTCACCACAACATGAGGAACTGTATTAAAGGGCCGTGGCATTAGGAAGGTTGAGAACCACTGGTCTAGTGTTTTGAGCATTAGAGTGCAACTCTGGAAACCGGGGTTCAAATCTCTGCTTGGCCACGGAAACCCTTGGGTGGCTCTGGCAAATCACAGTCTCTCAGTCTCAGAGGAAAGCAAAAACAAACCCCTGTGAACAACTTTGACCTAGAAAATCCCACAATAGCTTCACCTTAGGGTTGCCAGAAGTCAGAAATGACTTGAAGGCATACAAGAACAGTACCTTCTTGCAGAGGAGTAGATTTAAACTCTAAATAGACTAAATAAAAATTAATCATTAGAACCTAAGGAAGTCTCTTTATTTACTTACAGTGTACATAGATGTAAAGTAGCTTATGTGGCAATACAAAGGAGTGAAAGAAAAATATTTCCTGTGCAACAGGACCAGAGAAGTGTGGCAGAGCAATATCCTTTCTGTGATCACCAACTCAAAGTTGGACAGAAGCAATGAATCAAGGAGAGCAAGAACCAGTCTGCTGATCATCCTGACAACAGAAATATGTTCTTTGTCCAGTGATGGAAATACGTTCCTGTCTTCTTTAGTATTCCGAGTCTTATCTGAAAAACATGAGAGATATGAAAGAGGAAGTGGATGTTGGCTTGGAAGAAACAGGGAATGGACATGAGCAGGAAAATAGCCCTGTAATAGTTTCCAACTGTGAGTCCCTGGCAGTTGTTGGACTACAACTCTGATCACCCCAGCCTGTATGCCCTGTGGCTATGAATAATGGGAGTTGTATTTCTGCAATATCTGGCAACCTAAGGTTGGGACTCTTTCATTTAAGGGTTAGAAGCAATACAGCCAAGGAGATTTTTTCAGTGCCTGGAAGGTTAACCAAGAAAAGAGGAAAAGAAACATGGTGCGTTAATACGAGATGCTTAACTTGTTATGAAGACTCAGCAGGATCTTTGAAATGTACTCCTTCTCGTGTCCTCTCATGATCCTATAAAGTGATTCAGACACCAATAATTATCAGGCCGACATTGAATTAGACACTGAGATGATGGAGCAGTGCATGGTTTTCTGGGAGGCGGAATATTCTAATTGCATTAAGAGATATCATTAAAGCAAGGAAACTCAGTTAATAAAATGATTGCCTAGGGATGGTGGCAGCTCCAGAACTGTACAAGCAGACAATAGAGAGACAGTACTTGTTTTAGAACAGTGAACAATTAACTACAAGCCCCCAAAAAAGAATTATGAATCAACTAAATTGTCTATGAATCAGACATCCAGGGGAGTGCAGTGTGTTCACTCCAAAGTATGTGTATCTAACACTTCACTTTTGTTCCCTCTCCCCACTAGATTATCAAAAATGCAATCTCTAAAATATCTGCTCCCCTGTTTTTGCATTTAAAATAACACCACATGCTCTTACTCAGGGATTAAAACATGTCCCTGAGGCAGATGCTTTCAGCTTTCACACAGCTGCAGGGGCTACAGACTGGGCCAGAAGGTACCTTTCCCTGCCAAAGACACACATGCCATCCCTTAAAAATACTGTTGCTTTCATTTGCATGTTTAATCTCCCAGGAAAGGAATGGTAGATGTCCCTTTAGGCATGGAATCCAATTGTGCACAATTGAACTCCTAAGTGTATAGTGACTTAACAAGGCAACTTCTATATTCATAAACAGTGGAAAGATCAATACAAACTCTTATTGAACTGGCCTCAGTCAGATGAAATGCTAAAGTGAGCTTTTTTTTTTTTTTCAGGCAGAATGGATGGAAAGAGCTCATTTTCAGCTACATTTACTGCATATGCTTGTCTGTGATACTGGGAGTGGTGAGTAGGGCATGGGCAGAGAAGTCAACACAGACACCATGCTGGAGTAAAATGGGCCACAAGTGTATTAGGTTACAGCTGTATAGAGGCTTGGTTTGGCACAGGTCAGTGAACCCAGGCAGTGGTTGACCCACTTCCTGTGAGATGACAGTCACTGTCCTCCAACAGCACCTGGATTGCTATAGTGGATAGACACCATAGGATTACAGTATGCATGATCCCACATGATCCCATCACTGAATGTTTCTCCCTATTAAAGGGACAAGGTGAGTCCAACAGCCCCTGGGCTTGGTGTGAGCAGAGTAAAGGTTGCCCTGTCCTTAACTGCCACTCCAGGAAGATTTTAGAGGCCTCAAAGACCACTGAGTGTTAGCCCATTGGCACAGTCTTGTCTACATATCAGGCACTGTTGAATCTGAAGTCCAGAAGGCAGAAGTCATTAGGGTGAACTGTCAGGAGCCAGAAGATAGATGGAGTGTTCCAGTTCACCACAAGGGCCCTGGAACAACCTGACTTCATTAAGCAAACTGTGTGGTTGAAAGAGGCACACCACAACAAACAGAACTCCAGCAGGGTGGGCTTGTCATCAGATGACCCTCAGAGGTTATGAGAGATGATGCATCAACTTCTGTCTGGCTGATGATTTCTTAGGCACCATCCTAAAGGCGAAGACCCTACAATCTGAGATGGGGGAACTGAAGGACCAGCTACTCAGCTTGTTGCACACTCGTTATCAATTTTGGCTGCTACTATATTTGGCAAGTCTAGTCTAGTTGTTGTAGAAAAGGAGATATTGAGGCCAGTGAACCCTTCCTAGAAGATACATTTGTTAAGATTACTGGCTGGGAGGAGGTAGAAGCTGTCTAAGCATATTAGAATATGGGACAAGTCCAAATCCATTTGGCTCAGCTAGGGGAGACTTTCCTGTTGTACGAGTGGTGAGCGAGCTCTCCAGTCATATGCTGATGAAATTTAGAAAGGATCCGTTAAGCTTCTGGCTTCCCTGATTGCATGGGTAAGACAGCCTGGAGTGAGGGCCAAAGCATTAAACTTGGTGGCACTTTCTTTAGTTTTACTTCTGACAGACCTGAGAAGAAGCACTTTTCTTGCTCCATCTGGAAATTCTGGGAGTGTCTTCACTACCCTAAAGCTTGTTCTTCCAAAAGTCCCATATGTGACCTTCACACTGTAACATATTTTGTTCATCATAATCCATAGTTGTCAAATCTACAACCAGGGCATGGGTTTTCAACACATTCCCCAAGGTTATTTGGAAGATGCCACTCCAGTTCTGAATAGGCAAATCAAATAAGCCCTGTAAAGAGAATATATTCAGTAAACCAATTGGCCAAGGCCAGATTGACCACTTCCTTCTTCCTATCCTTCTTATTTTTTTATGCTGGGACAGCTTTCCTAGTGACCATTGGCTTTGAGTTTTAATAAAGTAAAAATATGAGCAATAATACCCATCTGAAATCCACTCTCTTGTCCTCTTGGCAAGGTGTATACCTAAGGGAAGCTCATTATTCTCAAATACTTAGGAAATGGGAGCAGGCTTAGGGGATTGGTTAGAAGCACCAACCACTTCCAGACCTAAAGCTGATCAACCTGTCCTCTTTGTCCAATTCCTCAAAGCTTATGCTGGTAAGACCTGTCAATTAATTCCCAATCAAATAAGGAAAGGAGGAGCTTCCACCACTGTGTGACTCTTCCAAACTCTGTGACACTCTCTACCACAGCTAGTGCCAGCTTCTTCTTCTTGGCCGTTTCACAATTCCTTGAGGAGATCCTATCATAGCTTCTTCAAGCAGCACTGAAACTCACTGAAGATCTTGCTCTACTCCTTCCCCTTATGGGTGACTTGGCTTGAGTTTTCTTGGGAATTTGCTGATACTGATGGTGAAAAGGTACTGATTCTAAAGTTGTTGTCTGAAAGGGAACTTGCATCTGAGATCCTAACAAGTCAATGTATCTATCAGATATTCAAGGATACAGGAGAGGCTCTGCAACATAGTGTTGCTGTCTGGCTTGTTCACAAGTGCCCTCTTGGATGCAGCCTTCACTGTGATTTCATAGGTTGGGAACCCCTACTAGACACCACTTTGCCCCAGGACCTCCTAGCCTCTGATATAGGCAATGGTGGTGAAACCAACATCACAGAGCTTCACAGGTTGGAGCCATTGAACTTTTTGGTTTGTAGGTGTCATGCCCTGCCTTGGAGACCCTGGCAATGAGGAAGAGAATTCTGAATCTGAGGCAGAAGTTTCTCCAGAGGCAGGAGTTTCCCTAGAAGCTTGCTCAGGAAAAGATAACAAGCAACAGCAGGGGCCTGAGCAAGGGAAACAAATATCAGGGGACGAAACAACACAGACGCTTACCATGCAAGAGAGACGATGTCAGAGAGAGGGGCTGACATCAAACAAACAAGTAACAAACAAGCCCTAAAGAAGGAACACCTGTCGTGACAGCATCAGTAGATAAAAGGCTTTCAGCTGGCCCTTTCCTTTCAGGGTCAGCAACTGATCTTTACAGTTGTTGAAGCTCTGTGCCATGTTATCTTGTACCTGGACTATCTTGAACCTCTGCCTGTTTGACTATGACTTAGATTTGCCCTTTGGATTTGTTTGCTCTAGAATCTAAACTATTTGGACATTTTCCCACTCTTGCCTTGTGAGTAAACCCTGCTCTGCCCTGTACATGACAGTAGGTGCAACAAAGTAATCTGATATACACCCCTTGGACTTCCCTGTTCCATTTGCACTTTTGGACTATTCTTAGAGATAATTGCTAGAGAAGTAATTCCCTGGTTAAAAACTTCTTTAAAAAAAAAAAAAGGTCTCTTCTCAACTGAAAATGGCCCAGTGCCCCTCCAAGTGTCAAAATGTGCCCCCCCACACCCCTAGAGGGTGTTTCTGGGCATTTGGAGAGTTTTTCTAAATACTTGTTGGACCCTGGTCTACATTTTACCCACCCCTACTATAATGTTCTGATGAGGACTCAGCTTTGGAATTTATCACTATACTGCTTGGGTAAAGGATGTAGATTTTTAAGGGCATCTGGCTATACACTTGCTGTGGCTTATGATCTTTGACTGGCATCCTGGATGCCTGTAGTTATAGAAATTAGCAGCTGCTCTGATCTGCTCAACTGAAAGGAAAAGTGAGATGGAATGCCAAGCAAAGAAAGTTGAACCCATTGTATACAAAGTGAGTGCTCTTCCAACAACAGAGAAAGGGAACTCTTCTATGGTCAGGTCAAGGAGAGGAACAACCCTACAATTAATTAATCATATTTGTTTTGGTTTTATAATAAGACAGCATACTATATGGGAGAAAAATGGGAGGGAGGGAGGGAGGGAGGGAGGAGAGAGAGAGAGAGAGAGAGAGAGAGAGAGAGAGAGAAAGAGAAGAAAGAAAGAAAGAAAGAAAGAAAGAAAGAAAGAAAGAAAGAAAGAAAGAAAGAAAGAAAGAAAGAGAGGGACCAGAAGGAGAAAAGTATAGGATTACACTCCTGTGTAGCACTTGATGACACCTACCTTGCATGGCCTGATGAACAAAGCCAAATGTCAGGCTAGTTTCTGTGGAGTAGCTCTTATAACAAGAACTGTTTGTTAGCACCAGTGATCCTACTCTGAAGCTCTTGAAACGGTTTCATAGCCTGTCTTACTCACTGATAAACATGGGGAAGGTTGCTTCCCTGATCTACCAGCCAAGTCACCCATACTGCCTAGGGCTCACAGCCTGTTTTGTCAATTGTGGACATGCCACCCCATTGCTTCCTCATTCATTATTGCTGTGCCAGCTCTGTTTCCTGCATCCTTTGACCACTGCAGTTCCTCATCATGCTGCTTTGCTCTTCTTGACACTATTTACAGTTCTGTTGCTATTCGCTTCCTCATCACTACACACCTATTTGCCTCTGATCCAGTGGCTTTGGTGAACCTGCTTTTAAATTTGCCAAATGGACCAGAGAGGGAGCTTCCTTTTCAGCATCTGCCTGGTCTCCTGATTGACTGAATGGATGGGAACATGGGAGGGGCCTACAAAAACTGCACAGGCTCCTGGGAGGGGGTTGGTGTACCTGAGAAGAGAAGATGGAGGCTGCGACTCACCACTCTCCTGGCTGGTGACAAATGAGGACTGAAGAAGTGACCTGTGCTTAACAATGCCAATATTTTTAACCATTTCAGATACATTATTGCTTTGTAATAGTGATGCGATGGAGATACATTGAACAGTTGTGATGGAAAACCCTTTCCAAGTTACTCATTTATCATTTAATCCTAGGCTTCTGTCACCTTCCTTATCCCTGTTCTAAATCTTAGATTTCACTATAAGGATCTCTAAGATGAGTCCAATCATGTGTGGTTTTCAAGATTCCTGATGGTGAGGCTCAAGACAGGCCTCTAAATGAAATGATGTGGACAGTTTGTTGTCTTCATGACAAGGAACACCAGTCTGGCTCATTTTTTCTCTGTGTTATACTTTCTTTCACTTTCTACCTCTTCTTGTATCCTTATCTCCTCGCTTCTTTCAGACATTCTTTACTTCCAGACTCTAAACTTGAACTGTTAAATGGACAACTCTTACTTTTTCTTTCTCCACTCTCCCTTCCAAGTGTTGAAGACTGTATTAGTTGAATGACAGATAAAGCAGGCCTTCCAGCTGTACTGTCTATCACAAACATTTATCACATCATCAAACATGTAAGAGACAATAGATTAGGCACATATTTTTGTGATAACTAGAGGTTTCTTCACAATAGTTTGCATTCAGTGAAACTGTTGATGTTCATTCCAAGACACACTTTTAAATGTTATTGCATAAATTTTACTTTAGAGCAAGGTGGAAAATATTAGATACAGAGTGTCCAAATTGGAAGAAATACTTATCTCAATATAATAGTTCTTTGTTCAAAAGCCATGTCTTTCTGGATCATTCCAGCCATTTGTAACTTTGCTGGGTAATGCATTGCATTGTAGATGTTTGATATGCTAAATATTTCTGATTTCAGAGAAGAAGTACTTGATTCTACACTCTCAAGGATTGTATAGACATGAGGATATGCATTAGTTTTTGTTCTCTTTGTAGCCAAAAATGCACTGCTTTTCTATTCTATCTGTAATTTAAAAGTAGCCATTCCTTTTTATCAGAGGCAGTTTCAAGAAAAGGAATAATCTTACCAACTTTTGGCACCCATTCTTTTGCACCAATCAATCAATTCTAAATCTTGCATGAGGCATTCTAAGCCCTCAAGCAACACAGTGGTTAGACTTAGCCATTCTGGTTTTTTCCCATTTCAGGATTTCATGCCAGCTCTTTGAGACAGACCCTATGAAAAGGAGAAGTAGAAATGAAAAAAGTGAGATGTAGAAATAGTCCTTTTCAAAGCACTGGTCATGTGGAAAAATAATAACCAGCTGTACTCCATCAACCTACCTAGTACAATCTTCAGAACAGGACTTGGTTCTCTTATATATAAAATCAGAGATTTGAATATATAGGCTGGTATGGCATAACATGTTCATCATCCACACTGGTGACTCCACTGGGATTTAAATGTGGATGGGGTACCTCAAGCCCGAAGGTCAAATCCAGTCCTCTTGTGTTCTCATTCTATCCCTTTTGGCTCCCACAAATGGCCACATCCCTTTTTCATAACCATATTTATCCATTTTCCTTTTCGGTGCATTTTCCTATATTCATTTTTCCTTGGATTATAACTCTGGAGACCAGAGTTTGATTCCCCACTCAGCCATCGAAACCCACTGGGTGACCTTGGGTGTGTCACACATTCTCAGCCCTAGAAAACTGCATGATAGGCTTGACTTAGGGTCACCGTAAGTTGGAAAAAAACTTGAAGGCACACACAACAGTTGAAAGATACCCCAAGAGTCTGCAACCTGACAGGTCACCTGTCTATCTGGTGTCTATTTAAAAATCTCCAGCGGAGAGTCCACCATTTTCTGAGGTAGTCTATTCCATTGTTGAACCAGGTAAACGTCAGGAAGAATTTAGATATTCTTCCTAATGTTTAGCTGGTAATTCTTTGTAACTTGAATCCATGGGTTCAGATTCTAACTTCTGGAGCAACAGAAAACAACCCCACTCCATATTCCATAGGCCTTGAGATTTTTAAAGATGGTTGTCAAATTATATCTGAGGCTCCTCTTTTCCAGGCTAAACATGCCCAGCTGCCTTGACTTTTCCTCTTAGGGCTTAGTTTCCAGACCCTATATCATTTTGGTCATATTGGTTACCCTCTTATGGGCGTATTCCAGTTTGTCAACATCCTTCCTATACTGTAGTGTACAGTTCAGGTGAGTTCTGACCAACACAGAACTGAGTGATATGGTTACTTCTCTTGGATATGGACAACCTTGATATAATTTTTTCTGATGCAGCTTAAAACTGTATTAATTTTTTACCATTTACCACACTGTTGGCAGATGTTTAGCCACTGGTCTATTAAAATTGCTACATTCTTTTCATACATACTGCTATCACCCAGGTGTTATCCACCCTATATGTGTTTGTCTAATTTACATTTGATCCTGTTGAAATTCCATTTGTCAGTGTGGGTTCAGTCCTCCAATCTTTTAAGATTATCTTGAATCCTGATTCTGTCCTCTGATGTATGAGCTATCCATGAATGAATGAAGACAGGCCACGTAATCTTACTATGAAGTATCCTCAGAGGTCTGGTCCAGATCAGTGGGTAAGCAGTTTAAAGATCTCTTTTATCTCTCTCTGGTTCTTATCTCTTACAGAGTTAGAGCTTGCCATCAGAGAGAAATCCAGCAAATGTAAGGCTAAGAAGCTGTGAGGTTTGGTGTGTGTGGAGGTGTATATATACTGAATGAGAACAACTTTTTGGCTAGACGAAACATCTCAACCTCAAACTCCATCTGTCTGTATTTTTTTCCTTTGGTTAATGCCAAAGGAACTCTTTGGAACTCTTAATCCCTGCCTTACTACTATGCCTTCTTGCCAGCCAAATAGCATGGGGCACTCAAGGCTTCTTGTTCCAAGCAGATTTATAAGATTAAAGCTCATTTTTTAACAGTGGGAAGTTTGGTCCTGGTGTGATCACTTGAGTTCTGCACCAAGCATTGCAACACTAACTTTTCCTCAGTGTAAGTTTCAATGCACAAAGGAGCAAGAGTGCACTACGAATGAACAAGGAATGGGTTGATAAGGGCACAGAGATATTTGATCTGTAATGGCAAGAAACAAATTTGTGGCTTAAAAATCAATTGTCCTTGGACATTGTTAAATATACTGCTTGAATCGGGGAGAAGTTTCCCTAGAATTATTTTATATGGGTTTTGATATGATCTCAAGAAAGTATGATTATTCAGCTGTCCATTCAGCACCACTGTTTTTGTAATGCAAAGAGAAAATACTTGAAGTATTCATAAGAGTAATGCTGTTTAAAATTCTGAGAGAGAGAGTGGTTTCATGTTGCTGAACCTAGATTTTTCTGAACGATGCTCATAAAAGCTCTTGTAACTTTATTCAATTTCTTCTGTATGCTAGTTTTTATGACATGATGTCAACATATTTTAGAATGTAGAATAGGAGGAGAAAAGAGGAAGAAAACATACAATAATTATGACTGGAATTCATGATGACAGTTACGAATTTGTAATCTAGAGTTATGCTTTTGTGACTGATCAGTATGTATTCAATAGAATAGGGAATACACAGGAACAATATAAGTTTCCCAGTCTGGACTTACCATGCAGCAGACACTAGGAGCAACAGGGTCTGTTCTTCTGTTAAATAGGACTCATCAGAGTGATTTCCATTCCCCTCCTCTGAGCAATTTCTAGCACAAGTAAAAATTATGACAGGGATCCAGTTTCTGACGGTCACACCCAACATTGCTTGTGGGAATGGAGTGGAGGTGTCAGTTTGCTGTGTCCTGACTGACAGGAGAATAGACCCCATCACCCATAGCACTTGTTACTCACTAAATCCAGATTGGGAGGTTCAGGCCATGAGATTCTACTTAGCTACATAACCAAGGTAGATATATAGTTAGGTAGCTGCTCTAGAATAGCAGCTACTATAATAATAGATAACACACTAGATAACACACTTGTATATATTTACAACTTACAGTTCTATCATAGATACTCCAGAATATAAGATGTTACTTTTACATTTCTGTGGTTCCAGCACTTGGAGTGGGTGGAGGAAGAAATGAGATACAGCTCAAGATACATGCTGTTTGTAATTTTTCATGCTTATTTGTTCAATTGTGTTTATTTAAAAACATGTTTTATTTTATCCCATCCTTCTCACAAAGAGCTCCAAACAGCTATCAGTAAAGATAAAACCACAAATCAATAATTTTAAATATTCCTTGTATTCTAAGACTGAATCAAGATGAGGAGAAAATATTCTTGCTGTATTCTATTATTTCTTGCACCATTGTTTGGTTCATATTATACAAAAAATCAGCGACAGCAGAAATCAGATCCATAAAATGTGTATGTATAACCCAAAGGCCTTCCTAAAACAAAATAATTTCTCTACAGTCACAGCACAGTCACAGAAAAGACTTTCTCGTTGCTCCCACCCAAGCATATTTCTGATGGTGCTGGGACACACAGTCAAAAATTGTCAAAGTTGACTTCAATGGCTTATATAGGAGGTGGTCTGTGGCATAGCCTATTTCTAAACTGTGCAGGGCTTTAAAGCAATCTTCAGCCCCCAAAACTGAACTTGGAAAGAATTAAAGTAACATGTGCAAATGGGTAAAGGCATTGGTGGCTATGTGAACAGGGTGCTCACATTGTCCTATCATGTGTCCATAGTAACAGCGTGGCCATTTTATCTTGGGTGATTCTGAATGGTCCAAAAAGATGGCTCTATATAAATGCAGTGCAGTCATCAGGACATGCTTATTATTGATATGGACTCATATTCTACATCACCTATTTAGTTACATATGCCTAATAAAACAATGTCTCCTGGCCAGAAGTGAATGAGATTGAAGCAAGGAATTAGGACAGGGTTCCAGCTTCTGATCATCACAGCCTCATTCACTGGTGGGAGGAGAAGGGAAACATCAGCCTCCTGCAGCTTGATCACTTGCAAAGCAGACCTATCTTTCAGTGTGGCTGCTAGGTTTCAGAGGGTATTTTTTGTTATTGCATAGTGCCATGAATATGACTGTGTAGCATTAGTGAATACAAAACAGTTATGGATCTGTAACTTGAGGTTATGAATCTGTAACTGCAATATAAAATGCCAGCCATATATATCAGTATCAGAAGTAGTCAGGTGCTTTTCCAATGTTTTGGCCTATGACTCTTATAATTTTCAAGTTGAAATCTAGAGAACATTCAACCTGTAGTGTTGGAGAGAGACAGTGCGGTGAAGTGGTTTGAGCTTTGGACTACAGGCCTAGAAACCAAGGTTCAACTCCCTGCTCAGCCCTCTGGAGGATGCATCACACAGGCTATTTACGGACTAGACTGTTATAGTGCTATTATTTTACTTTCAACATCCTGTGGAATTCTGGAGTTTGTAGTTTACTGAGTCCAAAGAGCTCTCTGGCTGAGAATTCTAAATGCTCCTCCCTAAATTGCAAAGCCCAGGATTCTGTAGGATGTTGAATGTGGAATAACAGCATTATAACAGTGTAGTACGGAAATGGCCACATTCTCAATCCCAGAAAACAGCAGCAATGACAACATACATACATACTCACGTATGTACATACATAGTGGATAAATTGCATTATACCTTGTACTAGATCATCCTTACCCAAACTATTGTCTTGTAAATGTTTTGAGTTATACCTCTTATCAAACTTTGTAAGCATAATCAACAGACAAAAAGAATTGGCATTACAGTCAAGAATATCTGGAGAACACTAGTGTAGGGAAGGCAGCAACAGTGTATGGCATGAAAAACTGAAACTAAATCCTGGGGGCGGGGTATGCTTTTCTGGTCACATCAGAGATAGTGCAACCTCTTGTATGAACATAAGAACTGCTGTATAGCCTGTTGAAGTACATAATTCTCTGCAGAACAGTGGCAAGAACTGTTTCCCTTCTATTCATGGTTCTTTGGATCCAACTCAGCACTGACAGCCTGAATGACCATTGCATTGGATGAGACGAGAGAATATGCAGTTTGCCTGCTTCTTTCCTTTGATCCAATAAAGAATACATCTGGGAGTCTGATAAAAACTTGTAAATGGCAGAAGATAATTTGCCATCCTCAATGATGGGCAAGTAATACCCATACAACACAGTTTTAAAAGGCTAAGTGCTTAGAATGTGAGGATCTTTTCAAATATTTTAAATATTTATTAGTAATATGCCCAAAGGCAGCTGGAATGCATTAGCCTTCTCTTTTTAAAGGCTTCAAAGCACAAAGGTAAAGTTGTTCATTAGGAAGCTTTCCATTACTGGATGAGAAGCAGATCAAGGAGGTAAGGATAATTGGAAAGTGGCAGCACATGCATCCCTGGAATGAGCCCGGCACTAATTACGTACAACAAAAAAGACAGGGCATAATGTTCTCTCTTGTCTGCCTTTTACTTTTAGTAACTATTCCCTAGCACCCGATTTAGCCATGATTGCTACATGTTAAGTTTACAGACCCATTTGGATAGCTTCTAAGGGCAGTTTGAATTAGATGAGCAAAAGCAGCCCCCCCGCCCAAAAAAACTGGCATGAATAAATGTCAGGGGCTACCTCTGGTAGTTGCCACTCAAGGAAGCTACCAGTTGTCAGCCCCAAAACAGACAACACTGGGCTAGAAGGATCAACTCCTAAAGCAGCATAATCTCTCTGAGATAGGCTTTAGCCCAGCAGTACACCAAATACTTTGCATGCAGAAGTTATCTGTTTCAGTCCCCAGCTTCACCCAGGTATAGCAGCGAAGTACTGGAGAGCTGCTATTGTCAATTGCTGTAGTTCAAGCATGGAGAATCTATGGCCTTCCAGATGTTTTGGATGAGCTCCCAAAAAGCACAAGCCAGCATGGCAAGCACCAAAGGTGATGAAAGCTGGATTCCAATAATATGGGGCAGGTAAACAAGGAATACCTCTTGCTTGGAGAACACTTAGTTGGAGCAATGGGACTCATTCCATCTAAGGAAGCTTCCTATGTTATCTAAGTGTAATCTCAAATTTATATGAGGTATTCTATCGATGATAGTAGAAGGCAGCTGTGTTTGAAACCTGCTCCCATATCATGTTCTGTGTGCTGGACTGTGTATACAGTGAACTGCTAAAAAGACAAATAAATGGGTCCTAGAGCAAATCAAGCCCAGACTCTCCGTAGAAGCCAAGATGACTAAACTGAGACTGTCATACTTTGGTTATATAATGAGAAGACGTGACTCTCTGGAAAGGACAATAATGCTTGGGAAGGTAAAAGGTAGTATGAAAAGAGGAAGACTGCATTACAGATGGATGGATTCAATCAAGCCCTGAGGCTGCAAGACCTGAGCAAGGTTACTGATAATAGGATGATCTGTTGTTTTTTAAAAAAATATATTTTATTAAAACTAACTGTATATACAGAATTTTCTCAATATAAATACAAAATTTATGCATTCTTTCTTCCTTCTATTTGTGTTCCATTTCTTCATTAATTAAACTTGAAATACAGCCTATCAATATTTTCAATAATTTCCAAAGGTAGGGGACATGGAAAGGGACATGGAAAAGAAGGGACATGGAAAAGGGACATGGAAAAGGGACATGGAAAAATGGCTAAATTAAATTTATTGTTTCTAGGAAGAATTAACTCTTTAAAATGTCTATATTACCTAAACTTATTTTTCTTTTCCAAAATCTACCAATATTTGGAAATCGGAGAGTGTTTAAAGAATGGAAAAATGAGCTTCAGAAATGTATTTGGCTGGGCAAAAAAACAAGAATAAGATTTAAAGTATTACAGGATGCAAAAGAGTGAGGAGGGTTGGAAGTGCCGTCCTTGAAGATGTATTATTATGCAAGTTATTTAAATTGGATTAAAGATTGGATTATTTTAGAGAAATCTACTTTAAAAATCTGGAAGAAAGTGATAATAGATTTGGATGGCATGGTTACTTTATGCTATAACAAAGTAGTGGTGAACAAAGATTTTAATAATCATTGCATCTGGAAAACTTTATTAAAGATCTGGCTCCAAATAAAACAGAAATATTATATAAAACTCCCAACTTGAACATCCCCTCAAGAAGCTTATAAGATTACATTGACGAAAACAAGGAAAGTTATTGACTTATCAAGATATATTAAAATGGGAAAGAGACAATCCAAAAATGAAGTCGATAGAAGAGTTAAAAGCTGTAGTTCATGAATTAAACTGGTTTCCTTGGCACCAGTTGAAAAAAAGGTACAAAATGGACCAAACATTATATGAATTTGAAAGACTGTTCAACTGTTGAAAGAATATTAAAAGAAAATAATCTCAAAGCTTTACAAACTATTATTAAAAAGGGATTTTGAATCTCAGTCAATAAAAGAGTCAGTGATTAAGTGGGCTCAAAATATAGGTTGTCCAATCGAGTTAGATGCATGGGGAAAAGTATGGAAAACAGGCATAAAATTTACTCCAAATTTAAATTTAAGCAAAAATTACTACAAAATGTTACATAGGTGGTATATGACTCCAGAAAGACTTCAAAAAAAACAAAAAACAAACAAACAAACAAACAAAAACCGGAGGTGCGAAGTGTTGGAAATGTGAGGAAAAGGTGGGGACTTTTTTTTCATATGTAGTGGACTTGTTCTAAGGCTAAGAAATTTTGGAAGGGAATTCATGATGAAATTCAAAAAAATTGCAAAGTTAATTTTGAAATGGTACCAGAATTTTATTTATTGAATATAGTAAGCCAGAACCGGGAGATTAGAAAACAACAGAAGATATTATTGTATTTGATTACAGCAGCACGGCTGACCTACGCACAACACTGGAAAGATAAAACTGATATTCAATTAGATGAATGGAAATTAAAAATGTTAGACATGGTAGAGACTGAAAAATTAGCTAACTCCCTTAAGAATAAAACAGTTCAAAATTTCAAAAGAGAATGGAAAAGGGTAATGCTCTGGCTAAACTTGTAGATATGTGTGGATCAAGTATGTTGGTATTTGACAAGATATGTATAAGAGAGAAGAAGGTTTCAGCTGGTATACAGAAGCGGGGGGGGGAGACAGAAGAACTATAATAATGATATACATATTTCTGTTTATATATGCTTTTATGTATTTTGAATATAATAAAAATTTCTTTAAAATATTTTCAATCATTTCTTCTTTCTATTTGCAAAAAACAAAATAACATTTCTTATAAGAAAATGTCTACAGTTTAACTTAAATAGAGAAAAAATCCATCTTATGTCCTCTTATTTGAAAACTAAGTTAAATATCACTAAACAAAATGAAATTGTGTCAATATTCTAAAATGTGTGACTTAATGCAATCAAACACTTGCAAAAAACCCCAATAACAACACAGAACACGATAATAGGTTATCTGGAGGTCTCTCATCCCTACGGTTGCCATTAGTTGAATTTGACTTAATTCCCGTTAACAGCAACAATACTGGGCTAGTAGTGAAAACCAATCCTGCGAGTTCAATGAGCTGTTGCTAAGCATGCTATGAAATATCTGATGGTTTACAATTAGAATGTGTTAGGGTTAAACTTTACATTAACAGGCATAATTATCACCATCACTCTTCTTTGTTGTTATGTATAACTTATGGCAACCCTCTCATGGGGTTTTCTTGACAAGATTTATTTAGGGGAGGTTTGTCATTGCCTTCTTATAAGGCTGAAAGAGTGTGGCTTGTCCAAGCTACACACTGTGTTCCCATCGCTGAGCAGAGATTTGAACCCAGCTCTCCTAGAATTGTAGTTCTACATAGAAACCACTACACCATGTTGGCTCCCATCTCTTGCTTTTACAGAAAAAAAGCCATGGTGGGGACTGAACATGGTATTGTCAAAAATGGCCCCACATGCTTTTATTAGCACAACTTCAACAGTTACTTTTTTGGACTATAGATTCCAGAAGCACTTTGTCCTAGGAATTTTTTTTGTGGAACATTACAGCTTTCCTGCATATAGATGTAACTTGATCAAGATAATCTTCACATTGTTTTTTTTGTTTTTTGTCTGGCGGAGGATAATTGTAAGTGCAAAATTTAACCTGCCAGTCTAATGTAACCTATAGTCTGGCCCTGAGAGCTAGAATTGTCAGGGATTCAAAGCACAAGAACCCTGGGAAAATACTCAGACCACTGCAAGGCATTGCATCATACTCCAGCAGTGTGTATTGCAAGACATTGCATCATGTACTGGGGTGGTGTGCAAAGGGTACAGGGTGGTGTGCATACCCTCATAACTCATTGGATGTAAATGTGTATATAGGGCAGCTACGTCCAGGTCATGTTGTCAATTGACCAAACCCAGTGCCTGACGTAAGCTTTTGTCAGTCTGTTTTGTGTTCTTGTACATATCAGATCCTTGAAGCTAAGATAAAGTGCCTCCTGTTTGGAAGAAAGCTTATCTGTGTGAGTATCCTTCTTAAGAAACAGGGTTGCTGCTGTCGGTTTGCTGAGAACCCCTTTTCGCTGTGTCTCCGTGGGGGTTGATTCTCTTATCTTCCTTCCAACAAGAATATGTAGTGGTTTGAGCGCTGGACCACAATCCTGGAATCCAAGGTTTACTTCCCTGCTCAGTCCTGGAAACCCACTGGGTGACCCTGGGAGCATCAACACTCTCAGCCCTAAGAAACCCCATGATAGGTTCACCATAGAGTTGCCATAAATTGAAAATGGCTTGAAGGCACACAACAACCACAGTAATTTGACCCTGATGTAAACTTTATGCAGAAGGACAACCAGGGACATTGAAAGTTTATTTTTGATGGGAGTTAATCACTTCAGAAAAACAAAAAAGCTTTGCTCATTGCCTTAGATTCAATGGCAGTTGTTTTCTGCATTAGGTTTAGTTGTGTATATCAGAGCCTTATAGCTCTGAAAAGACTCTGTATGTAGTACTGGATTTAAGATTAAAAGTGAGAAGCGTAAGCCACACAAAAGGCTCACAAGTGAAGCAGCAAAGTTTCAGCAGACCCAAACCTTCTTGCTGGCAAAGATTTAGTAGAAGCTATTTTCTCTTTGAGGCTCAGATGTATACATCAAAGCATTTCTGTTCTCGAAGAATATGGATATAAAATGGAAAGTCTCTCACTTTCTCCTTTTCTCTCGCCCCTCTCTCTCCTCTTCTCTCCCATCTCCCCCTCCATGGTTAAGAATCTACAGATTATTTTTCTGAGTGTTTTTTTTTCTTGCTCAAAACAGACAGTAGCTCATGCTGAGGTAAGGCCAAAATCGTCAACACTTTTAGTATACCATGAATATATACCAGCATAATTATGCTGGATGATATAATTGTATGACAGGAACTATGGCACTGAGCTCATCCATTTTGCAATAGTCATTTCATCCCCATGCACTAAGTCAAAAGGGCGAGCACTGAATGTGTGTGTACTTGTAAATTGTTAACTGCTCATATGCAACATCAGAGAAAGCACAGCCATTTTATGATAGCATAGTACCTCAGAAGGATTCCAGCCAAAGTGATGACATGTTTTAAACTGAGGTAGAAACATAAACAGAGAACATTCCATTGAATCTTTCTGTCCTAGCGCAAACATTCTGATTACATGCTGTGTCAATCATTTATATAACCAGCCATCTCTGGTCTTCAAGTGCACCATCACTGCAGAAGATGGAAATGCCATGGGATGCAGAAGTATGAAACAAAACAAAACAATATTTAGAAAAAAGTCCAATAGGGAAAATGCACATAACAGTCCAATGACCAACCAAAAATTTTCAGTGCCTGCGGATTGCTAATTGATTGTTTCAGGAGACAGATTTGAAAACTAGTTACAGAAAGGGTACCCTGAGCATGAGACCTCCTCACTCAACATTTACTTACAGCCAGATCTCACTTGTCATTTATTTATTTTCCTGCTCTTCTTCCAATGTGAGACAATATTTTAATATCACTGTGGTTATGATTCTTCTTTATATTGGAATTCTTGACTTGATCTGATTTGATTTGTAGCCTGTATTTCTCTCCCAAAATAGTATTCAAGGTAGCTAACAGTAAAATCAAATAAAACACGTGTTGTTAAAAACATAAAACAGACTGCTGAAAGCATTAGAGGGGGGAAAATTGCTAAGAATACGTCACTAAGCAAAAACAATGCAAGCCAAAAACAAAAACAAGAGCCTGGATTCAAATCCCCTTTTACTTAATAGCCCAAGCCTGCCTGAATAAAAATATCTTTTGCCTTTCTCTGGAAGGACATCAAAGATGTAACAAGTTTAAGCTCCCTAGCAGGAGCTCCATAGCCAGCCCCCTGGCAAGATTTTGTATGTTCATTTGTTACATACTGTAATGTTAAAAGAAGACCATTTGAGTATTTGGGTGTGCATACACTGAGCTGTAGATTAGTATCCCAGAAGATTTCTTGGGTGAACCAATCTCAGTTGAACTCATGGTGGATTTACATGAGTATTTACATTAATCATATCATTATCAGCAGCAGCAGCAGCATTACCTCCATCTGTCCTCCTTTTAGCCAAAGCCGTGTTTTATTCATTCAGCAGCTGTGTTTTATGAAGAGTTTCCAAGAAGTCAGATTTGCAGGAGACTGTCTAATTTAAGTCCCCACCCTCTTCACACCTTTGCCATTCCTGGCACCAAGAGATATAAGTCGCTGACTCAGATAACATAGCAATGGCTTATAATAATTTGATTTAGAAACTTCTTCATCATTAGCAATTGAGAGATGTGAAAATCAGCTGAATACATCAGCATTCTGCTATCATGAGATAGATAAGATTTTGTCTTATGAAATATGTGCCATATCTCACATCATCTGCGGTTCATTCCATAAAGACAGTGGAGGGAAATCCACAGAGGCAGACATTCTGCCACAGGATATAGTGTTAGTTTTTGATGCGTTTTTCTTATGAAATGCTCTTCTCTCTTTCTTGACTAATACATTTCATTTCATGAAGCCATAGTCTTTGAAGCAGTTAGTCTGGTGACTTAAAGCATCCTTCAGAATGAAATTGTGTTGACTTTTAATGTCTTATTTTAGAAGGAGAGGACAGGTACAAAATCGGCAGCATGGGACCAAAGCCATTTCCGTAGCTCAACAGAATTCAAAGTGTAATATTTAATTTCCCAGAGGTAATATGGCACTTGAAAATTTGCCATTTGTCATGCCATTTGAAGCTATGTAATAGGCACACTGTCTATGGAGGAAGATCAGCTGAGTCCACAATTCCTCTTTTACCTATAAAGTGGTTCAGGTTGAGAATGAAAAGAATATGTGTAAGAAGTGAGACTTTGCTTTGCATTAGTATTTCATGATGACAGATTATACATTATGATTTATTCCTTAATGAATGCTCAAATCCTGACTAACATTTTGGTGAGCATTATGTTTAGTAGAGAGGTTTAAGGCAGAACAGATTCAAAAGACTTGCATATTTACTGCAGCTTCTTTTTCTTTGTGTTCTTCTGATACTGTACATTACCAATCACAATAGAATGACATCATTGCATCACATTTCTCTCAGCTAGGTGGATGTTGTTATCAGCAGGCCAAGAGAGCACTAATATGGGAGTGTCTCCTCTCTCCCATTTCATCCAACTGCTGGATTGCCTTTCTTCCCCAACTAGGTGAGTCACTGTGCAGTCCAACACAGATATATGTATAGATTTATGTTGTTATGTTATGTAAAAATCAATGTGGATTATTTACAGGTGAATGGTTGCAACCCAAATCACCTTACACATTAATTATTTTACACACAGTGCTGTTTCCTTTCCTAACTGCGCTAGACAAACTCATTTCACACCCAAGTAAGCTTTTTAAGCAAAGATCTTTTTTTATTAGATTTGTTTATAAAGACAGTCTAATTCATTTTTCAGCCCTAAAAAGTATTGCAACATAACTGTTTAGAATTTACTATGTCATAAGCTGGACTTACCACTTTGCAATTACAGGAATTCATATTTATGGTTCTTGCAAAATTGCAATGAATAAAGAGCCCCCCACCTGATCTTTGAAGCCAGGCAGCCCCTTCTCCATAGAGAAGGACTTCAGAGGTTCTGGAGAGTGGGGTGGTAAATGATAACACATCCAGTCATCTCCTGGTAGCAGTGTGCCATGCTACAAGCATCAGCTTCTTTGTCAGCTAGATCTCAGTCAATGTATTTTAACATGGAACCTTCATTTATTTTTATTTTTATGTATTTATTTTTATTTTAAGTGCTTATATCCAGCTTTGTATGCTCAGCAGCATACAAAAAGCAGCCTCCTAAAAACATAAAAATATATTACAAATAATGTATCATATAACACATTGTTGCCCCTTGGTAAACCCTGTCCTGGGGTCTACAACTTTGATATAAAATTAATCTAACCCACCAGAGAGGTCACTTGGATGAGCACGTAGGCAACAACAGTTGTACAATCGAAAGAACCAGGTCAGGCCAGTAAACTTCCCAGTCACGTAGCCACAGGAGACTTCAAGTTGTGCCAACCCATGGTAGACAAAAGATCCTCAGCCTTTAAGGAGCCAACTTGAAGGGATTAAGAGTTTTCCCACAAAGTTGGGCACTGGAAGCAATAAAATCTTATCAGGCAAAATCCATCTACATAAATTCACACTACAACCCAAAGCGGTGGAAGATCCTGATACTTGTTATCTTCCAATATTAAAGAAGGTGCCGGTGTGAAGTTGTTTTCCGTTGCTGTCCCCTTTGTTCTCCCTGGGAGAGGATTTGCCCTCAAGGTAAATTTTTCCTACAAATAGTCCCCGTTTTTGACTAGTTCTTTGGATACCTCCCAGTCATACCAACTGACCGTTCTTCTCTCCCAATAGCCGCGTGATCCCCTCAGTGTCTCTTCGCTGAGTTCCTTTTCTTTTCCTGCTTTCTGGACCAAGGACTTCAGGAAAAGATGCAGTATCACCCAAACCACAAATCCTTCAACAATCCCTCTATCTTATTTCCACTCTTTATTTCTCTTTAGCCCTTGGGTGAGGTGAGTGAGTGTGTTGATGAGTGCTACTACTATTTAATAAAGACATTCATTGGACCTTTTTTGTGTGGTTTCTGACTGGGCCTGACCCCATAAAAACTGGGTAAAAGATCTCGCTAGGTTACCCTGCCTCTTGCATTGCTATTGCTTGTGCTCCGTTGAGTTTACTTTCCCCACCACTTGAAGCATATTGAGGTGTCCCTCTGGGACCTCCAGATTTTCAGGGTAACAACATCAATAAAGAGAAGAATAATTAAATTATAAGCTAGGAATACATTCTGATAAGCACCTTCTACAACAGTTGGATTAAACACTTGCAGGTCACAAAGCAAATTGAAAAACTGAAAGCAAAAGCAAAAGAGGATCACTGAAATAAGATCAGTCAACAGAAAGAGCAAAAATCCTAGATGCTGCATGCAGACACACATCTTAGTGTTCCATAAAATTCAGGACATGAAAAACACAAGTGTACTAGTCAGATTGTAGCTGGGCAGAGATGGTCTAGTCACTTTCCTTTGAATGATATCCTTCCCTCACAATGGTTTTTTAGAAGGCTATAAAAGACAAGCTTTTCCTAAAATTGGAGGATTTTGTGGGTTGTATTTAAGGACTCTAAGTTTTCCTTGGTTTGAGCCTTGCAACAAATAGGAAAACCCCTCTTTTGTCTAGAAAATTTTGAAAATTTTACTTAGATTTTAGAAAAATCCAGGGATGAAATTATTAAAACAACTCTTTTCCCAGAATCTCATTCTTCCTGCCAACTATGTCACTTTGCAGCTGTGTCTGTTAATCTTTATCAGGGATCATGAAAATAATATTCCCTTGTTTCCAGCACACTGTTTCTCACCTGATCCCATCATTCCAACACAACACAATAAAGTCCATTTTCAAACATGAAAGTATTACATGGCAGGAACAGCAAAACCAATCTGACTGTTAAGAATATGGAATAGATATAAATTAAAGCTATGTCCCAAAACACCACTTTGAGTGCCATCTCAAGAAGTTTATAGGAAGGAGATAACAGTGAAAGAAAAATAGGCAACTTGCTAAGATCTTTTAGATACCGAGCAAGAACTCTATAAAATCAAGTTGGTGGAGGAATTAACATCTGAACATTATAGTTTCCAATGGTTCTCCTACGGACAGACCATTGAGAGATATAAAATAGATTTTAAAAATCTTGTATGATTTCACACTGACTAAATCTGATTTTGAAAAGCAGTTGTTCTCAGATGATGAACACTTGTTTGGTAAGATATATAATTTCTTCTTAAAATTAGAGATAAAAGAAGAGGCAGGACTGTATGATGAAGTGGGCACAAAATGTTGGATATAACATTCAGTTGGAGCAGTGGAAGAAAATGGGGTTGCAGGGAATTAAATTTACATTATGTTACAATCTTCAACAGAATTTTTATAAGATGATGTATTGCTGGTATCTGACACCAGAAAAATTGGCCAAAATACATAAAGAAGTTTCTAATAGATGTTGGAAATGCAAACAATAAGTGAGCTCTTTCTACCACATGTGGTAGACGTGTGAAAAGTAAAAAAAAACACCCTGAAATCAAATACATTCTGTGGTTAAAAAATGTTGAAAGTTAAGGTTGAACTGAAACCAAAATTATATTTCTTGGGACTAGTAGAAGATCACTTGGAGAAAAACTATGGCAAGTTGTTATGATATATGACCACTGCAGTACAATTATTGTACACATAGATGTGAAAGAATACAGAAACAGACAAAAGAGGACTGTCTGTTAAAATTGATACCTAGCTGAAATGGACAAATTGATGGCACTGACGAGAGAAAAATCAGTACTAATTTTTGTGAAAAACTGGGAACTTTCAATTTGCTTTTTGCAAGAAAAAGACTACCATATGTTATCTATTGGATTTGACAGTTAGTGTTTTCAGATAAGTAGCAGTAGAAACTTCTGAATGGTAATTAAAACTAGAGAAGTTTCTCCTATATAGATGTATTGAGAACCTGCTTTAAGAAAGCATGAAACCACATTTTTAAAAGATTTTTATTATTTGTAGTTAGCCTTTAGCATGTAGTATTTGGAAGCCAGCATGGTATAGTGATTTAAGTGTTGGATTTTGACCCTGGAGAACAAGGTTCAGTTCCCCACTTGGTCATGGAAACCCACGGAGTGACCTCGGCCGTGTCACACATTCTCACCCTCATAAAACCCATGATAGATTCACTTTAGGGTAACCATAAGTCAGAAATGATTTGAAGGTATACAACAATAACATACAGTGTTTAGTTTTTTATTTGTTTTTTGTCTCTATTCCTTTTTGTTTGTTTGTTTTCTTTTGATTATTTTTGTAATTTGTTGTTGCTTTGGCTTTATTTTTTTCTGGTCTTTTTGGTATGAATTTTTAAAAAAAAAATTAAAAAGAAAACTTTAAAAAATGAAAGAGTTGTGGAGCCAATCTTACAGCTTATTATGGTCGAAATGCAAACAGCCTATAATACTCAAGCTACTAACATTATTTGTCTGATATTGTTTGCGCAGAAATTGTAACTAATATAAAAAACAACTCCACAGCCATTTCAACACTTCATTGTTATAGTGCTTTTATTCCACTTTCAACATCCTGTGGAATTCTGAGGTTTGTAGTTTACTTAGGCCAAAGAGCTCTCTGGCTGAGGATTCTAAAGGCCCCGCCCTAAACTGCAAATCCCAGGATTTTATAGGAGGTTGAAAGTGGAATAATAGCACTATAACAGTGAAGCGCGGAAATGGCCTACATTAACCTTGTGTGTCGATTAAATAAACAGAACTTATGAGTGCTTCCAGGCAAGCCATTTTCTCTGGTGTTGGGAAACTAGTCATTAAAAAAAAAAAAATCCAGATAACATTAATCTCTAAAGGTTTTTTTCCTTTTGTTTCCTGAATTGTATAACGTTGCCCCCATGTGATGGTTTATTCATTTGTTAAATTTCCACCACACTTTCAGTTGTAAAGTGACTTTACAACTCCTGTCTCTCCCAGGATCTTGATTTTGTTAAGTCCTCTTTGGCATACTCCTGTCCTGTGTGTCTGGATTATTTTTAGACAAAAGAAACTGATAGAAGACCCCTTCACCTCAGCAGCAAATGTGGGAAGACCTGAGAAAACTGTCTGTTTCCATCAGATTTGCTGGGCAGGTGAGAGAAAAGAATATCCAGTTCTTCCATGCCTGCACACCAGTTTTAGATAATGAAATTGACATATTCTCCCCACCCCAACATTTGAAGAGGTACAGCCTTGGCAGTTTTATAATCCTTCTGTGGATGTAATAGGAGATAATCTCCTAGTTTCCCAATTGCTTTCCTCCCTGTTCTCAAAATAAGGTCAGTAGCTGGGATCAGGTAACTGCCACAGTGGATGGAGACGTCTGCCTTCCTTTCCAAAGATGTTCTTCTGATTTGCATAGGAAGGGCAAGCATGGACAACTGGCCTGGGAGCTGATTTTCTACTCTTGGGACTCTCTTGGAGGTACAAGAACTAAAAAGAGGGGGGAGGAGGAGGAGGAAGTGGTAGTAGAATTACTAGTAGTGGTAGTAGTAGTAGTGGCCAGATGTTGACTATTGGTTTTGAATTTTTTAAGAAATTACGCATTGTTGGAGGGAGGCTGTTTATGATCTGTTTAAAAAGTGAATTATCTGTCTTGGGAAGGCAATTATTTTGTTCCCTGGGAAGTCTAGCGGAGACTAGACTTGGCCTCCCTTGACTTGGAGGCCTTGCAGGGTGGGGATAAGGTCGGGATATGGTGGGAATATATGTAGCCCCAGGTCTGCACTTTGCCCAGTCATGATGTTGGGGTGAGATAATGCACAATCACTGTAGGATGAGCTGTTGATGTATAATGTAAACACTACCCACACTTCCAATAACTTTGTTGTTGTTGCCGTTTGGCAGCACCAGATTTTCTTATTTGCTTAGGCATCTTCCTAAAAAAAAGCACCCATTATGTAGCCATCAGGGTATGCCAACAGCACATTTTCTTATACAACCACATTACAGAATGCTTAAGGCTAAACCTTTTTATTTTAATTGGTGCTTAGTTTTCATATTAACCACAGCAACAAATTTTATATGGAACATCAGCTGAATAATTAAACTGATGCCTGCAGCTTATTGATTTTCCTATGTATACATAATCCCTTCTCCATACATATTGCTGCCATGGTGCTGAGTGTAAAGGTCATCGCTTCAGGAAAATGTGATAATTCTTCCCAGGTACTTAAACTAGAGTTCAGAAGATTGTGTCAGAGGCTAACTTTCCAGTTAGCTGGGTAGAGCTCAAGACAGCACACTCCTTGCCGTTCACAGTTACAATTTCAGAGAAAAAAGGAAAGCTCTCCAAAAAGAAGTGCACTACAGGCAGCAGCATCACAAAATAACATAAATGGGATTCCAGTTCACTTATCTCTTTCTTAGGTTAAGAATTTTGACCAGAATTATTTATAAGCTTCTCCATGGGGTGGTGACCTTGGAAACTCTCCTTTAGTGTGGGCCAGGTCTTGTGCCTTTCTGAGCAGCATCACACCAAGCAGGTAAAATTGAATCCATTTGTCTGGCCACTTGTGCTGCAGAAATATAAGAAAAGAGCTCTTTTCCAGGCAGATGTCAGAAGCACACGGATGCACTCAAGCTCTTCAAATAATGCCCTAAAATTGTACAAGTTATATTCTGCCCACTCAGTCAATGATCCAGGTCAAGCATATTCTGCTTGTGAAAGTTTAGCTGGGAAAACTGTGTTAGAGGTATGTGCAGGATGTAGTTTTGGCAATGTAGGCTGTATGAAATGGATGCTATGACAGAATTGTGAAGAAGAAACAGTGGCAATGCAGTTCAGATTTTTATGCAAATATCAAGTATCCATGCGAACACCTGGCAATGTTCTGGAAAATTGGCTCACTAGTCTTGTGACATGGTCTTAACAAGGCGAACAGCAGCTGTGATTCAGACAGAATGCAATGTAAGGAGCTTAATTGAATATAAATTGAAAATATTGCAGCAAGTAAAAAAAAATTTCAAATATGCAAAATGTGGGGAAACTAGATAAGCATATTGTGATAATTCATAGGTGGCCTTTCTGTACAAACAGAAGGTAAAATATGTGAGGCTATTTCCCATTTTTCATGCAATCAAGTCCAGACATCTTTCCTGAAACTGAGCCTGTATTGTTAAGTGCTGCATTTCCCAAGCGTTAAATACACAATATTGTCCACCAGGAGAATGTTATTCTTCCACCTATTGGATATCATATCATACGGAAAATGAGGATGTTAAATCAAAAACAAAACAGAACTGTCATATCCATCCTGGAGGAGGCCTCCTCAGATGAGGAAGGACAAGAGGACAATCAAGGTAATAGGATGTAGTCAGAACCAGAGGAGGCTAGCAGTGCTGTCTTGGAATTAGAGGAAGCTGTCTTGCCAATATTGGTTCTTTTCTTCAGCGATCAAGTTCTTCAAGTTCTCCTGCATTGGTTCTGTACCTGTGGTGGAAAGCAGTGGCATAGGTTCCAAAGCCCTGGGTGAGTCTGTGTGGGATGCTGGGGCTCTAGGTTCTAGTGCTCAGCAGCCTTGGTGGTAGGTTTCCAGTCATCCATCTATCCAAAGGCATTGCTGGACTAGACCGTGTGTGTGTGTGTGTGTGTGTGTGATGGGCCAGGACTTGACTTCCCCAGGTTAACAGCAGCCCTGAAGGAAGACATACAGAAGCAAGTACACCAGGAGCCAGTCAGGCTGGGATGAGAGCCAACTGGCTTCAGCCTTCTTAAGGAAGGCACAGAGCAGTATCTTGACACCAGAAACAACTTGTGTGTTGCCGGCCCTTGTCTTGTGTTCTCTGGACTCCCTGCTCATTGCCTGCCTGGATTTTCTGACCCTGACTGTCTGACTGTGTTGTCTGCTGGATTCCTGGATCTTTGAATTGTTTCTGGATTGTGAACAGGCAAGCTATACTGACTGTTAGTGTCTCTGTTGACTGTGAATGGTCTCCTGCTGACTCTGGATTCTGTTGCTTGGCATGGACAGCTGGCACCTGGAACAGTGTGTAAGAGAGAGATTCAGGCAGTGATATATTTAAATCTTTTACTCCAAGTCTGAAGTCAAGTCTCAAGTCTCTACCTTCAAGTCTCGAGTCCAGTCTCAAGTCCTTGCATGATATCTTCAAGTCAAGTCTCAAGACTGGGAGCCAACTTTATACCCCAACCAATATTCCAAGATTCTGGGCAAAGTTAAATAAAGTCAGTTTTAACAATTTAAGTAGAATCTACCCTCCACTTTTGTGATTTTGCCATCTGCAGCTTCAGAAGTGGGGAATTGGATCTTCTTACTTCCATTTGCAAAGCTGGAGACTTTTTCAGAAGTGGGGAATAGGATGTTTTTTAATCCCCATAACAAGCTTCAAGAGCTTTGGAAGGAAGGATCCTTCCTCCTCAAGCCCACTCTCTAACACATTTTCTGTTCCCCTCTGAGTTATGCACCCTGCAGTCTGGGATCAAGTCTTGCCTTCTGCTCTTAGGAAAATTTTTAGAAAGCTCCTCCTATATGTAGAGGGGGAAAAGCTGCTGAGCCGACCTCAACCCCACCTCAAACCTGTTGCCTAACCCATTTGCAGTTCCCCTCTGAAAAATGTATCCATACTTTGGGCTTAAGACAGATCATCGTGTGACCAGTAAGTTGTAAGGTTTCTGGATGAATGTGTTATGTTATTGAATCAAGAGCAGCAAGTCAGTCACTAAAAATATACAAGTCTTGAGTTGAGTCAAATCAGTGTGTCATTTATTGCCAAGTCAAGTCCAAGTCAAATCACTTAAGTCTGACTTGAGTCCGAATAAATTGACTCAAGTCTACATCACTGGATGTATATCACTGGATTCAGGCCAGTTCATCTAAGACTTCATCAGCCAACCTCTCCTAGAACTGATCAATCAGGACAGAGTCATTCCCGGTCAGACCACAGGTCAAGCTTGTGTCTTCTGGGTACTTCCCAGGCAGCCCTTTAGAAAACTGGAGAGGCCAGTCAAAAGTGGACTAGCCTGCAGTAGATAAGGTGTGGTCTATTTGGCAGCTGTCCCAGAGAGAAGGATTATTAGAAAGGCTACCTGGTCAGTTGTGAAGTCTTGAAGACAGAGCTGCATATACAGTTGACAGTGTACCCAAAAGGCAGGGAACTAATCAGAAGTCCCACCAAACTTTTGTGGGGATGCCATAGAATGCTTACATCTAGTAAGCAGAGGTGGTAGCCAGGCCTCTGCATCCCCCCCCATGCGCTTTGAGTAACTAACCTGCTTTTTTATTAACAAGCTTTGAAGGCTGATGCCATATAGGCATAGGGAATGAAATGTTTGTTATTGATAACAAAGGAGACAGCAGTGTCAAGCTCCCAGAATAAGGAATATAAACAGGTCCCACTTTGCATAAACAGATAAGTGCTAAGTGACTGATACATTAAGGGGGGCTACTACATGACAGGGCCAAAGCGCATGCCCTGATACCCGAAGCCTATCAAATCTTATGTAGAAGTGATGTAACTTTGCATGCAAATTTATTTTCTTATGAAAAATATAAATGTGTGTGCCTTTCTTCGATTTGGCACATCTGATTTGCAGAAATATCACCAGATGTCAAATCTTTCTTTTAGCTCAGGCTGAAAAAAGATTACTTTTATTATCTTGAATCTCCTGCTGATGTGTGATTTTTTTTTGTTTAGTTTGGTTTGGTTTGGTTGCACTCCAGGAAAAATCTGCCCATTGTCACTATCAGTAGAAGTGGAGTAGCCTACAGGTGGTTGACTTAAGTCTACAGGGTGGTAACTGCAGCAGCAAGCAAGGGAGGACATCAGAATCAAACCCTGTAGGAATTTGAGTTTCCCCAAAGTAGTCTCTATGGGTTCTCTCCCATATGGAACTTTCCTTTCTCAGATACTTCCATACAGTGTAGTGTCATATCACCACTTTCCAAGTCCAACATACCTGCTTAATGTTGGGAGAAGGGGTATTCAAATAGTTGTATTTTTTTCCTAACCTGAAGCATTTCTCCACACTTCAGAACTTTTACATATTAGTTCATTGCCACAGAGATACTATTGCCAGAGCAGAGCAAAGGTATCCAATTTAATTAAAAATGAAAAAAAATTATAAAACAGCCACTTCACCACTTGCTTTTCTTCCCATCTTTTCACTCTTGGAGTTATGAAATTTTGTGACTTGCACTGGATCGATATAAGGCAATTTTTTCCACTAAGAAATAGGGACCTGTCCTTAAAAGTAATGAGGGTCAGCTCTTAATAGTTTTGATGTTCACTCCTTCTGACGAGGAATTCCACAGAAGGGCAGTGTTTCCATGTGGAGTTGAATGCATGGTAGTCCAGTGCAGCCATTGGGAGCAAATTGTTTTAATTGCATCCTATCTGCTGTGTAATTGGCCTGTAAACAGAAGCACACATAGAATAACAAGAGGATTGGGGTGCATAATTATATACAATTAGCTACATTTAGTGTTCTCTGCTCTACTTGCTTCTGATGAACACCCTCTCACAAATTACAAGCTTAGCAACTGGGCAGGGCAAATAAAGTGAGGAGACCGATGCCATTCATTACAGGGACAAGAGAGCATCTAAGGACAATGGGGGACTCTTTGGTGTTTAATTGCAATAGTATGAGATGTTGGAGAAGTGCTGGAATGGAAAGAAATCTAGGGTAGCACTACTGCCATTGTTCAAGAGGCAGTCAAAAGGACAATTTGTCTAAGAGGCTATGTTGAATGCCAGCCAATGGCTCTGTTAACCACTAGGTCAGTATCCTAAAAGCAGGTCAAAGCTATAAAAGCTTTCAATTTCACTTTCAGTTGTGAAGAGTTATGTATATGGTCAAGGGGAAAATCTTGACTGAAGGAAAATTTGGCACAGCAGCAGGCAATGGTGCATGGACTAGAGATGCATAGGCATGAACTCATATGTTGCTGGACACCAATACTATGTTGTTCTTGTCCCAGTGATCATCATGGTAGTGGAAGGGATGCCAAGGAAAGCAGAACTCAAATATGGAGGCTGTAAAGCAACCTACCACCCATACCCTTGGCTATAATCTGCAATGATCTTAAGCTTTATTTGGGGAAACAAATGAATGTTACTGGCTATATCAAGAACACATAGTAACAGTACACAGGTTATTGCAGGCACTTCTAGTGCCATAGACAGGGTGCAGACAAGGGTCTTAAGCATTGAAAAAAAAAGCTGAATGTTAAATACCAACAGATCTTGGAGTGCATTGTACTGCTATTACCATTCACATTCACCTTGTGTAATTATCTCAACCAGTGGGACTTCCTTTTATGTAAAAAAGTTTAGGATCTGATGTGGGACCTTAGATAATCAGGACTAGTTAATATCAAATTGAAAGCCCAAACCTACGTTCCTCCTGACTTACTTGTAGTATTAGTATTTGACCCAAATAAAATTGCTTATACATCTTTCTGTGTCATTTTCTGGGCTTGTGGTATAGTGGTTTGAATGTTGAACTAAGACACTGGGAGACCAGAGTTTGAATCCCTGCTCAGCCATGGAAATCTGCTGTGTGATCTTGAACAAGTTGCCCTCTCAGGCTCAGAAGAAAGCAAAAGCAACCTCCCTCTGAACAATTCTGCCAAGAAATACCCATGATAGGTTCACCTTAGGGTCACCATAAGTCAGAAACGACTTGAAGACAACACAACAACAACAACAACAGTACTAATTGAACTTCTCAATCAAATCATTGGCTATAGGACAAGACTTCTAATTTCCTTTGGTTGTTTTAGATTAGTGGCATAATATCCATCAATCCGTATCTTTCCAGTGTTAGTAGTGCCTTTCAGGCATCTGAGAAACATGATATTCAAATCTCTTGTGTTTATTTGGACAGCTCCTTCTATTGATTCCTGATTTTAGGGCACAGATGTAAAATAAAGCTAGGAAAACTTACTTACTAAGATTGCAACTCCCAGAAACCTCTCAGCCATTAGTTATACTGCCTGGAGATTCTGGGAGCTGTAACAATAACATTTCTGAGCTCTGGTGGAGCAGGCCTCATGTAAAAAGCCATTCACTAAGTGCAGTATCATTTTGTGTGTCTACTTTCCTGCACAATAAAAACTCTCCAGAATGATCTGATACCATATCCCCAAATTGCTAGTGTAGAGAGAGATGGAGCAACAGAAAGGCTGCTGAACTAATCTTATGCCTAATTGTATTTGGTTGTTCCAAGAGTTGCTCCTTATCATCCTCTTCAGTTTCCACATGCTTGTGATACCATGATTAGTGTCTCCCTAAGGCAACTATCTTTATGCAAGCCCTTTATAAATGCCATAAGCTTTAATGCTGGATATAAACCTCATGATCAGACCCACTGCTTCTGAAAGACTCACAAAAATATAATAGAAGTCAAAGGTTTTCCCCACTGCTGACTCAAGCAAGAGAGAAAGGCTAGACATGTTAATTGCAAGACAGAATCTACAAGGAAAAAATATTACTAATAAGACAAAATGTAATAAGAACAAATGCAACGTTCTGCCAAAAAGTAAAAGAAAAAGGCATATAAAACAGCATTTGTTCAAAATCGTTGCTCAGTCAAAGGATCTTGGTGTTATAATGATTCACATGTAATGTAACACATCTTACTCAATAATCAGATACTATTTAACAAACAAGTTTACATTAGTATTCCTATTCATTATTTTTCTCATAGATCATATCTAGACAAATATATAAATCACCAAGACAGATGCAAAGTTATAGGTCTGTCTGCTAATCAGATAAAAATGTATGGCAAATACATGTAGTGAGCACATTGAAATGTCTTTGGGGGAAAAACTCACATACACACACACCAGCTGAATTCCATATTATTTTATCTGACTCATTTATAGTTAGTGTACATAAGAGGTTTTAAAAATAAACAGAATTGCTTCACATTTAATAGCTGCCACTATGAAAACACCCCAGAAGTGATGTTACTACTAGGCACAATCTTACTAAGGCTCCACTTGGGTTAACTAGCATCCTGAGTCCACCAAGCATGACAGAACCACAGTCCTCCTAAACCAGGGTTATTTATTTCTTTTAACCACTACAGCATGGATGGAGAACCTGTAGCCCTGTGGTTGTTTGATTCCCATTCCCATTAACCCCACAAACAGAGAGTCAATAAGCAGAGATGATGGAAGCTGGGAACTCCAGGATGGGAGTTCTTTCCTCCCAAGAATCTTCTCTGTTCTGTTCTGGATCTTGGTGGGCCAACAACCTGCTCTGTCTCCCAGCCCTTCAAATGCTACCAAAGAATTACAAATCACATCCCCAAAATCTCAGGAGTGTGAGAATTTGCTGTGCAAATATTATTTCCGCCAGTTAGTTTTAGGCCAGAAACAGCATTTACTTTAGATACAGGAAGTGACAGACACTTCTAGTTGCCGCCACCGCCACTGCCACCTTCTCCTTCCTCAAAAAGGCTACCCTGAACCTGAAACACATCTGGGGCAGTTCAAAGCAGATTTTTCTAGGCAAATCATGCCCATACGCTTCTAATTTACCAGCTTTAGATGATGATGATGATGATGATGATGATGATGATGATGATGATGATGGTTTGAGGGGGTTGGAGAGGGCCTAGGGAACCGCACTGGGCTGCACTTTGCCTCCACTAGTTCTAGGAATTGGGTTCAGTGCACATACTTTTGACCCACTCCCATTTTCAATCTTCTCAAGAAGCCAACAATTAGTTTGAGATGAGAGGGTCCATTGTAACCTAGAAAGTAGACAGTACCATACTACTTTATCTTGTAAGCTGGTCTGGGAGCCTTTTTAGCTAAAAAGCATGTTTTAATGTAGTCAGTGAATCAAATAACCAGCCAACCAAATCACCCAGTGAGTATTCATGGCTGAGACATGTTGTATCTTGGGTCATCCCGGGGCTAACAGACCCTTTAGCCACTATACTAAACCGACTTCCTCACTTTAACCACATACACAGTTACAAAGATCACATCAGTGAAAAGACAGCAGAGAGGGGCCAGACTGAACTTCTCTCAGAAGGGAGTTCCATAGCCTAGGATTTCTTCATACAAGACAACCTTATGATAGGCCAATATTCACCAGCATGACTTGATTGCAACCTGCTCACCGCAGCTTTTCATTAAAGAGGAAGATTCTGTCAGAGAAGTCCTTTTGTTTTGGACACAAGAGAGTTAAGAATGAGGGAAGGGATTTCTTCTCCCACGCACAGCTGAATGCAGGCTGTGAGTGGGTGGGCAACAGTATAGACACTAGCAGTTCTGGAATATGAGAAGGCTGTTCTTTGACAGAAGAGGTGCTGACCTTGCACATTGGGTTGCATCCTTCCCACACAGAAAATGCTAATCCCACAGCCCCTAAAAATGCATTGGGTGGTCACAACTGCTGTTGAATGCAAAAAGGTAGTTTAATGCTACTAACCTGGGATATTTAGCTCTCAGATATACATATGTTCCTCAGTTGGAAGAAAAGGAGAGAGGGAGGGAGGGAGGGAAAGGTGCATGCCCAAACTTTACATCAAAAGGCTGAAAAGATCAGACTCTTGCCTTCTCATCAAAGGCCCTTTCCACACCTTACCTTTTTCCAGTGCTGGGGTCCGGGGATTGTGCGAGCAGCCTCCGGCGAGAGACTCTCACATCCCTGCTGCTTCAGCTTCACACGAGCTGCCTGCTCACGCAAGAGCCCTGCCTCTTCCTTCTGTAGCACAGCCTGGGAGTTTCCCAGGCTGCACGGGGCAGGAAGTGCAACTGGCGCAGCTCTGGAGGCTCTGCACAGCAGGTAAGTGCGCGCGGGGCCCAGGAGCAATGCATGATGCCCACCATTTTCGGCTTTCAGCCGAAAATGAAAAGGTGCACAATCAGCGCCTGCCAGCCCCTGGAGTGTCACGCAATTGTGAGTGCGTTGTGCAGATTGGTCCTCGCAATTGTGCGATGCTCCAGGTGCCCTTTCACATGGCAAATGCCATGCGGAACGGGCCAGAGAGTCTACAATATTGTTCTGGCAGGGGAGAAAATAAACCCTACTGTTTAATGGGGTGTGTGTGTGTGTGTGCGCGTGCACATATGGAGTGTGTATCCACTTGTGTTCACGTGTGTGTGTGCGCGTGCAAGAGAGATAGAGGGAGAAAGGAGGAGGGGAGGAAGGAGGGGGAATGGGAGGGGGAGGAGGAAAAGAGAGAGACTCATAAAGGTACTTCTAGACCAAAGGTAGGAATCATTTCCCAAATATTGTAAGACTTTGGTAGGTCTGTGTGGAAAGACATGAGTATTCAGATATTCTGGACCTAAGCTGTATACAGCTTTATTGGTAAAAAAAAACAGCATTTTGAATTGTTCTTGGAAACTAGCAGCCAACAAAGCTGTTTGAGCAAGGAAGTTCTATGTTCCATATGTTCCCTTCAGGCCAGCAGTCTAGCTATAGTATTTTGAACCTGCTGAAGTTTCCAAACAGTTTCCAAAGGCAGCGTTGTGTAGACTGCATTATAGTAATTCAGCTGGGATGTAATCAAGGCATAAACCTCCCAAAGTCTTTAGATCTATGGAGGAGGGCTTTCTCTCAGTTCCACCACCATCTTAGTCCATTTCCACACTACACTGTTGTAGTGCTATCATCTACCTCCAACATCCTGTGGAATTCTGAGATTTGTAGTTTATTATAGTTTATTGAGGCCGAAGAGCTCTCTGGCTGAGTATTCTAAGTGCCCCTCCCTAAACTGCAAATCCCATAGGATACTGAAAGTCAAATAATACCACTATAAATAGCACTATAATTGCAGAAATGGTCTCAGTCACATTTGTTGAAGACCCAAGATAGAGCCTTCTCCACAGGAAGCTAACCTAGCCACCTCCCTGTTCCCCTTTTGCCAATAGGCAAAGACTTTTATGTTTAAGTAGGGTTTTAATGTGTAATCACTTGTAGGGAGGCTTCTTGTTGGAGTGCATGGATTATTTTTAACTTTTATGTACAGCTAAAATTATTTTATACTATATTAATGTAATGTAATGATTTTTTAAATTATTTCTAAACATTTTTAGTTATGTTTTAACTGATACTTTTTGTGAGCCACCTTGGGTTCCACTCCAGGAGAAAGGTGGCATATAAACGAAATAATAAATAAGGCAGGTGTTACCATGTCTTACTGCTCTCAAAGAATGAGGTAGCTGGCACACTAGTTTTAATTGTGCAGACCCTGACCACTGCTGAAACCTGGGCTTCTAGGCTCAGGGTTGACTCCAAGAATATACCCAAGCTACAAATTTGAGATTTCAATGGGTGTGGAACCCAATCCAGCACAGGTTGAATCCCTGTTTCCTGACATACCTCCTAAATAAGCAGGAGTACCTTTCTCTTGTTTGGATTAATTTGTTCAGTTTGTCGTCAAGTCCATTACTAACAACAGACACTGGTTTAGTTCTGAGATAGCTTCTTTGGCATTAGATGGACAGGAGAGATACAGTTGGTTATCATCTGCATTCTAGTGGCACTGAACCCCGAACCTTCAGACAACATCTCTTAGAACTACTGCCAGTCACATAGTACTGGCTCACACCCTCTGACTGTACAAACTGAAATGTATGCAACAACAAAGGACAAGCAGATGCCAAATACAGCATCCAGTCAGAGTGGATTTGAGCAATTTTGACTGCAGTGTCTTGCAAATCCCTCATGGAGGGCTGTTGAATGATCTGTGTTCAGTTCTTGTAGAGGAGAGTGCAGAAGTTCTCTAACTACTTTAGCTAGGTCCCCTGGATGACTCTGTGCAGACCCAATGGTGGCCAAGAAGTTTGATATCTTCTTCACTGTCCCTACTGCCACAGAGTGTTTGGTCAGATCTGATCTGAATTTTCCACTGTCAACACTCCATCCTATTCACTTGATTGCTGCCAGCTCCCTAGTAAATCAGAGACTTTGCCTAGCTCCACTCCATGAGTGGGTACACTCAAGAGCAATTGTGTCAATTTCTTTAGTAATTTTTCCATTCCATAGATCAATCAAGGTTTCAATACAATGCCCTGCCTTGGCAACAGGAAACTGCCCAAGAGCCATCAGGAATCCCTCTAGATCCATAAACCTCCTGAGGCAGACCATCTTAATTGTCCACACTCCACCCTTATAGAGGGTCTGTCCCAGTGAGGTGCCTACAAAAAAAAGTCATGCATCTGTTCATTCTCTTTGGGGGAAAGGTTAGAAATGAACAATCAAGGCACTCGGAAATTACTTTTGGAGAAAAGGTTAGAAATAAGCAATCAGCGTGTTGGAAAATTACTTTCTCAGAGTATGATCACTGGCCAAGAAATATCATGTCTTTACTTCCTTGACAAGATAACAGAGATGGCGGCTGACCAAAGTAGTTGTTTGCACATGAATGTTCTGCTCCATAGAGCACAGTTTGCTTTACTTTATCAGGCCAAAAATATCTAAAGAAGAACATGCCGGCTCTAAACAGCTTGACATAAAGGAGCCATAAAGGAGTGCAAGGAGTTGCATGAGAACACTTTGACATTAACTATCTGTGGCTGGTGGAAAATAGTAATCCATTTTAAAGAAAAGAATGATTTAAACGTATTCTACACAGCAGAACCCAAGCTGGGTGGTTCCCACTGCCAAGGACCAGCACCTGTAGTGAAATACTTCCATTAGTGTTGCTCTATGGTTGTGGCAATATGCTATTAATGGCTAAGCAAAACGTTAAACACATACTTGAGAAAAACATAGTCAAACATATGACACTGCCTCACATTGAGTTAAAGTATTAGTCCTCTGAGACAGTACTTTCTGACTGGCAGCAGTTCGTTGGGGTAGCCTCTGCCCAGCATCCATGGATAGCTGTTAGAGCCACAATTTTCCCTCCCCCTTTAAAGTTTGTTTTTCCATTGCTTAGAGCTAGGCAGCTACTCCACGGGCATTGTGAGAAACTGACATTGTAGCTGACCAGACCAATTAGTGCAACAACTGTGCAAACCCATCTGGGGCCAAAGAAAAGGCCTACCAGCAGGCAACCAAGATTAAGTTAGGCATCCTGTTCAGCAATTATGATGTTCTAAATCTGACTTACAACATCAGAATGCACTTTTGTGGTCACTGCACTATTGCAGCAACCAAAAGTCTCCCCAAACCTACCTTTTAAGTCATGCATCCTCACCCCACAACATAGGCCCTTTTCGCCTGGCATTTGCCATGCAAAAGGGCCTCTGGAGCATTGTGCGACTACAAGGAGCAGTCCACACAATGCATTCACAATCATGCGATGCTCCAGGGCCTGGCAGGCACTGATCATGCACTAGTTCATTTTCGGATGTGAGCTGAAAATGGTGCATGATCGCGCATTGCTCCAGGGCCCCGCACGCACTTGCCATGCGTGCAAAGCTCCAGACCCACGGCGCTTGTGCTTCCTGCCCCAGCGCAACCTGGGAAAATCCCAGGCTGCACTGCGGAAGGAAGAGGAGGGGCTCTCACGCGAGCAGCCAGCAGCTGCAGAGCTGAAGGAACTGGGACATGAGAGCCTCTTGCTAGAGGCTGCTCACACGATCCCTGCACCCCAGCTCTGCAAAAAGGTGAGTTACGGAAAGGGCCATAGCCAATTTTGAATTGCTTGAGAGTTGATGTTGGGGAGATGAGTAATAAGACGTCCAGTCCTCTTCCTGTAGTTGGCCATGCTACAATAGGCAGGGACATCGATGTACCCAGCAACAAGAAGAAGGCAGGGCACATCATGACTGACCTCTCCCTCAACTCTCCAGCAACTTGGAATGCTGGGAATGTTGTCTTGTCTACATGGCTTCAAAGGTAGGCTTGGGGAGGAGGTTAGCATCAAAAGACATACCGTAGTTACATCTTCTGAAGCAGGATCTTGGCCTAGGTATGGTATATTGCAGTATTAACTTCAGGATCCTTTCAGGTAGCTTTTTTTTCCTAAGAAACCTTCCTTATCTTTAGGACCTTATGCTGTACGAAATGATTGGATTGAATGAGTTTATCTTTAAAATGATTGGATTGGATGATAGTTTTTACTGAGGAATTTTATTCACTAGACTTTTAAAAAATAGCAAAAACATGTTAATACTTTTATTTTTATTGATGCACTTTTTCCTGTTTATGACACACTGATTCAATAAAGCAAGTCACAGCCTGGAGCTTGCATGACCTGACCAGTGGTATTGATGAATAAGGTCTCCATAAATTGAAGCCAACCTGACAGCAAATAATAACAACAATGGCACACAGAAGATGATCCCTATCAGTGTTTCTTCTTCATTCATTTAGTAGAGGATTAATGTCATATTTTATCAGAGACTGACCTCATTAATTTCACCAGATTGCTTTATTTCTACATATTGCATGTCTGCCCACACCCACTGAGCTGAAAAGACTTCTTTCTTTTTTTCTTTAGTTTCCTTATCTATACATAAATCAAAATGCTCTAATTTAGATTGTTTGATCAACTTTGCCTTCAGTGATAATTTATTTTTGTCTTTTTTTAAGCAATAAGAAGCCACCCCCTGACACACAAACCTAAATATGATTATTAGTGGGAAGTAAATAATATCTACAAAAGGGCACCTACTTGTCTGCCTGGAAACACAAATTACCATGTAATAGAATGTGTTATCATATGTCCTAATCCACACATGTAATAATTCCACATTCAGGGAGTCACAACACCCCACAGGGGGAAATTATCCACAAGACTACGCATGAGAGCTTAGGATCAAGAATGTATAGTTTTATTATACAATGACCAAAACCCCCCAAAGGAATAGATGAATAGGCAAGGTAATTCTACAGACAGAAGACTGATTGCTAAAGCAACTTCCAGCTTGATAGTCAATTCTTTGGTTAATGCCAAGGGAAGATGGTCAAAGAAGGAGCCTTATGCCAAATATGGAGAAGGGAGGGCAAAGGCTTTAGACATGTGTATAAATTGTACTTGAGTTAAAGACTGAGAGGTCAGACTGTAAATAGCACTGTGGGGAGCAGGGCAATCTCACCAGGTGGAGGGAAGAGAGAGAGCAATGGGGAAGGCAAAAAGGGAAGAGTTTTCCTTCTTCAAATGGATGCTGTGGATAAGAAGTGCTGCTAAGTCACTACCTGTGCTACTGTTACCACCTATGCAGGTGTAATTGCCAATCGACAGAAAGTGCCAGGCTGTATGTTACCTACAGAATCCTAGTCACATCAAACATTTTACAATATTTAATCAAAATGGAGAAAGGTAAGACAGATATATTACTGATGAGGGAAAGACTGGCATAGTCTAGCTCTGGAGGGGTCACTGCCTACATGATAAATTCTTCCACATTATAAAACATCCTGGGGTACAAAGACATAGGGCAACACATACAGCTCTGCATAAACAATCAAGCACCAGCTTTCTCTGCAGACCACTGGCAGCCCATGGTCCTAGCAGCAGGAATGCCTTAGCTTGTTATTTCTGTGTGAGTAGCTGCCATGCACAGATGACAGGCTGTCCCTGCTACAAAGGGTAGAGCTGCAATTGAAATGTCATGACCCCTGCATGCCAAAATTATCAGTAGGTAAAAGCTACATATTCTGTAGTGCTATCACCAGGTTGTTGCATTACTAGCAGAACTGAGATTCCATCTTGCCTGCAGTTTAAAAAAGCAGGAGGATTTATCATGATCTAATCTACTGTTTAATCCAAAAAGTTACATAACAAATATTGTTAGCTTTTAGATCTGTTATTAAATTTCACATTCAACTGAAGTATCACTTGCAAACAGCAGACATTTTAAAACTAGTCTGGGCCAATAAAAATGATTAATGGACTAGTTCAACTGGCTTATGAGAAAGTCATACGAGAGCTACATAAATATAATCAGATTATTGAATGACTAAATGAAGGATATTATTTGAGTAAGAGTTGTAGATAGCAAGGACAAACAAGACAAAGGATTAGTTCATACATCAGTACAGGTCATCTTAGACTTGGGAAACTTGAAGACAGGATTTGAGATACAAACATTCACAATCAAAGTATAGGACAGAATTCCCTAACCTGAGTTAGGTTACATTTCCTAGCATGCTGACTGGAAATGATGAGAGTGCTGGCTACCCAATCTGGAGGACACTGTTGGGGTGCTACTGCAAGGCTTTGATGACAGAGTATCACAACTTGAACATCTGAAAAGAGAAATATGGTAAAGATTGTTTAGGGAAGCAAATACCAGAGATCAAGCTAAAAAGGTAAGAAACCAGAAATAAAAGCCCAACATACATTATATCCAGGAACAACCAGGAACATCAGGTTCCCAAGGCATCCAGTAACCTTTCTATTTTAGATTGTTAAGTTCCATCATTAGGGATGGGCCAATCAAATCCTTGAATCTTGAATCCTCAGCAAGGATTCGAGATTTGCAATCCGAATCACTGTGCCAAAATAGGCAAACAGAATCTTTAGAATCATCACCATGAGCAGCCTGATGCAATTAACTGTAGCCTGACTCATATCTGATGCAATCATTTGTTAGCATACAGCGAGCATGGCAATGGCCCATGATTGGTCACTTAGCTTTGTGCAAAAGGCCAGTAAGATCTCATTTCTGATTGGATGACAGATTCTTTATTGACATTAATGGGGATTAAATTGGATCCATTTCTGATTGGACCAAGAAACATGATTCCTAAGTCCTTATCAATCTTGATTTGCAACCTAGATTCCATGCCAAGGTCTCTGCTGATGCATGGAAGCACACAGTTCTTTTTGGAAAAAAAAAACCTGAAACAAAATAGATATTGAGTAATTCTGCCTTTTCATTTTGATCTGTTAGCTTTTTACCATCCTTGATGAGCAGTGCTCCCACATTTTCTTTGTAATTCTCTTGCTTCAAACATATCTGAAAAACCCACTTTTTGTTGCTTGCCTAGCCAGTCTCAGGTCATTTTGAGTTTCAGCTTTCCTTACAATATTCCTGCAAGCTTGGGCTACACATCTATATTCTTCCTTGGTGATTCATCCTTCTTTCCATTCTTTATACATCCTCTTTTTTTCTTTAAACTTCCTCCACAAGTTTACATTACAGCCACATTGGCTTTTTCAGATGTTTCCCATTTTATTTCTTCCATGGAATTGTTTGTAATTGTGCTTTTAGCAGTTCCTTCTTCATGAGATTCTATCCATGCTGATTGTCTTTTTTCTTTTAGTATCTCTAGCCATGAGATTCTGTCCAGTGCTTTCTTGAGTTTGATAAAATCAACTTTCATGAAATCCAAGGTTCATCTTTCACTATACTCTTCTTTGGTGTGTCCTACAATCATGAATGATAGCATTATGTGGTCATTCCTCCATAAAGTACCAAATGCTTTGATTCCAGTGACCAACTCCTTCTTATTGGTCAGGATCAGGTCCAGGACTGCTGATCACCTTATTCCTTTTTCTACCTGTTGAAAGAGGAAATTATCTGCAAGGCACATCAGGAATTTGTTGGCGAGGCTATGGTTAGCAGAGCTAGTCTTCCAGCAGATGTCAGAGTAATTAAAATTTTTGTTTCTTGGAGATTTCTGACCTTTGTTTCAGAAAAGCATCAGCTTCCACATTTGCTATCAGACACTTAATTTATCACTGTGGGGACTGTCACAAGCAAACTTAAAAGTTTGCTTTGGTATATGACATATATGACATATACTGTTCAATCCTACTGTTAGGCCCTTTCTGCATGATGACTGCCATCCCAGCATGGGGACGTGAGAGAAGCAGGACTGTGATGATGCTTCTGCATGACATCGTCATGGTCCTGCCCTTCTTCCATCACCAGTCAGTGCAATTGTGGGGTAAATCATTGACAGAGTTTCTCTGTCACTGACCCCCAACTGGGCAATGCTCCTGTACTTACCTGCCATGTGGAAGGACCAGAAGCATGATGGAGGCACTTCCTGCCCCAGCACAGCAAGAGAAAGAGCCCAGCTGCACTGTGGAAGGAAGATGTGTGTTCCTCACACTTCCTTCCACAGGGAGCCGGTCAGGTGTGGAGGGGAGCATTCCTATCGTGCTCCCTTCCTGGCAAAGGCACTGCTAGGATTGTGGTCAGAAGATGACAGAGCAAGGTAACCTTCAGAAATGACCACAATCAAATGAGATTTGATTGAGTATTGACTGAACAATTGCTTCAATGAGTCTATGCTAGTTGAGAGAAATCAACAAGATTCAGAGGTCTAAGACAAAGGCATTCCTTCTTTAGGGCTTTCTCCCTTTAGGACTGAAGCCTTTTCAAGTTTGTCTGTGTTCCTACATACCTTGTGTCTCCACAAGCCTGCTGAAAACTCACTTATATGCCTGGGTGGAGATGCTTGTCTATGTAAGAACTTATCACCTGGAGAATGACATTTGCTATGAGATTGTTGTAATTCCTCTAGAAGGCTGTGTTAGTTGGGTCTATAGCCAGTATAATCTATACATGCTAACCTTCAATTTCTGCTGTGGCCTCAGCAGCATATCTCTTACCCACCACTGATTAATCTATACTAATGCCATTTAACCACCACAAGCCTCAAGGTCAAAAGAAGGCTGACCTACATGTTGGAAATGTCACAGTGACTTTATAACCACCAGAGATAGATTGCGAGACCTTCACACATCCAAAGGTCAAGCTGCACCCACTGAACACAGGGCTGTGTTACCAGCATGAAACTATAATCCTGAGGATATTCATCTCAAAAGAAAGTGACAGGACAGTGTGCAAAAATGAAAGAAGGTGTATATTTTGAAGTCTTAGATTCATCATTCATCATTATTTTTGAAATTTACATGAATCCAATAGCAAGGATGCAGCCTGTCCACAGTGAAAACAGCAGCATACAACACCGGAATGGATGACATTGGGTGTGTCACATACTCTTAGCCCCAGAATGTCAGGAATTTCTCCCTGCCGAGCCGCAACCAGCAAGGGAGGAGAAAGACCAGGAATACCTGGGGAGTCCAAATACATCAAACACCAGGAAAACACGAGCCGAGCCAGGTCAAGGTCCAGTCCAAAGGTTCAGGAGGCAGAGTTCGGAGGGTTTCAGGGAGCAGGAGACACAAAGGTTGTGAGGGCTTGCTAATAATTTGCGGCAAGCAAGGAGCAGCCACGCCGGCAGACTTAAATAGCCCCTGTGAGCAGGTGCTGCACAGTATTGTTTCCTCAGCCTAGTCCAAGCAGCCTCCCTCTCCGCAACCCGTTTCAGCCTTTTGCGTGATTGAGGGCTGATGGGCACAGACGGCTGCAACTCCCCTGCATCACTGCTGGTTCCCTCTCCATCATGAGCTGGCTGGGGCAACTCAGTCTCTGTTTGACCTTCCAGTGCAGGGGATGTTTGCAGGTTGACTTGCTCAGTCACTGGCTCAGCCCCCTGCACAGTCAGTTGCTCCTCAATCACAGCATCATCATCTATCACATAGAAAATCCTGTGATAGATTTTCCTTAGGGTCACCATAAGTCAGAAATAACTTGAAAGAACACAACAACAACAACAACTGTCCTGCTGCCATTGTGCAGCAAGGAGGCAACTATTGTGCAGGGAGGTAATGGATACAACCTTGTGCAACTTCTGAGAAAATACTTGCCCTGGCATAATGTATACACTCACATACGTAAACACACACGTGTGCACACACACAGTTATGTCAGCACAGGTCACCATGAGAATTCCAGCCTTTGTCTTCACCTTTAAGGTACTTTGTTAGTGTTTCAGCAAGTTTTCACTCTCCATTCTTCCTTCCACCATTACCCCAAGACATCCCGAACATGAGACAGCATAAGTCTTTTCAATATTCTAGGTCTTGGAAGCTCACAGATTATTTCTTTTTGGTCTGATTTTGTATTTCCCTCCATTTTCTTTTAATGTTCAAATCAATATTTTCCTGAAAAACTGTCCAAGGGAAACTTCCAAGTATATAAAAATGACATTATTTTTTCTTTTTCCAAATTGGTGTGTATTCAACCACTCAAGTGTACTAGTAGAGGGAATGATGTGGACATAGTTTAAACTTTAAACTTCAAGGCTCCTTGCACTGAGGAGAAACATCTGGATGTTTTCTTCCTTCCAGCAGCATTGCTACATAATCTTTGTGTGGGAAAAATGTATGCGGTGTCACATCTACATTACCATGTGTTTATTAATGCATGTACATCTATTATGTGGAGATTTTTTTTCTCAAAGCACTGTATAAAAATATTGTAGGGTAGATACTCTTCTCCATACTGCAGTGGTATAAGCTCATTTAAATCACTGTGGATGAAAGATTCCAGAGTCATCCAGCCATACAAAGAATATAGATAAGAAGTAAACACGGTAATAGAGTAGGTTTTAGATTGTCAATATTATTGTGTCTGTTAGTCCATGTCTCAGTTGTATACTTGACTTTTGTACACATTTGTTGCTTGAATCACTGAGGCATTAATCTTGCCATGTCTTGATACAACAAAATGTCATTCAGTAGCCCATTCAGTATTTTGAACATGGTTACTTGACTTCTTTTTTTAAAAAAATTATTATTAATACGTATCCAGAAATAAATCAACAGGTATATATTTCATTTTTTTACAACTATTCCCAATATAAAACATATGAAGAATTTTCCTTCTCTCTCTCCCTTCCACCTGTCTTCCATTTTATTGCTTTTCACTTGTGTTTATAGCTGAAGTTTAATACTGTGTTTTCCTGCATAAGTGTTCCCCTTGTGTTGTCTTCACCAATTTTCAATTATTTGGCATTTGTTCTACTAAAATCTTATAAAACTTTAGATGTCCTTTAATATAGTTCATCTTTCGACACTTGGTTTTTTACTTCCATCACATTTAATATAATCCAAAATCAGCTTCTATTTGCTATTAAATTGTTGTATTGATTTCTCTTTTATTAATGCCAACTTCTCCATCTCCATCATACTCATTAACTTTTAACAGCCTATTGAAGATTTCTTTTTGGTTTTCCATTTTTGGGCATAATTTGGGCATAATTTAATCTTACTGAAATTATTAGATATAGTACCAGTTTAGAATTCCTTTTTATTGCTGAGTGATTATCAATCATGTTTAACAAATATAATGCTAGTTTCAATATGAATTGAATATCTAAAATTTTGGATATTGTCATGTGTATCTTTTTCCTTTTTCCTTTTTTTTCCTTCTTTTTGGCTTCTAAGCATGACCGCACGTGGAAGAAGTTCCCTCCATTTTCTTTATACTTCCAGCAGGTTGCCTCTCCTTTTTTGTATTTTTGGAATCATTTAGCTGGTGCCAAATACCAATTATATAATATTTAACATTTGATTTCCTTTAGTGATTCCCTTTGCAACAGTGCATCAACATTTTCCAGAACATCTCCCCCCTGGGATAAGAGCCCTGGGTATGAAAAGCTAACTGTGACACATGGCTGCATTCTTTCTCTCCCCCCCCTCCCTCCCTCCCTCCCTCCCTCCCTCTCTCCCTCTCTTTCATGTAGAATGTGATATACTCAAGTACAACAAAGAAGAATGTACATTACATTTTGGGTCATACCTTAAACCCCCTAACCAACAAAGCCCATGCCATTCTGACTGGGGTATTCTGGGAGTTGCAGTGCAAAATAATAATAATAATAATAATAATAATTATTATTATTATTATTATTATTATTATTATTATTATTCCATATTCAGGTCTCCTGGCCAAGATTACAATTAGAACTGTGTGATGGAAGAGCAGATATGTAGGACCATTTCACACTACACAACTGTATTCCTATGATTCCACTTGGCAACATCATGCAGAATCCAGAGATTCTGGTTTCCACAGGATATAGATTAGGATTCCACAGGATGCAGCCATCATAGGACCTTTCTGCACTAAAGTATTATAGTGCTATTATTCCACTTTCAACATCCTGTGGAATTCAGTTTACTCAGTCCAAAGAGCTCTCTGGCTGAAAATTCTCAATGCCCCTCCCTAAACTGCAAACTCCAGGATTCCATAGGATGGTGATGTTGGAATAATAGCACTATAACAGTGTAGTGTGGAAAGGCCCACAGTTAACATGGAATAATAGTTCTATAACCATGTAGTGTGAAAAGGCCCATAATCACAGGCCCAACCTAGCCTCTCATCACATCTCTACCACCTGAGCCATCTTTCTCTCTTTTTGAGGCCAAAAATCTAAAAGCAGAGAGACTTTTCTATATGCATAGTCTTTCCAGACAAACTGGTCCCACTGTCTTCATTACAGCTTAGTCCATAATGAGCCAATTCAAGATAGCATCATTTTATTCTTACTTTTTTTTTTTTTAATATCCTGGTGCTGAATCTCAATTGTGTTAAAAGCTGGGCCCTGTTTTGAGACAAATCAAACTAATAATATCTTTCAGCTGTGAATCCAGTTAAATGTCTGGAATCAGGTTTCAAACCAAGCAAATATTAGAGCAAGCAGGAAGAGACATTTGCCTCTACAAACAATTGTTGTGCCATTTGTTCTACGTTAACAAAACCTGGTTGGTTAATAGTTGGACAAAGATCAAAAATAATGGTCAATTCAGTAAGGCTTTCAGGAGAAGTAAACAAGCAAGTAAACAAATAAACAAGCTGACACTTAGAAACATCATTCAAAACAGCATGGAGTAGAAGAGCATGAAGTCAGTGCATTGCAACACACTGTTAATGTAGCTGCTGAGTCACTTGGGAGTTCTTGATTATGTTTGATAAATTCATTGGCAGGAAATCATAATTAAGAGTAAGCAATCCTAATTTGTTTGTTAAAACACATTTTTAATGGTCAAAGTTAAACATGCAACACATGTCACTTCAAGTTCTATTTGTCTGTAAATTTAATAATAAGTGAGTGATATTCCCATCCAATCAGGATCACAACCATGGCTAACAGAAAGAGGGGCTTAACCATTTCCTCCTCTGTTATAGTCCTGATAGCACCACTCTCGAACCTTCTGTTAAACCCAGAACAAAGATGGAAAAATCAATGGGTACCCCATACAGAATCTCCTCCTGATACAGATTTGACAATGCTGTGAACGGGGGGCAAAGAATAGCTGAGGAGATTGTTGCCGTGGCCTCTACTCTGGGTTAGAAGCATGTTCCTCCCATCAGACCTAATAGATTTTCTCTTCAAAATAAAAATGGACAGAATAAGCATATATTTTAAAAACGTATTTATCATGCATAACACAGTCTAGAGCTGGACTGCTAATCAGAGCAAGTCAACTCTGTAACAAGTTTCCAGTTGCCTGAAAGTGAGCAAACAGCAAAGTTTTGCATGAGGCTGCTCTAAAATGGTGTAGATTTGTGGGCCCTGAGTTGTCTTCCTAACTTTAATGCAGAGCTTTCCAAACTTTTGATGTTGGTGACATACTTTTTTAGACATGCATCATTTCGCAACACAGTAATTCAGTTTTACTAGCAAACCGAAGGTTAAGCTAACTCCTTAGAAGAGATACAGACACATACATAAATTGCAATAACAAAATGTATGAGGACACAGCATATCTATGAAGACCTTTCATATATTTTAAAAATATATGATTTATAAATAACAACATACATTTCCAAGATTGTAGACAACACACCTACACACTTCATGTGACACTCTTAACGTGTTGTGGCACAGCATTTGGAAAGCCCTGCTTTAACGTTAACTTACTTGAGGTTGCTTACCTTAAGGTTTTTAATTTTTATTTTGGGCTTTTCGACACCCACATCCATCCACACCCATACCCACACTTTCTTTTTGCTTAGGCGCTGTATGACATAACTAATATAGTTGGACTGTGTGCTTTTTATGTCTCTCTGGTTTGGATTACCTTTTTTTCTCTTAACAGCAACAGTGGATGGGGCAAATGTTGCAGAAGTTTGTGATATATTCATACCTGTAGATCCTTGTTTTGTTTTCAAGATCCAGGTGATGTTGCTGTTATCCTGCAGTATTTGCTGGGAATTCCTGGAAGAAGTCACAACTTTTTGTGCCCATGAATAGCAAGAGTGTCTTTTTCCCCTGTTTCATTGTGTCCCAGAAATGTTTGAGAGAAAACCTGTACCATTTCTGCTCCAGCCAGTGCTGAAAAGGAACAGGAGATGAAGGTCCCTGGATGGGATGTAGAGGCAACACTGTCATCAAGTGCTTGGGATGATCGGTACCAGCATGTTTCATATTTTCTGTCAATGTGGACCTGTGCCCTCACTTCAGTTTAGCAAACTCCTATCAAGGTTGCTTTTTCTTTTCTTCTCTGAACATCTTTTTTCATCGTATTGTTAGTTTGAGGAGCCTGGAATGTTATTCTTAAGACGCACAGATCTTTTAAATTTAAAACAAATATTTTAAACAACATTGAAACAAAGAAAGGAAAAGAGTGCCAAAGAGCCATTCCTGACTGGTCTTAAGAAGCATGAGATAAGCTATACTTTATAACTTATAAGCTATAAGATCTAGTTGGGTTTAATTGGCTGTTGTTACCTCCACAACTATTTGTGGATGCCTGGAATTGCCAGAAAATAATCCAGGACAATGAAAATATTGTTTCAGTATGTATGTATGTATGTATGTATGTATTTATTTATTTATTTATTTATTTATTTAAAAAGAAAGAAACAGCAACCCAAGAGCTACAGCATTTGAAGATTGTAGCCTTCAAATACATTTACCCATCTAGAGAAGCCCTAACAGTCAGGGTTTCTTTTTTAAAAAGAAGAATGTGTTTGGAGAGGGCAAAGGCAGATGAAATAGTTACTCACTCATAGAATCAAGGAATCATAGAGCTGAAATAGACCACAGGGGCCATTGAGTCTAACCCCCTGCAATGCAGGAACACCCATTCCCAACAGATGGCCATCCAGCCTCTGCTTAAAAACTTCCAAAGAAAGAGAATCTACCACACTCCAAGGCAGCATATTCCACTGCTGGACAGCTCTGACCATTAAGAAGTTCTTGCACTTCAAATAGAATCTCCTTTCCTGCAACTTGAATCCATTGCTCCTTGTCCTAGTCTCTGGAACAGCAGAAAACAAGCCTGCTTCCTCCTCTACATGACATCCCTTCAAATATTTAAACATGGCTATCATGTCCCCTCTTAACCTTCTCTTCTACAGACTAGATATACCCAGCTCCCTAAGCTGTTCCTCATATGACATGGCTTCCAGACCCTTCACCATTTTGGTCGCCCTCCTCTGGACACATTCCAGCTTGTCGATATCCTTCTTGAACTGAGGTGCCTGGAACTGTACACAATATTCCAAATGAGGCCTAACCAATGCAGAATAGAGTGGTACCATTACCTCCCTTGACACCATACTCCTATTGATACCACCAAGAATCGCGTTGGCTTTCTTGGCTGCTGCATCACACTGCTGACTCATGTTCAGCTTGTGATCTACCAAGACTCCTAGATCCCTTTCACCCGTACTGCTATCCAACCATGTGTCCCCCATCCTATATTTGTACATTCCATTTTTTCTGCCTAAGTGTAGGACTTTACATTTATCTCTGTTGAAATTCATTTTGTTAGCTTTGGCCCAGCTCTCCAATCTGTCAAGGTCATTTTGAAATTTTATCCTGTCCTCTGGGGTATTAGCAACCTCTCCCAATTTGGTGTCATCTGCAAATTTGATCAGCATGCCCTCCACTCCTTCATCCAAGTCATCGATAAAAATGTTGAGTAGCACTGAGCCCAGGACAGAACCCTGTGGCACCCCAGTAGTCACTTCTCTCTAGGATGAAAAGCAGCCATTGGTGAACACCCTTTGGGTTTGGTTGGTCAACCAATTACCAATCCACTTAACAGCAGCCCTGTCCAGCCACATTTTACTAGCTTCTTTGCAAGAATGGCCCTTTCCACACCGGGCTATTAAAACAGTGCAGAGCGACCTCCGACAGAGGTCTTCAGCACCGTGGAGTGGACTGGGGCGGACTACTTTTTGTAGTTCCGCACCTCAGTCCGGTTTGGAACGACTGGAACTGGTCGTGCAGCGTGCTTTTTAAAAACCTCTTTTAAGAGGTTTTTCAAAAGCATGGAGCATGTGACCCTGTGTTGCTCCATCACCGCGCTCTGGTGCAGATTTGCAGTTGTGCAGTAGTGCATGCCTGCAGATCTGTCGGGGACGGGCTTTAGGCTGGCGAGCTTCTCCGGTTAGTGGAGAGCCTCCACCAACCGGAAGCCACCATTTTGGACACCGGAGCAGTGCGGAGCGACGAGCTCGCACTGCTCCTCATCCTGACGGACTCGCCCGGATGCTGAAGAAATCTGGTGAGTCCCGTTTTTGTGCAGTTCCTTTCCCACGTGCGGAAAGGACCAGTGTCATGGGGAACTTTGTCAAAGGCCTTACTGAGGGCAAGATATGCTATGTCCAGAGCATTCCCTTCATCTATCAAGCTTGTAACCCTATCATAAAAAGAAATAAGATTAGTCTGGCGTGACTTATTTCTGAGAAATCCATGTTGACTTTTAGTGATTACGGCATTGCTTTCTAAGTAATTACAAACTGACTGCTTAATGATCTGTTCTAGGATCTTTCCTGGTATTGATGTCAGGATGACCGGGTGATAATTATTTGGGTCCTCTTTTTTCCCCTTCTTGAAGATGGGGATGACATTTGCCCTCCTCCAGTCTACTGGGATTTCTCCTGTTCTCCAAGATTATTGCAAGTGGTTCAGAAATGACTTCTGCCAGTTCTTTTAATATCCTTGGATGTAATTCATCTGGCCCTGGAGACTTGAATTCATCTAGTTTAGCCAGATATTCCTGTACTACTTCTCTACTTATTCTGTGCTGCATTTCCCCCACTTTCTCACTTGCTCCCCATCCCCCAGGTTGAGTACTTCTATCCTTTTGGGAGAAAATTGAGGCAAAGAAGGTATTGAGTAGTTCTGCCTTCTCTCTTCCCTCCATTATGAATTGGCCATGTTCTTCATGCAGCAAATTCATCATTTCCTTGTTTTTCCTTTTGCTGTGGACATATCTAAAAAAACCCTTTTTATTGTTTTTAATGTCTCTGGAAAGCCTGAGGTAATTCTGTGTTTTAGCTTTTCTGACCTTCTCCCTGTATATCCTGGCTATTTGCTTGAATTCCTCTTTGGTGGTTTCACCATTTTTCCATTTCTTGTACATGTTTCTCTTAACACTTAGCTCAGCTGAGAGTTCTTTAGTCAACCATTCCGGTGTCTTTAGGAACCAGCCATTTTTTCCTCCTTATTGGCACAGTTTTCAATTGTGCCTTCAGTATCTCACTTTTAAGAAATTCCCATCTGTCATGAACTCCTTTCGCTTTCAGTATTCTTTACTACGGGATTTCAGCAAGTAACTCCCTAAGTTTAGAGAAATCAGCTTTCTTAAATTTAGGATGCATGTCTGGCTACACTTGGCTTCTCCTTCCCACTGAATGACAAACTCCAAAAGAGCATGGTCACTCTCCCCTAAGGATCCCACCACCTCCACCTCATCAACTAGGTCATCCCTGTTGGTCAGGATCAGATCTAAAATAGCCGATCCCCTTGTTGCCTCTTTCTCCCACCTTCTGGGACCATGAAATTGTCTGCAAGGCAAGCAGTTGGACCTTGCGGTCTTGGCAAAGTTTGACTGCCAACAAATATCAGGATAATTGAAATTTCCCATTAACATTGCATCTCTCCTTTTTGAATGTGTGGTCATCTGCTTCAGGAAGGCTTCATCCAAGTCCTCAGACTGACCCGGAGGCCTGTAGCAAACCCCTACACTGTGGCTCTCACTTGCCAGATATTGCCCTCCTCTCACAAGGGTTTTGCACACAATAGTATACCAAACTAGGAAAAGCCAGTCCTTAAATGGGGATAAAAATTAGGTGAACAAGGGATACTATTCTTTACTGAAAGGAATTCTGTATTGCAGGAATGAAGGTAATGGTCTTCTAATGAGAACAGAGAGAACCTAAATACCCTAAAGGCACCAGATCCTTTCTGTTTTTGAAAGCTAAGCAGAGTCAGTCCTGGTTACTACTTAGATAAGAGACTGTCAATTAATACAGGGTGCTGTTTTTCAGAGGAAGTCAATGGCAAGCTATCTCTGAGTATTCCTGGCCTGAGAAAACCCTATGGAATCCATGGGGTCACCATAAGTCAACAGGCAACTTGAAGGCACATATACATGTGCACATACACAATGAGAACACAGGCTGAAGATTTGTGATTTTATTGATATGAGTAGATCCTACACTGATGGAGATCACAACTGTTCAGTATCAATGTCCTGTTTGCAATTGCTATGGTCAATTCCTTACCTGGTTATCAAACTTTAAGGGATGATCCTGTCTGTGTTCAGTTGGACTGGTGCTTGAATGGTAAATATGCAGGCTGGTGTCAGGGTCCTACATGAAACCTTAAAAGATTGGTAGAACCTTTCAGAACTTATATTCTGTTTGTTTAGCTTCTGACAGCCCAATCATATTCAGTCAATCATAAGGCTTCCCTGTAGCAGTAATACAAATTAACATGATGTCCATAGGGCCAGAGGGAAACATATTGGTTTGCCTTCACCCCCATCATAACTTATAAGGAGCAGTAATTTGGGTGGCAGTAGTATGGATGCTTCTTCACTCCCAGTAAGACTTGTAGGGGCACAGAGTGGTGGTAGTGGGACCACATGTGGCTGTACTGTCAGGAGTGCTACATTTTGAGCCAGAAGTGCTGAGGCAACCAGGAGGAACCAACCACAGCACCATTGACACAGAGGCAGCCCCAGAGATGGAAGAGAGGTAATTTGAGACATCACAGAAAACGATCTGGGGTGAGAGTAGATCCCAGATGTTATTTGTCTTCAGACTTTGGGAAGAAACTGGCATACATACACACAGACTCACAGACTTATACACACACACAATTCATATTTTCATAATTTCAGGTTAACATTATTGCTAATTAGCTCTCATCCTTACATCCCACTGAGGAGGTAACAATAATTATTGGGAACACAAATTATTTTCCTTGATTCTTAAGAAGAAAGAGATTGCAGTAAATTTTGTAGAAAGTAGTTAAAATAATGCTAATAAATAAAATGTTAAACACCTGACACAAAGCTACTTAGCTCCTGATTAGTAGTCTGCTGACAGGAAATAATTTGCAAGAGTTAAATAAGTATGCATTAAGCAAATAAGCCTCTTATTCTAGGGAAACTACTAACAGGATTGGGATAAACCTTCTATGCCTATTTCTGACTGGTGATTTCAACTGGCGAAGTGTGACCGATTGGATTTCTCTCTGCATATTATTATCTTTATTTACCTAAAGCCAGAACTGGTAAGCACAGAATCAGTTTTCTGAAGATCAAGAGATCTCCCTGTATCCATGATAAGAATTATACCAATTGGGTGGTGGAGGCTGTAAATAATTCTTTGAAAGAGGGCCACATTTTATTCTCCTTAAAAGAAGCAACTGTAAGACCTTGGTTGGTCTTCATTGGACCCTACCTCTCTAGGTAACTATCAGCCAGTCTCTAATCTCCCTTTTCTGCGTAAGGTCCTAGAGTGAGCACTGGCTGTCACAAGAATGAGTTTCATTGCCTAGCAGGTTGGTCCAAATTAGCAAAGCAACATGAGCAAGGAGTATAGAAAAAGGCAAGGTTTATTTCTGCAGCAGAAATAGGTACACACTTTGTGGAGGTCCAAAGTGGGGGAAAAGTTTTCTAGCTCCCTTTCTCACCTATGTGTTACAACACAGGATGGAGTCAAGGCTTATCTGTTAGTCTACATGACCCTTCCAGTTCTAGGGAATGGAAATCTCAAGGCTCTGAGTGCAGCTTGGAAAAAATGGATTTCTAACAGTTAGAGTGAAAGTTTCATTATTATTATTATTTTCATCACAGTGGCAGCACATGAAATTGATTACCTGAACTCACTTCAGTCTGGGTTTAGGGCTAGCTATGGGACAGATACAGGCTTGGTCTCTTTTGTGGATGACCTACACCAGGAGTTGGACAGGGATGTGTGTCCCTTTTGTCCTCCTGGATCTTTCAGCAGCATTTGATTCCATGGCCCTTTTTGCACGCCACTCCTGTTGCGAAATGGCCTCGGGAGCTTCATGTGATTGTGAGGATTGTTTCACATGACATCCTGGCAATCGTGTGATGCTCCTGAGGCCAGTAAGCGGTGATCATGCATTATATCATTTTCAACTTGTTGCCAAAAATGATGCATGATTGCATGTTGCTCCCGGGCCCCACACACATTTACCTTGTATGCGGAGTCTCCAGACGCACGGCCATCATGTTTCCTCCCCCAGCACAGGGTAGGAAAATACCTGACTGCACTGCAGAAGAAAGGGGCAGAGCCCTCACACTTCCTTCTAGCCAGCACAGAGCTGGTGTGGAGGGGAAGCAGAGGGGACGCAAATGCCTCTTGGAAGAGGCTTCTCACGTGATCCCCTTGCAACGCCAGCAGCACCAGGTAGGGTGTGAAAAGGGCCAATGATCCATGACTATGACTATGGTATCCTTCTGGCAGGTTTGGTTGATATGGGACTTGGAAGCATTGCCCTTTAAGTAGTTCTAATCTTTCTTGTTTGAACATTCCTGGAGAGTTGTACTGGGGAACTGTTGTTCAAGCCTTTTGGTCAGGCCTGTGGGGTTCCACAGGGGTCACTACATTCCCCTATGCTTTTTAACAGCTACATGAAGCTACTAGAAGAGGTCATCCAGAGCTTGGGAGCTGGGTGCAATCAGTATGCTGATAATACCCAGCACTATCTGTCCTTTATGACTGATGCCAAGGAGGGTGTGGTAGTACAGGATCATTGTTTGGATGCAATAAAAGACTGGATGCAAGTGTACAGATTGAGGCTTAATCTAGACAAGATGGAAGTGCTACTGGTCAGTAGGAAAATCAACCTGGGACTGGGATTGCAACCTATTCTGAAAAATCAGGTTCATGGCTTGAGGGTGCTCTTGGACACAGTGCTGCTTCTTGTAAGCCAAGTTTCTGCAGTGGACAGGAACATCTTTGCTCAGCTTCTGCTGATGCTCCAGGTGCACCTTTTCCTGGGGAAGGAAAATCTGGCCACAGTGGTTCATGCCTTAGTTACCTTTCAGTTAGACTACTGCAATGTGTACTACATGAGGTTGGCCTTGAAAATAGTTCAGAAGCTTCAGCTAGAGCACAGTGCAGCAGCCAGGCCAGTGTCAAGTAAGTTAGGCTGGCTCATCTCTTTAAAACTACAAGCAGGCAGCTAAATCAGCAATGTTCCGCATGTCATTCAGTGTTTGAAATTGTATTTTAATGTATTTTAAATATTTATATCTCTATATTGTTTTATTGGGTTTTCATCTGTTTATCACCCTGGGAGCCCTTGAGGACTGGGAAATACAGAAATACTATGAATGAATGAATGAATGAATGAATGAATGAATGAATGAATGAATGCTGGAATAAACTGGAATAAACTAAAGGCCTACCAATTCTATTTCCACAATGGTCAGTCAGATGTAAATTTGTGCACTTTTCCTAAATTTGGATACAGATCCCTAACTAGGTGGCTCATTGATCTCTATGTTATTCAGATACCTGCTGGGCAAAATTCCATTCCTTCTTTCTGTTTGTGTGGAGACTCAGATGAGGTCAGAAGAGGAAAGACACAGCTGGAAATTCTAGTAAATATTAATACATCCCTATCCAAGTTACCAGAGGGACTAACTGTGAGTAGCATAGGAGCTACGCTTAGATGCAATCGGAATATTGCATTTATTCTGGTGCTTTGAGGATTTTCTTTTGGATGTAGCTGCGGTTCACAATATGTTGTAACTTTAAGCTGATTCACAGAAAAATGATTTTCTGCTTAATTACAAATTATAGTTGCCAAGATCACTTCATTTTAAGATTATGAAGGTGACTGTGTCCTGAGGTTAAGTCTTCTGTGCAGGTGCCAAGACTGCACAGTCTACTGATAAGGAAATCCTAGATCTGGGATTAAAGCTGAGCTCAACATCTCTGAAACCAGATCTCTTTCGCTCTGGGAAAAGTGGGAGGGGGGTAAGTTCAAGAGCCACCAGAACTGCTGGCAGAGCATAAATCTCTGATCCAAGGATGGCTGCTCTTTTTTCCTTGCTGCATGGTACCCTGGTCTCCCTATCCACTGATTGGCTTTGGGGCTGTACCCTGACACCATTAAGTTGAGATTTCTTATATAGGAGGAGGTCATTGCACAAGATGATACTGGGTATCTCCTTCTGCAACAACTGAAGCTGGAGTGTATGTCACCAGTACAATTCTGGTGCATCATTACTGGTCATGCCAAATATGTCTCTCTGAATTTTCTGAGTTGTCAAAATGCAGTCTTACATTTTGGCTAGTTGTAACCAGAAGTCCAAGGCCATCAGTGATCTTTAACTTGGGGAAATTAAGCTCAATCCCCTGAAGCCAAGAAGGAGGTAGGCTTTTGCAGGCCATCCTTTTTGCATTCAAAGAGCACAGCAGAGAGTGCTCAGAGAGGCAGACTTTGTGGTGGGGGCTGTAAAACAGCCCAATAAGGACTCTTTGGCCACACAACATTGATTTTATTGAGGGAAGAAGAAAAGAAAGAAGAATGCAATGGAGCATCCTAGAAAAAGGCATGGTTGGCTAGTTGGTACGCTAAACAGGACAACCCTAGTATTTTGTTTCATTTGCAACTTGCTTTTGTTCTTTGCTATGATGAGGTATTTTGCAGAATTTCATACCAACAGGAAATTTTTCTTTTCAATTCCCAAAGGAAGTTTTTGAAGCACCCAATGTGTGTCTTTATGCCTCATCCTTAATAAAAGTTTCCAGCCATGTGCTGGTCTAGAGCTGCTAGAGGGAAGAAATCTGTTCATGAATAGTTTTAAGGGTTCCTGGTAGCCCTTGTCTAATCATTTTTAATTGCCTGAAATAGGCTTTTAGGAACGTGAAAAGAATATTGCTTTCAATGACAATATTTCCCCTTTGACTCCGATAAATACTTCTGGAGTTTCCCTTATCAGTACTTGCCACAGACTAGAAATCATAACATGGAGGTAGAAGGCATTGTTTTATTTTGTTTTTGTTCCATTTTTGTTAACTAACCTAGGCTGAGGGCTTTATCACATGAGGCAAGTAATTCACACGTACAGAAGGATAATAGCATTCTTGGGTGGGACTTGTCACATTAATCCTTTAACAACCTCCTTTGTAAAAGAAATGCTTTCCAAATAATCTCCAGTCTCTGGAGAATAACAGAAGAGGAATGAAGTCATGTAGTAAGTCCTAGCCAAAGACATTATTATCTTGCTGTGAGTACAATATACCTGACTCATGTGATGATACTCATAGTCAGAATTTTCTATTTACTGTACAGTTCTATTGCTTGGTATTGTGCAGCAATTCTTCCGTGGGGAAAAAAAATCTAGGTGTGTACCTATAGGGAAGAGACAAAATGAGGACAATGAATTCTATCCCCCCTAAGAAATTTTCCTTCAGTTCCTAAATTTCTAGCCTTGCCAAAGGTGAGATGCTGAAAATCATTCACGCTTAGAACTCTTACATTTGCTGTGTGTTGCATTCCCTTGGTAACTTTGCCTCCCTCTTTTCTTTGGATGCCTATAAACAGTATTCCTAAATGTTCAACTGAAGTTATTGCAGTGCAGACATTTCACAATTGAAGAAAATTTTATTTGGTAGGGAGGAGGGCAGAATTCTTTCAAGAGTGCAATGCCTCTCATTTTGTCTCTCTGCAACCTTGTTAACTCCTTGCCTGGATTGTAGCTTTTCAGGGGGAAAAGGCCTAGACTAGCTTTATTGCTCATATGCTATTTTATGTGTGCAGAAAGTGGTCATTTGAGTGTGTGTATCTGTATGTAAAGAAGAGACAGAAAGAGCATATACGCGAACATATACAGCTGCACCATTTCCTTACCTGCAGCCTGGAATAGGACAATTCGAAAAAACTTCTAAAGCAGCCCAGTTCTGTTGACTGTATAAAATGGCCCTGTGACAGCACAATATTGGCTCTGATGGGGCAAAAGTGACTGTCTGCTCCCTCTTTTCCTCCTCCCCCTTTTGGTCACCATGGCAGCTTCCTAAATTCTGTGCTAGACAGACAATGGGGTACTCTGTTAAAGACAGTTGCAAAAGTGGTCATATGTCCTGCATTACAAATCTGTTTGAAGGGCTCCATAGTGGGAGACTGTTTAAAAGATAGAGAACCATAGGCAGACTGACCAAGGGGTGGGAAGTTTCCCATCAACAGTCAGTGTCTGCACAACAGACTCATCAGACACATAGGCCACAGTCTCCTTCACTAGACCGTTGCACTTCTCTTTAAATTATAATAATGTCTAAATATGAACATATGCTTAACCTAAAAAACAGCCTATGGAAATACTCTTGCATGCCTATGTCTTCTCTTTCCAGTTATGCATTTCTTTCCCCCTTTTCTCTTTTGTGACCATGTGCAAGTGGCCAACTTGCCAGGTATGTACCTACACTGAAATAATAATAGACCGACTGCATGATTATTAATGGTCCTTCAGGCCCTCAAATTTGCCATAAAAAGGACAAGAGACCTATTTGTATGATCTGATTTCCCTGAATATATTCCCTCTGAACTGCTGGTGGCACATCAACACGTGTGCATGTGGACCTGAAATTTTTGCAGTTCTCTTTTGCTATTACTCTGCTAAGAGGATTTAGTCCAAAGTTGTAGCATGCCCTAAGTTAAATTACTTCCTTACTACATTTATAGTCTATTTTCCCCCCAAAGAGCTGAAGGCAGCAGACATGATTCCACTCACTTCTATTTTATCCTTCCGATTGAGCTCTGTAAGATAGTTAGGCTGAAAGAGAACCAAGGGCCAAGGTCACCCAGATGTCCTCCATTTGGTGTTATCCAAACAAAATGGGAAAAGGTAACAGATATGACCATTGCATAGGTGACAGTGACATCACTCTCCAATGCTTAATCTTTATACAGCCAAAATCCATACATAACGAGGAGTTTCCATCAAGCTTGACAAAATTCCTACTGAGATCTTGCATAGAAAGATGTAGCTATGGAGACGTAGCTACTTCTCCAAAACCTAAATTTTAAACGGTGCAACCTTTTCTCAACAAAGACCTATCTCCCTGTCATAGCATTCCCAGATACAGGAAGAGGACTGGACATGTCATTGCTCATTCCTCTGTTTTCCAGCAATTTGGAAATGCCCATGTTGAGGTGGGGAGACCTGTGCAGCTTGGAGGTAGTGGGGGGGGACAGCTTTTGGTTGTTATAATGTTGCACTGACTGTAAAAGTGAATTGGAATATTGTTAAGTTAGACATAAGACATCATAGTTGCTGAAGAAGATGCCAGTCCCCATTTTTTTTCCAGAATAATGTTTTAAGGGGAAAAAAATAAGCCCAGATATTAATACACCCCAATAAAGACTGCATTGGAAAAATCCAGCATTTTCTTTCACATGTCTTTATTGCTGTTAGGGCAATTGCGGTTTAGATAGGACAGAGCTTCCTGCATGTGAAACCCTTCCCTTTCATCTTTTTTTCATCTAAAGTCTTCCCATTTTCTCTTCCTATGCATGGTCATACATACCATTTGTGTATCCAAGTAACTAGGCCCTATGACTGGGAAAGTTCCTTGGGCCATGGGTCATATAAAGACTACCCCCTTCTCGATCTCTTCCAATTTCTACTCTGATTCCATTTCCTCTCCTGTCCTTCAGCCATGCTTTACTTCTCTATCAACAAGATAGTGGTTTAAAAATGAAGTTCTTTCCTTTCACTAATCTTTTCATTAGTGAGTTAAGATGTAGGCTCTCCTTGCATATGTACAATCCATTAGGAAACTTTTTCTAAGTTTGTAACCTGAAACTGCCTGCCTTTTTTTATTTCCAATCAGTTTCAGTTTAGAAAAGTAACTGAGATTGAGGCATGCTTATCTGTCACTCTGGCTGATTTTTAGCTTTCAGAGAGTTAACACCCTGGGAAACTCTAATTCCCAATAGATTGAACATGCTACATGATCACAGAACACTGATTTGGGAGGACTGGAATATAGTGTTCCAAAAAAAGACATAACTGAGGAAAATTAAGGTTCTTTGTCTAGCTCCAATGAGCAATGGAAATGATCCTTGAACCAGAAACACACTCAAAAAGTAAAGAAAAATTAATGTTTATTGAAATGATAGACAAGATGATGAAAAGAAGAAAAAAAGGGGGAAACAGTAGATAATATAAAATAAGTGGCAGTAAGAACAATAAGGGTCACAGCATAACAATGTGAGCAATTATAATGTGGCTAGAAAACTACACATTGGCTGAAGCATTAAAACATAATAATTAAAGCTGTTACACAGTGCCTTGCAAAAAAAAAAAAATGCTGTGATAAAATGGTAAATGACATAGGCCTATGTTCAACATCACCTACTAGGTAACAAAAGCCATTTCTGCAGCATACCTCAATATCAGATAGTTCCGTGTTCATCATAGCATTGCAATTTCTGAGTCGGAATCGGTATTAAAACCCTGTTTTCTGAAGGCCTCTGGCGTCAGAAGATGAGCACCACCATTGAAATCAGTGTGTCTTCCGTAGCACAGTGTTCCTGGCCACTATCCATCCCTGCCTTTCCCTGCCCTATCCTCACCCCACAGCTCCTGATTGGTTGTTATTTATTTTTATTTTTTTTTGTTGGAACCCGTGCTATCATTAGCATGGTGGGCTGGGCTAACTAGATCACGTCAACGCCCCCAAAGCAACTGTGTCAACAGAGCTTCCTCTCCACAGCTAGTAACATCAGAAAAGATGACAATCACCATCAGTACTTGTCAAGTTCGTGTCACTGCAGGTCTGCCATTGTCCCCACTGTTTTGCCTTGCAATGGAGCTGGAGCTTGTACAGCAGCTTGGCATACTAGCTATGTGGCTGTATATGAGGAACATCCATGCTTTCTGGGTCTTGTTAGAGAGAGCATGACAGCAGTGGCAAGCGAGGCAAGCCATCTTGGTGGTCACCAGCAGCCACAAGCAAACAGCCAGTGGCATCGCTACTGCTGTTTCCCTTTCCCAGTGAGCCTGCTAAGTGCCCATGTGTACTCACTGGCTATACCATGCGATCATGCTAATGGTAATAAAGGGATTTTTTTTAAAAAATTAAAATTTGAATGGGATGTGCAAAATGACCATGCTACGGTGGTCGGTATCAAGCTTAACACACATGTGCTCCTTGGTCCTTTTATCCCTCTGTGTTCACTGCTGACACAACAGAAGAAGCCAGCCAGCTGCTGGACAGAGATTGCCCTGGGAGTCACTGAGGAATGCCCACAGCCCACCTACTGCTGGATGGGAGATGAGAGAAAGCCGCATGGAGGAACTGCAGTTGCCCAGCTAACAAAAATTTTGTGGGAAAGAGAGGTCATTAATGGTTTCTCCCCATCAATGAAAAAGAACTGATTAGCCACGCTTGGGGACGGGATAGCAGCTGGCAAGTGATGACATCATGTGGTAAGACAGCAACTTGTGGCTGGAGAGGGTTGGGCACTCCCTGGAGAAAGGGTCTAAGTAAGACCTCCTGGTCTGTTGCCCCCAAATCTACTTTTAACAGCCAGCAGCCTCATTGAGCAATAGAGGTCTGTTCTGCTGGCAATTGGGATACTGCAGGATGCTGCAAGATGATGTTTCGGTTTCAAGTTCCCTTCTGCCAGTGAGTGAGCGTTTGACAAAACAGGACCCTATTGCAATTCCTCATTGCCCCCTTGCTCACTGGCAAGAAGGGGCTGGAAATTTCATTGTCCTACATTCCAGTTGCCAGCAGAACAGTCCTCTATTTCTTGGTACAACTTCTGGCAGCTAAGGTTAAGTTTGGGCAAAGGTATTAGTGAATGTAGAGTAGTTACAAATCTGTAACTCTAGGTTACAAATCCATAACAGCAATACAGGATGCCAGTCATAGCAATAAGGCATAATAATGGCAACTAGTACATAAGAAAATTAGAACAAATATCAAACATTAAATTCAGCTTGATCAAACATCCACTCTAGTCTAGCAAACCTAAGCATTTTTAATTCACAGCTATTAAAGAGATTCACATCTCCTGCTCCTGTAGACAATTCAGTATTTTGAAATGGTTCCTAAAGTTCAGAAGAATGTTCTTAACATTCTAAAAAGTGCTTAAAAGATTCCCTAGGCAAAAGCTTTCAAAATGTTCAAAAATCAGCCCCAAACAAAACTTAGACAGAAAACAGCTTTTCTATAAAGATGCAAGCATGTTTCAACCTTTAAGAAAAGCTGAAATAAACCAGCAAAAAATGATAATAGCTAAAGGCATTTGGGAGCAAGTGGCCTCTCTCTCATGATCTTGAGAGAGAAAAGGCCAGAAGCCTTCTGCTAAAACAGCTTGAAACATCAAGAACTTAATCAGAAATCTCTCAACATCCTGCAGCTACAACATAGAAAACTGTTTGGGCCTGCTAACTCCAAAACTTTTGTATACGGTAGTTGGGTATTACACCATTCTTATTAAAATAAATACATCTGTCATCCAACTTTCATACCCTCCAGCATTTCAAAGGTGAAAACTGAGACATGTGTGGCCATACAACATCAGAATGTGGTCAAGATGGTAAAAGTTATTGGTGAGGAAGAACATAGAAGCTGGGAGAGGATGCAGCAGTTTGCTTTCTCTGGGAAGGACAAGATTCCACACACCCTCTTCAATCCTTGCCTCTCCCCCTGCAGAGTTAATCGAGTGCAAACTACATTTCTCTCTCCACATTCATGGGTTGATTCTTGCCAATTTGATTATGTGTGTAGTGCCCATGCTTACCCCCTCCCATCCCCCTCCTCCTATTCTCTTGTGTTTTGCTGCTGTGGAGAAAGAAGGCAAGCGTGCCGAGGCAAAAAGTAAGGCAATGGGGGCGGGGGAGGGAGATGTGTGCGTGCTTTCTTTGTGCTTCTGGAGCTCTCCTCTCCCATTCCATTGCCTCTGCTCCTGCACTGAGAAATAGCACCAAGGCAAAATGTAAGGAAATGGGGGCGGGGAGAAACACAGGCACATGCTTTCCTCAACACCTTCAGAGTTGTCCCCTCCTATTCCCTTGCCTCTGCCCTGATGCTCAGAACTCGCACTGAGGAAAATGGGAAGGCAATGAGGGGTGGGAAAAATGTGCACACATGCTTTCTTTGTGCCTTCCAGAGCTCCCCAATCCCATTCCATTGCCTCTGCTTCTGCACTGAGAAATTGCACGGAGGCAAAAAGTAAGGAAATGGGGGAGAGGAGACACAGGCATGTGCTTTCCTTAACTCCTTCCACACTCTCTTCTCCCATTCCCTTGACTCTGCCCCAGCGCTGAAAACTTGTACTGAGACAAAAGGTAAGGCAATGGGAGGGTAGAAGACACATGGGCATGCTTTGCTTCAGCACTCTGTAGCTCTCCCTTCCCATTCCCTTGCCCATGCTCCAGCAGTGAGAACTCACGTTGAGGCAAAAGGTCAGTCAATGGAGAGGGCACACACGCTCTTTCCCTCTCCCCTCCAGAACTCCTCCCTCTCACTTCCTTGCCTCTGGCTTGGACATGGAGAAGGCAGTCTCCCATGCCAGAGACCCAGAAAAGAATGGGAGGCAGATTGTGTGTGTGTGTGTGTGGGGGGGAGTTATTCACAATTTTTCTACAAAAATTGTAGAATCCCAAACCCTCACAAATGTGGAGGGGCCACTGTACTTTTGCATTTTGAACTCAGTTTCCAGCAACTGAATTAAGCTAAGGATAAAGGGGGAAAGTGAGAAGAGGAAAAGGAAACTGGGACATTTTAAAAGAAGCTTAAAAAGTGGGATGACAGAGAACTATCCACACCACATCAGGACAATTAGCAGCAGGGTGAAACAAAGTGCAACACCGATCAGAGACACATAGTTAGATCAGCCTGATTTAAAAATATAAAGTAACAATAATTTAACATAAACCTTTTCTCACTCTGTTATTGCATTGTTGTACAAAAGAATCAGAAAACAATAAGATATAAACATGTAAGTATTCTAATACAATATATGCTACAAATCCTTTCTTGAGTGATATGTTCATTTTGTATTATTTCATAGAAAGATAGTACAGCAATAACCTCTCATTTTTGAAGTGTATTTTTAATGGGGGAGAAGCTGCGGGGACTTTACAGTGCAGGTGTTGTTTTTATCTTCAGACATACTTCATTAGCCCAGCTGCACAAAATGATCCATCTTTTCATAGTTCTTTCTCAAGCTGGCATCTATATTTCATCCTCAAGGACAGGCTGGCCTCACTTCTGTGGAGTCCTCACAGCAGCAAAGCTCTTCATGGAGCCCGTGAACTAAACTTTTCCTGAACCAGCCTCTCTGTTCACTGGATATGGTCAGCTTTGAGACCTTTGAGACCTCAGGCAACTTTCCCTTCTTTCTGGCACTCGACAACATGCAACAAAAATAGTCACATTTATCTTTTTCTGAAAGGCTTTCCATAGATAACTGACTGATCACAGTGCAAACAGATAGTTGGACTAAAGTGGCCTTCTCTGATCCAGCATTGCTCTTCATAGGCTGTTACAGTAGTAGTTGTTGTCATCCAAAACAAATAGTTCCAGTCAACAGCTGACTGACTGAACCTTGGAATAAGAGCACTCTTCACTCCACTATTTCGTTGTAATGTCTATAGTTCACCTTTATTTAATGGTTATCTCAAACATGAATTCAGAAACAAAACAAGACAAAACTGGCTCATACAGCATTTTATATGCTTGAAATTTCAGCAACATATTTTATGGTTTGACCAACTGGGACGCACAATGGAATTTGACTGAAGCTTGCTGAATCCAGGGTTGATCTGGAATGAGTCACCTGTTAAATAAGACTGCAGTAGCTTCTTGGCACTGACACATGCCTATGAAATGAGCCTTCAAATTTGCTGTTATCCACCTGACACTTATTGTCCCCTTTCTGCTTTTACACAGATGATAAGTGGGACCCATGTGGCCAAGCAATGTCAGAATATGGTAAAGATCGCAAAAGTTATTAATAAAGCAGAACACACAAATTAGGAAAGGCTGCAGCAGTTTGCATTTGTCTAGCCTGCTGGGAAGAACAAAATTATATGCCTTCCTCTCCTCTTCTCTCTGCCAAGCTGAGTGCAGACCATTTTTGCATCTTGAACTCCATTTGTAGTCATGCAAGTATGATGGAAACAGAGGGGGAAGTAGAAGGAAGAAAGGGAAACAGGTACATTTTAAAAGTGGCTGGAAAAAAAGTGGGATGTGAAAAGATTAATTGGGATTTTCCCTGCCATATTAGGATGATAGTTGGAGAATATGTTGACACTGCTGGTATCATAGGACACCTGTTTCCTCCAGTTAACTATCCCCTTTAGGGAGATGGGATCTTTTAATCCAGCAGTGCAATAAATAACAGTGGGCTTCCCATTAGGCAGAGTGAGATGAATGCCTCTAGTTGGCTATGTTGAGGAGCAAGGAGTGGTCAGAATTGCATCTTGAGTCCTTTCCTCAGGATGTCCTTGTCCCATGATGGGGACAGGAGAAGAATGGGACCTGGACAATGGTTCTGCATGACGTCATCTGTGTCCTATCCTTCTCCTGTCCCCAAGCAGCATAATTGCACCACAAATCATTATGGATTTTCCTTGTCAATGACTGGTGATCATGTAGCCCTCCCACCACCTGCCCACACTTACCTGATGTGCGGAGATCCTGGAAGTGCAACGGCCACACTTCCTGCCCCAACATAGCCTGGGACACTACCCAGCTGCACTGCGGAAGGAAGAGGCGGTGCCATCATATTTCCTCCATTTATGACAATACCGGGACCCATACCAGATGTCTCCAGAATAAGATAAGCTGTGGAACAGGCTTTGCTGGCTGCCTTCAGGTTCTGTGAAGGTTAATGTCTGTCTGCTTGGTTTCTGTACATACAATGTGGGGAAGCACCATCTTGTCCTTTGGCTCAGGCAGCAAAAAAATTTAGGGAAACGTTATCAAAAATCATATTTTACATATTTCTCTTGAATGAGTTTGCTTACCTCTGATACAGCAGAAATGTGCACCAACCAATCAATTTAATTTTATCCCAGCTCTTTCCATAAGATGTGAACCCGTGCCCTCTTTTTATATTGGCAGAAGTCAGTGTAGATATCCATCAGCTTTCAAATAATCTCCAGCTATTTTTAGAAAAGCTGTATTCCCCAAATGCTGTGAATCAGAAACCGGATTACAACCATTTTTTTTTCTTGGTTTAATAAAAACTTTCATTCCAGTGAGATTAAAGAAGGCATGCATTCTCTTTTGTATTTCACAGCATTTGCCAGAAGAGGCATCATCATTTGCAGAGAAGTGGCTATATTACTCATTTGCTGTGGCTTTTTTTAAAAAGATTTCATAATGTTTCTAAGGCACCCATTCCAGATACTGTTCACAAGACTGCAGTATTACTTACACATAGCTTAAATAGACTTGTAGCAGTAATCAACCCCTTTTTTCTTTTTCTCATCACTGGGAAGGTAAAGGCTTGCATTAAGACAGCAAATTCTCTCTCTTTCTGGCTTTGTGAATATACACAGAATATATTTGTGGTCATCTGGTTGAGTAGAATGTCCACTTTGGATTACCAAATACTGGGCAAAACAATTTTTTTCTGCTTTGAGATCATAGGGCTGGCATAGCACAATATGGCTAAGAGATTGTATTATAAGGAAGTCTCAGTTAATTCCACTATACAGTTAATCTTCAATTAATTTGAGGGGACTTTTATTTCTTAATATTAAATATAATTTTATCAATTTTTACATATTTCACTTAAATTATATTTGTCCATTTTTATTCATTAGAAAAACCTACTATGCTTCACTCATTCTCCCTTATGCCACACACTTTGGAGCATGGAACCTGTCCCCTCAATAGGCAATCAACCAACTGGGAAAATGGACCTCAACCCCACAGGAGTTACCCTCCCCTGGCTTCCAGTGTTACCGTAAGACTGATAACAAGCAAATCTCCCATGTGAAGACCTTTGAAAACTTAAAACTGCTCACAGACTTTAGCATTTTTGTCCAGGTGTCCTCCAGTAAAAGATCATATAGCTGGCAAGGAGAAGATTCTTTGACTCCTTCCCTTTGGCCTTTCCTTTTATCCATGAACTAGGAATTCTGTTTCTCACCTGCACAATTGATTCTGAGCTCCTCCCAGCCCAAGCCTACATGCCCTGTTATGAATGTGTTTGCCACTTTCTCCTTGTTCATATTGTGTAGAAGGAAATTCCAGCTCACCCTTTGCTGTTGCAGCTCTTCCTCTTGACGCCAAATCACACTTTGGTTCTTTTCTTTCTCTAATGGTCCATTTAATACTGGCCCACTTTCATGTTTAGCGGTGTATCTTTTTGGTAGACATGAGCTAAATGAAAATTGATTTGTTTTTGTTTTTCCTTTGGAATAATCACACAATAAGTATGATATAATGTGCCTTTCCACTGATGGCTTCTGCCTTCTTTTGTCATGAATCCAAACTATCTTTCTAGGTGCCAAACCTAATCAGAAGTTGATAGCATGATAAGTATGTGTTTTCTCTCACTCTCTTTGGTCTTTTCCATTTAACTTATTTTTCCAGGTCTATTTTCCAGGGAAATAATTGATTGGATATGGTATCCTAGGAGGATCTATGCAGATCAGTAGAGGAGTTTTGTGTTCCATTAAGGCCATATGTGGATCACTAATTCCTCTTTCACTGCATTTTACAATTTTGACATCTTTCTATGTGAACCTGTTATTCTGTAAACAGGATATTCATTTACAAATTTCTGGAATTCTGATATCTTTAGAGGGTGAAACTGATGTCCTTTATTACTGTAGATCAGCTCAGGGATACCATATCAGGAAAATATGGATTTGCATGGCAGAATCATTACACTGCATTTAGATTGGCAATTCTGGGGAATCAGGAGTAGTAATATGTGATCAAAAGGTACTAGTTCCTTGAAAAGCAAGGCAAACTTGGGTCATCATTTTCTAAGGCTTTTCAGGGAATTCTGATGGCAGTAATGGTTCATGACGAACAGTTCTAGGGTACACATTAGGCATCCATTGTTGACATCCAAAGCTACCACACTGATTCTTCTCCCTGTGCTCAGCATTCTACAATTCTCTCAGGTCCACTGCAAACAAGGAGACAATCTTTATCTATATGCTGTCTGGGATAATGAGACATGACCTTCTTATCCAACAAACTTTGTTAATATATTTTGTTAAATCAGAAATTCTTTTCTTCTTTTGAAATCTAACAGTAAAATACATTTCAGAACTTGTGTGAGAAAGAGAAACAATGCTACATCAAGATCATTTAATTAAACCATGTAAACATATTTTAGTCTAAACTATACCTTAATACGCAACTATACCTTAATACACAAGGGGTTTTTCCCCCCTAAAAAACTGCAAAATACAGATTGAGGGAAATCCCTCACATTTAACAATATGTAATTTAGATGTAATTTTCCACAAGATTCCTCCTTCTTAATCTCATTCTCATCTCACATGAATTGCCAATATTTTCCCTAAGTTTTATGCCTGAACTCTTTCCTCCCAACTTTGGCATTCACAGCCATAATTCTCATATTTCCAGTGTTCTAACTCATATTAACCTGATCTTTATTTGCTTGCTTCCTGAATTCACCCTTTTTGTTTGATGTTGAGATTATGCCATCTCTGCCATATACTCATTCATCTTTCTGTTGTGTGATTTTAGGTTCCTCATCTTGTGTCAACATTGTATGATTTTTTCATCTTCCTCCTCTGGCAAATACTGTGGTCCCTTCTTCTTTATGCTCATTAGATTACTCAGAACAGTCATTGTCCCCTAATGACCAAGTCTCACCTCTTAGGTACTATTAGTTCATGAGAAAACTGCATTTTCTGTGTGATTACTATTTCAACATAGAAATATTAATCCCTGTGCAGAAAATTCTGTAACTGGATATTATTCTGCATAAAATTTGCACATGTTTGATTTGTATAGAAAACAGCAATTTCTGTGCAGAAAAGAGCATTGTATGTACAAGAATTAACATTTCTGCATGAAAATATTATTTTTCATGTACAAAATGTTGCTTCCTGTTCAGAAAATGCTGTTTCCTGCACAAAACAGCAATGTGCAAATATTGTGCTGAACAAGTCCCCGACTACAAATAGACTTCAAAAACTGCATGGTTTTTGAAAACTTTCTTTGAGCAGGAAGAAAACTGATGAATTACTCATTGCCACCTTCAAAAAGAGACTTAGTGAAGAATTACATCCCTAATCAACTGTAAATCATCACTTTCTATAAATACTATTGGATATTATTCTAAACCTTTAACCACATAAACTGGTTCTGTGATGCATATGGTATATGCATTCATCTTCACTGTAGCTGTGATCTTTTCCTGATGGTCTCTTTCAGTCTGTGTCTGATTACAGTAATCTTTGTCTTGAGTGTAGCTAAACACTGACTGATAGTAGTGGCATTCAGCTTAAATTCTACTGATATACATTCAGCTTGGTTTCTACTCTCTATGTGCTTGCCCTTTTATTTCGGTTCTCCCTCACAAAGCTGAATTAATTGGGATTTGCTCTATTGGTACTCTTATCTGGCTTTGCAAAAGGAATCTTATTCTAGAGACTATTGCGGACTGAATATTTTGCTGGGGAATGTTCCTTTAAGCGTTTCTTCTTCACCTCTTGAATTGTCTCTGTAGCTCCTTTGAGCCGTGCCCCCTCCTTCGATGTGTGAATATTGTCCACATGCTGCTACAGAGGTCTGATTATTGTTTCTTAACATTTCTATGTTGCCTTACTGTGGTGACTGTTTCTGCCAAAGTGAGCCCCTCATCTAATTACAGCTTTTCAAATACCTTGAGATCTCTGATTCATATAACAATTGTCAAAGATTATCTCATCATGGAGGGTGCTATAGTCTCAAAGTCTGGTCAGCAGGCATTGAGAGAGAGAGAGAGAATGAAATCATCAACAGATTCATTTTTTTAATTTAACAATGATTTAAACATTGCCCATTCATAAATCATACTGTGTTTCACAGTGAAATGCTTTTCAAAACTTTCCACCACTGTAATGCATTTTTTAAGAATCTTTCTTACTCAGCTTGATTGAAAGTAGGATCTCATCCACCTGATCCTCCATTAGGTTAATAATAATATTAGCCTGTACCCTTCTGGCTTTACTTTTTAACAAGGAACTTATCTGGAACTTCTCAGCTGTGTGCCTCCATTTAGGCTATTCATTGGGGAGTGTAAATAGAAAAGGGTCTGTTGACACTAAAGGTGGATGCAGCCATTTTCACTCCACAATGTTTTTCACATATCCCCCACCACATTTCCATAGAGCCACCAGAAAAAACACATGTTGTTGTTTTTTTGCCTCAACTCTTGTGGGGGGCATGAAAAATGAAAATGGGGAAGTATGTCCTCCAGGGCAGTTGCCTGCCCTAATATAAAAAAATTACTGTGCTTTCTCTGTTTTAACTCCTTGCTCTTGCAGAGAGGCATGATAACCCATGATTATGGGGTAAATTCAATGACCAAGCAGAAAAATCAGAAACCAGGGTAAAAATCCTGGTCAACTGGATGGTATGGTAATCCTCATGGAAATTCATCCCTAATTCTATCTTTCTCTCTCCCACACACAGGAGAAATCTTCTGAAAATGTAGCACAACCATTAGATCTAAAAGTCGTGAATAAAAGTCATCAAGTTCCCAGAGCAGCAAGCTGGGGTATAGGACTACTCATGTAGTCAGTTTGGTCAGTTATGAGTTATCTGAGCAAGATGCAGGGAGAAGCATGAGGATAGCCTTTAGCCAGTCCAAGAATTGTATTGGAAGGTCAGAAGATGAGATACATCAGCTGGCAAAGAGTAGGGAGAATAGTCCAACATTTAGTCAGTCCAAGGTCAAGACAAAACAGGAATGAGAGAGAGAACTGCTAGGCAACCAGATAAGACAGTTACTGGTCAAGAATACTGAAAGAGAAAAGAGTTCATCACAGATGGGAATTTCTTAAAAGTGTGATACTGAGGGCACAATTTAAAACTGTGCCAATAAGGAGGGAAAATGGCAAGTGTCTAAAGAAAACAGAATGGTTGATGAAAGAACTCTCAGCTGAGCTAAGTGTTAAAAGAAACATATACAGGAAGTGGAAAAATGGTGAGATCACCAAAGAGGAATTCAAGCAAATAGCCAGGATATATAGGGAGAAGGTCAGAAAAGCTAAAGCATAGAATAAATTCAGGCTTGCAAGAGACATTAAAAACAATAAAAAGGGTTTTTTTAGATATGTCCACAGCAAAAGGAAAAGCAAGGAAATGATAGGGTCACTGCATGGAGAGGATAGCCAATTACTAACAGGGGGAAGAGAGAAAGCAGAACTACTCAACACCTTCTTTGCCTCACTTTTCTCTCAAAAGGATAGAAGTATTCAACCTGGGGGGTGGGGAGCAGATGAGGAAGAGGGGAAAAATGCAGCATAGAATAAGTAGAAGAGTAGTACAGGAATATCTGGCTAAACTAGATGAATTCAAGTCTCCAGGGCCAGATGAATTACGTCCAAGAATATTAAAAGAACTGGCAGAAGTCATTTCAGAACCACTCACAATAATCTTGGAGAATTCTAGCATAGTAGGAGAAGTCCCAGCAGACTGCAGGAGGGCAAATGTTGTCTCCATCTTCAAGAAGGGGAAAAAAGAGGACCCAAATATCACCCAGTCAGCCTGACATCAATACCAAGAAAGATCCTAGAACAGATCATTAAACAGTCAATCTGCAATTACTTAGAAAGCAATGCCGTAATCACTAAAAGTCAACATGGATTTCTCAGAAATAAGTCATGCCAGACTAATCTTATCTCTTTTTGTGATAGGGTTACAAGCTTGACAGATGAAGAGAATGTTGTGGATGTAGCATATCTTGATTTCAGTAAGGCCTTTGACAGAGTACCCCATGACATTCTTGCAAGGAAGCTAATAAAACATTACTATTAGGTGGATTTGTACTTGGTTGACCAACTGAACCCAAAGGGTACTCACCAATGGCTGCTTTTCATCCTGGAGAGAAGTGACTAGTGGGATGCACAAGGTTCTGTCCTGGGTCCAGTGCTATTCAACATCTTCATCAGCGACTTGGATGAAGGAGTAGAGGGCATGCCGATCAAATTTGCAGATGATACCAAATTGGGAGGGGTTGCTAATACTCCAGAGGACAGGATCAACATTCAAAATGACCTTGACAGATTGGAGAGCTGGGCCAAAGCTAACAAAATGAATTTCAACAGAGATAAATGTAAGGTGTAATGTATTTGTGCATTCCATTTTTTTTCTGCCTAAGTCTAGGCACTCAGACAGAAAAAATGCAATGCACAAATATAGGATGGGGGCACATGACTGGATAACAGTACGTGTGAAAGGGATATAGGAGTCTTGTAGATCACAACCTGAACATGAGCCAGAAGCATGATGCAGCAGCCAAGAAAGCCAATGTGATTCTTGGTTACATCAATAGGAGTATGGTGTCTAGATCAAGTGAAGTAATGGTACCACTCTATTCTGCCTTGATTAGACCTCATTTGGAATACTGTATCCAGTTCTGGGCACCTCAATTCAAGAAGGATATCGACAAGCTGAAACATGTCCAGAGGAGAACGACCAAAATGGTGAAGGGTCTGGAAGCCATACTGTATGAGAAGTGGCTTAGGGAGCTGGGTTAAGAGGGGACATGATAAGCCATGTTTAAATATTTGAAGGGATGTCCTGTTGAGGAGGGATGACATCAGCGTTTTTTACTTAAACCTCAGCTGGGCTGGGGATTTTTCTTTCTGTTTTTCAATGAAGGAAAAGGATGTGTCTTCTTCAGTCTCTGCAGCCTCTCCCATGTCCTGCTGGGGAGCAGGATCTTCTACTTCCTCAGCCCCCATCTCCTCAGAGGGAGTTGCAGCTTCTTGGCAGTCTGCCTCCTCCTCATCTGAGTCCTCCAAGAGGTAAATTATAACACTGTAGAGTGTTGCTCATGTGTTTTAGGTAGATTAGGCCCATTTCTAATATACGCTCTACCTCATCAGTAGAATTACTGATTCTGTCTAAGGCCATTTGCTCACCTTACCTGGTTCCAAAGCCATTGCACAGGGATCCAGTGAAAGTGTCTCCTGAGACGGGAGCACTTCTGTCACGCTCCCCTCTGCACCGGCTGCCTGCTGGACGGGAGGGAGCACAATGGCTCTGTCTCCCCTTCCACAGCACAGCACAGCAGTTTCCTAGGCTGCACTGGGGGAGGAAGTGCAACCACTGCACTTCCTGACATTCCACATGACAGATAAGTATGGGAGGGAGGTGGGAGGACTGCACAATCACATGTTGTTGACTGGAGAAACCCAACAATAGTTTAATTCGTGACTGCAACGGGTTGCTGAAGGATTGCCATGGGATCATGATGATGTCATGCAGAATCATCATCACAATCCCATGCGATCCTGTGGCCATTGTGGGTTGGGGTGGTGTACGGAAAGGGCCTAAGAGTGGCCTCATTCTTAGTTTTGTTATGTTTAACCTCAAAATTGCTATGACTCAATGGGACTGGTTTTTACCACCCTCTAAATCTGGTACAACATCAAAGGAAGAGGCTGCTGAGTTCCCTATAGAGGTCTAGGACTCTCGACCTGAGGCATGATAGGAAGAAATTAAATAAATGCAGCTTTACCTAGCACAGAAGGATGGAAACAGCCCCTGAAAATATTCTGCCCATTCTTCAATAGTATGGCACTTCAGCATGTGCCATTCACACCTTTGAACACTGGGTAAGATTCCGCCTACTGTGTTTCTGCCTGTCACTCAGCTGTTGACACTGAGCTCCAGTTATGATGAAAGAAAATATGGTTTCAACAATAGATATTACTACACACAAGAGAACTGCAGAAAAATTTGGGGACAAACAAAACGGATGCTTATACAGGAAAAAGGATACCATCAATTCCTAACAATATAGGCTCCTTAGAAGTGTCAGGGTTTAGGAACAGGTAGGGGGTCATCTTGTAGTATGGGCTGAATATGGCCATTCTTATTTAGCCTCTGTTACATCCTGTCCTAATCTATCTTTTCTTTACATGGCCATTCTTTTTTTTCTTTTTTTTAAAGGTAGGAAACAGATGAAAAAGATTTCTCTCTATGCTTGCATATCATATAAGAAGGCAATTTGGTGGAAGGGTGAATATATGTTCTAATTCATCTCTAACTCCCACCTCATGGTCTTCACTCCCCTCATCTCCCTTTATTTGTCATTTTTATTGAAGAAAGATGTTATTATGCTGGAATTTTAAAAAGGTAGGTATCCTGACTTTTTTTTCTTCAATAAATCCTTTCCTGCTCATTTTAATGAACCATAGCAAAATGAATAAGTCTCAAATGCTTTCAATCCTATTTACACACTATAGGAGAAAGCAGTGGGGTTGCATTCTCTGGATGTCAATTAACACCTCAACCAACAAGAAAGTGCTCTTATTCTTCCAAAGAAATTTGAATTTTTGAGAACAAAACAATTCATATGGTGGTGGGGGGACCCTGCAACACTAACTAATGGTGCACTTTTTAATGGGGTAAGGCTACTAAAAGTTTTGTATGAGATTTAAGACAAAATCCTATCCTTTTCTTGCTGAGTACCATCAGTATTAAGTGAAAGTTCTCTAAAGACAAAATCAAGAAAACAGTTCTATCCATTGTGAGTTTTTCTTTTCTTCAATGAAGATTCTTCAGTGCTTTGATCTACATTGCTTCCAGTATCTGAAACACAGTAAAACCTTCAATAGACACCAAAGCAGTTTCTCTTTGGAATTCTGATTTTTTTCTTTATTTTTACCATGTTTACCACACTGTGTGTTCAGCACAATGGCATTTTGTTAAGATTCTCAGTACCTTGAAATAAGTACATTGTAAACCACAAGATTCTGAGTGAAAATTGATGTCATTTTAAAAAAAATCATGCAATTTTTTTTTCCTCTCAAGTTTTGGCTTGCAATGAAGAAAACAGCTTTTATGTGGGCTTTTGGCAACTGTTGCTGGCTGAAAACAAGAGTGGGACAAACTAAATAAAAATAAACACTGCTGGAAATATTCTGCAGATTTGAACTCATGGAGAAATTTGATCCAAGACAGAGATCTTCTTCCTAATCGCACTTACATTCAGTCCTTAAGGGAAAATAATCTGGAATCAAGAATTTGACAGCTTCACTGAGAGAGCATGTTCCCCTTCAAGTCAGGGAAGCTTCACAAAGCACTAGATCTTGGTATTTGTACTGAGTCTGGAAATGGCCAGCTAACCCCACTCTGTAAACCATAAACAACCCCTCCTCTGCTCTTCAGGGGTTCAGAACACCTGTATTCTACTTCTGTGCAGGGTCCCGATTGCTTTGGAACATTTTGTTTGGAATTCATCACTCAGTGTGACTCCTACTAGTGTGCCCAACTAGTTTGTGCCACTTCAGTGATGCCTGATTTTCAGAGATTGGCCATTGTCTTCTACCCCTCTAAGTATACATGGACATCAAATTGGATGACCTTTAAGAAAGTAACAAATGACCTTCAGTGAAATCATTATAGCACAAGTCCTGCTGTCTTGGCCAGAGGGGGACTGCCTTTAGTCTCTTTAGTAGTGTCTGTAGACCAGCAGTATTCTAGCCTGAGTTTCAGATGTGTTAAAATGTAGGAAAGATGCATATGCATGTGTGCATATTCATGCATAGCAAATTCTATTAGTACATTTTGCTTATCTACCTATCCAGTCTTTTCTCATTTTGAGCTAAAACCATGGTTTTCAAAGTATACAGAGAATACACAGTTATCAGAAGGATGTACCAGTCATCTTTGCACACATCCCAACTTCCTTAAGATATAGTACATAATCACCTCTAGAGTTGCCAGCTTGACTGACAAACCCAGCCTGCTTTCCTCTTGTACCACCAATAGCACCATGATGAGAGATATTGGATACATATTTCTGCGGACAGGATATTAGAAGGAAGAGTTTTCAGCTCTTCAACCACTTTTGCAGGTAGAATTTTTGCAAGTAGAATTAATCCATCTTAAGAACCCAGGGGCTTTATAAAGCAACCCGATATTCCCTGGCAATGAAAGATAGAGTTTAATTTGCCTGAGAAAGAGTATAATTCCCCAGCCTCAGTGGAACATTCTGTTGCCTGCTACCACATATGGTTTTCAATGTTTTTCTTTATTGGTTGAGGGGAAGGGGACAGAAGAAGAACATTAACTTGGCTGTTTGAGGATTGTTTTAAAATGCTAAATCAAATAACCTTGCTCCCCAAATACTGAGTATTTGGCAGAAATTGTCAAAGGCCAAATTAATTTTCATTACCTGCTGTTCAAGGCATAGCAACAATAACCAACTGATAATGTCAGTACATTGTAAATGCAACACTGAATGCATCTTCACCTTGCATAAAATTTTAAAACCTTAAGATGGCAAAGGCAATATGTGTTTCACAAGCCACATGCAGCATCTTATGCCCACGTGTGCAATCCCTGCTGCTTCTGATGGAAGGTGGTGGTGCAGCAGAGATAAAAACAAAACAAAAAAACCCACATTTTTCCTTACTTTAAAAGAAAATTGCATTTCTAAAAGCCTGGCTGGTACAACTTGTTCACCTTATTTCACTCCAAAATGCATTTTTAACTAAAAAAAGGAAAATAACATGCAAATACTGTTTTAAGCAGGAAAGCATTGGAAATTATGTGAGTGACTGAGTTTAACAAAGTCTGAATAAGTATAACATTATATAATCAAACTGTCTCAGATCCTACTCAAAGTTACTGCTTACTCTCAGATCCATGGTCACTGCATGAATCCTGTGTTCAGATTCACTCTATCTGCCCAATGAGTATTATAGATCATGTTAAATCTCTGCTTCCTCATAATATAACAATTCTAATTTCTCAGCCTAATCTGTTCCACAGATTTGTTGTTAGAATGAAAATCAGGGTGGACTCAGTATAAATCTCTCCCATGTTACATTCCCTTTTCTAAAGCATTGTGCAGCCCACAGTGCACACACATAAACACTGTAGATCAGTAAAGGATGCAGGAGGGTAGAGAAAAGAAAACTAGCAAAACTATGGCTTAATATCTACATTTTGGTCCTCCACATTTGTGGGTTTGACATTCATGGATTTGATTATTCGTGAGCTTCTTCAACTTCTGCCCCTGATCTAAAGGCTCTCTTTTCTGGGGAATCCTTCCCTATCAGTGGTTGCAATCAGGCAGTGCAGCTCTTTAAAAAAACACATCTGATCCCCTTCCTCTATCAGCCACTACCTGGCCAGCTAAGGAGAGCTTATACCCTGATTTAGCACCACGAACTCTCCCCCGATGCCCGCCCACACCCAAAGAAGGAGATGGGTGAAACAGAGGAAATAGAGAGCCACCATGCTGATCCACCCCTTTTCCCTTTCCTGTCCCTGACCTGGTTTGCACTCTGAGTGTCTGTTCTCCCCACCATGACTCAGCCTCCTTCTCCCCCTACACATATTTTAATATTTGTGGGGTTTCTACTTTTGCAGTGGTCCTGAGTCCCTAACTTTAGCAAATGTGGATGGCCAATTGCAATGCAAAAAGCAATCAGAACAAAGGAAGTAGGCAAATATTTTCTAATCAGGAATACTAATCTGCAATAGTGATCTTGTCTCAGGAAAATTAGAAGTGGAACGTGTTGGGAGCGGCAACCTTTCCATGTCTAATTAAATGGCTAGTTTGTTTGTATGTCTATTGTAAGCATAGAGAGATAGCCTAGAGAGAACTTCCTGTTTGTTGGTTAACACCTCTTCCTCAAGCACGTACACATTCTTTGTTTTTAAAAGGTTCTCTTGCCATTTACTCCCCCCTTTTGTCTTCACCTTTTGACCTGAAAGCATGCTCTGAGATCTCCCAACAAGGATTATTGTCAGCAAGCATGTGAGTGCTTAATTTTCTTCCTACCTTCTTCAAGAATTGAACCTGTATAGACTATGTACAAGATTTTGTGAGTAAACTCTTTTATATTTTTAATCAAACTGTTTTTGTGTTTATTTTGAGCTAGATTAAGTGTGTTTGGAGTGGTGTTTGTTACCACGGTTATGATATGTCTGGTGAGAGCACTAGATATCTCTTGATATCAAATAATTTGGCCTCTATGTGACCATTCTCTGCCACCCTACTCCACATGTTTGCAAGGGCCACCAGGACTAGCACATAATAGGCGTGGCTGTTAATGGTTGTACATTCGAAACCTCATTCAGGCAGGCAACTTAATGCCTCTCCGATGCTTTAGGGACTACTCCTTCTTGCAAACCGCCTTGCTCAGTGCAACTTTACACAAAGATGCCCAGCCGAGTGCCGAGTATGTTGGGCCATTTGCATACTGGCCATACTATTGTCATCCAGCGCTAAGCTCATCATGTAAAACCTGACCTTTTCCAATGCCTTTGTCCAGCTACAAATTTCCTTTGTTCTCACCGAGCATGGCATGGCCTGTAGGTAAAATCCACCCTATAAAAACCCCCTGATTCCGAGCCTTCCTCGGATCACCCTAGACTTCCATCTAGCCTTGCTGCCGCTGTGCCCAGTGAAGTTTTCCCCTCAGTTCCCCATAACTGAGTCTGCCCTCCTTGGACTACTTCGGACTACTTTGGATTTTCATCCCACCTTGCTGTCGGTTTGTCTGAAAAACTCCCCTCAGCAAGCCACGCTGAGTTTCTTCCTCGCAACCTCCGCTTCTCTCCAGGACCATGTGAAAAGGTGTCATATTACCCACTCCCCCGAAAACTCTCCATTTCTATTTCTAGTTAGTGGTGTGCATGTGTTGTCTGATTTGTTGTTTGTCTTTTAATAAAATTGCTATTTTTGTTACTTTAAAACTTGCCTGGCTACTCTTCAGACCTGACGCCATAGACATAGGGTTAAAGATCCTAGCTAAAGTTACCCTGCCTCTCGTTAGCTTAAGAGAGTGCTCGAGTCTAATTTCCCCCATCTTGTGTTTGTATCTGGTAATTTGGGTGCCCCTCCCGGGACCCCCAATATACAGGGTAACAGTGTTAAAGAAGTGGGACTGGTAATCTGTTCAACTTCTGTTTTTGTGCAATTACTAAAATACTCTGCTGATTGAGAGTCTCATTACCAAAGTCTCCCAATATTCAAATATATTTTTTTCAATTTCCCCAACAGAAGGGAAAGCTAAAATTCATTCAAGGGGAGAAATTTGTGTCTCTTTGAGAGAGACAGATTTGTGCATGGCTCTCTGGGTGTTATATTTCAAAGGGAATTTTCTAAATGAAAGCCCCACTTCTGGTTTTCAAAAGGTATATTTATTCCTTTTTCTTACCCTAAGAAGCAATTAAAGTCCACACAGTACAGGATTTTTGTTCCAAAGCTCTGAAATGATTGCACTCACAGGAGTTCTGGCTCTGATCCTGACCCTACTGGGAACAAAAAGATGCAGCCTCCTCCACTCTGGAAAGCAGGTTGCCTCTTGCTGAACTAAATGAGTACAACTCCATTTGCAGCAAAATAAGCAAGCCCCAGATGAGAGGAGGAAAGTGGGGACAGGGAATTCAAAGTGGGACATTTTGAAATTAGCTAAGAAACCAGGAAGGAAAAGGAATAAAGATAACTTCCCTGCTCAAACCAGAACAGTTGTGAGGTATCAAAATGGGCCCCTGGACCTGCTGAAGTTGCCTTCATCTGCTTGAAAGATGAAATTTCATCTCTTTGACCTTCCCATAATATGTTTTAAAGATAAGAAACCTCTTTTATAATCTCCCATAAAAAGCTACAAGACTTAGTAAAAGACAAGGCTCCTAGGCTTTCAAGAATTAGTCATAAATGATAGCCCTAGTATGCCTAAAGCACTCTAGAAAATAATGAGGATGAGGATGGTAGAAGGGAAAATTCTGGCAGATATAGATTTGCCTTTTAATGTGAAATCTTAAGAATTCACAATAACTTGTCACTGGACAAGGACACGTTAACTGAAATTTCCATAAATGGCTGAGTTTCTCTTTATATTGTGATTTGGCTTTTGAACAAGAGGGGGAACTTCCTGCCATTAATATTAAATATTTGCAGAAGTATTCTTTTGTCTGGCCCTTTCCACATGACATCACTGTTGCGTTTTTGCCACAGGATGGCAGCAGTCGGCAGGTCATACTTCTGCATGATATCGTCGCCATCCCGCTGCCATCCTGTCACGGAACGTCATGCTTGCGCAGTTTTCACAAAACAGAAAAAATCCATTTTGCGCCTGCAATCACGTGGTGCTCCCGTCACTTCTGGCCATGGGGAAGATGCGGAAGTGCATTGGTGATGTTTCCTTCCATAGCGAAGCAATGGAAAAAGCCTGGCTGTGCTGCAGAAGGAAGATGTGGTGCCATTGTGTTCTCTTCCGCATGGACCGAGTGGGTACAGAAGGGAGCATTGCTGACGTGCTCCCTTCTGGACCCAAGACTGCAGCGAGGCCAGCGGAAGAGCTTCATCATGCGGAAATGGACTTTGTTGGGTTTTTCCCCCTCCTAAACCCAAGAAGCAATTTCTTAGTTATTCCTATTTGACTGATGGGGGAAATTGGATTAAAGAAGTTCTCCCCTTGTGCCCGGAAGATCATGCCGCCATTCCCCTCTCCCACAAAGGCTGCTGGTGCAATCAAGGCTGATTGATATTTTTAAAACTGCTCTACACTTTTTACTTTATCAATAATCTATTTTCAGATCCGCCCCCCTTCTTTTAAGTATCATGATGGATGCTTAGTTCACTGTAGTACATCCCGCTAGCCAGTTGGGGAAGGCTGTACCTGGTGGCGCAGTGGTTAAATGTCAGTACTGCAAGCCACAAGGTTGTGAGTTCGATCTTGCCGGGCTCCAAGGTTGACTCAGCCTTCCATCCTTCTGCAGGTCAGTAAAATGAGTACCCAGCTTGTTGGGGGCATGTATAGAAAAATGTATCAAAATACATGCTATTTGTAAGTTGTTCGCCGCCTCGATCCGTATGGAGAGGAGGGATACAAATAAATAATAATAAAAAAATAAAAAAATGCATATGGATAAAGATCCAAGGGGAGACAGGAAAAAAAGAGAACTCAGTCATACCCATGCGAGGACCTGGAAGCCATTTTCTTGAACTCTGCTTGGCAAAAGAACAGTGATAGCAGTGGTAGCCTGGCCTTCTTATGTGTATACCATGGGGATAGTTATTGGTGTGGAACAAAATGAGGGCATTGCTCGCCAAACATGAATTATACCTACCCAAATCAAACCTTCATTCCTCAAATTTCTAGCATTGCGGAGAATGAGACATTAAAAATTGTTCCTATCCCACAAGTTCTCCTATTTTTTGTTTTCACATTCCCTTGGTCACTTGCCAACCCATTTCCTTTGGATGCTTAAACTGCATTTCTAATGTTCAGCTGAAGTTTTACATCACTGCATTGCTAGAAATTGGGGGGGGGGTGGAAGGAAAATTTACAGGGAGAACAGAGTTTTATGGGGGGCAATGCCCTTACTTTGTTCTGCCTGCCACATAGTTACATCCTTGTTTGTGCAGCTCAATTCACATTGGTTTATCTGTTTGTGGTCATGGATCTGCATAACTCAATTGTACAGAGTAGCCCTAATTTAACTGGCCCTGAAAGAATTGGGTAAACTGAATGATGCCTAAGTGAAAAATAGACCATCCAGAAAAGGTTTCTGGAAGCTAACCATGTCACACAACAGATGAAGGTAAAACCGGGGATTTAGAAAAGGAAATTGCACACAAACAATGAAGTCAGTAGAGATGTAGGGAGAGAACCGCCAGTGAAAAAATGTTAAAAGGGGCCTTATTGAAAACAAAGAGGGGAAATACATACTTCTTTCCAAATCCATCAAAGTTCCTTGCCTCCAGCAAACAGCAAACAAGCAGTGACAGAGATCATCCTGAGAACATTTTTAATCTGAGCCACCTGTTTGCTCTTTGGATGTGTGATGAGGAAAAGCCTGATTCATCTCAGTTGTGTGATCTTCTAAATGGAAGCACCCCCACTTCACCAACATTTTTAGAGTCAAATTAGAGACTCCAACACAAGGTGTTACCTTCCCACAATGACACCTATTTTATACAGCTTGTGATACCTCCCAGAAGTGAAGTCAATAAAAACTTTCTGGGAACTTTGCTGGATTTGTACAGCCCAGAATTATGTGCATAGTCCAGGAGCTGAAATGTATTAATTCTAGGAAAATTCAGAAGAATATGCATGTGTTTGAGTCTGAAAACAGAAAGAATCATTTTCTTGAATAGTGTTCACTTTGCTGTTTAATATTTCAAAATTCATACAGGGAATCACCAAGCTGTTTATTATCCCTTGTGCAAACTCCCTAATCTTTACCATCTCACTCACAGGCTCAAGGAGTTTCACAGTCCTCAGATATTAATAAATGTTGTTCATGGACCTCTATTTTTCATTATTTCCTTTTGCACCACTTCTCTGCAGTAGGAGTAGGTCATTCCAGTTTAATAATTTTAAATCCAATTATGTTCCAAAAATTTTCCACTGATTTGTACTGCAGTACTTCTCTCTCTCTCTCTCTCTCTCCCCCCCCCTCGTTACATTGAAAACTGTTTTGGGGCAATATTCTAGCTGCTTGATATAACATAGCACCTGCTTTTTCTGGTAGAGTAAGTTAGAACTAAATGTACATATTAAATACATCAGGTTGTTCAGGCTGTTTCATTCCATCATTTGGGAAATGTGCTGCTTGCCAGATGTTGTTGGCTGTGGGTCCCAAGAACCCCAAGCAATACAGCCAATGATGAAGAATGATAGGAGTGGCAGTCCAACAACTCCTGGAGGGCAGCATGATTCCCATCCCTACATTTCAACTGACAAACATCAACTCCTGTTTGGAAATATTACAAATTAACTGTTTTACTCTTATCTTGCCTTTAGCTAATCTTTTATATTTCATATCTTTGTGCTTTCTGCACAGTTTACCTGTGTACTGCCACAAGGTCGCCAGGTGAAATAAGGGATCAGACTCTTGACTCTTTAACAGTTGTGTAGAAGAGGAACTTTCAGCAAGTTCACCAGAATTCAAGAAGAGGGAAATTTCAGCTGAAATTCTTTCTTCCACACAACCATTAAAGGGGCTGGAACCCTGACCCTAGCAACTCTAGCTGCAGCTTTTAAAAATCATTTGAATCTTCATTCATGTCACTCAAATTCCTTGTCCATTTTGACGTCATTCAAGAGATTGTTAGCATTTAGTAATACATATTCTCTTACTGAGGTCATTAATGAAAAAAAAATGATCTCAATAGGCTTGTATGGAGAGCAGTGATCCTTAAAAGGGATTTTAAAAAGAAGAAGAAACTCTCTGGAAAAACGAAAGCCAACTTGCCAAAAGAACAGTGAAAGAGAGTAGTTTTCTTTCCCCGATATATCATAACTGCGGAATAACTTGACAATATTATTTATGTAGCAGGTTGATTTTGATCTAATTTTCCTGAAAATTAATTAGCATTTATCATAAACCCCATCACACAGTGTCTTCACAACACTTGATAAAACAGTATAAAACTGCTTGTTAGGGAATTCATATTTTTTAGAAAACATAAGATGAGATTTCCTCTAAATCCCATTTCAGCAAATGTAATTCATATCATGTTTGAAGTGCAGAGAGTAACTTGAATCCCTGTATTCAAGGTATGTTGCCGACTGAGTTAAAGCAAAGACTGCACTTACTGAAGGATAAGAGTATTATTTGTTCAGTGACAGAACATTCTGAGGGGGGAAAAGGCTATAATGAAATAGATCTTTATTCCCCTTTAAAAATAATGCTAAGCCAGATGGACAAATAGCCTGTGGCATGGTATTCACCTCCGTGGATTCCTATGTTCTGAAAAAATGTGACCCAGTTCAGATCAAAAATATCAAGCAATGACACTTCAATCCACATGCTATCTCCATTGTGTAACTTGCTGCTGGCAAGGAGCTGTTACAGATTCAGGAATGGTCCATAATCATGGACATGTCTATCAGACTAGCCCTGTGAGATGGTCCAGAATGGGCTGTGGTGCTATAAAATGGGAAAGTAGAACACAAGTATGGGCCATATGATGCAACAACTCTGTGCTTATATCTATGGAGGTAACATCATTATAGGACCAGATAACATCAGCCACAATATCAAGAGTTCAAGCACCTGATCATCTTCCCCTTAAATATACATAAGCAATGGTGGCATTGCCAATTGCCCAGCAAATGAATAAATGGATACAGATTTGGCATCAGAAAGGACGGTACATAGAGACCAGTGGGGAATACTCCACTGTCCCAGGATATCCTGCAGCAGGCCTTAAATCCTATAGAGAGATTTCATAGGGAGACTACTATGAAAGTACAGAGTGCAAACTTGAGATGAATGATTCTGTCCATTTCAGAACAAATGAGAACAATTGTTTCCTGTCCTACTAGAAGTGTTCATTAGCTCCCAACTCTCAGATGGTTGTGCTCTTTGTTTGTTGAAACTTTTCCACTCTGCTCTTCAATTCAAAAGAACCCAATACAAAACTGAACAGAATCCAAACCACTCAACAGCCTACTATGAACAATTTTCCCAGCACTTTGCCGATAAAATCACCAAGATCCACTCTGACCTGGTTGCTGTAATTAATATAGATCCCGTGGATGTGACTTTGGTACCTGCTTCTTCAGTGATAATGAATATAGATAGGATTCTTTGGTGAGGGGGGGTCTACCACATCTGTGTTAGACAGTTGCGCTTTCTGGCTTATTTAAAGTAAAGCAGCCTTTCTCAACCATTGTACACTGGAAGAACCCTTGAAATAATTTTCAGGTCTCAGGGAACTCCTGCAGAATAATTATAATATCAATACCTTAAAAAAAATCAATCATGGTCTCTAGTGGAACCCCCAGCAACATTTCATGGCAATCTAGGGTTGAGTAAGTGGCCAATGCTTCACTGAAACAAGGCCAGATGCTAGAGTTAGAAGAGGTGTAATCCCCCCGCCATTATCTATGGAATCCAGTTGGCTAAACAGTCAATCTTAGGAAAACTAAGTGTAAAAAATGAATCTGAATCTATTTAGAAGCCAGTATTCATATCTTTAAAGTACAGTCCCTTCAATTTCAAAAAAAATAATAATGGTTCAAATTCCAAGTGAGGTACAAATAATTTGACTTTGCTAATTACAGTCTTTCAGATTTAACAGTTTACAAGCCTATTCAGTTTAATATGTCTTTATTTTTATTGTCGAAAAGTTATATGAGAAAATACATTTCCATGGCTTAATTTCCCCTTTCTACTCCATTGGCTAGAGGATTCTTAAGAAACGGAAAGATAATGCTTTAAGATTTTGCATCTTATTTCATTTAACATTACTATCTTTTATTATGGCTGCAGGATAAGTTAGCTAAGTGACAATTTAATGGTTCAGTTTGGCATCAGGGCACTGATGTCAACAAATAATTCAGGCTTGCTAGGATAAAGCAATGTAACACATTAAAAGTGTGCAATTACTGTAGAACATATGAAGATCACAATAGAACAGGCTACCTAATCAGACACTGGAACAAAATGAACAAACAAACTGCTTTCCAAACAGTAAGAGACTCAGATAGTTATAAACTGAGAAACCATATAAGGCATTCTTCTTTAAAACAATATGCATTTAGATTGCCAAGTGCTCCATAAACAAACATGAGTGCCAGTTCTGGGTGGAAGGATGTACAAGCCAAATCAATAATCAAGCCTCCTTGGGGTATGTCTAAGCATTCTCTCTTAAGTTTGTCTATGTATGGCCGTCATGATGTTCTTAATGTTCAAAATTTAGTACTACAGCATAGAGTATGAACTATACTACTAAAAAGTGAGGGATATTATTGGTAATTGGCTAGATCTGGTGCCAAACAAAAATTGGCAGATTAACTGGTGGAAGACTCAATGTACGCAAGAAGGAATCATGCAACAGGCAAACAGAAGGCACATCTGGGGGATAAATGGTGAAAAAATACAAACTAATGTGGAAATTAGTTTCATGGAACATTATTTCAGCTTATCAGTTGATCAAATTCCAAGGACAAAGAAACATGCAAAGTTAATGGGCTGGGTTCATGCCTACTAGCTGCACAACTTGCATGCAAAAGCATGAAGGATATGGCACTTAGGCTCTATAGTCACATCTAAGAGACAGTGGAAGGGAGTGGCTCCTTTGTCAGCAGGATGGTTTTAGTCTGAATTTTAAAGGAGCTGTCCAGAGTGCTGAATATATTTTGCTGGAAAGGTGTGGCATCTTTAACATTATAAAGTTGTAATACTAAAAGCCAGAGAGAATTCACTGCCCTACTGAGATGAAAGCCACCACCTGCTATGGACAAAAGTTCATCGAAAAATTCTCTCTGCACAATCTGCACCTGGGGAAAATGTAGTATATTGAGATTTGGAGCCACAGCAGGGGCATAATCCCCCATCATCTGGTTGGCCAAACAAAGCCTACTCATCTCCAGGAGTTACTTGAAGGAAGCCTACAGAGACCTATTAGAACACATGAGACCAAAAGGAAAAATACCCTGTGACAGATTTACTGTGATAGATTTACTTCTCAAGCTGGTCCTGCAGTTCTTAACCTTGTAAACCTATTACTGTCACCTTGCCCTCCTGTCCCCTTTAAAATCCCTCTTTGGATTTGGGTCCTTGGCCTTTAGGTGACTTCACTGTGAACTACTGTATGCATTAGCTTTGTGTTCTTCTGGTAAGCATGACCCACCCTCAATTTAGAGTTAGTGATGCTATGCAGAATCAGTTTTACAAACTAACCAAAAGTTTAATTTCATTTAATGACATATAGAATAATTTCTTTCTTAAACTCTAGCTCTTCGTTCTAAACAATTAACACTTTTCCAGTTGAATTATCTCAGACCCTTGCTTTAAATCACTCAGACACCCAGAACTCAGAAACTCTTCTCAGACTCTCAACTGACTCCTTCAAAAGTCTGTTCCCAACCGTCCCATCTTCAACTATCTAACCTTCTTGTTCTATTTAAAACTCCTCCCCCTCTCGCTGGAGCCCCTCCATCTCCTCACAAGACTTCTCTGTACTGAGATCAGCTGCTCTCAGTTAGTCTGCCTTCTTCACACACTGGAAAAAGCAAACAAAGAAACAAAAGGAAAATTTTGTTTAGTTTTGTTAAGTTACCCTTGTTCAAAGGCACCCTATTTGAATGCAGATAAATGATAGTAATCTTCATTAAACTGAGATTTCATGCGCAAAATGTAAATGCTAAGCTTTTAGAGCTCTTGCACAGTTTGCAGAAGCAACAACTCTAAGCCAAAATTAATATTTCTAATATAATAAATATTAAAGTTTGTGTTTGATCTGATATTCTAATTTCTGTTATTCAAGAGCAGGAAAATCATGTTGTGGCATACAGGTTTTAACACAGTCATTTCAACTGTATTCAGAAAGCACCTTACGTGAGACCGAGAATGAAGAAAAGAAAGGCCTAGCAGTCCTAATTAGATGAATAATTGTTATTCACTCTACTTTATGATGTGATGGAAAGTCACAGGAGACCCTTGTTTTTCACTATAGATTTTCTTTAACTATTGCTGATCCTAATCCACCTTTATTTGAATGACATACTTCATGTCCAATTTAGCAACACAATTTTTGCACATGCATGACACCCTCTTCTCCTTACACCATTTTTCCTCAGCATATAGTCATCCAGATTTTGTAAACTACAACCCCCCTCAAGCTAAACCAGAATTGACAAGGGTTGTAATTTAACAACATCTAAATACCCTAAAGGCACCAGATCCTATGTGATCTTGCAAGCTAAGCAGAGTCAGCTAGTATTGGACCTGAGACTGCCAATGAATACTAGGTGCTGCAGGCTATATTTCAGAGGAAGGAACTGGCAAAACCACCTCTGAGTACTCCCTGCCTAAGAAAATCCTGTTGAATTCATGGGGTCACCATAAGTTGACAGACAATTGAAGGCACATGCATGCACAATCAGGAAAGAAGAAACAGTGTGAGAAACCTTGCCCCCCTCTTTACCAGTAGTACTGCTACACTACTAGAATTGTTTGCCATGCACAATAACCAAATATATCCATGCAAACACCTTGACCACAAGGCAACCTTGTATTTTAGGGGACATGCACATACATATCCCTGCCTTATCTGAAATACTGGGAATTAAGTTCTGTGCCGTGGCAACAGTTCTCTGAATCAGAAATTCCTAACCACTTTCCCTGCACAAAACTAGAATTTCCAGGCTTTCCAGGAAGCCACAATGTCAGTTTTATCTGTAGCACAGTTAAGTGAGTAGACACTTTAATGCCTGTTCAGAAGACAGCCTCAAAGATATTCTGTGCCTAGCATTCTATCATGGGAAAGGCCAGCTATCAGCCAAATAGTTCCAGGCTAACTTCTAAAATGTCTGCACCTGTCATTAATTGTCAAGCTTCTGTAATTTAGAACTAATTGTTTTTTGCTAATAGTTTGATGTGATGTGATTGTTTGCATTTTAAATAATTACAGCACTTATTACATCTCCTTTGTTCAACATGCTTTTTTTGGTGAGAGAGCACATGCTGCTGAGCAACACAATTTGTTCTTCTGCAGCAAAACTTAATCAGAAAAAAAGTGCTAAATATAGACTGGCGGATGGATCTTAAACAATGCCTCTGTCATTTGGTGTGCCAGAAAGAGGGATATGTGGGAAAGACAGGCAGATTTAGTCAGCCTGGAGTTTCAGAATGTCTTCCCAGCAGAAATCATTGAGCAAGAGCAACCTGGGGGTGGGGTGGAAAGGAGATCAGGGAATCCCTGCTCAAAATGCCATATCCCACAACAAAGATATCACAGAGTTCTTAGATTTAGCCAGTAACAGTGTTGCCTGGATAACATCACTTTTGCACAAGTAAGACGCATTTGGAAATAAAAGGCTTAGAAGTTTATGATAGGCTTGGAAGTAACAAATTACAAACAATTAGCTCCTTGTAATAAATTCCTTTTGCAAAAATAAATCCACAGTTAATCATACTGTAATTTAGCAAGGGATAATTTTACTTTTTTTGTGGTGCACCTGAAACTTTACAGTTATTTTTATAGAGATTCAGAGGTATGGTCTTACTAAATAGTTGAGGAAGAATATTACAAGTTTCTAACACTGGCTTTTGTTGTGTCTTGTGCTGCTGCTTCTTATTTACTTGTGGCTGTTGAGATGAAAAGAAGGAGAATGAGGAGGTGTGTGCTTTAGATGAGCAGCTTCTAGCATCCCAGTGTTATTTTAGAAGGTATCTCAAAGTATCCACTTTAGTCACTCTTGAGAAATGTTTTTGTTGTTGTTGTTGTTTAAACCAGTAAGCATAAAAGTACTTTTTTTTTCCTAACGAGTAAGCATAAAAGTATTAATTACCCTGAGAGCTCGGAACTTTAACTGAAATGACACCATTTACTTTTTAAAACTAGTTTTCCAAGCTCTGATTTATTTCCAGATTACAGGTGCAAGCACTGTGTCAGTTTGTTTGTTTGCCCAAAATCAAAGTGCTGTTTTTGCCTTTTAAAGCTCTATACAAACCAGGAGTCCAAGAATGGACTTTTCATATAGGAGCCTACCCACATATTAAAGTCAGTGACAGAGGCACTCAGCTTCAAATTCTGACTTCATAGTAATAAGGCAGATTTCCTCTATTACACAATTTGATTACATATTCCCTTCACCCTTGTTCACAGGATGGGCAAAAGTGGGCTTGTTAATTGGATCGTGATACTAGTAGGCTTCCATTTTACCCAGGATCTTTTATCAGGTCCCACAACTTCCTGTGATAGATAATCTAACAATAACTTTAAATATTTATAGCTGGTTTATAACTCCTTCAGTTGATATACTGTATTTTGGCCATTTCCTCACTAGACTGTTGCAGTGCTATTATTCCACTTTCAACATCCTATGGAATCCTGGGGTTAAACTCCAGGATTCCATAGGATGTTGAAAGTGGAATAATAGCACTGCAACAGTCTAGTGCGGAAATGGCCCTTGATAAGTGTTCCAATGTAAGTGACTTTTAGTGACTCTAAAAACTTGTGGTAAATAAATAATCAGGATGTTAATACACTTTAGGCTGTTAAAATGATCTTGATGATATAGACTCAGAATGAACCACTTGCCCAGTGAGTTTCCAGCTTGGCTTCAGCAAGGTAAAAGCTAACAGCCTAATGCATTTACAGTAGGCACACCAACACAAATTGCTCTTCAACCAGACAAATTGTATATCCACTTTATCCGGCTGAGTTGCAATTCATGCTGATATCCTTTGGTGAGAGAAACAAAAGGAAAGTGTCAGGTATAGTTAATTGTGATTCAAAAAGACAGAGCTAAGTACTTGGTCTGGGGAAAAAAACAACACTAAAAAATAAGAGGGTAGCAGTGATGAGAGAATCATAGAATTGGACAGGGTCCCATATGTCATCAGGTCCAACTCCCTGCTCAATGCAGGATCTCATTCGAGAATATTCCCAGCAGGTAGCTGGAAGCATTCATTATGTGATTGCTGAATTACCTCCCTCAGGAAAAAAAATCTTAGTACAAAGTGACCAAATTCATATCAACAAGCTGGAATGCTGTCATCCTCTGGTTTTTGGAATTCGCTTAATTTTGCAGTGCAATTCTCCAATTTAAAGATTCCGTTAAAATCCATATATTATTGAAAACTGCACAGCAAATGTGTGTATTGGAGAAATAGCATAGAAAGAGGCATATATTCAGGAAAATTGCTGGCATAAATAAACTGAATGCCACACAAAATTGGTTATCCATTTTTGGGGAGTAGGGGGTGTACTTTTTCTGGGGAAAAAATCACAATCTTATAAGGAAGTAAAATAGAAATAATTTGTAGAAAGCACATTGTTTTTATTGATTTAAATTAACATACTTTAATGGATGGATATCATTGACTTTGATACTAAACCTAATAGCACTACCTCTCTGTGTGTCTTCATGTGCATTGAAGTCCCCTGTTGACTTAAGGTAACCGCATAAATTTCATAGAGTTTTTCTTAGGCAAAGAACACTCGGGGTGGTTTTGTCAGTTCCTTCCTCTGAAATATAGCCTATAGCACCTGGTACATGTTGGTGGTCTTCACCAGGGCCACAAAGAACTAACCAGGGCTGACCCTGCTTAGCTTGTAAGATCAGATGGGGTCTGGTGGCTTTACGGTATTTAAGTAGTCCTCTTCCATATATAATAGGATGCAAATATATAATTTAAACAAAAAAGTTCTGGAAAGTGAAACAAATTCCTCCATCCTTACACATATTATGGTAATGCCAAGGGTCTTATCTTGCTACAATAATGGAGTAAAATGCTATCTAAAGTATTTGTTTGGCTGCAGAAACAACTTGTGTTAATGGTGTATTTATACTGATTGTTTCTGTCCCTGAAGTAATTGCTTCCCATTTCTTTTCTGACAGAACATTGAACATTCATGATAACCGTTTTCTTTCTGTTTTGTCCCTGTGCTACAGATTGTCTCTGTGGTAGATGTTCCTTATTTTTAAACTTGATTTTCCCCTTTCAGACTCCATGCTAGCAATTGAAATTCCATATAACCTTACAATAAGTGAAAGAATATGAAGGCTACTGTCTTTGACAAGAATATCTAATTCTCTCTACTGTGGAAGAAAAGAAACTGAAACTGCAAATCTGCATAGATCTAGGTTTTGTCTACATGGTCACTTCTCCCAGAATGTTAAGATTGCTTTATTACAGCAGACCTTGATGATTCGCTTCTGTTTGTGATTATTAGCTGTGCTCCTCTATCGTATAAACTAACATTTCACTGTATTAGACAAATACTTTGGACTTTTTTGCATTTCAAAATTATAGATCTTAGATACTACTTTAACAGCTGTGGCTCCATCCTGGGGAAACATGGGATTTGGAGTTTTATGAGGTAATTTAGCAACTCTTATGCTTCTTCAAACTACAGATCCCAGGATTCCTTATGGTGCAACTATGGCAGTTAAAATGGAATCTATGGATTCCTGGATTTTGGGTTTTGTGAGATAATTTAGAAAGCTCTAATGCCTCCTCAAACTACCTATCACAGGATGCCTTTGGGTGCAACCATGATAATTTAGCTGGGATGAAAGTGCTATGATTGTGTAGTGTGAAAGGGCTCCCTTGTTCTATTGATTTACAATGTTGTTTAATTTGTTGTTAGACCTACAAATGGAAAACCTATACAAACAGAAACATATACAGGCATTCCTTGCTTATCTGAAGGCATTCCTTGCTTATCTGTGCTTTCAGAAAATAGAACTGGTTGAAAAGCAGAACCCAGTTTTCTTCTTTCCGGGCTCCAGGAACAGGTTCCATATCACCCGCATCAACTATCCCTCTGAAAATCCCGCTATCATATTCTCACCTTTATTTTTCCTTAGTTATCTGTGTGCGTGTGTTGCTTACATTGTGTGCCTGTATTTAATAAAGATCATTCATTATTTCCAACACGGTTTGCTTCTTGACTTGACCTGACCCCGTAAACATTGGGTTACAAGATCCTGCTGCATTATCCTGCCTCTCGTAGGGCCAGCCAGTGCTCTTGACTAATTTCCCCATCTTGTAATTGTAAGGTTATTTAGGTGTCCCTCCCAGGACCCCCAGTAAACAGGGTAACAGGATGCTGTAGCCCAGCATGCCAGGAGGGCACCTGATCTAGCATTTAAGGCTCTTGTAGCACTCATAACTCACATACCACACGTATATATTCACACATGTTTTCTCCAGCTTAGCAGTCTTCCATTATTTATGGCTGCTTCACAGAGTGTCCCAGAAGCAGCTTCCTAATCGAAAGGAAGCACAGCAAAATGGCTTGAGACGGAATTGACCTGACATGGTCCATGTTCTGCTGACGAAGGCAGAGGTGCCTTTTTAGATCAGAATGAAGGAAGCCTAAAAAGAGATCTACATAATGCTGAGTTGCGGTTTGTTCAATGTGCAATCAGGAGTCAGGCCACAGACAGAAGGAGGAGCAGACATCCAGTTACATCAGGCATAGGACAAAAGTGGTCAGTGGGTTTTATGCATGCTGTGGGCCTTCAGAACTCCCCACTGTGTTTCACAGCATCTTTAAAAACAACTGGGACAACAAAAAAGAATTCTTAGGTACCTCCAGGCAGTGCAATCATTCGCTTAAAACAGAGTGTACACCCTGCCAAACAAACAACAACAACAAAAACCCTCCCCTAGAATTGGGAGAAGAATGACATATTCTCCAACACAGATGAAAACCAGGATGCATATAGACAAGTAGCAAAACAATTATTAATGAGAAAGAACACACAAGCTATGAGAGAGTGCAGCAATTTTGCTTTTACCTGAGCCTATCAGGATAGTAAAGGTCCTGCCCTCTCCCCTCCCCACAGGTGAGTTAAATGAGTGAGAAACTACTTTTTCACTTTGAAGGTAGTAGCAATTGAAGTGAGCAGAGGACAAAGTGAGAAAGCAGGAGGAGGAAAGGGAAACAGAGATGTGTTAAAAGCAGCTGGAAAAAAATAGTGGGACAACACAGAGTTTAATCAGGGCTGTCTCTATAAATTGGGGCAGTTGGAAGGCATGTGGTCAGGACACTAGCACTCAAAAGTCTGACTACCAATGCCCGCCCTCCCATTTACCTTGCCAGCCTGGCAGCACTCTGACAAAAGTGGTTCCAAGTCACTGTAGATTGTGATGCTGGAATTATCAACTCTAAATGTAAACTCCGGCAGTTCTGATAGTGTCCAGCTTACGCTATCTGAACAGGATACCAGTCTATGTTTTTCCCAAAAGCTGGACTCAAAGTGGCTTTCCAATTACAATTCAATGTAGTTAAAATATAGTTTGTCTGTTTCTCATGTCTCTGCTCTCTTATAGGGGTGAAGGAAGAGGGTGTCACATGCTGCATGCTAGCTGGTTAGACAGCTGTCCACTTGGTGAATGGCAGGTGTCAATAGGGCCAACTTCTTTGTGAGCAGCTGAGCGCTTCTACAGGGAAGACTGAAGTGCTCCCTTCCCCCAGTTCTATTTTGGGAATCACACATTTTTTAATTCAAGCATTGCATCACCTATGTGTAGGAAGGGAGTCATTTGTAGGAATCACTGAGACTGACATGCTTTATTATATGAAACAGAACATCACCTACAGTTCCTTCAATCTAATTTAAATCATTAAGTGCAGACATCCAGAAGGCCATCTTCAATATGTAGGCATGCCAACATAGACATCAGAGTTTCTTGTTTGGGCAGAAAACTAGAACAACCAGTAGAGATATATTTTAAGTGAGAATGTCACAGTCAATCTGATTTGTTGATGATTAAGTTCTGAATACCACTGGATTCAAGACAATTGTAGGGAAAGGGGGGATTTTCTGGACTGATGGCCCTATCACACCTTATGGTCTCAATCTAAAAGGAAACATCTAACATCATCCATCCATCCATGCACCCATTATTCTAGAACCACCACCTTGGGTGCAACTTACTTTTATTCAGAGCTGCTGAAGAAGGCAGCAGGGAAATATCTTACCATAATAGTCAAATACTTAATATGTATACATTCTAAGTGATTAACTGCCTACATTTAAGATTCAGAACAAATTTACTGGAGTGTTATTTGGGTCTTCAAACACTATACATATCTATATATGCAGGCAAAGCATGCATACATATTTCAATTTATGGTGAATCTGTAGTGATTGCTGTTGAGAAATGCAAGAGATAGTAGCAGACCTCTCAGTAGAACAATCACACTGGCAAGACAGAAGCTGAACAAGAGCCAGTTCCATGCCCACCCAGACACATATGGTTTTGAAGAAATAAGAAATAAGCCTCTTCTTCTTTATAAAACATATAAAAGTAGCTTTATATAGAATATCTGTGCATTATCAAACACATGATCTAACAGAAGAGACAGTGAAAAGAAGAAAAATGGTAGCAGATTACAGGGATGCAGGAAGACTATGGCTGTGGAAAAGCCAACAAATAGGAAGTGCAAACATGGGCCTAGGCATGCAATGATTACTAACTCTAACAATTGCTTTGAGTAATGGTTCTGCTTTCCTTTGGGTAAAACTGCCAACACTGTTCTGTCCTCGTTTTATGGGCACTCCCAATATTTATACTTCAGAATCTGCATTACTTCTTTGTTTATCCAACCAGTTGTTACCTCAAGATTTGTTGATGGGTACAAGATTAAATGAATTTCAAACAAAATCACATAAATTAATGAATGATAAATCTAATTTACCTTCACTATCAGCAGTGCATCTGGTTAGGAGCAAAAGTGGTAGAAGGTCATTGTCTTCACAGCCTCTTTAAAGTCTTCCCAGAGGCATCTGTAGGAAAGAGGATATAGACAATTTTGATATAAATCACCAGAGCTCTTCTTTATGGATAGTATCCAATAGCATGGTTCCACTGATTCTGCCATCAGATCCAGCAAATGAATGATGTCCCCTGCAGCCCCTTCTACATCTTAAACATCCTCTAACGCACGTGGGAGACTTTCCTGAGCAGGTTTTCAGGTTGTGTGCAAGACTAAATGAGGGAAGGAAAGGAAAGGGTGTCCTATCATGCTAATAACTGGGTGCTAGAGCAAACTTGAGTTTTGCCTTAACCCACTCTCTGGAATCTGCAACAGGAGAGCTGAATTGTGAAGGGGTTTTGACTCCAGATGACAGGCTCCAGATGACAGGTCATTTCCTGAATCTGTGCAGCTGGTAGCTGAAGCAGCAGATGGGCTCTCTCTTTGGAAGGACCTGATAGATGCTGAAGAGACACCTCCCTCTTTTGAAGTCAAAGGCAAAGAGAGAAAGAGAGGCTTTTCAGGAATTAGTACCTGTAAAATAGGACATATAGACTCATCAAGCACCTGGTATCCAGAGGCAGACATCTTTAAAGCCCTACATGATTTGGGTCTAAGTTACCTGCAGGATCACCTCCTCCATACACTCCTCCAGTCTGCCCCATACACTCAGGTCCTCGAGGGGCCATTTATTTAAACCAGCCAGGACCAGCCAGCAAGGGTCATCCAGAGGACCTTTTTGTCAGCCACCCCTAGACTGTGGAATGACTTGCCAGAAGAGATTTAACAGGAACACATGCTGTCCAAATTCAAAAAAGTGCTAAAGCCGTATGTCTTCTGGTAGGCCTACCTGGTCTATTTTTAATTATACTTTTAATAGTACTTTAATTGTATTTGTACTTTTAATTATATTTTTAATTATGTTATATTTCAACTATGAGATATTTGTATTTTAAATGGTTTTGTATTTTAATGTATTTTAGTTATAATTTGTTTTTATTTGTATCTGTGTTGTACCCTACTTTGAATCTTGGGAAGAGGTGAGTAACAAACAACAACAACAATAATAATATAATCATCATCATTATCATCATCTACAAATCTTCCAGCACCTGCTAGAAGTCCTCATTGTTTATAACTGTTCAGTCTCTTCAACTGGCAATTCTCTCAAAGTTTGTGTGCTTCTTGGAGTGCTCTGGACTAGCTATATTGAATTACACCTTGTCTCACCCTTCTGTGTAACAGCTTCTGAACTATAAAGTCGAAGGCTTTCACGGCTGGAATCCATAGATTGTTGCGGGTTTTCCAGGCTTTGAGGCCATGTTCTACATCCATGGACAATTTCAACAGAAAAGAAGAAACTCGGAAAGTAAACAAAATTTGGCTACCAGTACTGAAGAACACTAAAATCAAGATTCAAAAGTATGCCAATGAACACCACCCATACTCTGGAGGTCCCTCTACAGGAAACAATACAATGGGTTGCTAATGTATTTAACACACTATTATGCATATCCCCTGACTAACAATACAACCCTGGGGGATATCCCATTTAACAACAAGCCATCACACAGGCCAACTGTAACATATGCAAATTGCTTCCTCCTACCCATGGACTACACAAGTATATATACTCTGTCTCACTTCCATACCACCAGATCCTCTGAAGATACCAGTCACAGATGCAGGGAAACGTCAGGAGAAAATACTAATAGACCACGGCTCAAAGCCCGGAAAAGCCACCTAATGTCTGAACTAGCCGGGACATTGCCCCTACAACTCCCTTCATCTTCATGGATTATCTGTTCATGACCTGGACTGAACTCACTTCCTTATAGCTGTTTCCTGAGATAATCCATCTCTGAACACTTGCTGCCAGTCAGCATACGACAGATATTAGTCTGTGTTTTTACCCACGGAGAGGTGTTTGGTGGAGGAGTACCTTTTAGGGTGGACATTTGCCTATTCTGTCTCCCCAGTGACAACCATGGAACCATGTGATGTTGCAAATTGATGTTTGTTTCAGAGGTGGTGGAACTACTTTTCCATTGTTATTGTTAAGCATGCGTATCAGTACCCGGAAAGATCCTGGAGCAGATCATTAAGCAGTCAGTTTCTAATCATTTAGAAAGCAATGCGGTAATCACGAGAAGTCAACATGGATTTCTCAAAAATAAGTCATGCCAGACTAATCTTATCTCTTTTTATGATAGAGTTACTAGCTTGATAGATGAAGGGAATGCTGTGGATGTAGCATATCTCGATTTCAGTAAGGCCTTTGACAAAGTTCCCCATGACATTCTTGCAACGAAGCTAGTAAAATGTGGGCTGGACAGGGCTACTGTTAGTTGGATTTGTAATTGGTTGACCGACCGAACCCAAAGGGTGATCACGAATGGCTGCTTTTCATCCTGGAGAGAAGTGACTAGTGGGGTGCCACAGAGTTTTGTCCTGGGCCCAGTGCTGTTCAACATTTTTATCAATGACCTGGATGAAGGAATAGAGGGCATGCTCATCAAATTTGCAGATGACACCAAATTGGGAGGGGTTGCTAATACGCCAGAGGACAGGATCAAAATTCAAAATGACCTGGATAGATTGGAGAGCTGGGCCAGGGCGAACAAAATGAAATTCAACAGAGAGAAATGTAAGGTCCTACACTTAGGCAGAAATAATGGAATCCACAAATATAGGATGGGGGACACGTGGCTGGATAGCAGGACATGTGAAAGGGATCTAGGAGTCTTAATAGACCACAAGCTGAACATGAGTCAGCAGTGTGATGCGGCAGCCAAGAAAGCCAATGCAATTCTCGGCTGCATCAATAGGAGTATGGTGTCTAGATCGAGGGAGGTACTGGTACCACTCTACTCTGCTTTGGTTAGACCCCATCTTGAATACTGTGTCCAGTTCTGGGCACCCCAATTCAAGAAGGATATTGACAAGCTGGAGCAAGTCCAGAGGAGGGCGACCAAAATGGTGAGAGGCCTGGAAGCCATGCCCTATGAGGATAGACTTAGAGAGCTGGGTATGTTTAGTCTGCAGAAGAGGAGGTTAAGAGGGGACATGATAGCCATGTTTAAATATTTGAAGGGATGCCATGTAGAGGAAGGAGGGGACTTGTTTTCTGCTGCTCCAGAGACCAGGACAAGGAGCAATGGATTCAAGCTGCAGGAAAGGAGATTCCACCTGAACCTCAGGAAGAACTTCCTGACAGTCAGGGCTGTCCGGCAGTGGAATCTGCTGCCTCGGAGTGTAGTGGAGTCTCCTTCCTTGGAGGTTTTTAAGCAGAGGCTTGATGGCCATCTGTCGGGATTGATTTGAGGGTGTTCCTACATGGCAGGGGGTTGGACTGGATGGCCTGTGTGGTCTCTTCCAACTCTGAATTTCTATGATTCTATTACATGTGAAGCGCATCCATATACTGGCACATTACATATAGCCTTGTCAAAGCAACTTTGTAATTCCTAGTGTGGTTTATGCAATTAAACACATCATATTTCCAGAACAAACATTATCGCATTTGGACAATAATGATTAAAAAAATGGAGGAATTCAGTGATAGTAAGTTCTATTAATATGACCAAAGAGCATAATGACTGGATACAATGCAGCCTGTGAACCTAAATCCACTGTGTTTAGGATAGGGACAATGAGGGAGCAGGAAGAAGTAGGCATATGTTTTTCTTTAGAAACTATATCATGCTCCAGTAATCCTCAGATAATATAGCAATTCTCTTGTAAATTGAATTGCGTGTATCCATGGGAACAAGAACAGAGGAAAAAAATTAAACCTTCCAAAATGATGCTTTGGGGCGGCCTTTATTTTGACAGGGGCAACAACAGTAAGAAGCAATGAGAATTCACAACAAAACAGAAGAAGAAAACAAAATCTTAGCGGGATTAGCGTTTTCTTTTCACAGGCAGAGTCACAAAGGAGATGGGTATTTGACTTCCAATCTTTTCGGCGATTTGGAAGACATTTTTAGGTCAATAGTGTCACAAGAAGCAATTGTTATGTTCCAGTCTACAGAAACAGAGTTCTCTGAAGGCAAACCACTGATATCTGGTAAAAGTATGGCTTTTTGTGTGTGTATCATCAATGACTCTGAAGAATAATAGTCTACAGATTGCAGAATGGGAAGTTTCCAGTTCAGCATCACCAGATATATACATAAATTCCTAATTCTTTCTCTTTCTCCTTCTATTATCACACACACACACACACACACACCACACACATATCACATGCGTGCACAGTTCCCATATCGATAAGATTCTATGTCAGGGACTTCCCATTGGGCTACTAAAGAACACACCTCTAGCTTTGGTTTATTGAAATAGCCAATGTGAATGAGATGGAATGTAAAGAATATTCACAAATGTTCTCGTCCTTGATGAGAAACTGTGTTTTGACAAACTGAAAAAAAATTGTCAACTGCTCTGGATCTTTTTTGGCTTTGTATGAAAGAGAAAAGTTTGCTTTCATTTTTTTGTTTTCATTGGGATTAGTTTTTTTAGTATAATACTGGGCTCTTTCATCTTATGCTGACATAATGTGGAATCCTGAGATTTGTAGTCTGAGGAGGCACTAGTGTTCACTGGCAGATAATTTTAGTTATCCCTCCCTAAACTGCAAATTACACTATTCCATGATACTTAAAGTGGAATCATAGCCCTGTATTGTGTAGTGTGAATGGGTTTGTTGGTTTTGGTTTTTTTGTTTGTTTGTTTGTTTTGGTCCAACTTTGTTTTCTGCACTAAAAACCTAGTAGGGAGAAAAGTTCCTTTACAATATATTCTCCAAAATAAATGTGAAATACTAAAAGAACATCATCGAAAACTCTCAGAATCTTACCTAGTAGGGAGAAAAGTTCTGAAAGTTTGCCTTCTCAATTCCCAGCATGCCCCCTTGAAGCAAGCCTTAAAATTTTCGACATGAAGGAGGAGGTGAAGAGGTGAATTCATATCAGTAGGGCAAGTGAGGATCTGGTGATAAATTCCTTGTCAAAATCTATGGGTAGAGAATTATCCAAAAACACCTATAAATCCCAAGACCACATTTCCAGTCTTGTGGTGAAGGTGATGAGAATGAGCAGAAAGCAGAGATGCATGCTGCACATAAGCACTAGACATCACCAGGGCCATTTCCGCACGAGTCTGTTATAGCACGATGATTCCACTTTCAACCTCCTATGGAATCCGGGGGGGTTGCAGTTTTGAGAGGGGCTGGCCGGAGGTTGAAAGTGGAATAGGAGGTTGAAAGTAGAATCATCACGCTATAACAGACTCGTGCGGAAATGGCCCAAGAGTGTTTTAAGCATGCCAACCAGCTTGTCAAGGCTTGAGAAACATGGAAGTCTGAATGGAATAAGCCACTACAGACCCTTACACCATTAAAAAAAACAAAAACAAAACCCAGCAAGCAATCCCAGCTATCAACAGATAGCCCTTTAGAGTATCTGAGAGTAGATGGAGTTAAGAATCTAGACAACTTTACAAATCCCTCAGTTGAGCACCTCTTTTCCAACACAAGCCATTTGAAAGGACTGTGCAGGTTCCTGAAACTGTATGAAGAACTACACAGTGGTCCATCCTCTTCACCAGCCCGAGAATGCTGTTCATGGTTTGTTGATAGATTTGTTTTGTCTTTGTGGTTTCAAGCTATGCTAGTAGTATAGAAATGTTCTACATCATACACTGATGAATACTAAACAAACTGAGTTATATTACAGAAAGGGTTCTTAACTGAGGGTCCATGAATAGATTTCAGAGGGTCCATGAATTTGGATGAGAAAATAGTACATCTTTATTTTCACAAACCAGCTGAAGTTTAGTATATTTTGTTATGGATGTAGGCAAGAAACCACAGTAAATACCTGTGGCTTTGTCAACAGTAGGAATCACAGACACTTTCATATAACTTTACAGATGTTGCATGTATCTTGAAATATTCTTTAGGTTCATTTCTACTTTGAAATTATTGTAATTATTTGACCCATTGCTAGGGAAGAGGGCAAGACCTATGGACTTGCCACTATTTTGAGAAGGTGTCTACAGGATTCATCAGACTGCCAAAGAATCCATCACACACATGAACACACATGCACATGCACATGCAAATAAAATAAAATAAAATAAAAGGTTAATAACCTCTGTTGTTGTTATTGTTGTGTGCCTTCAAGTTGTTTTTGATTTATGGTGACCCTATGATGAATCTATCATGGAGTTTTCTGGGCTTGAGAAAGTGTGACATGCCCAAGGTCACCCAGTAGGTTTCCATGGTCAAGTAGAGAATTGAACTATCATTTCTAGGGTCATAGTCCAATAGCTCAGACCACTACACCACACTGGCTACACTGTAAATGAATCTGCACACTTCCTTCAATCCTACATGATATCCTAATATGCATGCCAGTATTCCCTTCTCCTATATATTTAATTTTGGATGTTTATAAGTTACCTTTCACAATTACCCTTTCCAAGGTTTTTCACAGCACATGAAAACATAAAATTCCACTTTAAACACAATAAATTATGACAAACCACAATTACAATGCTATAATAATAAAACCACAATCTAGTAAATAGCATGAGAGGAATAAAACCATATAAATAGAAAAATAAGAAGCAAAATAAAAAAGTTAAACAGAAACTGTCAAATGCAGAGCATTAAAACACAGAAGGCACTTTGAAGGAAGGGGGCACAAGCTGAAAGCCCATTTAAAAACCATCAGTATGGGGGCCAAATCAATCTAGCTAAATGGAACATCATTATCTACGATGCCCACTAATCCTAAATTTCAAGATGGTGGACCTGTGAGAAAGCCCTCCGAAGGCAGTTCTAAACCCCAGGCAAGTTTGTACAAAGAGACTAGATTCAAATATTTTGGGGAGAAAAGAAAGAAAGAAAAGAAATCCCAGAGAATATGCTGGAGAAAATCCTAGCGTCCACCAGTATGGAGTCCTTATAAATGTCAATCTCACCAAGCATTTAGATTGTCTGGCCTGACCTGTTTATTTACCAACAAGACCATCCATCTTGTTCTGGATTAACTTGCCCACATCTGAGTGAGTGTGCCCCGACTGACACTCACGTACAAAAAATAAGAAAATTGCAGCCTTCAGTACTTAATCATGTTTAAGAGACACTGAAAACAGTGAGAATTCACACCGTCACTTTTGACAGGACTTTTTTTTTAACCACATGCTGATTTTTACGGCTGGCATTTCCCTGAGGTCGGATAGTTACTTCACACAGACAAGTCCATTTTTTTAGTGACAGCAACGCCAAGTGATTATTTGCATTATGGAACATCCATCACAGACTGAACACACAGAGTAGAGCTTTCACATCACATTTTAATGGGTGGTACATTACACATTCAGTTGTCAGTCACTTAATGACAAAAGAGCAAGTATTGATGTGCATAGTCGTGTCAATCCGGTCTAGCTTTCCTTGCATAAGCACCCCCATGTGGTTACTGTAGTTTTATTTAACACCAGTTTGGGATTAATCTTTGACAGTTGTTCAAAGCATGTCACAATGAAGACCTGACTGTAATAGAACACCTTTGCCAGAAAGCTTAACATACACACACACACACACACACAGACATGGAATATCAGGAAGAAATGCCTTTTAAAAAAATCTCTGTATATTTGTTCTTGGACAGACGTCAGGGCTACAGCCTTCAGACAATCACCCATAATGAATTTGCAGTTCTCATACCAGTTAATAAGTCTGTTGTGAGCATTATTCTTCAGACTGGTTATGCTAAGAAATGCAAAAATGCAATGTCTTTTCTCATGGTCACTGTTACAATGTTACCATCTCTCATGACTACTGACTACTTTTTTCATTCAGTAGTTTATTCACTGCTTGTCAGTTGTTTTCATATGATTGGTCATCTGTTACCTCTCACTCGTCACTATATTTTGGGCCAAGATTAAAGATGCTAGTGAGCCCTAAGCCTGTAAAATATCAGTGGCACCTTTAATCTTGGGCCAAAGGTAGGGGAGAGGCATAATATAATACTCCCCAACTTTACAGTCACTAAGCCCACTGAGATCTTCCTCACCTGAGTCCAGTTTATAAGGGGTCCATGGCTGTTGCAGTATTCCTGTCCCCCTCACACTTATTTGACAAGTGGTAATGGCAGTGGCAAGAACCTGCACAATGCAGTGGTTTGAATGTTGGTTTAGGATTGTGGGACAGCAAATTCACTGGGTGGGCTTGTCACATTCTCAGCCTCAGGAGAAGGCAATGTCAAACATCTTCTGAAGAAATCCAGAGAAGAAAACCCTATGATAGGGTCACTGTATGTTGGACCTATGGCAATAGAAAGGACCTTCTATTAAACATTAGAACACTATCTTAGCAGGGTCCCCATAAACAGCCCTGCTGAATACAGACAGGGTTCCCAAGTTCATTATCAATTTTGTTTGATGAAGGATTCCCTGTAAGACAGGCGTCATGCAGATCTGTTGCCGTTTTTGTTTATTTGCGGCTTTTCTGTTTTTCCTAGGAATGGATAGCCAGGACAATGCAATCCTGGGCAAAAATTAATCTTGTGAATTTCTGCTTGACACACAGCTCTTAGAGCTCTGTAAACAAAAACGCGGCAATCCTTGATGTTATTACATAAAGTTATCACTTTTGCATTAAAAAAAATGGTACCTGATACAAGAAAGCTACTTCGTATGCCAGACCATGGGTCTATTTACACAGAATTGTCTTGGTTGAGTGACAGCTTCTCTTCAGAGTCTCAGCGGAGACTTTTCTCCTGCTATACCTGGAAATGTCAGGGACTGAACTTTGGCCTTTTCTCTGAAAAGCAAGTGGTCTACCACTAAGTTACATCCCTTCTCCTTCTTTAGAGCAGTAGAAAAGAACATGAAGATGGGAAGGAAGCAACAAATGGGAAAAGCCTGAATTCTTATTATGTTTCTTGTATTAGCAGTGGGAAATGCCATAACTGTGATATGAAAAAATGACAAAGGGTTTTATATTCCTGTCCAACTTTGTGCAGGATGTAGAAAGCTCTAGAGTTTTCTTGCAGAGCTGATTCTTTTTTTATTTTTTCAAAAAAATAAGGAAATGTTTCCCAGCCAAATCAATGTATTGCTTCAAACACAATCTAAGGAAAAGGAAGAGGCAGGTCTTAACTCGGCCAAAATAAACAGATGGACAAAGCAAAGAATGAACAATTTTTATAAGTTTAATATGTGACAAAGGGCAAATGAACAGCATGTAGTTGTGACAGATTAAGTGCTGCTTGATCAAATTGGAAAAAGAAGGAACTTTGGGAAATATTTTTTCTCTCTATTTGGGGAATTAAAAGTGACAAGTGAAGGATTACATTAATTAAAACTTAATAATGTTGAGGGCACAACATTAACATTATAGAAGCTTGGAAACCTTTGGTTGATAAAGGATGAATAGTAGTTGTAATCACTTAAAGGTCTCAATGCTAACATGAAAAAAAAAGCACTGTAGAAGTCTACCATTCCCTATATCAAAGCTGCTACAGAAATCCTGTTTAAAAAACATTAGAATTCTACTCACCAGGCAGAGTGACAATCATATGTCATGCCCACTTTGCCTTACCCTTCCTTTTAGGTCATTTCTCTAAACTACATATCAAAATTAGGGCCTGCTGTCTAGTGTTCCTAGATCTCAGGCTCTCAGACTTTTTCTCTGGTCCCAAGGATAAAGTGGAGGAATCTCAGGGTGCAAACACTGAACCCTAAGCAAAAGCTTATGGAGTTGGTAACATAAACTTTGTAGACTTAAGCCTACTTCATCAGGCACGTGGAATGAACAACAACCAGTTCTGGACAATAATGCTGCACTTGCAAAGGCTCTTGGTGGCAGGCCTTTGCTTGCCTACAGGCAGCCTGCCAATCTCAAACACCTACAGGAGAACACACAAGGATGGGAGGATGGGTATAAGACCTTGTGACAAACCCAGATGCCAACTCTGCACACACATTTATTCAGGAAATGGCATCACAGGACCTAATCACATCACCCACAATATTATGTGATATATGCTATCCTCTGTCAATGATGTCCTTCAGTACTGAGCAAACAAGACAGTCTCTGTGTCAGAGGATAGATGGACATAAATCAGACATTAGGAACAGGAATACATAAAAATCAGTTGCATAACACTTCTGTCTTCCTGGGCATTCCATTTCAGACCTCGGAACAGCAGATCTTGGGGGAAAATACCCTACAAAGGAAGATTTGAAACAGCGGAATTGGAATATATCCACAAACTCCAATCCAATCAACAGTGGGTGGAACAGAAACAATGGTTTCATAGCACACTACCCATACGATAACGCTAGTTAACATCCCAGCCTCGTAAGGCCTCTCTTGGATAGTTTATCACATTTCCTTTCTGGTTACCAGCCAGCATCACACTATATTCCAAGAATTCCATCCACCATTCATATGGTTATCTACTCACCCTGGCTTAGGCAACATCTTTCGTTTGCCCTTTGTCTTCCAATGACCACTGTTAAGACTGAACTTGTCACTTCATCACTATACCCAGAAGTTTTGCATTTCTATTGCTATTCACACATACAACCTGGTCATTTATAGTGTCTGTTCCTAGGCACTTCATTCCACACATGTGGCAAAGTAGCCTTAAGCCTAGAAAACCTTATGCTATCAACTTCTTTCTCTCAGTTAGTCTCAAAGGTGCTACTAGATCCCTTTGCATACTGCCTTGAGAAGTGTGTGTGTGTGTATGTGTGTATTCTTTATTTGTTAGACCTGGCGTTTTTTGTTTTAATGGCATCCTCTGTTTAAGTGTGGTTGATAATTAATGTATTGTGCTTAATGACATCACCATTGCCCTTTGCAATATCACCCCCTGCAAAGTCATCAGGAGGAGATCCAGCGTGGTAATAGTGGTTTGAGTGCTGCACTACAGCTCTGGAGAACAGAGTTTGAATCCCTGCTTGGCCATCGGGTAACCTTTGGCAAGTCATATTATCTCAGCCTCAGAGGAAGGCAAAGGCCAACCTCCTCTGAACAAGTCTTGCCATGAAAACCCCATGATAGGTTTATCTTAGGGTCTTAGTTTTTGAGACAATAGTCTCCGCTTTAAGAAACCCACATACAATTTTAAACAAAATCAAGTTATAAATAACCTCCCCAGGCAGTTCCAGATTTAGGCATCAAAATACATATTTATTATTATTTTATTCTCCTTAATAACAACTTTGTTTATACCCTGCTGTTTTCACAAAATAAAGATTCAAATTCAAAGAGAATACAGTTAAAACATTAAAAGAGAATCAAACCCTCACCAACATTTAAAAATAATTTAAACCAAACTGTTGAAATGATTAAAAAGAGTTTTGAAAACAGTACAATTAAAACCATTTATCTACCTACCTATCTATCTACCTACCTACCTACCTACCTACCTACCTACCTATCTATCTATCTGGGAATAAGTTCCACTGAACTCAGTTCTGAGTAGACTTTCCAAGTTTACTGATGAAAGAGACTTACAGTATAAAACAGAAGTACTGATCTAGAGGAGCATGTGATCTAGAGAAGTTATGTTGTCCTCTAGATCAGTATTTCTCCAGCTATCTGAGTTGGGGGGCAGCAATCCCCCCCCCATGTACCAGGGTTGGATGCCATATTTATTCCCCTTGGTTACAACTCTTTGGCCCTTTCTGCAGCTTACCTGCATCTGGCGTGGTCGCACAGGGATCACACAAGCAGCCTCTTCCATGAAGCACTCGCATCCCCTCTGCTCCGTCTCAGCAGTAGCTACCGGCCGGCTGGCACACACCATGAGGGTTCCACTTCTTTCTTCCACAGCATAGCCAGGTATTTTCCCAAGCTGCACTGGGGGAGGAAGTGTGAGTGCCACATCTCTGGAGGCTCTGCACAGATAGTAAGTGCATGTGGGGCCCCGGAGCGATATGCTATCGCACATCATTTTCGGCCAAAAGCTGAAAATGAAATATTGTGCGATTGGCACCTGCTGGCCCCAGCAGTGTTGCGTGATTACAAGGACATCATGTGAAACACTCTTCACAATCCCGCGATGCTCTGGAGACCCTTTTGCATGACAAATGCCGTGCAAAAAGGGCCTTTCTTTCCTGGAAACTCTCTGTAGACTGGCAACCAACAGCTTACAAACTGGCATTGGACTAGGGATCAACACTCTGAGTAGCACTGCTCCAGTCAAAGGTGATGGAGTGAAAATTTCAGCAGCCCCAACCACCATAGCCCATGGTAAGGAATGCTGAGAGAGTTACATGATTTGCATTCCTGATGGAAAAGATAATGTAATATAAGCTATTTGAAGCCTATTTTATTGACTTTATACATTGGAATAAAAACATAAATGTTCAAGACGCTCAGAATTCTTTTCTAAGGTTGCTGGAAGACTTTTTCAGTCACTTACATTTTATACTGCTTGTGCATACTGAGTATAGAGGACACAAAAGAATGGTATCAGATGCCCTTTATGCCGCAGACTCTCTCTCTCTCTCTGTTCCACCTCTCTCTCTGTTCCTCCTCTCTCTCTGTTCCTCTACAGTTCTCAGGGTGTCTAGGCTCTGGTGTTCCAAAGGGCTTGAACAGGCATTGCTTTTATGTGTTTGATTACTAGACAGCCCCTAGCTACCTTAGCATTAAGTTTCCCTTTCATCACTGCTGATGTGAATGTCCCTTTTCCTTCTCCTTACTCTGAAAACATTTGGGCTTTCATGTGAAATAGTTGCTCTTATTGTTGCTGCATGCCTTTAAGTCATTTACAAATTACAGTGACCCTATCACAGGGTTTTCTTGGCAAACTTTGTTCAGAGGCACTTACCATTGCCATCCGCTGAGACTGAGAAAGCAGGACTTACCAATGAGCAGAAATTCAAATCTTGATCTCCAGGATCCTAGTCCAACACCCAAATCACTACATCATGCTGGCTTTCATGTTAAATGGTCAGATAGCTCAGATACATATGCTATTCTCCTCCTTATCACATCCCATAAGGATCCTACCAACAACCAGAGGTAGGAAAGAGGTTTGGAGGTTTGTTAATTTTTATTTTATTTTATTTTGGTGTGTAAACCAAACAAACATCCTTATGTGGCAGCAAAAACCTCTCTATCATAGAAATATGATATCAAGGCCAATCCTTGGTTGCAAATCACCAGCTGGAGTATAATTTCCTACTAGTGATAATAAAGCTAACATCTTTTTAACTGCCAGACCTATGATTCCTAGGAAATAATGCTTGGAGGCCTCTTCCTAACAAGGCAAATGTAGTGGGAGGTTGTGATATTTCTTGCTGTAGTTTTCAGGGTTTTTTAAAATATCTAAATAATTTTTATTATTATAATCTGGGCTATTTTCTGGTAATTCTGAGCACTGCAACATTTTATTCCCACCTTAAGTGAGTTTCTTTTTAATACCAAGACATAACAGAACAATATGTTCCCTTCTTGTCTCCCTCTTACTTTTTTTTTATAGTGTTACAGTATATCCATGAAATAGCACTTTTTCTATAACTTTATGACTTCATGAAAAAAAAATCAGAGAGGAGAAAATTTGCTCTTTAAACCATAGGACCACCTCAGCAAACTATACCCCTGTTGTTTTTTTAAAAAAAAATTTGGAAGAGCCCCAGTAAAATTTTAAGAAATTATCACATACAGTCTAGAAGAACTATGCAACTTGTTGACATAGAAGCAACAACCAGCAAAAGGAGCTGTATGGGGAGAACCCATGCTTTATTAGACCAACCTGGAAAAGCCTGGAGTTTTTCTGTGGAAAGGAAGAGAGAAGCTTTAGAGGGAGTGTTGAGTCAGGAATGCAGAAACTATTTTGAGTTCAATCAGAAAAAGGTACAAGTTGCCCCATAGATATGCCAGATCTCTTTCCTGCTAACCATAGGGTCCTATTTCAGCAAGTAGATATGAGAAGGAAAAGACGTGTCAGTAAAATGCTAAGAGATGAGACAAATAAAAAAAAAACCCACTTTAGATGTCTAGAATCTCCCTCTACGTCTACAGTGGTTTCTGTCATTTCTCCAGTTGTTATGTCTCCATGTCTCCTGACCGAAAATATCTTTGCTTTAGCTTGGCTTGGCTTTGTACACTATTTTGACAGAGCAAGCTTAAAATGTGGAAAAGATAACAGAGTCACAACTACTCAAGTTGGTCTTGGAAAAAAAATGTCTACTCTGTAAAATCATGTAGACAGTAATGTCTATAACAATCCCTCCTCTTTAGAAATTGCCTTTTTCCAGTTACTAAAAGCGCTAATGTGCTACAATGGTTTGAGCCCCACTTGGCCATGGAAACCCACTAGGTACTTTGAGCAAGTCACACTCTCATTGTATCTTTTCCCACACCCTACCTTTTCCCAAAGGTGTCTAGTAGGGATCCTGGCAGTGGCTCTGCTGGGAAAGGAGCACGACATGAGCACTCCCTTCCACACCTGCTGGCTCCCCATGGGAGGGAGCATGATGGCCATGCTTCTTCCTTCCACAGGGCAGACGGACATTTTCCTAGGCTGCACTGGGGCAGGAAGCACAGCCATTGCACTTCTGTGGCTTCCACAGGACAGGTAAGTCTGGGATGGTGGTGTGATCACATGTCATTGATTGGGAAAATCTGTCAATGATTTAATCCTTGATTATGCCACCTGGGGACAGGAGAAAGATGGGACTGCAATGACATTATGCAGAAGCATCCTTGTGGTCTTGTCCTTCTCTAATCTCCATTGCGGTATGGGGAGGTGCTGCAGAAAGGGCCTTAGCCTCAGAGGAAGGCATGGCAAACCCCCTCTGAATAAATCTTGCCAAGAAAATCTCATGATTGGGTCACCTTACTGTTGTGATTAGTCAGAGACAACTTAAAGGTACACAACAACAACAACAATAACAACAAGCTGCATTTCCTATCACATTTGTTTCTTGATTGCTTATCTTTTCTGAGTTAGCTAACCTCCAACAGCATATATTCTCCAGGACTCCATGCAGAAGGTGCTGTGTTTACACTTGTTTGTATCAGAAGGACTTAGGAGACCTTGGCAGGAGGATTGGATCTGTGACAGGCAAGATATCACTCAAATAAATGCAAGTTTACATTTGAGGTTCTAAAAAGTGTAGCTTCTTTCTTTCTTTCTTTCTTTCTTTCTTTCTTTCTTTCTTTCTTTCTTTCTTTCTTTCTGTATTTATGTATCACCTCTCAGCTTGCACAGGGCCCCTGAGGCAATGTAGAACAAATAAAAATATTTAAAGCAATACATAGTACAGAGAATGCCCTGTGCATTACTGATTTATCTAAAACAATTTGAAAAAACAAACAAGCACCAGTTTGGGAGTAATAGCAATTTGACCAAAAATGTATGAAATTGAGAAGTTCAAGGAGAATTTTGGAAATGGTTTCTCCTATAGCTTTCATTCTCCAGTACTTTTTGCTGATTGTTCAGCACATTTATTTGGATAAACATCCCATTGAACTTAATGAGGTTTCAGTCTGTTTGGGCATGTATAAGTTTGTACAGTTAGTCTCTGATTCCTTCCTCCCTCTTCTCTCCCTTGGAGCACCAGTAATAAAAAAATGAAAGAAAGCCATGCTTGTTTCTCTAGAAAAAAAACTATTCCTAGTAGTTCCAGTTTAAAAATAGGGTTGCACAGGAAAAACACTGTGACCTTTTTTCTCTTAACAAGCCAAATTTGATTACTCTCTTTTCTTTGATGTACTGCTTAATGCTGCAACTCTCAAATAAAATGATTTGATCGAAGAGCAATCTACCCATTCCATAAAAGTGTATCTTTTTGAAGATACTTAGTTGCTGTTCATTATCATGGCAGTCCCCAGTGAGTAACAAAGGAATGCTGGAATCCTGTATGATCATTGTGTACTATATAAACACAATAACAACATTGCTCCTTAGTGAATTCCGATGTGACTCACTCCAACCTCACTTACTTCTAAGCAGCTGCTGGGATTGACAAAGGTCTGTTCCCCCACTGGTTTACAAGTGGCTGCCTGACATTCTCACTTCCCTCTGTGAGTGATCTATGGCTCAGCAAGGAGAAGAAGGACCCCTGTCACAAATCCCCCTTGTGCCAGAGATTGCTTGTGCGAGAGAGAGTGGGACTCTCAGGCAGCTGTTTCCAGATTGTTATGGTCCTGCGCACCACTCAATATTGATATTGTTTAATTGGCAAAATATCATTTAATTGGTACATACATTAATTGGCATTGATATAAAATGGAACCTGAGGTGACTGGAAGGTCAAACTGGGTAGAGGAAAATTACTGACTGAAAATGTGTGATTGCAAGGCAAGTCAGCCAACATCCCCTCTAGGTGTAGCCAAAGTTATTGTCAGGCAGATTACCAAGCAGTTCCAAAGATAATAGACTTAAACTGAAGCTGGAACACCTCTGAGCATACAATGGTCAAGGGAAGTTCCCACCAAAACAATGATTGTTTCAACCCTATTCCCGCACACCTGGATGTTTCCCTGCATTGTCCCTCAAACCTCTCCACAATACAAAGCTATTACGGCAGCTATCACCTCTTTGTCACCACTAAGACCATTAATTCCATCCAGATCCCATTGTCTGTGTTGCAACTCCCATTGTCCGCTCGGCTGGAAGAGCTATTCACACCCATTCCCTCAGAGTAGTTTTTGGGTACATAAGCCCTCTGATTTGAGCAATGAGACACAGTGCTTCACATGCTGGTTGCCATGCTGGTTGCCATGCATACTCACTGATTCCTGAAAGAGTACTGTCCTTGGGCATCTGTCTAAATCACATCACTACTTTCTTCACTGCTCTCTGGTTCAGTCATTATCGCCTGAACCCTAAATTGCCTCTATCCACAACTTTCCTCCCTTTTTCCTTCAGTTAGCTCTTGTGTGAGTGTGTGAGTATTTGGATCTTTTGCATGCAAGACTGAAACTTTCAGTAAAACACATTTTAGCTTATTTTGGAATCTCTGGCTGGTTCTTTCCTGAGTGACCCCATAAACATTGGTGAAAAGATCTCATCAGGTTACCCCTACCCCTTCAGGCCTCCTAATTTTGAGCTAATTAATTCCCTCTTGTCACATGCCAGTATTGGCATTGTGGGTGTACCCCTGAGCCAGTCATATTTTTGGGTAACAGAATGGACATGGAAATGCCAATCACTGTAGCTGTTTACTGGTAAGTGATATTTGAGGGACTTTCATAGTCCCTCTGCAGTCCTTAAACTAGGAGTGCATAGGGATCATGAATACATAAAAGCTGCAAATGAGTAACTATAGTTTATGTATTTGCAGTTGCTCAATAGGATTCCAGCCTATGTTTTTTTAATGGAGCCTATCAATTTGAATTTCAAAAAATAAAATAAAAATCAAAATAAATAAGTAAGTAAGTAAGGCTTTCTGGGAAGAAAGCAGAATGGCAGCTGCTCTGGTTCTCTTCCTCCAAATTTTTTTGCTTTACTTCGGACATATAGCTGAAACAAAACAGCCAGACAGCTAAGATAGTGAGAAATGCCCTTTTCTGATCCACATCACTCTTTTTTTTCCTTTTGGTTCATATAAGCTGGAGAGCAAGGGTAGTATTTGTTTGCTTAGCAAATTGTAGGTTCGTAGTTATATCCTTAAGCCATAACAAGCTCTGGAAGGGTAATATTTCAATTAGTCTTTTTCTGCGCAAGAGCTGAGCATGACCAGAGATGACCTTTAGCTATTATTTTATTTGTACTTCATATAACCTATGTACATAGATTTGATCACAGAGACAACTGCAATTCCTGGCTTTGGGAGGAAAGCCTCCTTACACCTTCTGATTTTTCTTGCTAGCATTATGTAATGCTGAGTTATAATTAATCCTCACAATGATGACAGTATCATTATATTTTCATGACTTAGATGCTTTGAACTTAATAAAGGCAGTAGCTAAGGAACATGGCTCATTTATGGTAGCACTGCTGCATCCCGTTGTCATATTGTTTAGCACCATGGGTGGTAAATGGCACTGCTTATTGGCCACTGATGTCTCATGAAATGAGCAAGTGCCTGGGTGACACTCATGGAGAAAACAAAAGCAATATCAGGAGCTGCTTTTGTCTTCTACAGAACACTTGGCTGTTTTCAGATTAGTTTCTGATGCTGCTCAGTGTTATTTTTATTTTATTCTTTTAATGACACAGTAGCCCAGTTCCCACTGAAATGGAATGCCTCTCTGGCACAAACCAGTTCAGAAGTCTAAAGGAATGTTCTTACCCCCCCCCCGAAACCTCCCCACACAAAACTAAATGTTAGTAAATATGCTTGCTTCTTGGAGAGGCTAGACGTGTTCCTTTCTTGCTTTATTTTCATCAATATGTAACAATCTTTCTATTCCAATAGGCTTTTGGGAACACATCTAGAAAAAAGGTCTTTTTCTTGGAACACAAGACTTTTTTCCCCCTTTGCTTTTAAAGGGATATATTTTAAACAGTTTTAATTCAGTAGACAGTTTAATGCCATTTAAAATATTTTTAATGTTTTTATTTGCATGTGCTTTTCACTTTTACAGGTATACTTCAATTAATGAACAAAGTGTGTTCCTGGAAATTACTTCTTTAACAGGAAATTTGGTACTAAAGGCAGAAGTCATGTGGACAGAAACTACCAAAACAAACAAACAAAAAAGAACAGTTCAACAGGTTTCAGCACGCGTTTTATTTGAAACTAACAACAGAACACATGTGAAATAAAACAACTAGGCCAGATAGCTTTACATCAGTAAACAAAGTACTTCAAGCCTTCTAGAGATGACTTGAAGGATTTTTCCAAAATCCATGCAGTGATTACTTTTTCTTTCACCATCCTCCACTTTTTTTTTTTTTTCCATCTTAAAAATGGCTAGACTTATAGATCTATGGTTTTTTAAACATGCTGATGGCAGATGATCGGGCAGGCTTATCTACTCTCTCCTTTTCTCTCTGTTTTGCTGTTCATGCATGCTCAGTAGGGAATCCTGGAGGTGGCTGCTGTTTACCTTGTTTGCTGTAAGCAGACACACACAGCTACAGTGGGATTGGCTAGAGCAGATATTATTCTTTCCGATCTCAAGCTTTTATTGGATTGTTTACTGCAGACATGATGTTTCAACCCAGGACTGAAAATCTGCAGCCATTTCAGCACTATGCAGTTATACTGCTACTATTCCACTTTCAACATCCTGTGGAATCCTGGGGTTTGCTGTTTAGGGAGGAACATTTAGAATTCTCAACCAGAGAGCTCTTTGGCCACAGTAAACTACAAACCCCAGAATTCCACAGGATGTTCAAAATGGAATAATAGCACTATAACAATGTAATGTGGAAATGGCCTGTGTTTCTTCTGCAATCCTTCTTATGTTGCTAAAAAATACATCTTTCATCTAATGCTTCTAAAATGCTCCTTTAAGAAACTTTCCACCTAGAGAGAGGAGGAAAAGGAAAAGGGGAAATGGGCAGGGATAAAAAGGCTTTGTAAAAAGGAGCTTCTTTGTCAAAAGCTCTTGAAACTGAGGTATGCCTGCTTTGTTAACTGAGGTATATGTAGATTTCTTTGTAACGTGGAAGCTGCCTTGAGTCCCATTTTTGGGGAAAAGGCAGGTATAAATAAAGCAGTATAGTTCAATACTGTGCAATACAATGATAATATTGAGCATATACTTAATGCCAATGTTACCTTTGTTCCTAGTGATAGGTTTATAAGTTGGCCTATCTTTAACAGCAGTTTATTGTGTGGAAACTTAATCAGATTAAGTAGTTACCAGCATACAACTAAACATGAGCAGCTGTTAATATCTACACTTCAAGATACTGTTGAAAGTATAACCCAAGGGGCCACATGAAAAATTGGACAACCCAATTGTATGTTGACAGCTTTTCTTCAGAGCTTAGGAAAGTGATTTTTTGGAATGCAGTTCCAAATTCTGGGAGCTGTAGGGGGATTCTTGGAACTGTAAATAAAATTACTTTCCCTTACCCTGTTTCTCTTCTACAGCAGGTGATTGGATTGTGCTGCCTTTCAGAAGTTGCTGAATTCTATTCTCAGCATTTCTCACAATTGGTTATAGTGGATAAGACTGCTAGAAGTTACAGTTTAACAACATTTAGAGGGCTACCTCTGGCCTACACAGAAGATTGCTACCTATGCAGAAGATTTCTACCTACACAAAAGACTGTCCTCCCCCCAAGTTTGCTTCAGGCTTTTTACTCCAAGACCATTTCTGCCCTACACTGTTATAGTGCTATTATTCTGCTTTCAACATCCTGTGGAATTCTGGGGTTTATAGTTTATTGAGGCCAAAGAGCTCTCTGGCTGAGAATTTTGAAGGCCCCTCCCTAAACTGCAAACCCCAGGATTCCATAGGATGTTGAAAGTGAAATAATAGCACTATAACAGTCTAGTGTGGAAATGGCCATTGTCTGGTGACTTAATAGTAGCATAGCAAAAAAAAGAGGAGGAAGAGGAGGAAGGCAGTATCCTATCGGTTAGTCTTGGCTACAATAGCTTCACTGAATCAATTGCTGAATGATGAATAAACACCTAGGTAAAACCCACTGACTCAGTGGCTCTATTCTATTTGGGGTTAACAATAGGATTTAGGTTAATACTAAAAAATATGAGAAATTATAGTTAGATAATACAAGGATTGTAGAAGCTGTACTGCAGAAATCTGAATCTTGCTAGCTTTGAAACATGTCATTTCTAGAAGACGAAAGATGCAAACTGGCATAAATCTAGTGTTGCTAATAATTATGACAACAATAACAACTACAACACCATAACCTTACCCTCCAGGCCTGCAAAGAAGCCATATATCGATGCAATTGCTCTCTCTCTTTCTTTTCACCATTGTTACTATGCTACTGATCATGAACCTGATGGTTTTAATCCTATTAATTTGGCAGCAAAACAGAAAAGAGATCCTAGAGACCCTTTGGAGAGCATAGAAGTTCTGCTGGAGATATTAAAAGAATTTGGAAAGCTGGCTGAATTTAAGAGCAACAAACAAAAGATGATAACAAAGAAAAGCATGATAAAATAGGATCAATACAATTGATGAATAAGACAGGTTTTAAAATTGAGGAAAATGTGATAGATATTACTCTAACAAATATGAATTGTATGTTATCAAAGAATAAGTATATTAAGATATGAAATGATGTTAAGGAAGATTTGCAAAAATGGGAAAAACTTAAATTGTCACTTTTGGGGAAATTTCAGTGACAAAAAATTATGTTCTGCTGAGAATGTTGTTTTTATTTCAGACAATACCAGCTTACAGAGAGACATACCAAAATTCATGCAGTAAGGGAAGAAAGTGAGAGTTAAATACTGTATAATTTTTTTTCAGAATGCAAAACGAATGAAGGAATTGGGTTTACCAGATTTGAAATGGTACTTTTCCTTATGCTGTTTGGTTTGGTTGAATATTGGATTGTGTTGACTAATAAGAGATTATTGGACTCAGAAGGGCATGACCTGAGATTTGGGTGGCATGGTTAGTGGTGATATGAAAAAGTTAAGGTGAATGCAAATTTTAAAAATCATTTTTTTGAGGCATGCCTTGTTAAAACCATGTAATAGATACAAACTAAAGTTTATTGGTTTCAACACAAGATATCTTTGTAGGTTTCAACACAAGAAGTTTTCTATAGGAAGGAACCAACAGCAAAGGAAAAGTGGGTAACTTACCAGAATCTTTTGGAGTTTGATCAAGAACAATAGAGAATTAAGTCAAATGAAAAATTACTGACAGTGGGTTATAATTTTCAATGGTATTCTTTTAGACGAGTATTTCAAACATTTGAAATGGATAATAAAACGTATAGCTTTGGAAATAATAAGTCTGAATTTGAGGGGCAGTTATGTGTGGATGATGAACATTTAATTGGTAAGATTATTCACAACGAGAAATCTTATATTTGCTATGCTTGCATTTCTGTAGTATCTTTTCCTGTCTCTGTTTCTAAATGTTCAACTGAATTTTTAAGTTGCTGCAACACTAAAAATTTGAGAATGAAGACAATTTAATCTGGAGAATGCACAATTTTTATTTAGGAACAATGCCCTCTTTCCCATCCCCCCATGCCAAAAGTTTTAAATGCAACAGTTTCCCCTTAAGTGGGCAGCAGTTTCATTCTTTTGCCAGTCTAAACAGAGTAGCCAATGTTTAGCAGTCATATGATGAGTTTTGACAAAGGGGAGGTGACTAAACTCAATGAGTGGTGTGTTTGCTGAGAGCTGTCCCCTTGCAGAGAGAGAGAGAGAGAGAGAGAGAGAGAGAGAGAAGGTAGATTTTGGAATTTCCTCTTTCCAGTTCAATGATTCAGTAGGGGAAGGAATGAAGCAATAAGCAAAGGAAAGCTTTGAGGTTTGTCCCGTCTCCACAGCTATTAAGCAATTTCCTCATAACTTCTTTTTCCAGAGGAACACATGGGAACAGTGCTTCCTGTGTGTGTGTGTGTGTTTGCATACATGTGTGTAAAATGCTTTGGCACAAGCATACACACAGCTCATCCATATGTGATTGCTTTCATTCCCCATTGTCCAATTTTGGCCATTTCTGCACTAGACTGTTATAGTGCTATTATTCCGCTTTCAATATCCTTTCAACATTCTTTCAACATTCGAGGCCCCTCCCCAAACTGCAAACCTCAGGATTCCATAGGATGTTGAAAGTGGAATAACAACACTATAACAATCTAGTGTGGAAATGGTCTTCATCTTGAAAACTTTTTTTTCATTATTATTCTTATTATTCTTATTATTTAAAATTCCATATAAACTAAAAATTAGCAGATATCAAGTATTGTTTCCATGTTACACAATCTTTATCCATATCATTCCCAGTCCTTGCATAACTTTACTAGTATTTTCAATGCAATACTAAATAATTATTTTCTTCCATAAATGTGCTATTTTGATCTTCCCCTTCTCCCCACTCCCTCTCTACCTCACCCACCCCATATTAACAGTGTATTTTTATATGCCATCAATTCATCCTTTTCCCTCCCTTTTCTCACTTTATCCCTTCCCCTCCTCCTCTAACCTTACTTGCCTTGTTACACGTTTTCCCCAATCCAATCTCCTTTTTAAGTTTCTCATTCTAAACCTCCTTAATATGAAATCTCTTTTTGTTATTGTAATCTACCTTAATATTCTTTAATCTATGTTCCACCCTTAATATAAGAGTTACCCATTCCAATCTTCTATTTGCCTTTATACGCTCTCTTTCACCCATTTAATAATTTCATTCCATTGCTTTTCAGATTGTTGATTTGAGTTTGTCCAATGTGCTGAAAGGAACAGAGCCTCCCCATGAAGAATGGAAGAGTAAAGTAATGAATATCATCGAAATGGAAAAACTGTCCAATGTGCTGAAAGGAGTTTTTCCATTTCGATGATATTCATTACTTTACTCTTCCATTCTTCATGGGGAGGCTCTGTTCCTTCTTTCCAATGCTTTGCATAATTCAATCTTGCTGCTGTTATTAAATTTAATATTTTCTTTTTTGTCTTCATTTGACCATTCCTTTCAATCATGTTTAATAAATATGTTTTGAGAGTCATCTCAAATTTAATATCAAGAATCTTTGCAATACTGTCATGGATTTTTTTCCAGTATTTTTTGCTATTGGGCATGACCAACATGTATGAAAATAGGTTCCTGTTGTTTTTCCACACTTACAATGTTGGCCATTCCCTTTATGCATTATCTTCATTAATTTTTGAGGGGTCATATACAACCAAGGAATTATCTTGTAGAAGTTCACTCTTAAGCTTAAGCTTTGAGTAAATTTTATGTCTTCACTTCATGCTCCTTCCCACATTTCTAACTCTATATTATGGCCAGTGTTCTGAGCCCACTTCAATATGAAATCCTTGATTCTTTGCTGCTCTAGCTCTCTAATAGGAGTCCATAAAATTTTGATTTTTTCCCCATTTTTCAATAGAATCTCATCTAATTTGTTCTCTTCTGTCTCCAACCTAGCAATTTTTATATCCATTTTGAACTTTTCTTTTAATTGTCAATATGGGAACCAATTTGATTCAAGGTTCTGATCCTTTAGTTCTTCTCTGGTCTTTTAACACTGGTATTCTTCCTTCCCATTTTATTAAATCCTTGTATCTTAGTGTTCCTCCTGATTTTGGCTCAGATATTCTAAAAGTTTCTTGGGGTGATGTCCAAATTGGTCATTTGCTATGAATTTTTTTGTTGATAGTCTCCCACATTCTAAGTAAAGCTATCCTCACAGAATGATCTCTGAATTCTCTGTCTACCTCTGCTTTGTTATAGCAGAAATAGCCATGCCTGAACACTTTTTTTTTCAACTCCATAAAAATTTACAAAGACACCAGTTTTGGTGGGGTTGGGAGTGACTTGGATGCACTGAACATACTAGGTAAGAAGGGACAGTGACAGCTCCATCTTCTCTATCTCTGTCATTGCTGAGATGTTGTTATTGTTGCTGTTGATGTGCACCTTCAAGCTGTCTGTGACTTATGCTGACCGTAAGGCAAACCTCTCAAAAAGTTTTCCTGACAAGATTTATTCAAAAGGGCTTTGCTTTTGACTTCCTCTGAGGCTGAGAATGTGTGACTGGCTCAAAGTCATCCAGTAGGTTTCCATGACAAAATGGTGACTTGAACCCCTGGTCTCCAGAGTCACAGTCTAATGCTCAAACCACTACACCATACTAGTTCTGTATGCTGGAAAGAAGAGATGGTAAAATCACTCCTTGTATGAGCAGTATAGTATCTGTGTGTCACGTATTCAGTAGTCAATCAGTTTCTGCCTCAGATCATTTTCTGCATCAGTCTGTGGCTTTTTGGTTGGGGGGGTGCACAAAATTTTACATTTATGTATGCAACTTGTATGTATTTATGTATGCAACTTTTCCTAAAATAAACGTTTCTTACACATGCTTTTCTACACAACGTTTTCTAATATACACATTTTCTCCAACAGATACAATTTTTGTACAAAGTGATTGAGTCCAGAACTTCATTGAAAAATTCAGAGAGGTGTGTGGCTTGAAAGATAACTGCATTCTGTTCATTTGGATAGTTCAGTTAAGGTCAGTTTACTTAATAATGAAGGCCAGATGAAATTATCCCTCATAATTTCACTTCTGCTGGGATCTTTTGTTCAGTTTTGGGCAACAATCTGCCGGAGGCCAAGTCAGTTGGGAGGAAGAGGAGCTCCCTTTGATTTCTCATGACATTCATAATGTGCAGCAGCTCTCAAATGAAAAAAGATTTCTCACTAACTGACTTGGAAACCTTAAAAGCAAGAAATGTGTCCCACCTGTGACTCAGGTGCAAGCCAACCACTCTATTGCTGTGGTGAAATAAATGTTCTGTGCAGTTCTCTTTCTGTTGAAGCAGTTCACACATAATTTACTGCCTCTTGTAAGTGTCCCACACTTCCACACCACTACATTTTTATCATTACTTTGTGTTTTATGTCTTTAGACCTAGCGTTAACTCCAAGCAAAACAAAGGACACACAATCTGAACAGAGCCATCTAATGGAAATCAATACACCATTTAACAGCAATTCTGCAAATGGGTCATTATCTCACTCACTTCAGAGCAGGGACTCTTAAAGAACTGACACTATGGGCTAGTTCCCACTGAAGCAACAGATCAGCAGAGTGGGGACAATGGGTGGAGCTGTAGCATTTCACACCACAGATGGGAACTCCTGTGACCAAATGCTCCTCTGCACAAAAACAGTCACTGCTTACAGAAAACTAACAGGGCGTGGAAAAGTAATACAGTAATTAAAAAATATAGTGCAGATAGTGAAGGATGCTCCAAACTAACATAACTGTGGATAGCAATAGTTGATTACTGCTACAATTCATAGGAATACATGGGCTTGGGTTTTCTAAACAATATAGGCAAATATTGAAATTAATATTGGCAAACTATGAAAACTACAGGTAAATACAAACTCCAAAAACTGTACTCTCTCTCTCCATCCCCTATTGTCAAACTTCTGAAGAATGGTGGGATAAGTCAGTAAACACCCTGAAACATTTTGACAAATGGAAGAGCTGATCTATAGTGAATTGTTTACCTCATTTTCCAGAAATTGGCATCAAAATCAATGTTTAAGAAAAACTGAGAAATTCACTTTATCAAATCTGATATTAGCTGATTTCTTTTAAATTTTTTGTGCTAATGTGTGGGCATGAATATAGCAGTCTACTGGCTTTCAGGTCCTCAAACAGACAAACAAAAACCCCTGAGAACTACAGCAATGAAAACTGCAAACTCCCAACACTTTTGATCTATTTGGAAGAGCCCTGAAAATGCTTTTAAAATACACTTGAGAGATCGCAATATTCCATTTCCTCAATGAACCACCACTCCAGGAGCTTTTAAACTCAGAAGTGCTTGATCCCCAAGAAAGCCAATTATTGTAGTCTTCTTTAAAACTTTTCATCCACTCAAGTTTATACATTCAAATTTATGGAGAATGTTGTCTGAAGAATCTTTGTTGTGTGGCTTTAAGAATTTTTATTCACAAAACGTACTCTGGGAGCATAGGAAATGTAATAAATTTCACAGCTGTGAGCAGGACTTTTAGGTACAATAAAAGTCCTGCTCATAGCTGTGAAATTTATTACATTTATTATGTTCCCATATCTGTTATGAGGTACAGAGCCAGTATAATGTAATCATGTAGGATTCCAGGCTGATCTGAGCTGCATCATCCCTGAGGTCTACATAATCCTGGATTCTTTCTCCACAGAGAACAACCAGGTGACTACAGGAGGACCTAAATAGCATTCTCCAACTCATTTCTCAACTATTGGTTATTAAAGGACAAACAGTCTCTGATACTTAAGGTGGTATACAGCCATCATGACAAATAACCATTCATCACATTATACTCCAGGAATTCATCTAACAGTCTTGCAAATCAGTTTAAGCCAGTGGTCATTACTATACTCTTTGCAAATTCCATAATTTAAGCTTTGTGGGTTCAAATCTCCACTTGGCAGAGATGACCTTCACATATACAAAGTGTTAATACTCCAGCATTTGTAACAAACCATAAGTAGTATGTATTTTTTTTAATTATTATTGGTTACTTGTATTTATAAGTACCTGTTGATAATTTATCTCTTTAATTTGTTCATTTAAAATGTTTACTCATATTATTTTCAATTACTACTTTCCAGTTTACTTTATAGCACACATGATGTTCCCTGACAATTTGCAGAACCTGACCAATCGTCTTTAATTTGCCATTTGTGAACCCTTTGGGGCTGGTTACTACTTTTTAATAATGTATGTTGTCTTTCCACAATGTGATCATTTTTTCGTATATTTTATACATTTGATTACTGACCTCTTTCAACCAAAGAGTTCTATTTCTCAAAACTTCAAAAGAACCATTTCTTGGATCTTTCTTCAAAGTCAGACAAAGGTAAGAAATTGTATCTGCAAGCCTTCATGAGATTCTGGTTTTTAGATGTGACATTTTATAGCCATTACTTCAGTGAAGCAGCCCACTCTTCTTATCCGTCAGTCAAGGTGCTCATAAGCATCCCTTTTGTTCTAAAGCAGAAAAATAATTTAGGGTAGAGTTTTCCAGCTAGGCATTTTATGTATACAATGTTCCACAGTTTAAATCTGAATACTGTGCCCACACTTTGCCTATAAATAAATGGACGTTCACAGCTTCAAGTGGGGAAGAGGAACTAGGATCATTATATCTGTATCATGATTTCATATGTATTTTCATAGGGAAATTTCCTTTCCACAAACAGTAAGAAAAAAGACCTAGGCAAGGATCTGACTTTCTTTATGTGCTCCAATCTTTTGTGCTATGGTAAGAGTTAACATAACAGGATTTTGTGCCTGAGCTTTTGTTTGATTCTTGCAGGAGACTCATTTTAAAAAATGAAATCTCTTCATGCAGATGGTGTGTTAGAAACAAGAACACAAACAAACAGTCCTTTTGGTGTGCAGCCAGGCTCTGTAAGGAAACATTTCATGCTGTGGAAGTATCTATTAATAATGTGGCTGCCTAAGAGCCAGATGCTAAGCACACCATATCCCAAAGGCTGCCAATATTATACATGATCGATGGATCATGTGTTGTTAAAGAAAAGAATAATTCCTTAATGTTTCAGTGCTATACTGCACAAAGGTACAATTCATACAGTTACAGCAGAGGGCTTCTCTTTGGCCATTTCCGCACTACACTCTTATAGCGTGATTATTCCACTTTCAACATCCTATGGCCCCTCCCGAAACTGCAAGCCCCAGGATTCCATAGTGGAATAATCGTGCTATAAGAGTGTAGTGCGGAAATGGCCTTTCACTGAGGTGGTGAATTCACTCCCTGTTTAGTCTGAACATTGAGGGAGCTATCCAAGGTGCTGAAATCTATCTAGTTTTTTTAAAAAATGCTCCAAATTATGTTCAGTATCCTGGGTAGCCTCTGTAAAGTTCAGATGAAAACCCAAGGTGGATTCACTGACTCACTGATATGGAAGCTACCAGCCACCACTGGGTACATGAGGATGTAGACACACCTAATGCTTTTGTTATATTTCTGATACAAATCTCTTCCATCCCATAGGAACTACTTCCTCTTTTCTATACAATATCTGTGGATCTTAAAGGCTTAACACAGTGCTAGTGATGCTGGAAAAGGAAGTCAGGTTACACTGTGTGGTAGAGCCCTCTGTACTCTCCCAGGCACATTCTGAAATGACTGAAAGACTCCTAGACTCAAGTATACCATATGGACATTTTTATGAGAAAAGCAAAGGAGGGAAAGAGCTTATTTAGTCATCTTTCCTTGTCATTATAGCATTTTAACATGAAGATGACAAGCCTTTAAGATCACCCCATCTCTTTCTTCTGCCTGCTTTCTAATAAAGACAAGGGCACACTATGGCTTTTGGAATTTGTCTTATGACCTAGATCACCATTTCTGCATTTCATGAAGCATGATTATTCCGCTGTTAACAATAAGCTTCTTTTAATGTCTACAGCTAGGCCCAGGGCTTTTGTCCAGTGATGAGGCAAATGCCAGGCAGTTTTTAACAGATCTCAGCACAAAAAAGAGGAGAATAGCTGCTTCTGGATCAGGGGTGGGCAACCCTGTAGCCCAAGGATCATTCACAGGCACCAGTCTAATTTAATGTGGCCTCTTCATGTAGAGAGGAAGGAGAAGAGAGGGATGGAAGGACAGTCAGGACTGGCAGACAGAAAAAGAGAGAGAGAGATTGAGGTTGGTTCTAATACCTGATCTTTTTGGTTTTTATTTCTCTCTTTCTATTGGTTTCAGTTTCCATTTTATCAGCCCCAAAGGCATATATCCCTCAACAGCAATAAACAAAGTGGTCTCCACTTCCATGTTACATTATGCTAATTGATGCACATACACACGAGAACCAATTAGTGATATTTCATCACCTTTTTGTGCGACCAAGAAAAAAGAATTCAGCAGGGTGGTACATCAATAGAGAAGGACAGCTAACTAAATAGGGATTGGATTGGATTCTCAGCTACTGTGGACACAAGAGTCATTTGTCTGGCACTTGAGTTGATATTCTAAAGCACACTGTTGACTTTTGTCACTAGAGTAAATTGATGCCATTCATTCCTATGGGAATTGTAAAGTGCTACACATGGAAGCATTCCTCTACTGGGAGAAAAACCTGCTTCCCAGTGACACTGGGTGGCTTGATCCATGCTGTCAAGGATCCCATAGTGGGCCTACACAGAAGAGTACACAGACAGTGGTACAGTGCCCCCTGAAGTCCTTACAATGTTTATGTTTGTTTGTATGTTTGTTCAATGTATATCATGCGTTTCTCTCAATATAGGACCCAAGGTAGCTTACAGTATCATTTAAAAACAAACAACTAAAAGCAATGTATAATAAAAATATTTTAAAAAATTAAATAGACAGTACTATTGAACTTAATTTAAACATTAGTTTTGAGAGCATTTAAGAATGTGTTTAAAGCATAAAGATCAAAGACCAGCACAACCCATTAAATACCCATCTGCACAACCAATGAAAAGTCAAAAGCCAGTCAAAATAGGAAGGTCTTTGCCTTCAAGTGAAAAGTCAGATAGAGGTAGAGCCAGCTGTGTCTCCTTTAGGAGTGAATTCCATAGTTTCAAAGGAGCTGCTGAGAAGATTCTCTACTCTCCTCAAACAAATACTGTTGTGACAGTGGTGGTACTGAAAGAAAATCCTTCCCCAAAGATTTTGAAACTCAAGGAAATATAAGGTCTGGATCCAAGTCTTATAAGGCTTTATAAGTCATAACTAGCAAGTTGAATTCTGCCTAGAAATGGACTGGTGGCCAATGAAGCTATACTCTACTACATACTCAGCCAGTCATCCAGTGCATATGACTGCCATACTGAGTGCCATACTGCTTTTCTAAGTGGTTAGTTGAAAATCTGTCAGCTCCAGTCTTAAACCTTTCAACTAACCACTTAGAAAAGCAGTATGGCACTCAGCTATTAACTGGTAATAACATTGATCTCCATGCTGATTTCTGCGCATCTGGTTCCTATTAGAGAAAACAAGAGCTGATCATGATGGATTTTCTGACCAGGTGGCAATTCCACGATTTTTTAAAAAACAAACAAAATAAATTTTTAAGTTCTGTGTAGCACAGTTATGTCATAAACATAAAATAAATAAAATATAAAATCAAGGAAAAATACAAGTTTCATTAGTTTGAATTTGAATTCATTAAAATGTACCAGTCATTCAGTGCCTTTGCATATTCCGATCTATCACAAATTCTGCTGCTAAAAAGAGATGTCAGCCCAGGTGAATCTGTTCTTGGGTTTCATCTGAAATTTAAAGTTGTTTAAGGGTTTTCAGGGTTTCTTGATACTCTAAAACATGCTTTCAAAACATTTTCAAAGAAAATTTTTTTTTGAATATTCTTTCCATCCTTGCTCACCAGTGATTATGATAGGTCTGAATCTTCCTAGCAGTCACTACTGCTCATACACTATCTCTATACGATGTCCAGACAGAACCTGATAATGTTACCTTTTGGACAACAAAAACCCCAGAATCCCCCAGCAAGGATGAACACTGGATATAATTGGACAGTGTAGTGTACCCTGTGATTGCCAAAATTCATAAATTCTTGTCTCATATTATATTAAATGGCAGCAATGAGCATGCAGATGCTTCAGCATGTGTGTGTCACTGCCATTTTAGGTATAGGATGCAGTACAGTCACACACACTCAAATTCACAGTAGTTCAAAAAAGTGACTTTCTCAAACTTTGCTCTGGAGCCCTATTAATGTATGAATTAGTAGCCCAAAGACTGAGAGATAGGACAATTTCCTTTGGTTTCATGAAACAATGAGACAAAAGATTGTTGGTGTCCATACCAGTCATCTTACATCCCATATAGGTAAGTATTCTGAACCTTATCTTTGCAACAAAGGCAATCTGAAAAGGAGAGAATACCTCTAGAATGTCTTAAGGAAGCTAGACTTCTGCAACCCTTGCTTCTGTGCTTAGACACCGGGATACATGGACCATTTCTCCATATTATTAATGGAACAATATGATGCTCTTCTTATGTGCCAAATTGGTTCTATTGCATGTGTTACACACAGATGAACTCTCGATATTTCTCAGCCTTCTGTAATTCTCCCTTGTGCATTTAATCTATGGAAACAGGCTCTATTGGCCTGGAGAAGAAATTGCTTTCATACCTAGAGTGAATCCAGGACTTAAAGGGATTTAGATTGCTGGAATCTCCTCAGAATGAAAAGAGATTCCTAGATGAGCTCTAGGCTTTAGGAGCCAATTTGCTTTAAAATCATTCTTAGGCTGTCTGTATAGTTCTTTGTCACAAGGAAAGAAGATTAACATGTAATAGTAAACCATGACCTGGAGGTTTAGGAATCTGAATGACTACTTTATCACATTTCCATTATCACAGGCTTTGACTGTTCAGATAAAATTTAGCCTAAAAGCATTAGTTTTCTGTCACAGGTTTCTGATTAACATGAGGAATCAAAAAGGTCCAAAGCTGAAGTGGAAATGTTCCTAGAACTTCCTACACTATTTATTATTCCTTTAAGAAAACCTGCAAATCATTCTGCATTTCCTAATAAAACCAAAATGAAACAGAGCACCCACATTTTTGTAATAATAGCTGCATTAATTGCACCCATGATATAGTGTGCATTTTAAGCATATATATCAATGTGTTTGAAAAATTTCTATGCATTACTTATTTTGTTCACAAATTTAGGTGGCACTTTTTATTTATTCACTTTACTTTTTTTTTTTAAATGGCTAATATAATTTAAAGAATTTACAATATTGTGTTAGTAGTTTCTGATATTGCTGATACTAATTCTTTGAAAATTACTAAACAACCCTACTTTTTCAATTATCATGCATCTCTTTGTCTGAATTTAATAACATACTTCCGTTCTGACAATACTGCATACCTTATTCGAACATATATCTGTCATATTTCCACTTGTGAACAACTTCAAGAAAATGTGTTTTTGCAAAACGAGTCAGCTTAGATTAATTTATTTTTTATTAAGTTTTATTAAAATATTAAAAACAATAGAATAACAAATTCAAAAATAAGTTATATACTCACTTACATTTAGAAAACATGTTCCATATCTTCCATATGTATTAATCCAAAATACTAACTTCGTATAACAAACTATATAACCTATATCTGTCGCATTGATTTCTGTCTTCTTATTTCTTAACATAATATATTCCACAGAACAAAATAAAATAAATTTACTTCCTGCTTATCTTTTTCCAGTTTATTTGCGTACTATTATGGTTACCTCTATATCTACTTTACATTCCAGTTTATTTTAACCCAAAATTCAACCTATACTCTCCTTGTCCTAATGTTCGACCACTCTAATAGATCAATATTTCACTGTTACCCTTTCCCATACTAACCCCGGTTAGGGTATGTCTAAAAGTTGTTAAGCCGCTGTTCTGGCTTTCTTAATATTATATTATTACTATGTCTCTTAATTTTACATAATTTTACAAAATTACAATATCTCCATATCTTTTTTGCAGGTAACTTGATATTATTTTCCACTCCGTATCATATATTGCTTTTTTCCCTTCTTTAAGTGATTTTGAAAGTTGGTCACAGTTCTTCATTTCATTGAGCTTTGCAAGCCATTCATCAAGTTCTGGAATTTGTTGACTCTTCCAATACCTTGCATAGACAATTCTTGCAGAAGTGACCATATATAGTAATATTTTCCACCTATTTTTGGCAGTTAGTTGTTGATTATTTGGGATAATGTTCAACAAATACAATTCTGGCGATAATGGTATACTGATCCCAAGTATCTCTACCATGGTTTTGTTTATGCTTTTCCAGAATGTTTTTGCCTTTTTGCACATCCACCATGAATGATAGAACGTCCCTTCTTCTGCTCCACATTTCCAACATTCTTTCCTACCTGTATTGTACATCTTGTTCTGCTTATGTGGACTCAGATACCATCTGTGGAACATTTTTAGGTAGTTCTCTTTAAGATTTTGGGATAAGGTGAATTTTTGCGTCCGTCTCCAACTATGTTCCCAGTCTTCAAGACTTATAGTTTTACCTATATTTGCAGACCATTTAACCATAGTCTGTTTTATAGTTTCCGTTTCCAGTTCCCTGCTTAGTAAAAGTTTATATATTTGAGATGTTAAGTGTCGTGGCTTTTCAAAAATGGCCACCTCAAACTCATTCTTTTCTGCTTTTGGAAGGAAACCTTCCAGCTTCCTATCCATTTTGAATCTCTCCTTTAGTTGTATATACAAAAACCATTGAGTGGGGAAGCCTTCTTTTTCTAGATCCAATCTTGTTTTTAATGTGTAAGTATCTCCCTCGATTATGATATCCTTATAAAAGATCCATTTTTCTTGAGCCACTTTCCATCTCCCGAAAAGTGCTTCGTGCAGGAAAATCCATTGTGGAATTTTCTGATACATTTGACTTAAATTTTTTCCAAATCATCAGCAATGATTTCCTTATGTACTGGTTCGTAAATTCCTTGTCAACTTTTTCTTTTTCGTACCACAAGTATGCATGCCATCCAAATTTATTATCTGCACCTTCTAATTTTAACAATCGGTCATTTTTTAATGTTATTCAATCTACGATCCATGATAAACCGGCGGCATAGTAGTATAATTTGAAATCTGGAAGGGCACAACCTCCTCTTTCTTTCCTGTCTGTGAGTATTCTCCATTTGATTCTTGGTTTTTTACCTTCCCAAATGAATTTAGTAATTTATTTTTGCCAGTTTTTGAAGGATTTCTCATTTATAATTATGGGAAGGTTTTGAAAAAGAAAATTCAACTCAGGGAGAACATTCATTTTTATTGCAGATATACCACCTAGTAATGATAAGTTCAGTTTATTCCAAGTCTGAAGTTCATTATGGATCTCTGTCCAGGTCTTTGTATAATTATTTTCAAACAGTTCTGTATTATGCTTAGTTATCCATATTCCTAAGTATTTTATTTTCTTACCTGATTTAAAGCCTGAGATTTCTAAGAGTTCTTTTTCTTCCATTTCTCAATTTTGTTTAGCTTAGATTAATTTAAATGCTCAGCCCGATATACTTTATCATTCTTCTTTCTTGCTTTGCCTTTCTTTTTTTGTAATCACACTTTGAAAATCTACACTTTTGTAATTACATTTTGAAAAATATTTCCACCAGTCTTTTAGTTATTTATAAGCACATTTCAGAAATACAGACACACAGTGTTTTATTTGTATAACACATTTACTTCAATCACAGAGTGTGAGTATTGCTCATAATAATGATATCCAGAGAATAAGCAGGCTGCTTCTGAGGACAGCTCAGTCTCCTGTACCTGCATAGAGCCACAATCTGTTTATCAAAACTGTCCCCATTCTCCAAGGGCCTAGCTAATTAAGATGATATTCATTGAGATAGCACTTTCATGAATGCTCTTTGGCTATTTCTGCATTGCATTCTTAGAGTGAGATTATCCCACTTTCAACACTCTGTGGAACGCTGGGGTTGGAGTTTACTGAGGATTCTAAATGCTCCTCCCTAAACTGCAAACCCCAGGATTCCAAAGGATGTTGAAAGTGGAATATTAGCACTATAACAGTGTAGTGCAGAAGTGGTCTTATGTTACTACGGTTCTGACATACCTAGTGAGAGCACTAGATATCAAACTTATTTGGCCTTCATTTGACCTTTCTCTGCCAACCTGCTCCACGTGTTTGCAAGGGTCACTGGACAAGCACGTAAAAAGGTGCGGCCGTTAATGGTTGAACATTCCAATCCCCATTTAGGCAGACAGATTAATGCCTCTCCGTTGCTTCAGGGACCATTTTCTTGCAGACACATCTTGCTTAAGCGCGACTTTACACAAAGACGCTTGGCCGAGAGCCGGCACTTTCTTTATGCTGAGCCATTTGCATACTGGCTATACTATTGTCATCCAGCGCTAAGCCCATCATGTAAAACCTGACCTTTTCCAACGCTTTTGTCCCGCTCCAAATTTTCTTTGGTCTCACCGAGCATGGCATGGCCTGTAGGTAAAATCCACCCTATAAAACCCCCCCGATTCCGAGCACTCCTTGGATCACCCTGGGCTTCCATCTAGCCTTGCTGCCGCTCTGTCCAGCGAAGTTGTCCCCTCAGTTCCCAATAACTGAGTCTGCCTTTCTCCTTGGAACACTCAGGACTGCTATCCCGCCTTGCTGTCGGTTTGTCCAGCGAGTCGCCCCCTCAGTGAACTGCACTGAGCTTTCTTCCCTGCAACCTCCACTTCTCTCCAGAACTACGAGATAAGGTGTCGTATCACCCATTTCCCCCAAAAAACTCCCATTTCTATTCTAGTTAGTCATGTGCATGTGGTGTCTTATTCGTTGTTTGTCCTTTAATAAAGCTATCATTTTTGTTACTTTTAAACTTGTCTGGCTGCTCTTCTGACCTGATGCTGTAGACATAGGGTCGCAAGATCCCAGCTAAGTTACCCTGCCTCTCGTTTAGCTTAAGAGAGTGCTCGTGTTAATTTCCCCATCTTGTGTTTTTGCTTGGTTATTTGGACGTCCTTCCTGAGACCCCCCACAGGATAACACTTAGACTTTGGTATGTTTTGGTATTCACAACTGTTGCATAGGTGTGTACTGGTTCTTAATCTGGCAGGCATCCTGTTAGTGACATACATAAGTGTAAGTCCTCTTTCTGCTTGAATCTCTCTCTCTCTGGCCACTTCCGCACTGCACTGTTATAGTGCTATTATTCCTCTGTCAATATCCCATGGAATTCTGGGGTTTGCAGTTCACTGAGGCCAAAGAGGTCTCTGGCTGAGAATTTTAGATGCCCCTCTCTAAACTGCAAACCCTAGGATTCCATAGGATGTTAAAAGTGGAATAACAGCAGTGTAACTATAGCAGTGTAGTGCAGAAATGGCCTTCTTTCCTCTCAGAAGTGAACTGCATATGTGGAGTTTCCAATCTGGATCACTCCTTGGCCTGAAGACATTATTTATTTATTGTATTATTATTATTCATTCCAGTTTTTATCCTACCTTTCCACTAAAAAGGAGCAGCTAAGAAATACACCTAAAGCTCAGGTGATGCTAGTGGACATTATGGAACCTTCTTCTGTTCCTCTCCCTGTTGCAACTCTAGTAAACACCTACAGACTAGATAGTTTCCTAAACCCCTGCCAAGTAGGATTTGGGTTGCTTGGGGTCCTGCAGTGGGAAGATTCCTCCCCTCACACTGGATTCCACCTGTGGATGTCCACCACTGGATGAACACAGTAACTGCTTTTACTTAAAGGTACAGTCTTGTTAGACTAAGGGTTAAGGCTGAAGTTCTAGTTAATAGTGGCAGATATAAAGCTCTAGCAATGTATTAACACGATGGTCTAGCAAGAGAATGGCCACCAGCTGAAAGAGCTCTTCTTGTGACCCACCACAGCAAATCAATGGCCATTTATACTGGGTATGGAGCTGGACCCATTGCACTGCTGGATTAAAGCACTGTGTAAAACAGTACTAGAGATCTCCTTGTGCAACTTGTGGAAAGGTACTTATCCTGGGCTTGAAAATTTGGCTCTCTTCTTCTGCATTCAAAATTCAAGAATGTAAAAAGAGTTGCATGAAATAAACTCTATCCTATTTTGTTGTCATTTAAAAGTGAAAAATACAACAGAAAATCTCAAACCAAAACTATCTCTCACAATACCAACAGAAAGCTAGCTTTAAATAGCAAATTATTGTGGTGAGGCAGCAGTCAAGAATAGGTATAATTACTGCGGTTCGTAAAATGATGTGAATCCCAAAGAAGCTATTTCAGAACAATTGGCAGCAAAGGTGTATTGGGAGCAATTTTCAGAATGAAAAAAAGGGAAATGGAAAAACCACATAAAATGATCACACTCCTTTGAATTCCACACCAAGTTGCTACTGTTTGAAATAGCTAAAAGGGAATTGGAATCAACAGTGAAATAGTGAAATGGAGGCTCAGTGGATATGGAAAGTTTGCCTTCTGATTTTCATTCAGTTATGATTTCAGACAATTCTTGGCCTATAATCAGGACTGGAATGGGAATAGTAAAGATTGCAGAACACTTCATATGCCAGAAAGTGCTATAGGAATTAATAATAACAATTTTCTATCTATCTTGCCTTATTCATATAATGTCACCAGCATGTCAAGTCATATTTTTCACAGTCTTTGAAATGTTAGTTTTCACAGCTTTGCACAATGGCCTGCATATTAAATCACAGAAATCAGAAAAATACTGACTTTTCCCAAGAGTTTTGTAACAGATGGTCATAAGAGCTTTTTTTAAATCAATGTTATATTTTAATCAAATTTGGATCTTAAAACCTCCTCAAAGTTTTCCTTCACATGCACTTATTTTTACAAATAACTTAAATGGACTCATTGGCTTCAAAACAGCTCCCAAAATATAGTATTTGTTATGCGTGGGATTCTTTATAAGTTGAAAGAGACATAAAAGGTATTTTTTTAAATTGAACATGGTATGTGAATGCAATGCATGTAAAAGTCAATAATATTCCATCCTTAGTTCATGAGTTTACTGTGAAAAAATGCTGCAACCCTCTTCTTCAGCAACATCTTACAGGGGAAAAAAATGCTCTTTTCAAAATAACTCACCATGATGGACCAATACATGGGACATTGCATAGAGGAAAAGTGTGAAGGAAGAATGCAGGCGAAACAGTTCAGACAAAAGCAATCATAAAATTAAATTAAACAGTACCACGTGTTGACCTAAAGCATATGGGAAGAGCAGCAATAACTCCAAAATGCCAGAGAACATTTGACATTGAAATTTGTTTTCACATGGACCAAAAATGTGCCATACAGAAATACAAAGAGTCTTGCCTGTCGACAACTATGACCACATTAGAATGAACCAGTTCATTGCATGCTGAAGCAACACTGTTGGTCAAGAAACCAGTTTCTGGCATAGTTCTACTTGTAGGTACTTCCACTTTCTTGAGGAGACTGCAAATGTAGTCTATTCAGACAGAGACATTTAACATCTCATGAATACAATTAACTTTCCATTTAGCTGTACTGTTCCACCATGACTGCAGATAAGAATAGCAAACTATCATTGAAGCTTAATGAACATTTTAAATAAGTACCAATACTGACTTTTCTTATTTGTGTTCTGAAACCCATTTTTATGGCCATTAGAGTTGATGTTTGGACACCAAGAGAAAGACACAACAGAATCAAGATGGGGCAAGACTGGGCATCTGTAGGGATTTCTTTAATACAGAGAAGAACATTGATCATGAGAAAGGCATGAGATGTGCACAGGAAAAAGGTATGGCCCCTTCTGCTATCCCTTCTCGATTCTTGATTCACAATGCAAGGAATAAATAATCTCATTTTCCTCCTTCAGATGGCCGGGATCACAGAAGAATCTACATTAATCCCTTTCTTTTCTTTCCCTCTTTAGATAATGCATATATGAAAGTCTTCATTTCCCTTTATCAAGGTTAGATGGGTCTCAAGTGCAAAAGTTAGAAATGTGCTTCTTTTAAACACGGTTTTTGGCACAGTGCTGAAATAAGGATAAATATCTTAAATATCAGATGGGTTAAGAAAATCAGGTTTTGTCTGCCCAGGACTTGCAAAGTGACTTTTAAAAAATAATCTGATCCATTAGTCAGAAAAATGCTTGGCAAGTATTCCTTGGCAGTTACTCCTCACGGTGTTGAAAAAGTAGCTTGTTGCATTACTTTTTGCTCTCTTCACTGCTTTTCTATTACCTTCTATTACTGTTGGAGGGGATAATCTTAGAGAAGAAATGTGAAAGGCAGAAAACTTGAAAAGGTAGTATTAAACTGTCTCTGAAACTGCTCTGTAAAGTTAAAAAAAAAATTATTTATTGCACTGATAAGGTAACACTCGTTCTAATGCATTGCATTGCTTTTCAAATGTAATACCATTATGTCCTCATCAGCCACAACTGTGTTACTTATAATTCATGACTTCAAAGCTCTGTTTCTGAGAGAATTCTCCAATTCACTCTTTGATTCTTCAGAGGTTTTCATGAACAGAAGAGAGTCATTGATTCCCCCTTTATCCTCTGCAGCTCCAAAATAATATCCCTGTCAGATCACCTGTGCTCTCCCTGCCATGTTTATGTAGAAAATGACCCTGGAAACATTGTCAGAGAGTCCACAGGAGGCAATAAGAGAGAATGGCTGGGTCAAAGAGCACAAGACTGAACTCAGAGGGGGATTTTGGTGTAAAAGAGAAAATTTGTTTTCCTGAGAAGCTGGGGGAAAAAAAGGATTTTGCAACACTGCCATAATGTCAAATCTGTGGGGTATTTTGGGCTCATCAAAACTTTTCACTTTGTGAAAAGGAACTATTGGTGGCTGGGACTGAGAACAGATGTAGAAAACTACATAAAACGCTGCACTATGTATGCTCAAAATAAATGGGTTGTAGGCAAGCTGAGGGGACTATTACAGCCACTGCCTACCCCTCCACACCCACAGGTGCATATTAGCACAGACACTCTGACATACTATGGCACAAGGATAAGCTGCATTTGTAAAAGATCACTTCGTTACTGAATTCATGGAAGCCTCTGCTGGATCATAGAGAGCCTTCTGTGAAGGTCAAAAGTGGACATGACTGGTGGCCTCCATACCAGTTTGGAAATGAATCCACTTTGGGTTTTAGTCTGAACTTTAAATATGATATTCAGTGTGTTGAACCCTAGTCCCAAAATAGATTCAGCTCCCAAAAGGTTGAAACTGCAATCCCCAGGATTCCAGAGGATATTGAAAGTGGAATCATAGCACTATAACAGGCTAGTGCGGAAATGCCCTAAAATCCTGAGCAGATTCAAACTAGATTTCTGTTAGTGATATATACACATATAATTGTGGCTTACTGTCATTCTGGATAGAGCATAAGATGCTATTCTGTAGTCCTTTGTACAGCATCCAAAACTCTCTCCTACCCCCACAACACACAGCTGTCAAACCCAAGGAGAGATCACAGCTGCTACTGACTTGCTAGCTATATATCTCTTCACTTTGGGACTTGGAAAAATAATGATTTTGGACTACATCTCTGAAAATCCTTAGCCAACATGGCTAGTGCCTTTCCAAATTCTGCTCTTTATTTCATTTGCACAAAGGAGAAGTTAAAATGCCATCCCATCAGCATGTGTTTTACTGCCACTCAGCCCTATGGTTTTTTTTTAACTTGTGTGCCAGTACAAAGCCATGAAAGAGAGTGTTAGATAAGAAGATATCACAAATTGGACCCTACAGTGACCTTGTGGATTTTCTTGTGTCTGAAATACACTGATTAAACCTCTGATAGCAATGCACATAAGTACACTAGGCATGCTCAGCTAGCCAAGCCTGAAGCTCTTATCTCTGTGTACGCCATGCAACCTTTTCTAATCAGGTATGAAGAAAAGGTACGATTGAGCAGCAATAAATGTACATAGTTCCCTGAGAAAATGTTTCTTTTAATAAGGCAATGCTAGATGGATGCTCAAGTCTGATAGCCATGATTAGAGAAAAAAAGAAACCTCTGTAATCAGGTTGATGTAAACTGGGTTTCAGTCAAAGCACAGCTGCTAAACCCAAGTCTATATACCTTTGGATTGTAGGCATTCAGATAACAGGGGAAGAGTAGCATCTGTGGCAAGCAATTTTGGGGCAAGTGAACAGAAATAATGTCAATTAACTAGCCTGGCTCAATTCTCTCAATGCAGTGTTGTTTCAAGTGAAAAGTAGCAATAGCCGTTAGAAAGGTCTCTTTCTCTTGCTCCCCCCCTCACACAGACACACACAGACATCCATATGCATCCATTTTTCCTTGTGAAAGCTATAAAGAGCATGAAGAGAGAGCCATTTTTTCTAATTATGTTGTTCAATGCTTCATCCAGTGTTTTAAGATACTTTCCAGGGAGAAAAATTGAACCGATGTTTACAGATGGATGCCCACCATTGTAAAATCAAAGAAAAAGTCCTGAGACTGTTTTAAGTATTACCCAAGGAGTTTCTCTCTCACACACACACACAATCAGATGATGCATTACTCTTTCTGAACAAAAGAATATATACCTTATCAAGAAGGATGGATGTCCACTTTATGGTTTCATGCCTGGTGTCATGACCTGCTTCCACAGCATGGACTCTGACTCAAAGTCTGAAGCAGAGAACATGCCAGAGTCTGCTGTACAGAGAGAGGTTACAATGCCAGAAACAGAACAAGGGATGGTGCCAGCTCCAACAGAGAGTCCTGCCTCTTCAGATATAAAGGAACACTTACCTAGACCCAGCTTCACACAGCACCAGCAGCAAAAAGGGACTCAGCGTTGCTTTCTCAGAACAATCAATGAAGACACAGCTGCGCTAGGCTTTGGATCTATTTAGCTGGCGTCCTTCCCCTTCAGGAGTTGTCAGAGCTTATTTGACCTGCTATCTTGCTGGTGTCAGGATTCTCCCCCTGCTTAGCCTCAGCCAGCAAGGGAGGAGGGAAGTTGGGAATACTTGCAGTGAGAGTCTGAATACACCAAACACAAGGAAAACGCAAGCCTAGCCAGTCCTAAGGTTCAGGAGGCAAAGATCTGTCTGGAGGGTTTCAGGGAGTAGGAGACGTGACGGTCATGACGGCTTGCTATTAAGTTGCTGCAAGCAAAGAGCAGCCATGCCGACAGACTTAAATTGCCATTGTGAACAGGTGCTACTTGTTATTGTTTCTTCAACCTAGTCCATGCAGCCTCCCTCTGAGCAGTTAGTTTCAGCCTTCTTTGTGACTGATGGGCATAGGTGGCTGTAACTCCCCTGAGTCACTGCTGGTTCCCTCTCCATCATGAGCTGGTGGGGGCAACTCTGTCTCTGCTTGACCTTCCAGTGCAAGGGATGTTTGCAAGTTAATTTGCTCACTCACTGGCTCAGTTCTTGGCACAATCAGTTGCTCCTCGATCTAAGAGGCATCATCTATCACAGCTGGATGCCTTGACAAATGCTCAGGTTGACCTTGGACACTCCCTTACCATGAAACCCTGCTAGACATTGTTTATGTTGGACTTTATTTATGACTCCTTGCTTACTGCCTGGAAGTAAGTAACAAGCTGAGAGATATTCAGTTTGTTTGATTTATCAGCTGTGCAGGATTGAGAAAGGACACCCACAGCAACTGTGGAAGGGAGCTATCTTCGCTGGTTGTTCAAAATAGGAGCCAATGAAAATGATATTGGGCACTTAGGGACTGTGATGCTGGGGCATGGGGGGCAGCAAAGGAAAATAAGTCACATAATCCCACTCTGCCACTATCTCCCTTTTGGAACTTTCTTTAGTCCATCCAACCACCTACCCTCAAGGTCAGTGCAAGTTGCAACTGGTTGCCTTTATGGGCCAGGGAGGAGTTCCAACCTCTTTTGTCAACTTTGCTGGAACTTCTTTTTTGCGGGAAGGGGTGGTCTAACTCACATTGAACCCATGAGGAACTGTGGGGTGTTTGGAATTGGTAGTTTCAACTAAATACCAATGCCAGGATCATCCACGCTAGAGTAGTTCTGTGACTACCATACTTTGGACACATCATGAGACAAGATGACTTATTGGAAAAGATAATGACGCTTGGTAAATTGGGAGCCAACAGAAAAAGAAGAAGATAGCATTACAAATCAACAGAATCAAGGAAGCCACAACCCTGAGTTTGGAAAAACTGAGCAAGGCAGTGGATGAATGGGGTTCTTGGAGATCTCTCATTCATGGGCACCACAATTTGAAGTCAAATTGATGGCAAATAACAGTAACAATAACAAAGAAATTTAAATAGGTGGACACATAACAGGATGTGCAAGTGGGCAGAGAAATCAAACTACAGTCAGCCTTCCATATCCATGGGTTCTGTATCTACAGATTCAACCAACTACAGATCCGAAGAAGAAGAAGAAGAAGAAGAAGGACGCCTTGATTTTGCTGCATATCGAGCACTATTGTGAAGTGTAACCACATCTTGCTACAGCTTCCCACCATTTCACAGATCCTCAGGCTTTCTCCAGCACTTGTTTGAATAGTTGGCCATTTTGTATAAAGGACACCATTTTACTATGCCATTGTACATAATGAGTCTGGAACATCCATAGATTTTGGTATCCAGAAGAGATCTTAGAACCAAACCCCAGTAGATACTGAGGGCCCACTGTAATGAGAAGGATCCTGGGAGCACCTACTATATTAAAGAGATGCATCCACATGTGCTCCCCAGGACTGGCCCTGGGCACTTCCTCCCTTTCAGTTGAGGTTTGTAGGGGAAGTCCTCAGGAAACATTTCTCTTAATTATATAACAACTGGTTTTTTACAAACTATTTCTTATTTTGTGTAACCAGGGATGGGGTCTCTTAAACTTAACTGGGAAATCTTAAACAAACTGGGAAAATCAGCTGGGACTCTTGCTCAAGGTTGGCTCTCTCATTACAAATACTTAAATCAAACCGGTGTCATTGGGTAAGCAAGGAAGTTATCAAGAGACCACTTGAGTGTAGTTTAAAAGTGAAAATTGACATTTATGAAATGTCTTGTTCATCCTTCTGAATACAGTGGAAATTGGTGAAAATCCATTTCTGAAATGTTGCAAGAGACTGGATGTGACATGTGATCAGCGGGAGGGGGAAGAGAAAGAACAAACACAAGAGGGAGAGAGAACCTGAATATTTAAAGAAAGACATTTGCATGCAAATATGGGCATATGAAGGTGAAACCAGAATCAAAACAACAACAAACTGAAAACTCAATACTCCCAAAGACTTTTTTCTATTCTGAATGAGCCTGCAGTCTGTTTTAGCATAAGAAGATATAAACGAATCCAATAGCACATTTGTGGTTAAGAAAAAGAAAAATCTAGCACAAGTTTTTAAGGACTACAGTCCACTATATCAGAAGCAACTTAGGACCTTTCCACACTACACTTATAGTAGTATTATTCCACTTTCAACATCCTATGGAATCCTGGAGTTTGCAGTTTAGAGACATTTAGAATTCTTGGCTGGAGAGTTATTTGGCCTCTGTAAAATATAAACCCTAGAATTCCACAGGATGTTGAAAGTGGAATAATAGCACTATAAGAAGGTAATGCAGAAAGACCATTAGCTAAACATAACCAGTTACTTTTTAATAAGAAGAAAGTAAATAATAACTTTAATAACTTTTACATGACAGTCATAATAAATACCTTCTCAGGCTTTAATAACTGTAATTACTTTGCACAGAATTTTCTGAGCTCTGAGCTCCTGTAATTCTCTCAAATATAAGCAGTATTCACTGTATCCAAGAGTGAAGCAAACAAAGAAAAACAAGCTTGATTCTTCCATGCTTATCTCTTCACTTAAAGGACTGAAAGTTATTTGGCTCATGCTTGTCAATCTGTATACGGTATATCAGGTAGGCACATTAAAAACAACTTTCCACCTAAGAATCTCTTAAGCTTTAGACTTTGGATCTTATAACATGGAATGCACACGCTGCTTTGTAAACTTTTTTTTACCATGTAAAACAAGTAACTTATGCAGTTACACATACCTTGTGGAGGACCATTATGTCACATAAACAACTCCAGTCTAGGCACATCATCTTTCATTGACATTAAATAATCTAGGCACATTGTTTTGATAGATATTTAATCTTTTAATGCACATCTTTCATACTTATAAGACACATAGTACTTACAGCATATATGTTGTCTTCTTACGAGGAGTATAGCATGTGTAATACTTAGTGGCAGGAGACCTCAACTTACACAATACAGAGGTACCATAGCTCATATGTCATCTGTTGGGGGCCTTGGCACATTTTATACAAGCATTTACATACATTTTTGTAGCATTTAGGTATTTCTAATGCATTGTGGTACATGTAAAGCATCTAGCTTCCCACAAAATACATCTCACTTACTCTTCACATTAATTCATTGTTATAGGACACTTACATGCATTGCATTCAGTTAGCATACAGTGGATAAAACTCTGCCTGTTCTACTGACATTCTGTTGTAAACAATATATTCTCATCCATTTGGTGTGTTGAAATCAACCAGCAGTTTTTGACTAGTTGCCTGAGTGAGCAAACTAGTCTTTCCCTGTCTTCTTTCTCTTTTTATAGAGATGGCCACCAGGCTGTTTACATTTCTTTTGTCCAATGAGTTCAGTGGGTCTGAAACAACTAAATTTGGGAAGCTCAAACTGCTGTGAGTTCCTGCCACTTAGACCTTGTATTTACCATACTTGAAAGCAATTTCTTCCTGGACCATCCTAGTACGATCTCAGATTTCAGCTCTGTGAGGAATCATCATCACTCTCCTTCTTTTTCCCAAAGAAAAGAGCTTATTTATATTTTGATTTTGCTGTTTCATATCCAAAATATCCTTCCATTCTGTTATACAAATAAATAACAAAAATGTCTACATATTCTAAAATGCCCAATGTGTTTCAGGAAAATATATGATTTTATCAGGAATAGAATGAAAAATTGTATTTCCTTCTTGTTTCTCCTCCCCCTCCTCCTGCACACCGTGTTTGAAAGTTTCCATACACTCTTCTGCTCTGTGGATAGTTAATACTTCCACTTTTGATAATACCAAAAATGAGGAACTGTTATTAGCATGTGTATTTCTATACCGCTTATCAGCTAAGTGCTCTCTAAGCACTGTACAATGTGTTAGCTAATTGCCCCCAACAAGCTGGGTACTCATTTTACTGACCTATGGAAGGATAGAAGGCTGAGACAACCTGGAGCCCAGCAGGATTGAACTCACAACCTTGTGGATGCAGTACTGGCATTTAACCACTGTTCACTATCAGATGCACTAACCATTTGTTAGGGAATGTGACTGAATATTGCTACCATGTGTTTGTTAACCTCTCCTGAACTTCATCCAGACAAGCCAAATAAGTCAAAAGATCATGGTTTTTATTCATGTAATTACTGCTTCTGTTTTCAAGATACAAGTGACATTTTGCTAAGTCCATGATATTTCAGACTTTCTCCCTTTTTTCCCCTGAGACCTTTTGTTTCTACCGGCAACTTGAGCAGCAACTGTGTAAATGAACACCTGATCATTACTGAAACCTGAGCCTCCACACACACAGGGTTGAATCCAGGTGTCCATTACAAATGCCAGGAACTGATTTAACACAGAAAGAACTTTCTTGGAATTAGATAGAAAGGAGAAATAGAGCTGGGTATGTTACTGCAGTTGCTAGCCCGGATTTGTGGGATATTAGATATCACTTTGATATCAATAATTTGGCTTTCTTCTACCATCCCTCTCCACGTGTCTGCGAGGTACCCCGGACAAGCTCACAGACAGGCACGGCCAATAATCGCTGTAATATTCCAAACAATACAGACTGGCCAGAAATAGCCATCCTGCCACTTCAGGAGACCTCAAAGGCAAGTACTCTATTATGTATGCACGCCACTTACAAAGAACTCCCGGCCCCCAGCAGGTGGCTTGATTAGACGAATCCTCATCTGTCAAGCACTCTGTGTTTGCATACTGTCTACTCCATTGTCAACTCGGACTTAACTCAATCATGCTAAATTCTGACCTTTCGGAGGCTTTGTCTCCAGCCCAAAACTCATTGTTTTCCCCAAGTACAGACTAGCCTGCGACCACATTTTCCCCTATATAAACCCCTGACTTTAAGAGCCTCTTCGGATCGCTCTCAACTTCCATCCAGTCTTGCTGCCACTTTGCTTGGTGAGCCTTCCCCTCAGTCCCATGTACTGAGACTCCATATCTCCAAACCTTTGCTGCAGACTACCCAGGCTTCAAGACAGGTGTAGTATCACCCAAACCAACAACTCCTCTTAAAAATCCCTCTATCCCACTCCAACCTTTATTTCTTTAGTTCTCTGCGTGAGTGTGTTGCATACACTGTTTGATTGTATTTTTAATAAAACAACATTTATTATTTCAATCCTGTTTGCTCCTTGACTCGGCCTGACCCCGTAGACATTGGGTAAAAGATTCCGCTCCGTTGCCCTGCTTCTCATATTGCTAGCTTGTGCTCTTGGCTAATTTTCCCCAACTTATATAATTTAGAGTGCATTTAGGTGTCCCTCCCGGGACCCCCAGAAAACAAGGTAACAGGTATCATCAGCATACTGGTGACACCTGTCCCTAAAACTCCAGACTTCTTCCAGCAGTTTTATGTGTATTTTAAAGAGCATAGAGGACAAAACAAAACACTCAGGGACTCCACAGATCAGTGGCCAAGGAGTTGAACAGGAATTGCACAGCACCACACTCCAAAAGTGCCCCTCTAGGAAAGAACAGAGCCATTTTAGAACAGTACCTCCAAGCCCCATCCCAGCAAGGTGACCCAGAAAACTACCATGGTCAATGGTACTGAAAGCTGCCAAGAGGTCCAGTAGAACCAACAGCGACACGCTCTTCCCATCCAGTTCCCAGCATAGGTCATCCACCAAGGTGACCAAAGCTGTCTCACCAGTTAATGTTTCAGCATATGGATATAAACAATGGGTACTACAAGTATATGCAAAAATTATATTATCCCTGAAGCACAAGTAACATGTTTCAGGAATTTCTGTTTCTGATATCGGTGAAAATACAGAAGATCAGAGTAGTCCATGCCATAGATCACATGAATCACACATTTCTTCCATATACTTTCTCAGCTTAAGAACATAATAGTCAAGAGGCCTAGCCATCCAGCACTCTTTTCTCACAGTGGCCAATTAGTTGCCCATGGAAAGCCCACAAGCACAATGTAAGCACACTAGCATCCTTCTGCTTGTGTTCCCCAATACGTTCAGAAGTATACAACAGTTTTGAAGCTCTGTTTCATCTCTGCATCTCACTGGGCTTCTTTTATAATAATGTAATATATAATTTTCAATAAGGTTTGGGAGTGGAATGAATGAACACATGATCCTTGCTGGAAATATTTTTAGCATGATTGTACCTGCAAAATTTAATCATCATTACATATTCTGTCTGATCTGCTTGATGATTTTTCTGGAAAGGAGAAGGAAATAGCCCAGTCACAGCACCAAGAGTGAACTGAGAAAAAAGAGTGACATAACTTTCCAGTTTAAATACTTTTAGTCATGGGGAGCTCTGGGCTAATGATTTTCTTGTGCAAAAATTTAAAAGTCTTCAGTCAATTACTTGGAAGAATATTATGTCCACATCCTCCTTTTCCAGCAGTGGTTAGTGAGTACATGGACCACACCACTTGGGATTAGTGCCTTTGCAAAAAATAGGTTTCTGCCTCCTCCCAATACTGTTTGTATTTTATCTTTTTTTAAAAAAAACTTTCCCTTTAAATGCCAGAAATAAGCTTGCAGCCACATCCAGCTTTTTGTTTGTTTGTTTGTTTGTTGTTTCTGATTTCTGAGTGGAGAGGGCATTTTTAGCAGTCCATGAGGCTGCCGGAGGTCCCTGGGAAAGAAAACTGATCCTCAGATCCACTGCAGTTCCCCACCCTTGGACTAAAACATCATTGTCATTACCACTACCTGCACCTAGCACCTGTAGTAACATCTACCCACATCCCCTAACAAATGGTATTACTTTTGACAATGAACATCACCTATAATGGGGAGATTAACCAAAGATTTCATTTATGACTCCCACTGGTTTTTGGCACTATCAAAGCAGAAAGTATTAACTATCCTCTTCCTTGTTGGCTTTTCTAATAGGAATTCTGACAGCAGCATCATTATCATTATCATCATCATCATCAACAACAAAACAATTATTTTGCTTTCTTGTGCTTTGCATGCTTGAAACAAAGGTCCAAAAAGTTATTTATCAGTATAAGTAACAGAAGTGAGGCCTAATCCGGGTGTTGACCCAGCCCAACCAACATATAGACAAGCTGTTTTCTTAGGGCCTTATCACATCACAGTGTCATACAGCAAGAGCAATGCATTATTCCTGGTTCAAGATCAGCCCCATCATGTGATGCTGTTGCTCACCAGCAGCTATTGTGTTGGAATACATTTGAAATGTACCATTTTTTCATGCTGTAAATAATCAGTTAATGACCCCCTTTCCCACAGTTCCCTCATAGCACTTCCTTCTGTAGCTGATCCTGTTATGGCCCCCCTATACTTCCCAAATTTGATATGATATAATTGGCAAAATATAATTTCAATTAACATTAATATGAGAATTGGTTGCTATCAAATTAGCTCTGCTATGGATCAGTAGCCAGGTTGGTCAAGAGGACAACAAAGGGTCAGGCACATACACAGAGGATTAGGCCAATGACCCCCTCCTAGATGCAGTGAGATCATAAGCAGGAAACTCCAAAACACAAAGGATCACTGCCAGTGATGATTCATGAAGCAGGAAGATTTTCACCAAATCAATGGTTGTCTCAAGCACCTCGTTCCTCTCACCTGTATCTGTCCCATTATTCCCTATCCTGTCCTCAAACACAGAGCTGGCATACAGTCATCCAAACCTTTGTCACCTACTGTGATAATGGGGCTTCCCATTATCTAGACTTAGCTAAAAGGGGGACAGTTCCCTCTTCAGGTAAACCAAGGGTTAATAAGGTGTTGGAATTAGATTACATTTTAGTATGTGGTCAGCATCATAGGTCATGTGGGTCAGCATCACAGGTCATAGGGTGAGAACTGACCAATCAAAAAGGAAAGAAGTGAGCATCTTCAGGATGCTTCCAGATGCTTCCAAGGAGAAGTTATAAAACTTCTTGCAAGGCCATGTGGCAGAGAGATAACAACCAAGGAACCTCCTGGAGGGGGGTTCTGTGCCAGTTGCAGGCCGTAGGCCTTGCCTCCTGGCCCTTCCTCTTAGAACATCTAAGCCTAGGAACAACTGTGAGTAATTAGAAATAGTTATCTAGTCGCGTTAGGGACTTTTCTGTTATTTTGGAGCTGGCTGATCTAAAGAATGTGTCTGTGCTTCCATATCTGTTCTTTTTGTAACTACTTGTAACTAAGCATGCCTGGGAGGAAGGGGCTTCCCATGTGTGGTAATTTGCCTTGTTTATTTGCCTACCTTTAATAAATACTTTCTGTAAAAGACCCTGTTTCTCTCCTTCCCACACCAAGCTAGGTAGACTGGGGGAAAAGGAAGATCCTTAAGCTTAGGGATGTACGTGGTTGGACAGGGTCCTGCTGTACTGTCCAAGTGTCCAGATCATTCATAATTCAGCGGGTGGTGGCAGCGAAGATGAATTAATAGCTAAAAATCATAAAAGGCTGGAAAATACGTCCCAGCAGCGCATGGGGTCATTTTCCAGCCTCACACCTACACACTAAAATCACCAACATATTTCCCTCACACATTAAAACCATCAACTAATTTCAGCCATGTTTGTCCACTCTGTAAACTCCCATCGTTTGTCCAACCAGAGAGTCATTTACACCATTTGCTCTCAGGGAAGATTTTGGGCACACTGACACAGTACATCAATTGCTTGCATCCACTCTATCACTATGACTCCTGATTTGAACTGTCTTTGGGTGCCAGCCTAAGCCATACTGCTTTTCTTCTGCTGCTCTCAAGAACAATAAATATTGCCCATTTCACTCTAAAATCTCCACTGTCCACCTTTCCTCTCTGTCTCTTTGGTTAGCCTTCTGTGAATGTGTGAGCATTCACAGAACACAATTTAGCTTATTTTTGCATCTCCAGCTGGTTTTTTCCCTCATTGACCCCATAAACGTTGGTTAAAAGCTCTTGCAGCACTCTTAATTAGAACCAATTATTTCTCTATTTTTATAGTGATTTGTGGGTTCTACTAGAGGACCTCACAGAATTCCATGTGTTTGGGGTAACAATCCAACAGTGGGTGTGATGTGAGTGTGCCCAGTTTGTTCCTCCCTCATCTACTCTCAAGGAGTATAACCTCCAGACCAATCATGAGATGTGGGGTGGAGAAAAGGACTCTGCAATGATGCCATAGTAAGGAGGGAAGAACAGTGCGAATGACACTACTCATCTGCAAAGGTCGAAAGGGTGCGATAGAGAACATTAATGACAACACGGTATTAAGGCATGGTGTAATAAGGCTCTTAGGAAAAAAAAGAAAGGGGAAGTGATACTGATTCTTTACAGAGCTGAAATCTGAGATCATACAAGGGTGGTCCAGAAATAATTCTCTGAATTTTTTGTTCAAATTCTCTGAATTTCTTGCATATCTGAGTGGCAAAAAACTCAGAGAATTTGAGCTATGACTCCCTAAACTTGTAGTATGGATAGATTTCTATTTTGTAGGTGGAATCTAAAACTGAAGTATCTAACACAGTGTCAAAGCCAAGGTCAAGAGTTCACAGTCATTTCCAAAATATTTCACTTCATAAAGAATCAGAACACAAGACAGGTTGTAGATAACAGAAGAAAAGTGGCTATATATAAAATCAGGTTTTAGAGTCTGGTATACCTGGGAATATTTAAAAAAAAAAGTAGAGAATAAGAACTAAGAGAGAGAGAGAACTGAACAAAATAAGCTTCTTATATATCTGAAGAACAAGGAGGGCTGTAATCTCCTACAACAGTTGCATAAATATTAATAGTTATTCTCCAGCAGCTGATACAGTTTTCTGCTATGTGCTTTGTGAAATTTCCAACAAAATATCACAAAAGAAGTGTTTTTTTTTAAAAAAAACTTTAAAAACTTTCATAGACTGGAAAAAAGGTCTTGAAAAATCAAGAGGTTTTGTAAACATTACCTCCATGGCTCATATTTCAACAATATGTTACACACATGCACGCACAAACACACACACGACACTCCACACAAAAGCAATTCTCAGCTTCAGTAAATAGTATAGTTCCTGAAGGCAACAGGTATTACTTAAATGGTTGACTAAGGGAGAAATGAATGGGAAGGTTATTTCCTTTTCCTTCTCCTTGACTGGCCATCACATTCTCTTTGCCTGTGAGTGAAGAGGATGGTTGGGTTGCATTAGATGCTTCCCACCAAAGAGTTCCATTTAGAAATATGACTGTCCTGTCCAACAAGACAGACTTTGAAAACACCAAGCTGTTTCAAATGGCTATTAATTGATGTGCTTGCTTGGTGTACCACTACTAAGCTTCTTATGGGCTGCTATAGCTTGAGAGTTTTTTATGCTCTTTCTTTTAACCTTTTGATGTTTTGTAGGTTTTTTTTTAATTATAATATTGTTGTACCATATTGCATTTTATTTTTACCTTCTCATTTGCCATATTAAGTAGCAAGGGATCACAAGGATGGTTCATACACAATTAATTTATTTTTAACTAGAAGAAATAAAGAGTGCTGTGTCCAACCTGGCACATTTTTAGTCAAATAGAAAATCCAAATGTCAAAAAGGTAAATGTTTGTGTATGTATTTATATGAATAGCACGTGTAATTTGTGAACCATGTTATAGTAGCACCTTAACACATATAACATACAGTGTGTTGATAGATAACATGTGTGTGTATATGTGTGTGTGTGTGTGTGTGTATGTGTTGTACATGGAGAATGCAGAAGTTACTTTAATTTTTTTAAAAAAAAAAATCACTACTTTCAGAATCTCCCAGTCCGAGCATGGCCATCAGAATATTTTGATTACACACATATATGCACAAATGCACACATGCTACATAGCATGACATGGCTTTACATTACACTAGCGTATATACTTGTTGTTGCCCAAGATTTTTTCTCATAGGCAATAGTTGTTAGAAAGATTTGAGATCACATGTCTCTCATTTCCCAAACTGTCTTGTCCAGTACCTATAATTTTTCCCCATATTCCCCAATCTAATCTGTCTTCAGAGTTAATAACATACAGAGGTTGGGTTCCTGAGGGAAATTAACTGCCCTCCTCCTTGCTGCTAGGCTGCATCTCTATAGCAACCAGTCTATTCAGAGCTCCCCAGTTGAGAATTCTAAAGGCCCCTCCCTCAGCAGCAAACCCCAGAACTCCATAAAATCTTCTTAGGCAGCTAATCATATGAGGTCTTCACCTGACACGGTCAATCATATGAGATCTTCACCTGATACAGACAAACAAATTTTGACATTTATATATTACACTAGTGTATATACTTGGTGTTGCCCAGGATTTTATTTTCTCATAGGGAACACTTGTTATAAATACTTCAGGAATTACTTTACCTTAACTTAGGAATTAGATGTGGCTGAAATGCACAGATTTGAGATCCTGTGCCTCTAATTCCCCCATATTGTCTTGTCTAGTACCTGTAACTTTTCCCCATATTCCCCAATCCAATTGGTATTCAGAGTTATTGACATATAGAGTTTCATTTCCTGAGGGAATACAGTGGCCTCCTTCTCATCTCCATAGCAACCGGCCTGAGCTCTGGCTGAGAACTCTAAAGGCCCATCCCGAACTGCCAACCCCAGGATTCCATAGAATCTTCACAGCCAGGCAATCATATGAGGTCTTCTCGCCTCACACAGCCAATCACATGAGGTCTTTATCTGCCCGACACAGAGAAAACAGACAAACTCACTCACGAACAAGCAAACTTTGACTTTTATATAGTAGATTACATTAGTAGAGAAGTGCCTGAACAATCTGGTACATGAAGGGCCTAGTCCACATGATAAGCAATGCACATGCATGGCATCTGCTCCAACTAGGAAGTCCTTTGTGTGTAGCTTCATGACTAATGGGTTGGGCCACATCTTGGATGATGTCTTCCTGCTACCACAGAACAAATTGCATGGTGCCATGGAGAAAAGTATGTACCGGGTGCAGATTAGCACCAATCAGCTATTGCACAGCAATGCCCCACCACCTTACCATTAGGCAGAGTGAAGGGAACCTGGCATGTAGCAGGTGTGGGAGGAAGAAGCAGCACAGGCCCTTCACAACATTTCCCTCTAGTGGAGAACAGACCTGCGTATGCTATACACCTTGTCCTGTATGCCATGAACTGTGTAGCTCTTCTCAGGGATAGTATAGGCTGCTAGTTCGCATGTCCTAGACATATGCTTTGATTTCTCGCCCCTCAATTACTTCTGTGTGGCATTTAGTACTGAAGAAAGATTCATTTTCATGGAGACTGCAGCTGGGTAAAACCCTCCCCTTATTCATCTATTTGCTACATATGGAAGGAGGAGGAGAGGAGTCTTTGTGGAGATTGCAGCTGCTGAGGGAAGGTTTATCTATTTGCACTCTGTGCACTACCAAGTTCATAAACATCTTTCTCCCCATCCCTCCCTCTCTTACCTACACACACATGCACAGAGGCCTAAATTTAATCGCTAGTCTCAACAAGAATAGATGTGTGCATGGAAGCAAATGTGGTGGGACTGAGAGGAGATAACATTTCCTCAAACTATTCATCAGCCTGAGTTTGTAGTTGTCTTGAGTGGATAGTCTCTGCTTATATGATTGCTCCAGCGGTTCTATCTAGATCAGTGGTTCTCAACCTGGGGGTCGGGACCCCTTTCGGGGTCAAGCGACCATTTCACAGGGGTCGCCGCTCCTCAATCCTGCCCCCCTTTTAAAAAAAGGTGGCCTCACAGCCAATGGGAGCAGTGCTTCTGAGACCCCTGCGCTGGGAGGAGGGGAGAGGAGGCGTGCTGGGCATTTCCCCGTCTTTCCCTGCCTGGTGGGAAAGCACTGGAGGAGCCTGAGGTGGAGCCGGAGGTGCAGAGAGCGGGAGGAGAGAGCTGGAGCCTGAATGATAAGGCGGAGGTGAGGACACCGAGAGGAGAGAGCTGGAGCCGGAGCGTTAAGGCGGAGGTGAGGAGAGGAGACCCCGCACTGGCGGGAGGGGAGAGGAGGCGTGCAGCCGGATGCAGCCAGGCGCTGCTTGGACACTCGTGCCTGCACCTCCCCCACACACGGAGGGCTTCCCCTTCAGTGTTCCCTTTCCCCTTCATGCCAGCTTGCAAAGTCAGAGTTGCTTGCCGGGGCGAGTAAGCAGCCGGGCGCTGCTTGGACGCTCGTACCCGCACCACACACACACACACACACACACACACAGAGGGCTTCCCATTCAGGGTTTATGGCGCTGCAGCAGGACGTCTGGGAGGTAAGACCCCGTCCCCTCACCCTCTTCGCCTCACGCTCATTCATGCCGGCGAACAGAGTTGCTTGTCGGGGCGAGCGAGCAGCTGGGCTCCGCTTGCTTCCCAAAGTGGCAGGGCTGCAGCAGCAGCAATCGCCCGGTCGCCCATTCATTCTGGACATGCCGCTCCGTGGGAGTTGTCGGTGTGGCTGTCGCCTTTGGTCCGGCAGGCAAAGGGGGAAACTTTCCTGCGGTGGATCCGCCATCCGACGGGAGAGATCGGTCCCTCCGAGACCGAGAACTCAGTCGGGAAAGGAGCAGGGGGCATCAGCCAAGGGCTTCGGTTTGTGTAGCAAGAGCCCCTGAGGCTCCTTGGTTGTTGTTGTTGTTTTGTTTGTTTGTTTGTTTGTTTGTTTGTTTTTGGTTTTTTGACCCGAAAGCGCTGCTCTGATCCGTCCTGTGGACTTTGGCCATTTCCACATTCCAGTGTTATAGCGCTATGATTCCACTTTCACCATCCTATGGAATCCTGGGGTTTGCAGTTCAAACTGCAAACCCCAGAATTCCATAGGATGGTGAAAGTGGAATCATAGCGCTATAACAGTCTAGTGCAGAAATAGCCAGGATGACTTTCTCCTCTCACTTTTGTTGTGCGTGGACCCTTGGCGCTTGCCACATGCATGTGTTGTGTTCTTCGTCCTGACTGTCTTGCATTCTTCGCTTTTTGTATGTTCTGCGTCCACACTCCCTTTAAGGGAAGGAGGGAGGGAGGGAGGGAAGGAAACAAAATGCATCTGCTTGTGCCGCCACCATCTTTCCTCTCTCCCTGTCCTTTCCTTCCTGCGCCTCGTGTAAAATGTGGGCTGTTTCGACATTGCCTTTGGGAGTGACTGGCTTTTTGAACTGTGAAAACCCAACATTCAGAACTAGAACTACTGCCTTAATTTTGGCATTGATGGATGCTTTCTGTGCTTAAAAAAAGGGGGAGGGTTACCAGTTTTTAGGCATTAGAAGTCTATCCAGAGCAGTGGATGTTGGAAACAACTAACTAACTAAATAATAAATAAATAAATAAATAAATAAATAAACAAATAATAACGAAAATGATTTTATGGTTGGGGGTCACCACAACATGAGGAACTGTATTAAGGGGTCGCGGCATTAGGAAGGTTGAGAACCACTGATCTAGATCTACAAGTGTTCAGTGCTGCTAAGGCCTTATCATGGAATAATATAATATGTCATTATAACTGCAGGAAAGTCCTTGCTGTGTGGTCATCGTTTTCCACTTTGCTTTATGGTAAGACAGCTGCATCCAATGATATCACTGGCTGCTCATGCCTTACAAAGCTGATGAAACATCCATTCCCTGTAGATCTTCTAAAGAGATTTACAGTATCACCTAGTACATTTTTACTCAGAAGCAAGCCCTATTGAGCTTACTGCCAGGCAAGGGAATACAGAATGGTGGCCTTAGAAATGAAACTGCAGTGATCTTCTTTAGATCTCCTCCATATAGGTTATTCAGCGTGAATCCCACTGCATTTTTCACAGCTCCACTCAAAGCTGGAGCTTCATTATTTCAGCTGCTAGGCAGGTAATTAAAAGCCTCTGAAAGGAGAACAGTACAGACTCGGTCCCTCCTCCAAGCTCTTGAGAGTTTTCTGCTGTCAGAGGGAGGGGTGGCTGGCAGCTGTTTCCATGCCAGAAATGCTGGTGGCCCACCGTGCCAGCCCCAGTGCTAAATGATGGCTCCCTATTGTTTGTTATTTCATTAAGAGCTAGTCTAAGTTCTTTTTAAAATGATGAGAAGCAAACAGCTGAGCAGAAAACTAACTGCTTTGCCTTAACTATAATGGCAACAGGAATTACACGCTAATTTCCCACTTTAGTGATGGGGAAAAAACGAAAGAGAGTGAAAAAAAGAGCCAAGGACAGACCGAGCCATCTCTCTCTGTATGAGCTATTAAGTGAAATTTTGGGATAACAGTATTTGAGGCAGATACTTGGTTTTCAGCATCCACGCCATTAAAAGCCAAAGAGATCTAGTTGACCTTCTCTCTGTGCATCCCAGACGTGAAACAAAAGACATTTTAAATGCAAACTTGTCTTCAGAGTGGAACAATGCTTCCAAATTTTGCAGCCTTAATTATCAAAACACACATTTTTACAGATGGCTGTACCATTCAATTATGAGGTGACCAATTAAGCTTTGTCTTAAATTCAAATATTTTCAATAGTGCTTTGAATCCAGGTCTAGCTACCTCCAAATGATTAGTTTGAGAAAGGAAGAAGGCTTATTATCGCACATAGATCTTTTCATTACAGAAGGAGATAAAAATAAACATAATGGTTAGTTTCACAACTAGACAGGAGGGAGTGATTCCTAACCACTTCTGTCACAGGTGTAAAAGGAAATATTCTTATAAGGCCCAAGTTCATCCTGCATTAATGTGAGAGAGAAATGCTATATCAATACTATCTGATACCTAGTCCAGTGAGCTACACTGATGTGAATTGTGAAAACAGCAACATTAATTTTATACAGATTTGGTGAGAAGGTCCCCTAATTAGATTTGCCAGTTCAGAATTGTTCCAGACCCTGAGGTTTATGGGCCAAAGCCTGCAACCTAAGGATGGTCCCTGGAGATGTCATTAAGCATCGTGCGTTAAGTACCAATCACAATTGCTCATAGATTGTCATTCAAGCACAGGCACAGGCTCACACAGAACATATTTTTCTGTTTGGCAGTCAAGACAGAAATCTTAGCTGAAGTGGCTTTTTCCTAGTGAGATGGGAGAAGAAACATTTAACTTGGCATGCTTTCTTCTAGTCAGAGGGTGGATGAAGAGGAGAGGGATGGTTGAGCCCTGGCACTATTACAACTGGGAAGATGGAGGAAACTAAGTAAATGTCTTGACACCCCACCCCCGGAGAATCTTTGGAAGTTGCAGCAAAGAATCAATTAAGCCTTGCAAATTATAGCAGGATGCTGTCATTCTAGCTGAAATAGAGATTTGAACACAGCCCTTTCCTCTTGCCCAGAGCTGACACCAACACTGGGGAATTTGCATCATTGTCTCCCACTTTGAAATGACCCATGGAAACTGGACACTGCTAGAGCCTGAGATCTGACTACCCTACCCTTAGTAATATTTGAGATATCATATTTGCAATATCAATGTTTCAGTATCTTTCTATATCTTATGACCCTTTGTCAATTCTACTTGGCCATGTGAATGAGCAGATAGAAGTATTATAGATCTATAGATCTAGCTACCTATCTGTTTATCTGTATATATATATATTGCCCACAGACCATATATGCCCCAGGAACCTCACTGTGTCCTCCTTGCCCCACCCCCTCCTGGAAATTACCTCCCCTCATGGCTATTAAATCCTCTAGGGGATTGGAATGGTCATTCTATATCATTTCCCATCCAGCCTTTTTTAGATGGAGTGCTGAGCAAACTTCTGTTTGGGAACAAAACATATTGTGTAAGTCGGGGGGGGGGAGGACCTGAAGTGGGAAATGTGGCCCTGTGAAGTCCTGCTGTAGATGCAGCTCCTGAACCATTGGGAATTGCTCATCCTTGATACACACAAGGAATAGTTCAGAAATCGATAAATGCTGCTAACTTTAGTTAGATTGTCAATGCCCTAGAGGCACCAGATCCCATCTGGCCTTGGATGCTAAGCAGGACCTGCCATGGTTAATATTTGAAGACTACCAACAACAGGTGTTGTAGGCTACATATCAGAGGAAGGAACTGGCAAAACCACCTCTGACTATTCCTTGCCTAAGAAAATCTCATGAAATTCATGGGGTCATTATAAGTCAACAGGTGATTAGAAGCAGAGGTGTATCTAGGTTGGAGCAACTGGGGTGCTTGCCCCAGGCGCCAATGCCAGGGGGTGCAAAAAGTGCACCCACCCTCTCACCAGGGCCTGGTGCACCGCCATCACTGCTCCCTCACTCACCAGGGTCCTTCCTGGCCGGGGGTGGGAATGAAATTGTGGCAGCAGCAGCAGCCTTCCTGCCCTCCACTGCCTCCACCCACTGTCGCCACCCTGCCTGGGTCCTTCCAGGCCCAGTGTGGCAGGGGGTGGCAGCAGCTGATTTAATTTTCTTCCCTTCCAGCCAACAAGTGAGGCTGTAAGGGGTGAGTTCCTGGTGCCAGCTGGTGGGATGGGAGTGAGGTGAGAGGCAAGGAGGGGAAGAGGAGCAGCAGCTTCATCCTCCTCCTATGACCAGGTTCCTTAGCTCAGGAGTTTGCACTGGGGGTCTCTTTGGATCCCATGGTGGGGCTGAAGTTGGACAACTGTGGGCTGTACCCCAAAGCACATAATTGCCTCGCTTCCTTTAAGACTGATACGGCTCCCCTCACATGAATCAGTTCCTGCTTACGCCCATTCAGAGCTGGATGGTGCAGGCAGCAAAATAGATGGGGTGGTCAAATATTAGCGCGATCCAGAGGGCTGAATTATGAGTGCCAAGGATGCCATTTTTAATAACTACCTGCACTTCAAAACAAACAATCCTAAGCAATTGGGAAAATTAGGGCATCGGGAAGACAAGTTGTATTGCACCCTCTCTCCCTGGTGCACTAGACTTCTGCTTGCTGGGAAAGATGGGATTTCCCCTTATCCACCACCTGAACTGGTACAGTCTGTTCAGCCATGGCATTCTGCAGTGTGCTTAAATCTCAGGCCTGGCTGCATTAGGAGGAAGGTGAGAAAGACCGAGGCCCTCATTGTCATTGTTTCCTCCCCGCAGGGTAGCCCCTTTTACTGGCTGCATCAACGGGAGAAGAGAAATGGGAGGCTTAGCTGACACTCACTGTAGTTCAGCTCCTCCCTTCCTTTCCAGAATTGCCTTCCTCTCTGTGGCCATTCCAAATAGTCATTTTGTTTTTATATACCTTGAGGAAGAATGCACCTCAGCATTAACTTAGTTTCCTAGATTCTTGTATTGCGTCTATTAATTCTCTTCTCATTTTGTTCTGCAGCCCATTAAAGAATCTTGATGTTATATTATTAATAAGCATTATAAAATGACCTTTCCTTAGCCAGTGCTCTGCATTTTCCCAAGGTCTCTGCTTCACTCAAATAATACTTTCCCTGTAGCTGAGTTGCACGTAACATAAGTACTTATATCGGCTTTCCTTGGTCTCATCTGCTTTGATTTTCTTCTGTTGCTTTCTATCTCTTTTCTTAGATTGTAAGCCTCTTGGTACAGAAACCTGGTTTATCTCTGTAAAGCACTTAAGTTGCCATATAATAATGGTTGTTGTTTTGTGCCTTCAAGTAGTTTTGGAGTTAAGATGACCCTATCATGGGGTTTTCTTTGCAAGATTTGTTCAGAGGGAGGTTGTTTTGTAAAAAGAAAGATACTGTACATGGGAAGTGGCTGAAATTTAGGGAGACTGTTCACCACTGTTTAGGAGATGTTGCCACAGAATGCCTAAATTGTAGATCTAGTTTTGTGTGGTTTCTGCAGCAAAACACAATCATAGAGGTTAGAGTGATAGATTAAGACTCAGGAGTTCAAATCTCCTCTTTACAAAACTCACTGGATTACTTTTGGCCAGTCACAATCTCTCAGCCTGACCTGCCTCCCAAGGATGTGTTGCATCACAGACTTTTTGAAATTTTTTTCCTGCTAACAATCTGCCACATGCTATCCACACAGACAAGTGCAGCACTGTTCCTCCATCCTCCATCCTCCTTTCCCATAGGTCTTTCTTTTGAATATGTATAGGTTTAGTTAGATTCATTTGGGCTTCTTTATGCATTATTATTTTTCAATACCTCAACCGCACAACAATGATATTTAATATTTCATTGTGATGTGGATGGTACACTGCAATTTCATAAGCAAAATGCACTAATGCAATGACCATATATCCTATCTTTCCCTCAAGAAGTTCAAAGGTGAGGTATACAGTCCTTTTCCCCATTACCATTCCCATAGCACATCCTTGGCAAGAACCTTAATATAGTTGGGAGAGAAACACTGACACTCATTCAGAGGTGGCTTATACTACATTTGAAGATCAATCCTCTGTACATTTAATCAGGAGTAAATCTCTCTATGTTCTATGGACTTTAATGCCAAGCCAACATGCACAGGATTGCACCTTTAAACTTGCTGTGTTTGTATGTATAATATACTGTATATGCTATAAGCCACCAGTTATTGAGGGACTCCTGTTAACAGGGCCAGCATCAGCACATAGGAGGGCTCCCCCACACTTGGAAAAGTTACTTTTTCAGATGAGAAATCTGAGAATCCTGCAGCTGATGTCTACCTGCCTCTGCTCCACAGCTGCCTTCTACAAAGCAGACCAGACTTATGTTAGCCTAGCTGCCATTTTATTTTCCCATAATTCCATGGAGCAACACTATCAAGTGTAAATGGTGCCCAGCACTGAAGAAGGGGATCTATAGTTGAGAGTGGTATTTAGACTTCTCAGCCAGAGAATTCCAGGATTCCACAGGATACAGCCATGGTTGTTAAAGTATAATCACAGAGCTGTAATTGTGTGGTGGTATGAAGGGGTCCCAAACCTGAAGCCAAGCCTGCCTTCTACATTCTCTTCCACACAGTTTGAAAATCTGTGCTCCACCAAAAATGCCACAAACAGATTTGTTCAGAGAGGGTTTGCCTCTGAAGCTGAGAGAATGTGACTTGCCCAAGGTCACCCAGTGTTTGAACAGGATTTGAATCCTAGTCTCCAGAAGCCTTCAATAAATATTTGAATATTTAAATCTTGCGTTAAGTCTTGGAAGCCCCCAGCAACAAATTATATTTACAAGGGGACCCCAGTAAAGAAAAGTTTAAGAACCATTGCATTAGATTGCATCAGAAGATAACATGAAAGCTTATGACAGGCCACCAGGGTCCTTCCTGGCGCAGTGCAGGGGGGTGGCAGTGGCAGCAGCAGCCCTTCTGCCAACTCCCCCCCCCAGGGGCATTCTTGGCCTGGTTTGGGGGGCAGTGGTGGCGGCAATAGCACCTAAGGGCGCAACTTCCATGCTTGCCCAAGGGTGCTATTGAGCCTAGATACACTACTGACTAGAAGACACACACAACTGTGGGTGCCAGAAACTGGAGCCAGCATGCTGTAGTGGTTTGAATTTGAGACAACAAGTCTGAGAGACCAGGACTGAAATCCCCACTCAGCTATGGAAACCTACTTGGGGGCTTTGGGCAAGTTGCTCTCTCTCTCTCAGGGTTAGAAAAAGGCAATGGCAAATCTCCTGTGAATAAATTTTACCAAGAAATAGAATCACCATAAGTGGGAGTTGATTTAAAAACACACTACAACATGATAATTTTAATGGAATGTAAAGCAGTGTAAAGCCTGGAAAACTGCAGGGATCAGTAAATTAACAGAGACAGTAGAAAAAAGTCTGTCTACTTTCTCTAAAATCTGACATTGTTCTAATGACTTTGTGAGGACTAGATACAACTTAAACATAGATAAATGTTCTTCCCTGTTATAATTTGATTAAGCTGTAGAATTTGCGTCCTTTAGGCCATTTTTTGTCTTGGATTCTACACTGTACAATTGTATGTTTTGTTTCCATCTATCTGCCATTATATTAACTAGGTGGTTTGAATGATATTTTGTGCGAATGTTAGGTAATGTTGATATTCGAAATGTGAATGAACACACAGGCCCTTTTCGCATGGCATTCATCATGTGAAAGGGCCTTCGAAGTGTCATGTGATTGTGAGGAGTGTTTCAGATGACGTTCTCGCAATCGTATAATGCTGCTGGGGCCAGCAGGTGCCGATCGCGCACTATATCATTTTGGCTTTTAGCTGAAAATGGCACGTGCTTGGGCATTGCTCTGGGGCCCCCCACACACTTACCTTGCGTGCGGAGCCTCCAGAGCTGCAGCCCTTGCACTTCCTCCCCCAGTGCAGCCTGGGAAAATACCTGGCTGCGCTGTGGAAGGAAGAGGCAGAGATCTCATGTGGCCTGCCACCCGGCAGGCATCTCCTGCAGAGTAGAAGCAGCAGAGACGTGAGAACCTCACGGAAGAGGCCATTCACATGATCCCTGCACGACCGTGCCAGATGCAGGTAAGTTGCGGAAAGGGCCACAGTTGTGCAAGTGTGTGTGTGATTTCTGTTTCTAGAATGTGTTATATATCTATATTCTATACAATAAAAACAAATAAAGAAAAAAACTGACAAAGATGTCTTGTGGAATAATAGTGTGTCATATATGAGGTTGCCCTTGAAGACAGCTTTGAAACTTTGGGCATTTCCGCACTACATTGTTATAGTGCTATTATTCCACTTTCAACATCTGATGGAATCCTGGGGTTTGCAGATCACAGAGGGGCCTTTAGGATTCTCAGCCAGAGAGCTCTTTGGCCTCAGTAAACTACAAACCCCAGAATTCCACAGTATGTTGAAAGTGGAATAATAGCACTATAACAGTGTAGGGCGAAATGTCTGTTGCTTGGTGCAGAATGTAGCAATCAGTGTTGACTGGAATGGCTAAATGTACAAATATAAGAGAATTCAATTGGATTTTTCTGCAGTCGTCACTGGCTGTGGAACCTCTCTAAACAGAGACTTGCATGTCAGCAGCCATGAATCACAATTCTGGGGATACTAGGGAAAAACAGTTTTGTGGACCCAAGTATTTTACCATTCTTATTTTACTTTATTTATTTATTTATTTTACATTTTATATGTTGTATTTTAAATAAATATTGTTATAAATCAAGATCATTAATTTTATTTATTGTTATATTATTGCATTTTTGTTATGATGATTGTACATTGACGTGAAATGCTGAAAAGAATGAAGGAGAGTGTAAACACTAATCATAAATAATAGATAGTGTTTGGTATATTCTGCCTAAGTTCCAACCAGTTAACCCAGCCCTCTCAGGATGTTGCCAGGATGCAGGCATAAAGCAAGAAACAGATTGTTTTTCAGAGAGCTGAAAATGGTTTAATAGTATCTTCTAATAATACATAACATAGCTTCATTTTTTGTACTGACCAAGCCAGATTTGCTGGCGTTCGGAAGTGATACAAAATTCTGCAAAGCCTGTTTACCAGAGGTAAAAGTGGGCTATTGTTTTATGCATCTTCAAGTCATTTTTCAATTTAGAGTGACCCTAAAGCAACCCTATTGTGGGGTTTTCTGGGGCTAATGTATGACACCCCCAAGGTCACCCAGTGAGTTTCCATGGCTGAGCAGGGAGTCAAACTCTGGTCTTCAGGGTTGTAGTCCAATGCCCAAACCACTACAACCATGCCTGCTCTCTGAAAGTGGACTGTGCATATAAACAAACCACAAGCCCAAGGCTTGTTTACATCTTGGTCCTAGTGGCCTGTCTAGCCAAGTCTGTAAGCTTTCCTTAAGCCATTTCTGCACAACCTCAAAGGCCCCTCCCTAAAGTGCAAACTCCAGGGCCCTTTCCACACTTTACCTTCTTCTGGTGCTGGGGTGTGGGGATCACGCGAGCAGCCTCTGGCAAGAGGCTCTCGCATCCAGGGTCCTTCAGCTCCGCACGAGCTGACTGCTTGCGTGAGAGCCCTGCCTCTTCCTTCTGCAGTGCAGCCTGGGACCTTCCCAGGCTGCACTGGGGCAAGAAGCGCAACTGGCACGGCTCCAGAGGCTCTGCACGCCAGGTAAGTGTTCGCGGGGACCGGGAGCAATGTGCAATCATGCACCATTTTCAACTTCTAGCCGCAAATGAAAAGGTGCACAATCGGTGCGTGCTGGCCTCTGGAGCATCATGCGATTGTGAGTGCGTTGTGAAGATCGCTCCTCACAATCACGCAATGCTCCAGGCACCCTTTCGCATGGAAAATGCCATGCAGAAAGGGCCCACAATTCCATAGGATGTTGAAAGTAGAATAATAACACTCTTAACAGTCTAGTGCAGAAATGGCCTTAGAATGCTAGCCCAGCTTCTAAGTGTGTGTGAGTTGAGGATTGAGTGCAATGTGTAAAAAAGTCAGAGTCCACCCCAGAAAAAAGATATCCTGTAGATAAAGGAATTTGCTCCTTAAGAGCTCTCTGTGAAAGTCAGTCCAGCTTACTCATTCTAGGATCGATAAAATGGAGACAGACTGATGCTTAGCAGTCAGTATTTCTGGCACCTTCCTGCTTTGCTGATGCAAAAGCCCTATGGCAATCCAGTTAGTCAGCGGCAACTAGCATAATTGATTCATCTCTCAGACAGCTCTGTTTATTTCCTTTAGCTTGTGTCCATGTGAAGCTGGTGCAGGCAGTTTATTTTTATTTTCTGTTTTATTTTTAGATGGACACTCATTTGTTATTTGTCAGGCTGTTTCTTTACTCCCAGGATTCATATAATAGAAAATGCTGGGGAATTATGTCTTATTTTTGCTTTCACCAAATTCACCATCCTTATTGTTCTCTTCTATACTTACAGGAGGCTCAGAATAGAATGAAGGGGAAAAAATCAACCATCTATTTTCATAGACTGAATATTTATTTCATTTTACTTTGTACTTCAGGCTATTATCTGGCAATCCTTAAACTTTGGTCTACCATGTGTTGATTTAAGAATTGTTTCTCACTTTCAGCTTTCCCTAACTTTTGCACTTTAAATACCTGCATAACCCATAACAAATAACTAAATGAGCATATGCAGCCATTTAAAAAACACAGACAAGGAAATGCCATTTCTTGAGAATTGTGGGCTATCTGGGAAATGTGTAATGAGGTTATATAATCTGCATATAATTTGGATGCACATAATTTTCACAACTGGCAAAAGTGTAGTGCAGGGATAGCTACACCATGGAGCATGGAGAGCCACACTAGCTGATTTTTTAGATCCTCCAAAGTCCTAGGCCTTTTCCGCACCTTACCTTCTTCTGGCACTGGGGTGAGGGGACTGCGCGAGCAGCCTCTGGTGAGAGGCTCTTGTGTCTGGGGTCCTTCGGCTCCGCATGAGCTGCCTGCTCGTGCAAGATCCCCGCCTCTTCCTTCCGCAGTGCAGCCTGGGACCTTCCCAGGCTGCACTGGGGCAGGAAGTGCAACCATCGCAGCTCCGGAGGCTCCACATGCCAGGTAAGTGTGTGTGGGGCCTGGGAGCAATGTGCGGTCATGCACCATTTTCAGCTTCTAGCCAAAAATGAAAAGGTGCACGATTGGCACCTGCCAGCCCCTTGAGCATCACGTGATTGTGAGTGTATCGTGCAGATCGCTCCTCACAATCTCGTGATGTTCCAGGCGCCCTTTCGCAAGGAAAATGCCATGCAGAAAGGGCTCTAGAATGCTGCTGCTGGGCTATCCTGGCTGCCATTTTGACAAACAGAAGCACCAGTGCATCACTTCCAATAGCCTTTTTCAGCCATTTTGGAGGAAGCATTCTTACTGTCCAATATTGTAGAAGATCCTGCTGAAAAAGCATATTATACTGTTTTAAAATCCTTTTGAAGGTTTTTCTGACTGAAAAACCCTTTTTTTCAGCCATACTTAAGGCAGGGAATGCTGAAGGCTTGGGAGAATCAGTGTGTTACCCCATTGGCATACCCTATCCTGGGGACTATAAATTTGATATCAAATATGCCCACCATGCCAGAGAGGTTGCTGGGATGGGCACGTAGGCAAAGAGGTTGAACAACCAAAAACAGGTCAACACCAGAAAAATCCCCAGTCATATAGCCCAAAGAGACTTGAGGCTATACACATCCACATAAACAAAGGGTCCTCAGCCAAGAATAGTCAACTTGAGGGGATTAGCATGTTTTCCCCAGGTTGAGCAACTTTGACTGTGAAAAATCCTACAAAGTGAGGTCCATCTACATAAACCAATACTGCAACCCTGCACAATCGCAACCCTACACACCAGCAACCCAGTATAAACCAATCATGCAAATGACCAAGTTGCTATTGTTTGGCATTCCTTACTTTGTTGTGGTCATTGTTCTTCCTGAGAGAGGGCCTACCCTTGAGGTACGTTCTGCCCTACAAGTAGTCCTAGTTTTTGAGGGTCTCTTCAGAGAACTCCCCACCATGCTAGCAGACCGGCACTCTGTTAGTTGAGTGATCCCCTCCGCCATCTCTTCACTGAGCTCCGTTCTTCTCACCAGTTCCCAGACCAAAGACTTCAGGGTAGGTGCAGTATCATCGCTTCTACATTCCCTTTGCTATATTCCCCATCCATTTTTCACCTCTTTTCCTTCTCAATAGGCCTTGTGTGTCTAAGTGAGTGAGTGCGTTTGTGCTTGAAACTATACTCATTTAATAAAATTCATTTATTTGGTACATTTGTCTGGCTTTTTGCTTGGCCTGACCCTGTAAAGTTGGGCAAAAGATCCTGCTTGGTTACCCTGCCCCTTGCTTTGCCAATGCCTGTGCTCTGCTAATTTCCCCAACCTTTACAACTTGGAGCAAATAAAGCTGTCCTCCACGAGACCTCCAGAAATCAGGGTAACAAGTGGGTCCTAAGATCTGCACTGGACTTCATACGCCCAGAGGTGCATGTGATCTCTGGACTACATAATTACCACCTCTGGTATAGTGGTGGCCTTATTACAGCGGGTGGGTTGACTGGTTTTATTCATGGAGGATATGTATGAACTGGATCTTTTGGGGAAGATCCCTGTGTGGGAGGGGATTTGGATAATTCACAGAACTAGATGTGCACTGTGTTTTTTTGGCCACCATATCACACTGTTGACTCATGTCCTTTTGTCTCAAGTCAGATTTCATCATTAGCCACAGCACTACTTGTAGTTGTACTCTGCTGTACCCCAGCAGCTTGTTGAGTGCCTTCTGACCTGAGAGTGTCATCTTCTGGTACTGTCTTTTGTTTCAGTTTGGATTGTTTCATCATAGAGTTTCCATATTAAAAGACATTCAAAAGGGGTTAGCTATGATACTACTGTTAAAGTTAGGCTGGCAGATCCCTGCCTAAAGGGTTAAGTGTCTTGTTCCTTTGCTGTGCTCTTGTAGTCATGGTAACTGATAAGAAGTTTTTGCTAACTTTCACACAGCCACTGCGGGAAACAAAACGGGTTGTTTGGAAAACAACTCGAGCTGCCTGGATCTTTCCCACAGTGGCTAGCAGTTATTTAGTCTAAGTCTCTGTTCTGTCTTCATTCGCTTCTTGTTGTTCACTGCTTTAACAGTCTGATTGTCTGTCTCGCTGTGAAGACACAGACATAATGGATTTTATTTAGCTTTGCTTTTTCCATGTATCCACGCTGCAAATAAGCATGTGGTCTAGTATATTTTTTTGTCTCACTCTGGTCTCTTTGAACTTGTGCTGTTTTTCATCTGTTTTTGATGCACTGGCGTTTTGTGGGTCATGCTGGCGTACAGCATGTCCCCTGGGATCCCCCAACAACTACTGCTGTTGTCTCTGAGAGATCTTCTGCCTTTGTCACCATTCACTACTGCTGCTGCCCAGTTTGGCACATTTAGTCTGACTTCTTATCAAAAGCCTGCCTGATATGGGAGTCCCTATTAGCAGCACTGCTGCCATCAGCATAGCCTCTTGTCTTCCAGAGCATACAGTCCCACTATGATGAAGTTGCTTTAGGGGTCAGCTATGTGGAGTGCTTGTGCAACTTGCTGGCTGGTTGCTAGGCAACACGAATAGCACCTCAAGAATGAAACCAAGCACAGTGGTGTGTATGGGAGGGGCTTATGGATGAGAGGAATTCTATATAAGCCAAAGTTTCTTCTGTGTGTTTTGAGGCTCTAGTGACAACTAGCTAGAGAGAGGGTGGCTTGGGCATTATTAAGTAGCTGAGGAAAAGACACAGGGAACTGATGTCTGATTGATTGTCAAAGTCTGTCAAAAATTTAAACTGTTAATGTATCAACTCTGTACTGTAACTGAACTTCAATGAGATACTTTATTTCCACTATTATTATCATAAATGTTACAGTTTGTTTTATAACTACTGAATTGGCTTGAATTGTCTAAAGGCACTGGTAATAAATAAAACATACTGCCTTAAATAAACAGTTTGGTTCTGAGGAATAATTAAAACTCTAGCCCTGTTACACAAAGTTCGTGATAAAAGGGTGGAGTCATAGGCCCTTTCCACACCTTACCTTCTTCTGGTGCTGGGGCGTGGGGATCGTGAAAGCAGCCTCCGGCGAAAGGCTCTTGCATCCAGAGTCCTTTGGCTCCACACAAGCTGCCTGCTCACACGAGAGCCCCACCTCTTCCTTCTGCAGTGCAGCCTGGGAGTTTCCTACCCTACCCTGGAGCATCGCGCGATTATGAGTGCATCATGCAGATTGCTTCTCACAATCACGCAATGCTCCAGGCACCCTTTCACATGGAAAATGCCATGCGAAAAGGGCCAGAATGAAGCGACATTGACAGGGTGCCTTATCAGTTTGAAACTACCTCACCAATCTGAGGAAGAATAAGGCCCTGTCATACCCACCATTGCAGAAAGATAGTGAGGAACAACATTTGCCCTCCTTCAATCTACTGGGACCAATCCTGTCCTCCAAGAATTATCAAAGATAATTTTGTTCTATATGGGTTTTGAATATATGGGGCTAGGGAAGACCACAGGATCAGAGCATCTGATAGTTAGGTTTGTCTCATAGGGTCAGAGACTTTCAAATATTCCTAGCTAACCATGGTTCCTGCTTGCAAACCACAAGAGTACTATTCATGTATTTTCTAATTATATTTTACTATACCAGATTCAGATTTTTGAAATAAACAAATACATTCATTTAGATAACACTCGCACTGTTGAAGCTACAGACTTTTAACACCATTATCTAGTCTTTCTAAGTCTCAATATATAGACTTTGGAATTCTTGCTTGTAATACATAATTCTCTCATTTCCACTTTTGTCGAATGCAACTCTACTGAGTGAGAGGACTAAGCTTTACTTTTTTCATGTGTTGCCCTCTATACAAAAAGCAAAGAACATCTGAAGTAACAAGATGATAAATTATGCCCATAATTGACTTTCATAGCCTATAAAAGCAGATCAAAACCAGGAAATTGTTAAAGATGGATTCAGAAGGGTCCAAATTATTTACCTTTATTTCAAATGCTCTGTCATTTTTCTTTTTTCTGAAAGCTACAGATGAAAGATATATTTATGCTGACTGAATCATTATCTTACACCATTCAGCATAAAGATACAGAAATTAGAGGAGTCCTCATTTCATATTATCCTTAATTTCATAGCCAAGATTCTTTGAACTGAGACACCATCTCCTCCAAAGCCAGCTTCACCATTAGTCAGTGATTCAATTTCAAGTCAGTTTGGCTTCTGTCTGGGTTGCTGAAGGAGCATCTTGTCATTCACCTTGAGGAACAAAATGTCTTGCTCTGAGCTGGTTGTGTACAATTTTTTTTTTTTTTTTGCCGTTCCATTGTTTTCTTGGTCAAATGTCTCTTGTTATAAAAATATAGAAATACTTGAATTTCAAGACTATCCATTACAGAGCAGAGAATTCAAAAGTACTTCAGAACCATAATATCAATCATCCTTGCAGGAGCACCAGTAAAGCAGATCCGTTCATCCCAATACTGATGTTGAGCTGAGGCTGAGAGAAAGTACTTTGGGTAATGCTACTTAATAAATCCTGAAATCAGGATTTGAAACTGGAATTTCCTGGCTTAAACTCCATGCTTCTAACTTGTAATGTCACACTGACTCTGGGGTTCTTTCTCACACAGAATTAAGAAGAAGCTATATCTTTCTAAAGCAGAGGTGGGTGACTACAGAGGGAGAACAAGGGAATTTCCCCATTCCATCCTATGCCCTTCCAATGAGCCACACTATGACATTTCAGCATGCTGGAAGTGATGTCACATCATTTATAGGGGCCATTTTGGCTGATTTTCAATCAGGTTTGTTTGTTTCAGGATGATTGGAGGTCTCTGGGCAGGGAGGTAAGGCAATGCATTTGCAGCCACCTTTCAGTACTTAGTGTCAAGTTTGGGGCAAAAAAATTACCATATAATTAGTAGGGAAAATGAGGGGGGCTGGGGGCATTGGGACCATACTTTGGCATCCTAAGGCCACATAAAGCCCACAGGCCACACTTTCCTCATGCCTGCACAAGAGAAAGGAATGTCCTTTCCCATAATTAGGTATAATCTCTGAACTTCATCTGAAATACAGTGCAGTTAAACACACACAGACACACACATAGGGAGAGGAGAGAGAGAGAGAGAGAGAGAGATTTTAATGCTATGTGCATTTGTACTAGTTATAGACAAATTCATACAGGGTAACCCCTTAGGGAAAAGAAGATGAAATGCCAAAAAAAAAAGAAGGAAGGAAGGAAGGAAGGAAGGAAGGAAGGAAGGAAGGAAGGAAGGAAGGAAGGAGGGAAGGAATCATAGGCTAACACAGAATTGTACATGTTGGTTTACATGCATAGATGGAAACTTAGAAATAATAACTGCAATTCAGGCAGAAAGACCTAAATACCCTAAAAGCACCAGATCCTGTCTGATGTAGCAAGTTAAGCAGGGTTAGCCCTAGTTAGTATTTGAATGAGAGAGCACCAATGAATACTAGGTGCAGTAGGTTATATTTCAGAGAAGGGATCTAGCAATACCACCTCTGAGTATTCCTTGCCAAAGAAAACCCTATGAAAATCCTGGAATTGCCATAAGTCAACAAGTGACTTGAAGGCACACACAGTTCAAATAGAATATAACATGTTTAGAACTGCAGTACATCAGCCTATAGGATAAAAAGATTAGAAGAGTTGCACTTGATCAGGCCAAAAGGAATAAGAAGTTCAGCATTCTGTTCACACAATGAATGCCCCAGGTTGCACCGGGAAACCTACAAGTTGGACATGAGAGCACCTGCACCCTCCATCTCACATTGCCTAGAAATGTGGCACATAGCCATCTTGAGCCCTTAATGGCTCTAACCTCCATGAATATATTCAGTTTTCATTTAAAGCTGTCCAAATAGGCAGCCTATATATATGTATATGTATATGTATATGTATTTATATATATAGTGAGTTCTGTAGTGTCGCTATGCACTCTGTAAAAGAACACTTCCTTTCATCTGTCCTGAGTCTTATACCATTCACCTTCTGTGGATGACCCCCCCAGTTCTTATCACATGAGACAGGGAGAAAAGCAACTCCCTATCTACTCCCTCCACACTATACATAACAATACATGCTTCTATCGTGTCTCCTTTTGCTTTATCCTGTTTCTAAGCCAAACAGCCAAAACATTGTAAGCTGATCTTACTGGAAACCAGTAGATAATAATGTGCTGCAGTGGATGGCAAGGGGTGACAGTTGACTCAGGACCAAACTACAAGATGAGGGGAATTGACATAGGAAGCCTGACTTTTAACTCTGCTTGCCACACTATCTATTCGCCTAAAACAAAGCAAAACAAAAAACCCCACCCCACTCCTAAATATCACCTCTGTACTTAAGGATGAGTTTTCATGACTATTACCACAAATAGTTATGACTTCTAAAGCAGTACCTTGCAAGCTTTTTTTTTTCTTCCAATGTGCCAGCTACTGGTATCTTATCAGTGCCCATTGGCTACAATTGTTTTCGTTCTTTCCTGGAAACTCACCAGGAACTGGGAATCACTGGCTTGTGGACTGGCACCAGTCTTGTGATGAAGTTATGGGGATGTGGCCATCCGGGGAGCCAGTGCAGCCTGGAAGCAAGTTGCTAGGCCATCAGAATAGCACCTCAGGAGACAAACCCAACCTAGTAATGTGTGGGAAGGACTTATGGTTGAGAGAAAAGGTTATATATAAAGCCAAGTACCTATGGGTATTTTTATTCCTTTAGTGAGAACCTAGTAAGGAGCTAGGGAGTAGAATCTCTCAGTCAGCCCAAGAATGTGGCTGTTTTGTGAGGTTTACTTCTCAGTGGAGGCCTAGTGAGAGGCAGAAGAGTAATTGTAGTAGGGTCTGGTCAGAGTGTGACCTAGATTGGGAGTTAAGCCTTTGGTGGGAGTCTAGCCAAAGTACTGTTGTATGATAATTGTGCCTTTTCTGAAAGTCTAAAAACATAATTAACTGTTTCTGAGCTCTGAGTTAATTGCACTGAAGAAAAATATCAACATTGAACTATATATGAACTCTAACACATTATACTTATTATTATCTTAATAAATGGTACAGTTTATCTATGTAAATATTGACTCAACTGCTTTATTTTTATTGTTATCTTAATAAATGTTACTGTTTATCTTTGTAAATATTGACTTGGCTTGGGTTGTCCACAGTAATAAATAATACACAAAACACACTATCGTAAAATTATTAAGTTATTCTAAATAAACTTTGAAAAACTTCATCTTCTACACAAAGGCGATAAGAGGGGAGGCAGAACTATGTGTTAAAAACAGAGTGTCTTATCAGATTGGGAACCACCTCACCAATCTGGGAAAAGTAAGGGCCTGTCACAGGTCCATTCAGAGTAGCACTGCTCTAGAAGCAAACTGTAGTGGTTAGGCACAGGCTCTCTCTGCACGATGCATGTGAAGCCGTTCATGCTGTTTCTTATCGTATCCAGATAACATGGGCTTTCCCTCATTTGCTTCCGCACAGCTCCTCTGTATGTTTCCTTTTGATTCGGACAAGTGCAAGTTCATGCATCCACATTACTTTGGCAGTGACCACTCCCACTACTCCCCTCACCCTGCCCCGGTGGCTGTGATTGGCTTTTTTTTTTCTTTTGGGTTGGTATGTTTGTATGTACCTATGTACCTATATAGGTACGTATTTGCTGGTGTATAAGAGGAAGTTCCCCCCCCAAATGCCTTCTGAAAATGAGGTGCCAATATGCTAACTCCCCCCACCCAGGCAGATCACCTGGCAGAGCAATGTTGGGAGAGCGATCTCATGCTCTCAGCTCATCTCTGCTCTGCCGTTGGCATGATCCTGCCCCAGGAATGGGGGAAAGGAGCTTCTTACACACACACACACACACACAGGCATGCACACACACACACACACACACATGCACGTATGCTCCCTCCCTCCCTTTCCAACCGTGGCATGAAAGTTTCCTTGTGAGGAGGAGAGGAATGGGGGGAAGCAGCTTCTTACACACACACACACACACACACACACACACAGCCTCTTCTTTCTGCCTGGGCAGGGAGGTCCCCCACCCAAGCAGATAGGACAGGAAACAGGAACAGAGCACTAAAATATTTTTTCCTAAATAATATAGTACAAAAATAGGGAGCTCTTATAGGGCAATGTGTCTAATGCCAGCAAATACAGTAAAACATTTGCAAAATAGAAAACAGCTCTCTCCTTTTAACATGCCTGTGCTATGTTTTGTCCGGTTACTCCATTTTCTAAAGTTTGCTGAACAAAACAAAAAATGATGCCTACCTGTCCTTTGGTGGGTGGGAACAGCTGGAGAAGGTGAGTACGTCCACAGCCCACCCTCCGCTGCCCACCAATTCACATTGGTGCGAATGTGCGTATCTGCCAAATCTTCTCGATCTTAAAAATCTGTTTTGGATTTTTTCCAGTTTTCAAATAGCGCGCTTTCCCACCACATGGGGGCACATTACCTTGGGATTACATGTGGAATGATGGTAAATAAAGCAAACCTAGTTCACCCTCATGTGCAGACCAGCTCCGTGCCAAAACACATTGACCCACATTAATAACCCCATGTGGAAAGGGCCATAGTCCAACCAGACCAAGTGCAAATATCTGTTCAGTAACAGCAATTACTGGGTCAATTGCTACTTCACAGGTTTGTTATGAGGATGAAGGTGATCATGTTAGGCATAGCCCTCTGAACTCCTGAATGGAAAGTTAAGTTTAAAAATGAATGACAACAATTGTAGTCATGCATTGGATTTTCTAGTAGGAAGTGCTCACAAGTGTGTCTGCAGTTTTCCTTTTCCTTTCTTTGTCCCATCTATGAGACATAGCATGCTGTATCAGAGGGATGGACACTGCCTCTTTTGCACTATAAATTATGGATCCAGATTGGAGACCAGAATGGTAAAAAGGGTAATTTGGCATGGATTATTTCCAGAAGCTTAGAAACAAATTACAAAAAGTCAATGGAATCACCAGCAGGGCTGATGCAACTGGCATAAAATATGACCAGACTGGGTCTCCCCGTAACATCATTAGTCAGCTGCTTGGTTCCTCCCCTTTGTTTAACTGAAAGCTGCATGTAATAGAGCATTTTTTTACCAGGCTAATGGGAATTTGGTTGAGACCGTGCAGCTGCAGTGCATCTCCTGGGTGCTGGGTAGCAAAATTACTGAATAGATACTGAAAAGCACGTATAGTGAATCAGCAGAAAAAAGGAAACAGGGCTCCATGTGCTTATAGACTGTTCAAATTTATTGTTTAAAAAAAGTCCAGTGTGTTTCAGCCTGTACATAAACTGATATTAAGTGTGTGTGTGTGTGTGTGTGTGTGTGTGTGTAGTCCCTGAAGAAGGCCAATCAGATTATGTACAGGCCAAAATGTAGGCTTTTTAAAAACAATACATATGGAACATCTATAAGCACATGGAGCCCAATCTCCTTTTCCTGCTGATAGCAAAATTACTGATGGCTTCTTTTGTCAGCTCTAGTGTCAGTCTTGTGAGCATGAAAAGGTTGTGCAGTACAACGAGATACCAAGAAACCATTATATGTCGACTGAACCAAAAATAGCCCAAGCTTTTTCTCTTATGCCCCTCCTCTAGTGGATCTGGCATTGGGACTCATTAACCAGGCTTTTCATATATAGACTGCTACCCAAATTAATTTAGCTTCATTTAGAGAGGCTGATTCATATCAGTTCAATAGAATTCAAGTGCATTACATCTATTCCACACCAGCCATGAATGGCATTGTTATTATAATTTTCAGAGTAACTCACTGCTCTTTCTTCAAGCTGTTTTCAAACCTTTTATTAGCCTCACAGTGAGGCTGCCAGTACTTACTTCTGACTCTTTATTATAAGAAGAAAATAGGAATAACTGAGGCCAAAGCGCAATCTCTCCCTGAGTGCCTTGAACAAAGCAGACACGGACAATGTATTAATTTATATTTTATGTTAAAAGAGTGGATTGGGAGGAATACAGGACATTTGGGAACAGTAAAGTCTGCTGTAACTGCTATCTATCTCTGGTGCTATGGTGGAAAAGGGACTAAGACTGAAGATATCAAAGCTCAAGAGACCTTGGATGACTTCATACACAGTTCACTCTCACATGAGCCTGCTTAGGCTGTGAGATCTTCAGGGGAGGCCTTTCTCACAAGCATGTCTGGTAGAAACACAGAAGAAGGTCTTCTTGGTGGCAGCTCTCAGGCTTTGGAACAACCTTCTTGTTCTTCTCTCTGCAGGTGAAGACTCTGGTTTTGACAAGCTTTGGAAAACTGACTCTGGATAAGGAAAGGGATTTACTAGTGTGCTTTTCTGTATCTCTTGCCCTTTCAATGGATAGGTTTTTTAATTGTTTGCATTCTATGGATATTTCTAAAATGAAACTTTCTATATGTTTTACTTACATAAATCTGTTTTAATTTTTTTGTAAGCTGCCTTGAGTTCCAGTCAGGAATACATAAATTCCATTTGTTTTCATGCACAACAAGGAGGAATGTTAAATAAATACCTATCATAATCTATGGCATATTTGCCAACAATTTTCTTTAGGGCTTACAGGGTGGGAAGCGATTTACTTAAGTTGGCTCTCTAAGTTAGGGATGTAATCTTTCACTAATTTCATTTTCAAATGAAACAATGAGTGATTTTAACAATTATCTGCTTGGTGTGAGAAAATCACTGAAAATTTCCATTCTGAAGAGTCTCCACCATTCAGGACCTGTTCTGTGACAAACACATGTGGCTTTTTTTTGGTTTGGTTTTGGTTTTTTTGGCACAGAAAACAGAATTTTCTGCACTAGAAATAGTATTTACTGCATAGTAATATGTCTGTGCACAAAATTGTGTTTCCTGTAGGGGGAAAAAACCTACATACAAATTCTGTGCCGAACAAATCCTAACGTGTGAAGATTGTCATCCATCCAAGATTCTCTGTATCAGAGTTTCCCTAGTAAACACTAGTCAACACATTCTTCAATCATTTTTCAACAATGATCAAACATTCTTTCCATTCCTACTCTTAGAACTGTTGGAGTTTGCCTAAGAGGTGGGAGTTCTATGAATGGAACCCCTGCCATGTAACAGAAGGGTTCAGGCTCTTATATGTTTTGTACCTCAGTGTGTTCATGTTGGAGATTTTCCTGTCTTAGGGTTGCCAGATCAAAAACATCTCAGGCTCAGAGATTTCAGGGGCAAAATCTGAAACCTATAAATAACTTTCTTGAAGTCATGAAGGTTGGGCCCTTGTAATGTAATTATGCATAGTACATTAAGCATCAACTATAGTTGCTCAGAGTGTGTCATTCAAATAATAAACACCAACAAGGGAGAAAATATTTCTGTGATTGAAAATCATACTCTTCCAGCCCCTGCATTGAACAAGAAAAAAAGCACACTTTCATTTGAACATTTTGGCAAGCACTGCTTTTAAGAATACATGGGTGTTGTAATCCAACCAAAGAAAGTTTTCTAAACTATCATTTGAATGGGGAACAATCTATAGTGGTTGTTCCAAAGTAGGGTTGCCATATCTTAGCCCCTCAAATTCAGACTTCTAATTTGCATATTATGCAAATTTCTAAATTGTGCATATTATATTTTGTACTGCAATTATAAAAGTGCAGCACATTGATAGTTGCATTTCTTTCTAGCAGTCTTTTTCTACCATGGTACCATTTTTATACTAATTTTTCTTCTGAGGAACCTAATACAGAGTAATGTTTAGAGCACTGAATATGGAACACAGAGACCCAAGTACAAACCCATTTAGTCACAGAACTTATCATGACCTTTGGCCATCCCTCTCTATCAGCAAATCTATCTTACAGTGTTGCTGTGAGAATTAATACCAGGACAGGGACTGTGGAAATTTACCATATGGAAATTGACATTTCAACATCCTGTGGAATTCTGGAGTTTGTAGTTTATTGAGGCCAAAGAGCTCTCTGGCTGAGAATTCTGAAGACCCCTCCCTAAACTGCAAACCCCAGGATTCCATAGGATGTTGAAAGTAGAATAATAGCACTGTAACAGTGTAGTGTGGAAATGGCCTAATACGGATGACAATGACAACATTTCATCATGCACAGCCACGTCTAATGCTACTATATTCTCATCAGATCACTATGATAGTTTTTGTATTTTTAAAAAAAGATGGTACTGATCAATGGAGGAAGCTCCTGAGAATAAGTGATATCTCTTACACAGTGGAAAACAGAGGACAATGAGGGCAACTTCCAAACCACCACAACCACCACCGGACGGCCCCTCCCGAAACGGCAAACCCCAGGATTCAGTAGGATGTTGAAAGTGGAATCATAGCGCTATAACATTCTAGTGCAGAAATGGCCCTTGTCTCACTTTACATCATGACTGGGGTTTTCTCTGTTGCTTTATGCATTCTGATGTTTGCATCCTGCACCTGCCCTTTCCTTCTTGCCACACTTTGTACCACCACCCCTCTCTCTCTCTCTTGCCTCTTCTGCCACCTTCTGCTTACTTCTCATGTACTTTGTCATATGACTCTTATTCTCTCTTTTCTCTGTTCTTCTCCCTTGTTTCATCTCACACTTTTCTCATAGCTCTCCCCCTACCATTTTGTTTTTTGCATCTTGTATGCCTTCCTTCCCACCGCCTTCTCCTCATCCAGTGCTGCTGTACCATCCTTCTCTTGCATCTTGTACCCACCTGAGCACCTCCTCCCTTTCCCATAGCTTGCCTCATTTTGCTGCACTCCTAGGCTTTCCTCCCTAGCAGCAACAGCTGGAACAACACTCTCTTCTTCCCCCTTTGTTTCACTTCATGTTCTTGCCTGCCTTTTAAAACATAATCAGCAGAAAACTGCCAGTGCTGCTTTAAGCAGAGGGCAAGCAAGCAGGATAGTGAAAATAGTGGTGGTTGTGGTGGTGGAAAAGCAAGATAAGGAGTGGTGGGAGGGGGGTAAAGTAAGATGGAGGGAAGTAGTGGCACTGACATGGTGGGGTACTGAGGAAAGGATGCAGAGGGAAGACAGAAATAGTGGGGATAGCTTTTTTCCCCGCTCCCATAGGACAGTGAGAAAATTCCAATTGCCCCCAAATTAATATAGAACTTGATTTTTTCCCCTTGAGTATTTACATAAAAGTGCATAATATTGCGTGAAAAACAATACACTCTACAGAAACTTAAATATTAATCATTTTATTGCAGCTTTTACCCTGCTTTGTAGCATTCTTGATTAGTATTCATTACTCCAGTGGCTTCATTCACTTTTCCATAGTCTTTCCAACTGAACAGCACAGAGCAGACTTTTGTCCAAAAGCTAGACATCACTGCAGAATCATGACACTGACCAAGGGAAGTGGAAATTGGAATGGACAAAGAGTGGGTTATAAATATCAGTTATAGGGGGAAGGTTGTACTTATCAGCTAAAATGCAATTGCACATTTTGCCCCATAGAGCTGCTTCTGCAAGGGCTAGAGACTTGCTTTAAAAAGCAAGTGAGCAGGCTTGAAATCTGGGCCAAATGATAATGCAAATAGGCACCAGCTGGCATGTTTAGAAATCATATGAAACCTGGCCAACCAAGTGGTATAGCAACAACAGTAATCCAAACCAGCCTGAAGCAACAGGGAACACAGAACACAGAAAGTTTGAGAGATGAGAGAGAATTTCATAGTGATGCAGTTGCCCTGAGATTCTTCTCCTTTGCCCTGAGGACTGGGGGAAAAAGGTGCCATACCCTGTAGGGATGCAAACTATACTTTAAAATATTTGAAAAGTCATCGAAAAGAACGTTGAAAAGAATCTTTGATAGATTTTTTACAATTTGGGAGTTACAGTCTGTAAAATTTCCAAGTTATTTTTTCCCCACAGAAAACAGCATTTTCTGCACAAAAATGATATTTCTATACAGAAATATTATTTCCTGTACAGATAGCTGTTTCCTGCACAAAAAATGTTGTAGGTCAGGGCTTAACTTGGCACCAAATATGGACATTGCTGTTCTGCATAGAAAACAGAATTTTCTACACAAGAAATAGCTTTTCCTGTGCAGAAAATAATATTTCTGAAAAATAATGTTGGCTGGAATTCACTATTGCAGTTAGAAATGCCTAACCTACAGTTATACATTTGTATCTGATTCATATTCACAATCTCAATGTATTTAATAGCGTAGGGAATACATAGGGATACTAAGGCCATTTCCACACAACACTGCTATAGTGCAACAGCAGCAGATTGTTTCCTGTTCAAGAGCCATGCTACCACATGATATCATTGGTATCCCATCCTCAAGTATTTCAAAACGTATTCTGTTTCCAGAAAAAATCCATTAAGAGGCTCCTTTAGTGCTTCAGTCCCATCATCTTAGTACGGTAGCATTATGGTGTTTGATAGTGCTTCCTATTATCAGGGATCCAGCAGTGAGTGGCCTGTGGGCATGCCCAGGCCATCCCTTTCTCAGCAACTCCCAGAACAATCCCCATTCAATAATGAACAAGCCACTTGGAGAGAAGCGGAGAGAGGATCACATGCCATGGTAAATGTGAAATCAAGCACCACTGTGGGCACTCCAATGTCTCCTATGAGGGAGAAGTTTTATTTATTTTTAAATGGTCCTCACTGTTATTGTGTGGAATCACTATAGTGTGCCTAAGAAGGAACAATTGTGAAGGGGTCATTACTGGAAAAAGAGAAATGGTACCGATCCACCCCCAGGACATTTGAAGGACCACCCTTCTCCTTTGTTCCCCTATCTGTTGCTGTTTTGGAGGGTAACCGATGGGAGGTGGAATCCAGCATTGCTTTCTGTTCAGGAAGTAACCAGGTCCTTACATTGCAGTGGTGTAATCGCCCTGTAGGTTTTCCCTGGGCCAGAACTGTGAATCTCGAAGACTTGCATGGACAGATACCTCACTCCTTCTGCTGAGGTCCCCTGGCTGTTATCCAATGCTCCCAAGTTCTACCCCTCACCCAGGCCATTGCTATACCTCCACACCCACACATGTGCTGGCATTGCTCCCCCAATGAGTCCTTTTACTCCCCAGGCAAATTCCTCCTTCCAGTCGCCCTGAGCCAAAGCGTGCTTGTGCTAAACAGGCTTATTCTATGCCCCCAACATCTTTTCCAGAAACTCGCTTATGCAGTGGTGGGCTGCTCATGGACTGAGCCTACCTAGGCTGTTCTTGTGGTAGCTTCCCACACAGATCCACACAGAATCCCAGGGTTTGCAGTTTAGGGAGGAGCACTTAGAATTCTCACCCAGTTCTCTGGCCTCAGTAAACCACAAACCCCAGAATTCCACAGGATGTTGAAAGTGAAATAATAGCACTACAACAGTGTAGTGTGAAAAGGCATTTAGTGAAGAATTACATCCTTAATGCCATGAGACTCAGGACCAGACCCTGAGACATGAGAACTATATCTTGCCTACATTTTTCTACCATAATTTTGAAAGAAGACTTTGACCTTGCTGGGGTACTAACAAAACAGGGCTGCCCCTTATGCCTGGTTTTATTTGCTGTAGTGGTGGAGCCTTTCACAAGCTGTATACATACAAACTCTATTACTGAAGAATTATCATTCAGTGGGCCTATGCATGTTGTAAGTATTTTTGCACTCAACATTAATTTATTAATATTAATTAATTTATTTCTTAAGCCCAAACAGAGACCCATCAATAATCAGAGAATTACAGCAATACAGAGGATTGGCTGGTTTTCAGATGAACTTCAGCAAGCCAAAAGCCTATATCCAGGTCTTACCCTGGATTGAGAATGTTTTACCTACCACCACAGAACTGAGGTTAGCCCCAAAATATACCAAATGTTTAGGGGTTCAAATTCTCAAATTAATTTCCAACATTATAAAAATTATTTCAAACCACTTTTAATACAAATCAAATCAGATGTTAAGAAATGGTTTATGTTAAATGCATCCCAATTGGAGTGTATTTCAGCCACTAAAACAACAAATACATCCACAATATTTCTTTGCTTTTGCAAGTGTCATCCATTACATAGTATGCACAAGTGATTACAATTTTTCATATTATGGGTTATTATTTGCAAAACTGAACAAAACAAAATGAAACAAAAACCCAATAGATTTATCTATACTATGGAAAACAATTTTTAAAAATACTTAATTTTTTTTATATATTGGGAAACTCTGGGGATTTGCGCCCAAATTGAATTAGCTGAAAATCCTGATCTAAAACTGGAGTTTATGAAACATAAAGTTTAAGAGACTTAAATGAATGTACAGGCTCATTTGCAGAAAAGTAGTCTTTCTTTCTTTATAGGATGAATCAAGACACAAATACAAGACAACAAGCACTAACTATATATGATCATAAATGGACAATTAATTTGGATGAACTGGTTGTACTCAAATGGAAATGCAATTCCTCCCTTACATTCATAACACAAGTATTTTCAGTATTTTTTCAGTGTGTGTATCTGTATGTTATATACAGTATATTATTTTGTGCCTCAAATAATAATTTTGAAAGCTATGAAAAAATCACAAGAAGCTTGAACAAATGCAGAAGATCTTAACAATCTAGTAAAAAGATTTCAAAATCAATAATCCAACAATCCAGGTTTTCTCTCTTCAAAGACATAACCTTCTTAAGTCTGTTTCGGCATAACAAGATATAAAGGAATCCTACAGCACCTTTGCGAAAAAGAACTTCTTAGCATCAGCCTTTGTGAACTCCCAAGTTGCTCTGCTTTGCTTACTCCCCGCTTCCTTCATCTTGATTGCTTATGTTCTGTTAAGCTGCATTCTCCAGCTGAACCATGGTTGCAGAAAACAAAATATATTAATAGGAAGCTATCATAGCAGGGGGTGAGGTTTTCATTGTGAGAGCCATGCTGTGCTGTATCATCTCTTATTTAAAGTGGGACATCATCTTTCCTAATGAGTCCTCCCATATAAACAAACCAATAGAAGGGTGATAAATCCATTGACAGCTAGAGCAGTAGGACAGACATGAATGAACATGCACCCCTCTGTGTCACTTGGTTTTGTCTTGGAATAGTGATTTCTCCCCAACCATGAAAATTAAAGCAAATGTGTTTGTGGTGAGGACAAGCCTCACCAGGAAAACATACAGAACACTGCAAATAAATTGCCTATTGATGAACCAAAAAAGTAAACCTAAATCTCAGGAGAGATTCTTATTTTCCTATTACAATAATTTATTTATTCACACTGATTAGGTTAAATTAAATTAGTGATTAACCTATTGATGAAGACATTTATTGATGTGCTTGTTTATTTATAAATTTATTTTTTGCAATGCTGCCTTTCTCCCAACATGGAATCCAAGGCAGTTTACAAAGGCATACAAAAGACATAAGTAAAAATGTACTATCATGCAATGAGAGATATCATCTTGTATATAATTAAAGACAAAATCATCTCTTTGGCATTATTTCCCCTCCCTCCCCTGCATGCAAAGCCAGAATGTGAGATTGTTCTACAGAGGAGGTCTTGTGTCCTGAGGAGTTTTCAAATGCCTTTACTTTCTTTACTTTCTTGATTTTCTTACTTTCTAACAACTTGTCTGTAGTGCTTTATATCAATTGTGCACAATTGTTTACAGTCTCAGCTCAAAGGAAACAGCCAGGATGTTTTGATACCCAAAATACAATATGAGAAACAATGTATACTGTGCGTTGTCACTATATCTACCTAGCTTCCATTTTGCCTTATGAGCATGCCTACTTCCTGTGTATCTGAGGTTGGTACTTTGTATCAGGAGCCAAACTGTTTCTGTTGGAGAATGTGAGAAATAGTAGTGTATCTCACAGCCTTGTGTATATTTGTTATTCACAATCAGAAGGTGAGCAACAACCAGTTCCTCCTCACCACCACCCACATACAAGGTCTCACAAAGAAATATAACAGGCATAGTTTTCATTGTAAAACATATGAAGTAGCTTTACTTAGAAATACTAAAAGTTTTATAACATCTCATGGTGAGAGACTCTATATACCCTGTGCTCTTCAGCTATAGATGACAGAGAGAAAGAACTGCTGAATACAGAATGGAGGATGAACAAAATCAGAATAACTGATATAGGAAGAGAGAGGATGTGGATAAGACCAACAAATGCAAAATGACATGAATATGTACTGTGCTTAAATTCTTATAACCTTTCTGCAACTCACCCATTTTTGGCACTGGGGTGCGGTGCTCATGCGAGCAGCCTCCAGAAAGAGGCTCTTGCATCCGGAGTCCTTCGGCTCCGCACGAGCTTCCTGCTCACATGACAACCCCACCTCTTCCTTTCGCAGTGCATCCTGGGACCTTCCCAGGCTGCACTGAGACAGGAAGTGTGACCAGCCCGGCTCCCGAGGCTCCACACACAAAGTAAGTGCACGCAGGGCTCCGGAGCGATGCACGACCTCGTAACATTTTCAGCTTCAAGCCGAAAATGAAAAAAATGCGTGCACGGTCCATGTCAGGCCCTGGAGCATTGTGCAAATGTGAGTGCGTTGTGTGGACCGCTCCTCACATTTGCGCAACGCTCAAGGGACCCTTTCGCATAGGAAACACCATGCGAAAAGGGCCTCTGACAAACACGCAAACTACCAAATACTGAATATAGGCATACGTAAGATTGCTGCCTGTTAACAGTTTCATCTTGAGGGAAGAATAGTGTATAGAAGTTGAAATTGTGGCATAGTGCACTATTGAGAAAGCACTTCAGGTAGGTCCAATAAAGTTCAGGTGCAGGACATGAGTTGGTAGTACACTGTTGTTGTAAATAGAGAAATGTGTACCTATGCTTTCACAAGCAACTATGTCCCTACAGTGGGCAGCAGAAGTACAGACAAATTGTTACAGTCCCCAATGTACCCTATCTTGTCTTGCATGAACTTTAGAGTCTCTAGCAGAGAATTTCAAGGAATCTCTTAGATCAGAAATCTCATGATTCCATAGCATGGACAATTAAAATTTAATGAATTTGCTACAACTATGTAGTGTAAATTCATTCTTAGTCATGTAGCTGTATCCACTAGATGCTGTCCTTCCATAGCTGTCATACTTCTAATTTCCATTATAAATACATTCTCTTCATTTAAGAGAGCCTTGGACACCAAGTTCAAGCATCCACCTTCCACATCAGTTGTTATTCCTCAAAAGTCAAACAGAGGCCCTTTTTGCACGCAGTTTCTTTTGTGTGAGAGGGCCCCTTGAGCATTGCGTAAATGGGAGCGGCAGTCCGTACGATGCACTCCCATTTACGCGACGCTCAAGAGCCAGACGCAGAGCGGACACACACTTTTTTATTTTCGGCTTTAAGCCGAAAATGATGCGCAGTCACGCAATGCTCCTGGGGCCCGCGCACACTTACCTGCTGTGCGGTGCGTCAGGAGCCAGGCCAGTCGTGCTTCCTGCCGCAGCGCTAGCCTACAATTCTCAGGTTGCGCTGTGGTAGGAAGGGGCGGGGCACTTGCGCAATGCTCGCGCAACCAGGAAGCGCTGCAGAACTCAAGCAGCAGGGAAGCGGCAGCGTTCCTGTTGAGGCTTTTTGCGCGAGACGCCCCCCCCAGCTGCGCAAACAGGTAACGTGCGAAAAGGGCCAGAGACTGAGGTTACTTTCAGCTTTCAGACTAGGCTTTTACCACGCAATCCTGCATGGTATTGTGCATGAAATTTTATGAGGGTTTTCTGTAGCTTAAATGAAAAGAAGTCAGATGTCTTGAGTTACACAACCTGTAATTATTATAGACCATTTGCAAACACTTGCATTGTCTTCACTTTGTAGTCCTTCCATGTCTACTCATTGTAATTTATAGAGATGAAATAAGCATGCAACACTTTTTAAGTGTTAATACAAGGAGCCCATCCAACACTCTGAGAAGTTTTATGCTAGTACAAACAGACCCTCACCTTTCCAATTATCACCTGGACTACTAGGGACACCTCTCTTTCTGCATGGAGAAATTCTTTCCATCTCCTTGCAGTCTGGCTGATTCCAAACTTTTCCATTGTTCCATTTTTGTGACTTCTGCCAGGTCCCCCTTCACTGAAGTTCCTGGTGAACAGAAGTAAAGAGTGAGAGCTGAGATCTTCAGCAGGGTAGCAAGTTATCTGTGTGATCAGATGAATTTGGTCTTTTTGGAAGCTCTTTTGGATGTGCTGGAGCTTTCTGGGAGGTCCCAAGCCTCTCCTTCGGATAAGTGCTCCGAGGATCGAAGTAAGAATGGCTTCTGTCAGTGTTCTAAGAACAGTCTAAAGATCTATGAGCAACCATTAGCCCTGAAAGTACATACATTTAGGGGCACAGTCTATTCAACATTCAAACATTTTAAGTCTCATTTGTTTCAACAAGAATATGAGTTTTCATGCTTCCATCACTCCCACTGAAATCAGTAAGACACAAAAGCATTCATGGAGCGTTCTTTAACATTTTTGCCTGCGAAATGTACAAAGATAGGTAAATTGCTGTATGCATTGTTACTTAGACTGACTCTGAACACATGCATAGAAAACTTACTTCTATGGGCATGTTCCACTCTGAATCTGTTGATAAAAATGTGATGAGAATCTACTACAGAGAAAAGTCTTGTCTGATCTCTCCGGTCTATCCTGTTAGAATTAGCAGTTTTTGCAACTTTGCAACAAATTTCAATCAGTATAATTATTTTAACCTGAAACCATTCTTGACCCCTCTCTTCTCAATGGCCATTTCCGCATTACTATTTTAAAATGGTACAGAGCGACCTCCAACGGAGGTCTTCTGCACCATACTGGGGTGGACTACTTTTTGTAGTTCCACACCTCAATCCACGCAGGAGCAACCAGAACTGGTTGCGTGGCGTGTTTTTTAAAAACCTCTTTTTAGAGGTTTTTAAAAAACACAGAGCGTGCAACCCCATGCTGCTCTATCGCCCGGCTCCGAAGCAGATTTGCAGGCGCATGCGGGCTTCTGGCTGGCGAGCTTCTCCGGTTGGTGGAGAGCATCCACCAACCGGAAGCCACCATTTGGGACGCCAGAGGACTGCAGAGCAGTGAGCTCATGCTGCCCTGCGTGGCGATGGACTTGACCAGCCACCGGTAAGCTCCGTTTTCGGGCATTTTGGGGCATTCCCCCCCACATGCGGAAGGGGCCAATAAACCATATGTTTTTAATATGTACACATTTTTGTACATAAAGCTACTTTATATGTTTCATACAGAATGCTAAGGTAGTTTTCTTTCTCTGCTAGACCCTGCATCTGTGGTTGGATGTGAGACTGGTTGTTGTTCAGCGTCTGCCTTGCCAATTTGACCACTCTGCTAAAGAGATGCACTACTATCTCTAACATTTCCCAATATGTCCTACTACAGATGGGAACATAGGGAATACAAGCAACCTGTACTGTGGCATATTTTGAGTAAGAGTGAAGAAACTTTAGTGCTCCTGACATTTGAGCCTACAACTCCCATTAGCTTCACACATTGCCACAGTGGTAAAAGATTATGTATTTACAGTCCAAGACAATCTAGAAGGTCAAAGGTTCCCTACTCCTGACTTTGAAGGTTTTCTGTAACTTATATGAATAAAACATAAAGCCAGTAAGTGTATGTAAAAGAATCCTCAATGGCTGCTTTTCCTACAGAAAAGCACATTGGGAAGGAAGTTTTGAAAATTCATCAACCTTTTCCTTTTTCTTAGTTCATTTCTGAACATGTGGTCCCTCCAACTTTTTCTAGGCATGTTTTTAGAACTTAGGGGCAGGAAGTAGATGTAGTAGATTCAACAGAGAAGCAGAAGGAAGAGGAAAAAACTAACAGTCATCTCCCAACTTTTGTTCTGCAAACCTTCCTTCTGAAGTTGCTTTCAGCATGCAGCTTGAAGTTATGCTCTCCATTAGCCCAAGTTTGAGATAAACTGATTAACTGGTTAATATCGACACATTTATTTTCTCTGCTTCCATCAAATAGTTCTCAGAGTAATTTACAAAAATCAATGGATTAATAAATTAGAGTCATGTACAGGAAAAAAAGGCCAAAGATGATTTTGTTGTGATAAGTCCCTCCAGCCAGTGTTACAGCACTTGGTTCCTTTCTATAACTGGCTGGGGAAAAAAGAGGCTAAACAAATATAGTTGTTTTAATGCTATTTGCTCAGAGAAAGATCTGGTCCTCATAGGAACCAGAAACATTTCACCATATCCTTCTTTTACTGACTATTCCCTTTCCTATTCTAAAAAAAATAAAAATCAAAATCTAAATTCCAAATGACAGGTGTAGAGTAGGAGCATTTACTTACCACTGAATACTAGGGTATCACCCCAGGCAATCCCTGAACTGTACAGTATTCATGGAGAAGGGGCTTTTCTCAATGTTGCTGCTCTCTTATATAACATTAGTGAGGATGCTCTGTGTTGATTATTGCCTTGTATCATTACACCTATTTCAGAAATGACAGTGAAAAGCCTATTTCTAGTGAAAGTAGGTTTTAAATGTTCTATATTGATAATGAAAGCACAATAGAGTATTTATTCATTGCAGTGCCTGGGCAAATTACTCCCCAAACTGCAAAAGAGCGGTCCCCAAACTGCAGTTTATCAGCAGGAAACCAATAATGATCTAATTAGATAGTCAGCACTGTTCAGGGGTGGATCAATGTGAAATTGGATCAATGTGAAGAAGCAGCAGTTTTTAAAAAAAATAAAAATAAACAAGCCTTGTATATTCATGAGTATTGTTTGCACGCATTGCAACAATAATAGCCCTTCCACGATAACTGATACCGGATATTTACAGTCTCTCATAGTTTGAGCCTGCTCTGAAAACACATATACATCCTCCCAGTATCATAGAACCAGAAACAGGAAGGTTAGTAAAAAAGGGACAACATGTTTAGTTGACTGTTAATACATTGGTTGTTAATAAGTTGGTTATTAGTAATAATTTGTTAAACAATTAATTCAATTGTATTTATGTTAAAAAGAAATGCTTTAGAAATTACTACGTTTGTGCTAAATTGCCATTTTAGTTAAATCCCTGCACTAGAAGCCTTGTCAGAATAAAGTTGGAAAAATGCAATCCCTGATTTTTCTTCCCATTCTCCAGTTCCTGGAATGAGCCTGGTATATTAAAAAAAAAACTGCACAACTTTTTGAAAATACTATTTCTCATCCATCCCACCAAAATCCTTCTTTTGCTTTCCCTCCCCCGACCCAGGTCTTTACTTCACAGTGATTGCAAGTATTTCCCAGTCCCCTGGATTTCATAGATATAATGAAATGCCTAGTTTCAGTGATATGAATGCTTTATTATATTTAGATATGGGATAGCAGGGGGAGGATAAATTAGTGAGACTACATAACAAAATCCATCACATTTAGGCTACTCTCGAGTAAGCGGTTTAGATTTCGTTACCTAAACATTGTAATTCCTCAGTCCTGAGAAACTAACAAAATGTAAGAATTAGGTTTGAAAAATCCAAAACAGCTATGCTTGGGGTAAAGAAAAAGCTGGGAAATGCAAAATTGGCTGGCTCTTCAATACTGCACCTCACTTAATTAATATCTAGCTTAATTAATAACAATGTTGGAAATCTTCCAGCATTCTCTTCCCCCCGCCACCATTTTGTTTTAGGGCAAATGGGGCTTAGAGATAGCATAGGGATTCCTTTCCTTTGTATGCCAAAGCCTTCACTCTTCTCATCATTTGTCCTAGTGTCATTGAAATGCATGATCATAAATACCTTTGGTGTCCAAATGACCAGATCATGTGCCCCAGGATTGTTTCTATGGTCATCAGTCTTATAAAATAACCCCCTTCTCAGATCTCTCTTTCTCCTCTCTTTTTGCTTCCCTTTCTTTCTCTCTGACCATGCTTCACATCTCCATCAAGAAGATGGTGACTTAAGAACAAAGCTACTTGATCTTACTTGATCAAGTCATTAGCTAGATGTAGATCCTCCAATGCATATGTAAATATAAAAGCCATTAGTAAACTTTTCTGTTTGTAACCTGAAATTGTCTGCCTTCTTTTGTTTTCTTAGTCAGTTTCAGATCAGGATAGCCACACAGAAATCTGGGCATGCTTTTTCTGCTACCCTGCTAAAAGAAGGCTGATTCCTTACAGTTTTCAGCTTTCACAGAATTTCCCAAAAAGGGCTAACACCCTGGAAAACTCTAACACTCAACACTTAATTTGGAGAGTAAGTTAATGTCAAAATGCCAAACACAAGTCAGCCATTTTAGTTAAGAAAGCCATTTAATTAAGTTGCATCTTTTTGTAAAAAACAACAACTTCAACTTAATTGATTATAATATGTTATTTTCACCACTGCATGGAATTACTATCAATTGGTTATAATCATACTCTGAGAGCAGTGTCTCTTTTTTTGTTACTTCGTTGGCCTTCTCCGGAACCAAGATCCCCCTTCTTGTGAGCCTCATTTAGCATAGGATCCTGGCAACATAAGTTAACAGTTTTTTCACTGTTAAATTTGGTCCTTTTTACTGCTTCCCGAGGAACCCAAGTGGGGAGTTAGTGAAAGATAGCCTACCTATTTTCTTTTGAATAGATTGTCTTAATTGCCCCAATGTCCCTTTCTGTTCTGTTTCATTAATAATTTCCTCTTAATTTTTGAAATCCATTTTCTAATATTTTTATTTTTGCCTATGAATACCGTTCAGAAACCATAATTAGTCCAGAATACAACTCTGAGGCTCTTGGCTGCTATAGATAGGAAAGAACATACTGTGCTAATTCTTAAAGAAACACACCAGCTTTAACTTTGTTTCTTGCACAATTTAAAGTGATACCTTTGACTGATAATACCCTAAATGATCCAGCGAGGATTGTAGTACCAAAGAACAAGATGCTTTCATATGAATTAGACTAGCTGTTGGGACCTCCGTTGGCAACTAGCATACAGATAGTCTCCTCTGTGGTGGCACAGTGGTTTTTGAACTCCCTCTGAACATCTGCCTGTTTTATACTATCTCTTATTAATTTTACATGCCTATTACAATCAATTTCCTTTACTCAGCCATTTGGTCTTCTGTTTTTATGCACGTTGATTCCTGAACCTAATTTCTTATTCATACATTGCTTTCTAACTTCTCTATTTGATTGACACTTTTATCATATTATTATGTATTTTATGCCACTCAGGAACAATTGGTTAGTAAGTGAACTACAAATACTGCACATGTAGACATATTCAGCCACTGAATGTGGATTGTAAAACATTGTCTTCAGTTGTTTGCATTGTAGAATCTACAGCAGAGACAGAAACCATGCAGCCCTCCAGACATTGCTAAATTGAAAGTCCTAGCAGCCATAGCCAGTCTAGCCAATAGTGAGGTATGCTGGGTGTTGAATGGCCACTGTCTGGACATGGTGAAAGACTGAATAAACTGACGTTCAGTCCAGACAGGTAGGAAACCTGGTATTGAGATCACAATCTGTTCCACAAGAGGTCTGCACACCCTCGGAAAGATCAGGTTTGTAGCATAGGGATGTGCTATTGGATCCATCACTGCTCCTAGGAGGCCAGGTGGCTGCTGTGGCAAAGAATGCCTTTGTCAACTTTCAGTTGGTGTGGCAGCTGTGTCCTTTGCTAGGATGGTAGCTCTGGTTTATGCCATAATCACCTCCTGATTAGATCACTGTAATGGTCTACATGGGGTTGCCCTTGAAAAGTGTTCAGATGCTACAACCAGTGCAAAATGTAGCAGCCAGAATGTTGCCAGCTGTGCGTTTTAGAAACCATAAACACTGGTCTTACTTACATGGACTACATTGGCTTCCAATTTGCTTCCAAGCGGAATTCACCTAGAAAGCCTTAAATGGCTTGCAGTCAAGATATCTGAAAAACCACCTCCTCCCATATGAGCTTCCCTGAAATCTAAGAACATCAGTGGAGGCCCCTTTATATATCCCACTACCCTGTGAGGCATGTAGATACACATGACAGGGCTATCTTTGTAACAGCCCCATGATGGTACAACCTCCTCCACAGGTCAAACTAGCTTGATCCATTTTGAGTTTCTGGGAGGTAGTGTGAAACCTAGGCCATTTCCACACTAGTCTGTTATAGTGCTATGATTCCACTTTCAACATCCTATGGAATCCCGGATGGCCCCACCCAAAACTGCAAACCCCAGGATTCTATAGGATGTTGAAAGTAGAATCATAGCGCTATAACAGGCTAGTGCGGAAACAGCCCTATGCTGTTTTATATGGCCTTAAAATTAGAGGTGAATATTGTTTAAACTATCTGCCCATTTTTAGAATTAGAATTATTAATTAATTTTAGAATTCTTTTTAAAGAAGAGTTTGGGGTGGTTTTAATTAGTCTTTAGTCATCTATTTAATATTTTATTATTGTTTTTATCAATTGTGCATCACCTCAGGGGCCCTGGTGGTTCAAGGGATAATAAATAAATGTCTTGAATAAATAAAACAATAAAAATAAATTCCCACACCAGTCTATGATTCAGAGATGTCTAGACAGATTATCCAATATGGAAAATGTTTCCAGAGAGTGGTAAGCTTGATAAATCTCAGATCTAAGATTCTAGAGGTGTTAACACAAGCAAAGGAAGAAGCATTTCTGTTTCTGAAGTTGCAGCTTATTGCAACTACCTATTTTCTTTTCTTCATTCTTTCTCTCTTTTTCAAAAGGCCATTATACATGTCTTGTAATTCTATTGTCGAAGGGGAGACTTGTCACCTGAGTTAGCAAGGGTCTTTTCAGATTACTTGCTCTTTCCTGAAAGTCCTTAAATATTAATTTAACTCATCTCTGAGTTCCCTCTGTGGTTTCTGCAAAGGACCCATTTTAATTCTCTGCCTGTTGTCTCCTTGACTACCTGGCTTTACTATGCTTTCAGGGCCCCCGAGTAATGTAATATCTTTTTATGCCATTCATGGAAACAACTGATAACATGTCCTGATGGTTCTTGACACACCATCTGTTCTTGAGCAGGTTTAAATTAACCTAGTGAGGATGTCATTGACTCACCGAGATGTCTCCAGGACCCACAGAAGCTCATATCCTGGCAGGCACATGGCACTGAAGTTCTGAAATGTGATTATGAATTGAAGCAGAGGACACATTGTCTGATGTAGCTGAAGGAGCCTCCAGCAAAACAAAGATCCAAGGAAAGACTCAAAACCATTGTTACCAGTTGAAACCCACAATTGTTCTTTTTTCAAAAAGAAAAAAAATTATTTATTAGTTTTATAACAATCTAACTCACAATCAAAGTCACAAACACAGTCAGAGAAATATACATTTGAAAAGAAAAAGAAAGGGCAGAAAGAAGAAAAAAATAAAACTTAAACACAATACTAACACACTAAGCTAAAACATTGAAGACTAACTAAAACAATAAACACTAACTTATTAAAACACCAAAGGGTTCTGTCTCCCTACCAAACTGTAATGGGGAAAAAAAAGATGAAAAGAAAAAATTATTCTACCATTACAGACCCAACTAAGCAACCGTACCAGAATTACTTGTAATCCTAGTCACAAATTATTGCATTATTAGATTTCTTATTAGTCAAAATGTCCATAAATGTTTTTCAGTCTTTCAAGAAATCTTCCGATGGCTTATCCTTGCAAACACATGTTAGGTTTGCAATTTGGGCTAACTCAACCATCTTAACAGTCCATTCTTCCTTTGCTGGTGCCTTTTCTTGAAATGTACTGTCAATATTTCATGTCTGACATTTTCCTGTGACAAGCGAATTTTCACATCTTTTGGGTTTTTTCCCCCTTCCTTTGTCTGTATATTGCTTCAGTCTCCTGAGCTGCTTGTAAGATCTGCCATAGCTTTTAAAGTTGTCTGTTTTAAATCAATGAGGTGCTATAGCACAGCTCTTAGTCTAATTTGACTTTCCCTTGATTTTAAATCAATCATCATAATTCTTGTCCTGGGCCTTTTCCAAATCCTGTTGTAAAACAGCAGTTCCCTTTGAGTTATCAGTGATCTCCTGTTCATGTTTATATGCAGTGATTGTGAGATTCTGGACTGACACCACGATCTCTTTAAACTGTTGTTTGGTAGACTCGTTAAAATGTCATGTTTGTCCTGAAATATCCGGTCTTAGCAATTCCATTTTCTGTTCAAAACACCTGTTCTAAATTCACATTAATTTCTATCACATGTTTTTCAGATCTGAAACCTAGTTCAAGATTTCAGATAGTGAAGCTTGAATTTTTGTAAGCATCTGTCCGTTTTATCCAGCTCTGTTCTACATATTTTTCTAGTAGCCATTTTTATTATGCCTTTTGTGTCATGCTATAAAACACTTCCTTCTTGAGTTCTGGCAATAGCAACAATATTTGTTTCTCCTTTTCTAAAATGTGACTTCCGTATAAATCTTTTAATTATTTAAGTCTTAGAAATGCTGAATCTATTTCTTATTTCGAGTTCAAGTTGCCACTTAAAACAAACTTCAGGTTTTTTGAGGTCTATGCAGTCCAACGCTTGGCACTGGTTTCAGTTTATAAGTTTTTAATTAATGGAGACTAGACTTGAGATATTTACAGTGCTAATTGTTTGTACTCACTCAAACACAGTAAACCTCCAACTGAGCAGGAGTCGCTCCTTTGTTGTTCAGCATGGGCCATCAAAGATCCTGTTAATCATACTGCAAATCCTTGGGGATTTTTTAATCTCTTTATTAACCGATATAACAATTTAACCATATTCATCTTCAAGTTTCCATACAATATAATCCAGTTACACATATATATAAAAGAAAAGAAAAAAAAGAAAAGAAAAACGAAAAAACAAAAACAAAACAAAACCAGGTCCATGTGAAGAAGGTTCTCTCTAGTTGACCTTAATGAATCTTTTTAAGATTCCTCAGCTTTGCAGTGGAGGTCATTGTATTTTCCAGGCACATATCTTGACTAGACAGCCTCCTGCTCATTTCTTAGTAAGGGGGTTGTCCAGCAGACTGCAGTTCTGCCATTGTAGAATCCTTCCATATTTTTATAAGCTTAGAGATAATAATAAGTCCTGCAAAGCTGGAACAGCATGCAAATTGTGTTGCTAATAATTAGCCATCTTGAGCAGAATCAACCCACAATTGTTCTTGATCAAGTGACTTAAGGAATTATCAAATACTAACTTCCTTTGTGTACAAGTATCCACCTCAGCCAAGGGAGAAATCTACAAGAACCATCCTAGGAAGCTTCCTGAACATAGCCAAAGTAATTTAGATGATGTTTCATTACTCCTACAAGAGTACCCATTGGTCTGAGACTTGCCTCTTACAGTTTTCAGACTTGTTTTCATCTTTGGCCATTTCCGCACAAGACTGTTATAGCGCTATGATTCCACTTGCAACATCCTATGGAATTCTGGGGTTTGTAGTTTACTGAGACCAAAGAGCTCTTTGGCTGAGAATTCAAAGTGCCCTTCCCTAAACTACAAACCCCAGAATTCCATAGGAGGTTGATAGTGGAATAGCAACACTTTAACACTGTAGTGCGGAAATGGTCTTTGTTTGCTGATGGATTCACAAGTGCTTGGTTTGATAGTCATGGAGCTATTCCATGTTATATCATATCATATTTGCATATGCCTTTGAATGATGGCCAGGCTTTAATGGTCAGAAAAGTACTCACAATGTAGTACAAAGCCAGAAGTAAACAAGAAGTCTGATGACATTCTGTGAAATTCCACCAAGCCCATACTGATCAATTTTCTAAACCCAAGTAGATGTGTCTGAAGACAAGTTATCCCATGGCTTGTAACAGAGGTTTTATTTGCAGTGCTTGGAAAATTGCATTTTAAAAGTACACAGTTACAATTGTACTCCCTAAACTCTGAAAAGTAGTAAGTTATCTCTGTAGATACATTTTAAAAGTAATTATTTATGAACCAATTTCTCAAAGTTAGCTAAAATAGTTACTTCTGTGGGGTGAAACAGCATGCTACAAACTGATATCCTGTGGTACAAAACACACTCTCCTCCCATCCATTTCCCTGCTCCCTTAGCTCTCACAATATGAAGCAGCAGCATGAAGCACAACACAGAAACTGACTTATGAGCTATTCCTTCTGAACCATTTAACGAGGGCATACCCCTGTAACCATAAAATTTACCAAAATGTAATATTACATGGTTGGTTCATTCTTGCAAAATGAATTAAGTAGAAGTAACTAATTGTTTATAGCTAACTACTTCCAAGCCACGTACAGATGGACCTGTCCTGTGCCAGCAGCCAGCCAAGACTTCCAGCTCTCTAATTAGAGTTTGTTATCATTAGCCACAAGCAAAGTTTGTAACAGTTTATTAATAAGTTACCTGCTGCTGTTTTGCAGTCCAAGTCCATAGAAAATCCAGAGCGACAGTCTGGCATCAAACTCTGTAAACCAGATGAAGGTCAAGGCCTCCAAGAACACAAGCAAGGGAACCAAACATGAGACATGCTGCTTCCACTTATAATATCAATTGTCTGCAAGAACATCTTCCCATCTGGTTCCCTGTTGATATAGGCTAACAGCCTCCCTCAGCCGTAATTGATACGTCTTCACTATATAAATGCTCTGAGTCTCCTGGGCTCTCCCTTTTTCACCTATGCCGGCTGCATAGGTGAAAAAGTACAAGTATTGTCCCTTTCATGCCTCTGTGTTGTGGCTGTTGGGAAGGGTTTTCTCTGGGTCCTGGGATGGGGGCATGATGGGGCCTAGACAGGATGTAATCAACACTGCTTCCCTGTGTCTTCACACTTTCTTCTGCTCACTTGGGTATCCTAAAGCAGTGCTAGTCAAAATGATGATCTGGAGACAGGTACCAGTCTGTAAGCCATTGGCTGCTGGTCTGCAGTACATTTCTGGGAAAGGAAGGAAGGAAGGAAGGAAGGCAGGAAGGAAGGAAGGAAGGAAGGAAGGAAGGAAGGAAGGAAGGAAGGAAGGAAGGAAGGAAGGAAGGATAGTCAATGGGCATAAGCATGGTGCTGGCTCCTGATACATTGGAGGAAAAAACTGATGTTCCCCCACATTAGATAGGTTAAGAAGCACTGCCCTAAATGGTACTCACAAAATTCACTTCCTCAGATGTTCCCTATAAATCCTGATGAAGGGTGCCTTAGGTAAATGCCTTGTGGAGAAACAAACCTCCGTCTTGGTTTTGAACTGAATTCATTTCCCTGTTGGATTGTTTTCTCATTTCTTTCACTGTCAACTCTTCTGGGGATTCTTGCCAGTAGTTTTCAAGAGATTTTTTTAACTTAACCAAAGCAAACACACCTACCCTGTTGGGGAGACAAGAGCTGATGATGCTATTAAAATGAAATTTTTCCTGTCATATTTTATTTTGCCTTAAAAAAAAACTTTTCAAGGTGTCTTATCATAGGTTACATTTCCCTTGACTAGCTGTCCCTTTAGTGGTTCTCCTCTGTGCCCTTTCAGAGAGAGGGGACCTACTGATAAAGTTCCCATTAGAATATAAACTGAATTTCTTTTGACAGAAAATTCCTAAAGCCAGATGCAGAAGGCCTTTTATTTCTTTATTTACCATAATGGGAAGGAAAACAGGTTTAGTAAGATTGGCAAAATATATATAGAATTCAACGTACTGGAAAAGATGAGAGTTGGCAAAGGCAATTTTTTTCATCATTAAAAAATGATAAAAGCACTAATGGAATTATTTATAACTTGGTGAAGCGTTTTTTGTTTTGTTTTTAATCTACATCATTCAGTTTTGCTTGGAAAGCAGAACAGGCTTCAGCTATGACATTTCAGCAATTCCTTCGCATGCCAATCACAGGCTCTCAGTAATAAAGTATGGGCCACCAAATTGTATTTGTATTGTAATTGTAATACAAATTGTAATTGTATTGACCACTGTCTACAGTAATATACCAATGAGTTTCCACTGAAAAGGATGTGACAGGGAGATAATAGTCAACCAAGAACAGAAAATGTGGGGCAAAAATAGTCAGAAATATTCCTAAAGACATCCACTGTGAATACATGCCTTGCTTGAAGAACCTTTAACTACTTCCACAATGGATGGATTATTATTAAATTATTGGATTACTAAAATGTTCTCCAAGCCGTGTGTGAGTTGATTTTAAACAAATGGCATCCATGAAGCTGGGTGATATCTCAAGCATGTATAAGGAACCTTTGGCCCTCCGTATTACAATTCCCGCTATCCAAACAATGGGAGCTGCAGGCCAAAACGTCTGGAAAGCCAAAGTTTCCCACCCATAGACTAAAGGAGTACTTGGAAGTTCAAAATACAGTTCCTGGACAAATACTGGGATGGTGAGCCACTAGCACTTTCCTCATGGCCAGCCCTGCTTGAAAAAATTTGCTATATGAGGAAAATGACAAAATGGTGCAGCTGCAACCCCTGTCCCAGCTACTAAAACCAATTAATCTAATAGTTAGTTCTTACTTCAGTGCTAGGAAGAGAGCAGCATCTTCCATGACACTTGAAGGCAGCAGGCTAGTTCAGTGTATGTAGAACAACCAGTCCTAAAATGGAAGGAATGGCAAGTGATATATATGGCTGGGTGGCTGCCAATGCTGTCTGCAGAATCTGTTGCCTGAGCTGGTTGCCTCCCCTCTGCCTAACAATAGAGCCATTCCTACTTGATGAGTGCTCTTTTTCATCTGCGATACCTTTTGAAATCTGATTCACCTACCTGGGAAAGGTTCACATGTATTTAGTTGATGCCTGGAAAAATCTTGCTGTCATGTGCTTTATTTTATCAACCTATACATATTTATCTATAAATGTAAGCATCTGATTGTATAGTTTAGATGGTTCCACATTTATTTTGGTTTAGCTATGAAACAGGTGAGGTTAAGCTGTAAACTTTATATTTGGGTAAATGGGTACATTTGGGTAAAGTTTGGATAAAGTTGTTGTTACATGCCTTCAAGTTGACTCTGATTTATGGCAACCCTTACCAAGGGTTTCCTTAGCAAAATTTATTCAGATGATGCTTGCCATTGCTTTCTTCCATGGCTGAGAGAGTATGGCTTGCCCAGTGGATTTCCATAGTTGAATTAGGATTTGAACCCTGGTCTCTGAGTCCAACACCTAAACTGCTATGCCAAGCAAGTAGCACATTATCATACATTAGTTGGATGTATTTTGTAATGTCTTGCACAGTACTATCCCAAATCTGGACTAAGTGGTCCTGCTACTGAAATTCGATTGGTTTATTATGTGCTGCATCTCATCAACTGGGGATCATCTTCTTGTCACAGTTGGACCTCTGGATGTTACTGGATCACATCTTCCATCATCCTCAATAATTGATGATGCTGAAGTTGAAGTCTAAAAACAACTGTAAGGCCACAGCTACCCCTTTCAATTAATTTTATGTACAACTGACCACATCTGTCACAACAGTCTATTCCAGGTATTTAACTCCTTGATCTGGAGCCACTACTTTAGTATGCTGCCAGCCAGCATCTGCAGAAATGGCCTAACAAATGGCTTCCTGTGAGAAATAATCTGATTTTTTGCAGATTTTTGTCCGAAAATTTTGATTTTGCCATTGGAATATAATTAATCCTGATTTTGCAGTATAATGAGAATTAATTATACAGACAGAAAGTCTTGGTCAGAAAAATGATTTTCCCAAGTTGTGATATACAGTTAACTTTGAGGCAGGCTAAGCAATATCCTCTGAGGTGTGTGTGTGTGTGTGTACCATTGACAATTGACTGGTCTCTACAAAAGAGTGGCACAAACAGTTGCATAGAGACAGGAGGGCAAGGGGGCAGTTCGCCAGAGCATCAATGTTTTTGGGACTTCCCAGCCCATAGCCACACCCCCATGTGCCCTGGCCATGCCCCCACACACAGTGGCAACACCCCTCGTCCCACAGCCCTGCCCCTTCCTGCCCCACCTGCCCCCCCCCCCCACACTCCAAGCTCCACCACTGGGCACAAAGCATCTTCCTTTGTTAAGCTTTCCTCCAACCTCAGACATAGTAAGGATCAGCTTCCCTTTTTCATGATTCAGCTTCTCCAAATGCTCTGTCATTGGCAAGGCAGGCACATGCCCCTTGGTGATGATGAGGCAGTTTCTCAGGTGGGGAGCAGGGAAGAGAAAAGAGGAGTTGGACAATTCAGTGTTAAGATAGAGGGCATGTGTGGTACAGGAGGTCTGTGAGAGAGAGAGGGAGGAAAAAGAAGAGAGAGAGATTTAGGATAGGACACAGGGGATATGATGTGAAGTAAGGGACACAGCATCCTCATGTAGATATAAAAGGGGGTCATGGGGTAAAAAGTTTGAGAACCACTGTCATAAGGCATCTGTATAGAGGACTCTTGGATTACAATACTTTAATTGTGTAGCTTGGCTATATGTTCTAGTTCAGCAACTAATTTGATGTGAAACAGGTAAAATCATAGCCTAAATGATGCAAAGCTTAAGTTAGAAGCTTTAATTCTCATCAACCGTTGATATCTGATGAACAAAAAAATTACAGCAACCTCCCAAAAAAGCAAACTCAAATAAAGAGATAAAATGGAGAGTCCTTTCTCTCCACAGCCTCTGGATTTCTTCAGCTTGACTTATTTCTTGCAAGCAATGCTAGCAGTTTTCTCTGAGGGAATAATTCATTTTGTACAATCTTTCCTGGCAATCTCATTGCCCATCACCCTTTCATAACAAGCTTTCTGCCATAAAGATTAGCAATCTTTGCAAAACGTGGGGAAATGCAAATTCATTTGATTGTCCAGTGCACTGGAGGATCAGGGTATTCCAGTCCAAAAAAAGAGATACTAATGAGCTTAGTTAAGGTGTGATTATGTTAAATTCCAACTTAGTCCTTTTTTTTTTTTTTAATGCTTATTAGGTTGATAATGTTCATATATCCAGAGATGCACCTTAGGGAGGAATACCATGTTTTTCTTTTGCAACAAGGCATCATATTCCTTTTTCTATGTCTAACTCTGTGTGTGTATGTGTGTGTACACGTGTGTGCCTTCAGGTCACTTTCAACTCAGCTTATGGGGACCCCATGAATTTCATAAGATTTTCTCAGACAAGGAATACTCAAAGATGTTTTTACCAGTTCCTTCCTCTGTAGTACGGAGTCAAAGAAGGGCAGAAAAGAAATAAAAAAAGAAAGTTGAACTCAACAGCTAACGAAAGGGTCTGAAGGCCGCTGAATCACAGACAAGAAAAGAAAAAAGTGGCTGGGAAATTTAAAATGAAAGAATTTAACATGGCACAGAACAGATATTTGAATCTTCCAAATGTTTTGAGGTTGTTGTTTTTGTAAAGGATGCAAGCAATGTGTACACTCTTGCTGTGCTCAAAAGAAAATGAGGTACAGTAACTGAAGGCAGGTGTGAGCTATCACATTAAACCCTGCAGTGTTACAGGATGTAGTGCTCAGTATAATTCTTGACAGAGCCCAGTAATTTTCCTCTATGAAGTCATGGAATATATGATATATCTAGTTTCAGGCTACCCACCAAGGTTGATAAGAGTATTATGAAAGAACTCAGTCAGTTCAACTGACTGTCATTTCATAAAAAAAATATACTCTGTATGATACCTTGTGGGTCTATATTATTTTGCAGAAGATGAAAAACACACTCATTCAACATACACATGCCACACACACAAACATACCCTCTGTACAGTTTTGCAGGACAAACTACAACTGCAATCCATTTCCATTAAATGCAGTGGGATAGAAGTATTTTCCAAAAGAAAAAAGAAAGAAAGCTAGGTGACAAAGAGTTGAGGCATTTCTTATATGCCCTGCGTTTTATTTACATAATCAGAATTGCTCATCACATAGACCCTTTTTGCACGTTTCCCAGCCGAAAATAAAAAAATTTGCGTGCGGCCCACTTTAGGCTCGTGAGCATCGCGTGAATGGGAGTGCATCATATGGACCAACGCTCCCATTCACGCGACGCTCAAGGGGCTCTCTCGCAACAGAAACTGCATGCAAAAAGGGCCATAGTTAACATGGAGTTGTAGCGATAGATGAATAACACTGCTTTAGATATATCTTCTCATCTTGGATCACATTTGAAATCAAAGTCTAAGATTTAACTAATCACATCCTGAAATGAAAACACTAAGATTTCCTCTAGAATACCAAACAAACTATTCCTCTGTTTTGCATATTTAATATGCTGATGCTGACCATGGAACTGTCTGAAATGATTTATTGCTCCAAAACATGATACCAGAAACAAAGAAAAGGCCTTTGGATGAAAAGTGTGTTGCTGCCTCTTAGCTTACTTTCAACCTGAAATCGAGATTGCAACTGTGTAAACAAAGAACAGGACAAAGCTTCATCATATCTGGTTAGGTGCTTGTAGAAATGACCCTGTGATTGCAATAATCTTTTTTCCCCTTTTTTTTAAAAAAAATAGATAAAGACCACGGACTGTTTATTGGAACTACTACTATGAAACTACTACTACTACAGCAACACTCCATACACATTACTGGTGTGCAACATCCAATCATCATTTCAATGGGACTTCCCTTTTTGATCACAGTGGAGACTCCATCCACATATGCATCTCAGGAACAAGGAAGTTAAATTATATCAGCTTGGACCATTGGTCCATCATATGCATTATACTGCATCACAGCAGTTCCCTAGAGTCTCAGTCATATCAAAATATATCAGGAATTGAACCTATATGCTGTACTACTGAACTTTAATAGCAGTTACCAGTAAAATACTAGTTCAATAGTTCAGGCTTGACAGAGCAAGCACTATGAGAAACTGCAGTACCAGTTCTGTAGCAAGTAACCTGAACTGTGCGTGTGTGTGTGATGTTTTGCTTTCTTGTGTTTTTTAGAACTATTCTAGATTGTTATACTCATAGGCTTTACTTCTATCCATTTTTTGAGATTGCTTTCCTTTTTCTTTCTCTCCCAGAAAAGGAGAAGCAGTGAAGCAGGGGTGGTTTCCACCCCTATCTCTTTAAACCAAGGGACTGAGATTCCTTTGCCATTTGTCAGCCAATCTGTTTCTGTCTGGATTTTCTTTATCACTTCTGGCTCCCTTGGCATCCAGTTTGTGATCTTGGTGAAATACAGACAGGCAGAGTAAGCATCAACACTCCACCTAAGCATTCTTAAGTATTGGAATCTCAAGATATTTATATGGGAGAATAAGCAGACTCTTTGTTAATCTTTTAGGCATTTTATTGTAGGCTTGGACCATTGGTCCATACATGTACCCATAAACATACACACACACTCCCTCCTCCTTAAAGAAAAACTTGAACATGTCCACGTCCAAGCACATTGCTTTCATCATACTCCATTGCATGTCAATCACATTGCATTTTTGTTGCACTTTCATAACAACTGAACCTTTATACCATCTCTCTAGAAGGCTTCTCTATGATAACAATATAACTCATCCATTTATCCATTAAGAAATATCATCTCATCTGTTGAGAAATTATACATCTTTAAATAGACATCCAAGGGTTAATATCCTTTGGCATTACTATATTCAGCAGCATCTGTCACATATCTATAAACATCCAAAATGGCCAGGAATTATAATCACCATCACAATTATCATCTTCATCCACATGTCTGGGCAATCAGCTAGGAACACTGCAGCTGTTATCAAACAGTATTCTTCATACGGTGAAGGCAACCTCAGTCTCCTGATTTCTCTCTCTTCTCAGCTTATTTTATATCTTTCCTAGACTATCAGCTGACATATTTAGTCTGATGAGATAACAGTCTCTTAGCATACATTGTTTATATATACAATTAATCTCCTCCATAGAAGTGACATAATATTGCTGTTCTCCAATCAGACAACATAAACTTACTAGGTCCATTAAATTCCACTAGATTAAATCAGCCATCTGACTGCATCAGCTGTTGCTCTTTACATGGCACCTGCTATCAGTCTATTACCAATCAAATCTGGGGAATGTTCTCATATTGTGTTGATATTCTGCCTGGAAAAAGGCTGTCTGTAGAATCTTGGTAACATACACATATTCTACATGACATAGAGCTTTCTGCTTCATATTTTATATACCTTGTATGCCCTATGAACCCCTTGTTTATGTTTTGGGGGCTTAAATTGAACAAACTTTAACCAAAACCAGTAATCATCCTATACCAGCAGGCAGCACACAGAGTCTTCATGATGGCTATCTGAGCAAACCTGCCAATTTCAGGAGCTTCTATAGTCAAATTTAAGGACTTGATACTATTTTTCCTGAAATACTGGAAGTTTTTCTTTTCCCTTCTATCTTACTGGTCATAAGCAAACAGCATCAGTCTACTGTGTCATTCTAGTATGATAAATAACAAATATTCTTATTGATCCAAGTTCAAGTCAGTGGATAATGACTCTTTCCCCATTTTCTAGAAGATGAAGCAATTACAATTCTGTTCAACGTGTATACGTTGTCTATTCTTTGTCTGTTATATAAAATAACTTGTGTGGAGTGATGTTACAGGCTTGGGAGGTCCAGGTTCTAGTCCTTCCTAAATTACTGGGAAAGTCATTCTCTCTCAGACTGACCTACCTCACTGGATTGCTGCAAGGAGCAAGTGGGGAGCAAGAGAGCCATGTGCATCACCTTAAGTTGATTGGAGGAAAGGTGCAATATAAATAGAACTAACAGAGACTACATATTGTTGTGTGCCTTCCAACTTATATGGTGACCCAAAGGTGAACCTATCATAGAATTTTCTTGGCAAGATTTATTCAGAGGAGTTTGTCACCCTCTGGGATTGAGATAGTGAAAGTTGCCTAAAATTACACAATGGGTTTCCATAGCTGAGTGGGGATTCAAACCCTGGTCTCTTGTCATAGTGCAACACTCAACCTACTATACCATGCTGGCTCCAGACAATACATACATTAGTCATTAGGAATGTACACACATCAAACTGGTGAGAGGATGAAGTACACATGTCGCATCTCATCCATTATGTTTTCATCACCCTCTACATGTGGATGGTGCCTTTTCGAAGAGGAGAGCTTCCTGTATCTGTGTAGATTCTCCATGCTATTTTATTCACTGGGAAATCAGTAGAGAGAAGTAGCTCTCCCCTTCAGAAAGGCCTCTTCGAAATATATAACATTTCCGCACTAGACTGTTACAGCGCTATTATTCCACTTTCAACATCCTATGGAATGCTGGGGTTTGCAGTTTCAGGAGGGGCCTTTGAGGCCCCTCTCTAAACTGCAAACCCCAGGATTCCATAGGATGTTGAAAGTGGAATAATAGCGCTGTAACAGTCTAGTGTGGAAATGGCCATAGAAGGCAATAAAATCAATAATAGAGGGCAATGGGGTAGCATGCTCTCCACACTTATAAGTTTAATGTACACAGATTCCTAATTCTTGAGACATGCTATTTTCTTGATTAAATCTGTGACTGTGGGAGGTTGCAGCCAACAGTTAGATCAGGCTGGGGAGGGGAAACAGATGTCAGTGGAGAAAGCATACTGAACAAAAGCCAATGCATCTGCCATGTCAGGTTATGGAAATGAAAGTTGATACCCAATCTATGTTACGGTACAACAGCCTTTTTGGGTTTCACTTGTTAGATACCATTTATGATTTTGGCAGCCACATAGGCCTAGCAGCATTCAGTCTGCAGAAAGAATATCCAAAGAACAAACTGTACTGTCCTAATTCACAAAGATGGTAGAAGCTCAAAGTCTGCTGAGATGACACTAGGTTATCTGAATCTGTGCAGAATCTAAACCTTTCCCAGCCTAGGGAAGTAGGGGATAACTTAGGACTACCCTGGTCCTGGTCTATTTTAATGCCAGTATTGTAGTTGTAGTCTTCGACTGGGGCAGGTTTGGATATGGCATAACTTAGGCCCTTTTCGCACGGAATTTCTGAAGCAAAAGGGCCCCTTGAGCATCGCGTAAATGTGAGGAGCAGTCCACACGACGCACTCACATTTACACGACGCTCAAGAGCCTAACACGGACTGCGCACACATTTTTTTTATTTTCGTCTTAAAGCCAAAAATGCTGTATGGTTGCACATCGCTCTGGGGCCCCGCATGCACTTACCTGGCTTGTGGAGCCTTGGGAGCCGGGCTGGTTGCACGTCCTCTCCTCAGTGCAGCCTGCGAGGTCCCAGGCTGCACTGTGAATGAAAGAGGTGGGGCGTTTGCACAACAAGGAAGGAGCTGTGGAGCCAACGCAGGAGCGTTCCTCCCAAGCCTTCATGTGCAAGCCGAGCAACCCAGCAGTGGGAAAAGGTAAGGTGCGAAAAGGGCCTCAGTTTCTGCCTACCTCTTTACCTTCTCCACACATACCCCCTTTTTGTGCTTCTACTGGCTGACCTCAACTGGCAGAGCTGTTGTGCCTGAAAATCTCTCTGCTGACTGGTATCTTAGATCAGATGACAGAGGGAGCTATGCCAGCATAAGTGTAGTTCAAATGAAAGAAGGTGAATGCACCCAAGCACTGAAGGCTTTCTTCCTATCCTTAATGCTCCATGGGGCATTAAGGATAGTATGGATTTGAGTATGGATTGCACTGCCTGTCAGACAGAGGTGACAGGAGGTGAAATTCTATGGCTGAATGACCAATTCAATATTTACAAGTCAAGAATTCAGGCAATATCCATTCAAGAATTTTTTTTTTTTTAAATAAAGTTTATACGGGAAATGGTTGATCTAGCAGAAACTATGAAATCCATCACACAAACCTAACCTTTTTGGACAGTAGCCAAAGGGTCACATAACAAAAGTATCCACCAACCTATCAAATCCCTATAACAGTGGTAATATTGAATAAGTTAAAGATCTAACTATAATCCCGGCAAAAATCTATTCCGCCTTCCACTGCGATCTGGAAGCTCATCTTGCATCTGATTAAAGTTCTTTTACTTTCACTACTTCAGCATGTGAGGGAGCAAGTTATTTTTTCTGTCATAAATGTAGCAGGGATGTAAGAGTTAAATCTCCCCTTTCTGCTCACTAATTCAAAATTCCACCCTTCACTTGCTATTGCATTAAATAAAACTAACACCAGACACCACAGATGACAGGTCACTCTCACACCTGGGTAGTCTCTCTGTTTCATGTAGCATAGCAGATCCCTTTTTTACGATATATTCTGTAATTTTTGTTTGGTTGCACATACTGTTACATTTTATTATGTGATTGGTCTATCTTGAGGCATATGACAGGTAGCACAATGTGGCACATTCAGAGGGTTGATTGCATGGAATTAGGAGCAAGCCAGAAATGATGTCCTGGAAGCTAGCTTAAAAGTTCTACAGAGAAATGAGCTGATAAATAAGCCAGATACTCAAGTAGGAAAGAATCCAAGTCTCCTTCTGAATGAAGACTTGCTCAAGCTGAGAAGCCAAGATGGTGCCAGAAGTTTATGGAATCATATGAGACTGAATTGGCTTGTTCTGTCACTTGACCCCTACTAGAACAGAAGCTATAATAGTACTTTCCAATCACATGAGTTTCTGATTCTGCTGCTGAGATAGCAGAGGAAATAATATATTTGGTGATCCTTCCTTCCAGAGTCCTAAGTTTGAAAGCATCCCTCATTGGCGAGAATCTGCAGCTTAAAGTGTGTGTATCAATAAAAAGTTCTTCAAAAGCTGCTTTTTACAGTACTGTTCAGTTTGTATACTTGTCAAGTTCTTGGAATGTAAACAGTGCTCATTTTTATAATGTCTTCTTTCATGTCAAAGAGTACTATGGAGGGCAGAACACTGATGTAAGCAAATAAATTACTACAGATATGGGAAGGCATTTTAGTTCAGAGACAGAGCACATTCTTTAAATCAGGAATAACCCAGTTTCAATGTCTGGCATCTCTCACAAAAAGGATCAGGTGGTGGCAGATGCAGAAGACCCTTGGAATTCCAGGGAGAATACACAATACCAGGGCAGATGGACATATAATGTAGCTTGGCATAAAACAAGTTCTTCCGACGATTGCTGGCAGGCCCATATGGTCTCTGTTTTTAAAAAAACAGCTCTAGAGCAGTGTTGGACAGCTTCTGAGATTTGGGTACCTCTGAAGTACTACTCTGCATTGGCCTCTGGAGGTCTGTGCCCTCCTTGTTTTCCCTTTAAACCTTGAGATGAGAGTTTTTACTGTCCCATAGTATTTGCCAAAGCATCCTGAGGGCTGCACTGGTTATTTCATCGATCTATCTATCTTTCTATCTATCTATCCTCTCCTGATTTAGGCCTACGTGGCCTAAAATAACCTTAGGAGGATAGATAATGGCCAGTTGTACCCCACAGAGTGGTTGGGGTGCTACTGGTCCTTTCTTAAAATAGTTTTTATTAGAATAAAAGAAGAAAATATATAAAAGATATACAGTGTAAAAAAAAAGGAAACAGAAAAGAAAAATATGACATTATTCATACAATTTTACAATGAACCATGTCATTGTCGGCATAAATTAATAATATCTATAACCAAAATCACAGTAGTTTCAACCTTATGTCTTGTAATACAAAAATTCTAAAACTTCCTTTTTTCCCAGTTGGCACTTGATAAATGTCAATTGAAATACACTTAGAGCATTTCATAAACAGAAATATAATTTCACATTTGTTTCTAAATTTAACAAGATTAATTTAACCAATTTTTAATTTATTTATTTTTTGCTGAATCAAAATATTTAGCCACGATATCTTTTAAAAATCCCCAATGCCTAGTAAAAAAGAATAAGAGCAAATGATTGTGTTCAATTTACCATTCCTGATTTAAGTCCATCAATATTAGTGAGGAAGTGATATTAATTGATATTAATTAATATTTCTATTCTAGAAGCCCATTCTTTCTGGCTTGCAGATTCTGCTCTTCCTACAATTCTGTTTGTCAAATGTCCATATTCTTCATTTCCATAAGATCTTGAAGCCATTCTTCCAATTCTAGAGCATCATTTTTCTTCCAGGCTTTCGCAAAAACTATTCAGGACAGCTGTCACTGCATATAGAAGAGTTCCCCAGTGGTTTCTTAAGAGTTTGTGGTCAAGTTCATGAGTGATGTTTAAATGGAATAATTCAGGTGGCATAGTAAATTTCTGATTATAAATCTCTTCCAATATATTATGGACTTGTGTCCAATAGGCTTTTGCTCGTGAATGGAACTATCACATATGAAAAAAAGTTCTTGAACCTTCTCAATATTTCCAACACAGGAGTGCTGCTGGTCCTTTAATGAGAATTTCAGTGAGAGAGAAAAAATAAGCAAATTTCATAGTGGTGGTAGGCGGTGCCATGACCCTTTTGGGGTCTCCCCCCTCAAAAGGACCTTAGGAGATACATGGAGCCCACAGACTATGCTAGTGCAGCCCTGCTGTATAATCATGGAAGGAAGAAAACCTCACTTTCACTCTCTTTAAGCTGGAGGTGATATTTCCAGGAATGCAGATTTTGTGCCAGACAACATTCGCTTTAAGCCAAATCTCACTGCCAGCACATATTTTGTAGAATATGAATGGATGCATGTATTCTTATTTCCTGCTTACCATTCACTTGCTCCTTTCCTACACAATACTGCTCCTGTTCTAAGGTTATATGCAGAAAACCAAGCCTTACAAGGAACAACTTAGGGAGTAGGGTATGTTTAGCTTGCACAAGAGAAGACTGAGAGGCAACATTTTTACATATCTGAAGACGGAGTGAGCTTGTTTTGTGCTACTCTGAGACTAGAACATGAACCAATGGATTCATAGAATCATAGAGCTAGAAGAGACAACAAGGGCTGTCCAGTCCAATGCCCTGTCATGTAGGAATACACAATCAAATCATTCCTAACAAATGACCATCCAATCTCTATTTAAAAACCTTCAAAGAACGAAAATCCGCCACCACTTCATGGTAGTGTATTCCACTGTCAAACTGTTGTTAACATCAGGAAGTTCTTGCTAATGTTTAAATGGAATATCTTTTCCTGAAGTTTGAAACTATAACTCCACGTCCTAGTTTCTGGAGCAGCAGAAAACAGGCCTGCTCCATCCTCCATAGGACATCCCTTCAAATATTTAAACATGGTTGTTCTGTCATCTCTTAACACTCTTTTCTCTTGGCTAAACATACCGAACTCTCAAAGTCCCTTCTTATCACACTGTTGACTCATGTTCAAATTGTGATCTATTAAGACTCCTTGGTGCCTTTCACACATACAATAGTCAAGCCACGTATCATCCATTTTATATCTGTGCATTTCATTTTTTTCTGTCCATGTGTCCTTACATTTCTCCCTGCTGATATTCATTTTGTTAGTTTTGGCCCTGCTCTCTAATCTGTTAAAATCATTCTGAATTCTGATCCTGCCCTCTGGGGTGTTAGCTACCCCTTCTAATTTGGCATCATCTGCAAATTTGATAAGAATGCCCTCTATTCCATATAATGCTGGCCAATGGGGAACAATACTTGGGCTTTGTGTCAGGCAGCAAAAATGATCTTTGGTCAGTATTGCTGAAAAATAAAAAATCTCCTTGTTATTGCTGCAGAAGAAATCTAAATATTAGTTGACCAAAATATCATAGTAGACAGAGTAGAATACATTACTCAAAAGTTTATGCATACAAGAAATATAATACAGCATAAAAATGAGACTGTGCAATGAACAGTAGCTAAAGCAGATAGTTTATGTATCTGAATCCAAGTGGAATCTGTTTAGATTGGAAAACAGCCACAATGGATATCTGTTTAATTGTAAAATTCAATTTCCCACCTGGGGTCCATATGCTGCTACTAAAAGTATTGCTGACAGCTGAGATGAGAGATGAGAGATGGTGGCCACAGAGTAATTAGGGAGGCTAACAGCAGCCAGCAACTTTGCAGTGTGGGATTGCTAAAGGCCTTGAAGCCTGTTATGAATCAGCTCCTTTCTCCTTGCTTCAGACTGGATTAAAAAACAAACAAACTTAAAGTTGACTTCTCCTTTCATTCTGTATCTGGAGCTGAGATAAAGCTCACTTTGTAAAATGTCCTTCATTCTAAGAGTGAAAACCACACGCAATTGGAGTAGACAATGCTGTGCTCAAATCAGTGCCAAAACACACAGAAGTATCATCAATAGCAGAGGTTGACAGTATTACCTTTGGAGACTATAACTCCCAGGATCCCCCACTGGCTATGTTGGCTGGTGCATTTGGTGAGTCATTGTCTAGAAAAGTAAGGCTCTTTCCGCACAGGCCTATTAAAATGGTGCAGAATGACCTCCAATGGAGGTCTTCTGCACCGTGGAGTGGACTGGGGCGGACTTCTTTTCATAGTTCCGCACCTCAGTCCGCTCCGGAGCAACCGGAACTAGTCACGCAGCGTGCTTTTTAAAAAGTATGGAGTGCGTGACCCCATGTCGCTCTGCCCCTGTGCTCCAGTGCAGATTTGCAGGCGCGCACTAGTGCGTGCCTGCAGATCTGCTGGGGGCGGGCTTTCAGCTGGCGAGCTTCTCCAGTTGGTGGAGAGCCTCCCCCAATCGGAAGCCGCCATTTTGGATGCCAGAGCAGTGCAAAGCGACGAGCTCGCACTGCTCCTCATCCTGACGGACTTGCCCGGAGCCACCAAAAAACCGGTGAGTAGCGGCAGGGAGCGTTTCCCTCGCCGCATGCGGAAAAGGCCTAAGACTTCCCAAGCTCTGATTGATAGCATCGATAGACTCCATTCTTTGTGAATGGAATTTCAGCATATTTATTGCAGCAAGAAATGCATGAGAGGGGTATAACTATGGGTGAGAGCACTGCCCTCAAATGAGAATTCCACACCACCCTTGAAATTTTCCTTCAGTCCCCAAATTTATAGCATTGCAGTAAAATATGAGCTGAATGTTTAGAAATACAGTTTTGAATGCCTCAAAAGGGAGCAAGCAAAGTGATCAGAGAATACAGCAAATAAAAGACTAGTAGAAAGGCCAAACATTTGGGAACTGGAGGAAAACGTCATGGTGGGGAGGGGGATGGGAGCAATGCACTCATTTTGCCCCACCCTCCAAAGCTACACACTGGGGTTGTTTGTCCTCTCCTTTGCTTAAATTGGCTCCATGAAGGCAGGGCAGAGTGGTGAGATGAGTAAGGACAGGAAAACTGTATTTTCTCTGGAAATGTTGGCTGGAATTCTGAGCTGGTTTTCACATTCAGAGAAGTCTGCTGCGTGGAGTTCTACTTGCAGGTATCCTACCAGCAAAGAGAAAGCAACTGTCACCATCCCCTCCTTGTGCTAATGGCCAAAAAGAGAGGGGAAAACAGTTAAACGTATTCATTTTTTCTAGCAGTCAATACTAGGTTTTCTTTACAAAATTCTGTTTATCTTCCTCTGAGAGAACTTTTCTCTTTCCTTCAAGGCACTTGGAAGGAGCTTTCACCATAGATCTACCTATTTTATCCATTTATTTAAATGCAATCAATAAATTAAACAAGCAATCCGCCAACTAAAAAAATCTTTAATTAATTTATTGCCTTCATTAGATGGCACCCTGAAAGCCAAGGCAATCAAGAAGCATTTGTGTGAGGGAGAAGAGAAAGTATCCTTCTTAGTCTGAGGAAGAGATGGAGGCAGAGAAGAAAGCAAATGGTGTCTCATTAATAATTCCTGCCAAGTTACATCTCTTCTGTGCCTCAGCTAGGGATAGAGAGGGATAAATAATGCTGCAAGGGTGAGCTCAGCAGAACACCCAGTTGTGATAGAGATGAAACACTGGGTTTCTGTGTGCATGCATTTGTTGTTGCTGCTATGTACTTTCAAGTTGACTTCAACTTAGGGTGATCCCTTTGCTAGAGTTTTCTGGAATTTATTCAGATGAGGTTTGTCACTGCCTTCCTCTTCTGTGTCAGAACCAGGTGTAGCTTTAGGCTTCCCCAAGTATTCTTGTAGTGCTCAACACTGAAATACATTAGTGCTACAGCATATGCTTTCTTGGTGGTAAACCATGCAAGAGACAGTACACAACAGAGAGGCATTCCATCTTTTTCACTGATGGGTTTCAGCATCACCTCAAAACTGGGCTCCCAAACTGATTCTACTCAGACCACCCCAGGCTAGCAATCAAATCAAATCCCTATTTCTAGAATTTGAGACACTTGGGTCTGAGTATACCCCCAGTCTGAGGCAAATGGAAGATGGACTTCCCAGAATTACATAGGGCAGCAACAAAACAAAAACATAAAGTGCGCAAGCATCACCCATCTCTCCCCCCTCCACAGCTATGAAAACCATAAAAGCAAGTTAGCAACAGAGAAAAATTTACTTCGCTAGTCTGATCTCAGCCTTCATATCTTTTCCCAGGCTCAAATTGTTACACTAATCCACAGAAGATCAAAGTCACTCTTTTTCTACGCTGGACAGCTGTTAATGTTTGATCATAATGCTAACCAAGACTCCAAAACCTATCTGCCTGGAGGCAGAGGCCCAACTCACTACACTCCCTCAAAAGCTAAGTGTTACTTGGCCAAATTCATCTAATAGGTTTCCATGACTGAATGAGGAATTGAAACTGGGTCTCCCAGCATGTTAGTCCAATGGTCAAACCACTATACCATGCTGGTTCTCATATGATATTTTTATATTATTATTATTATTATTATTATTATTATTGCTCATTTTTGTTAAATATACATGAGACAATAAAACCTCCATATATCTTTCCACATACCAGCCTTACAATGACTTACCAATTAACAAACCAATCTATTTATCCTAGATATTCCCTTCCCCCACACCCTTCCTTAACATTGGATTTAATCATTATATTTAATTCTATCTTCTATCTTCTATCTATCAACAAACTTGAGCAACAGCTGCTTCAAAGGGGATCTCCTCATATCATTGATGACCACATGAAAAACCACCATTCTGAGAAAAAAACTTCTGCCTAAAAGACATGAGTCAAGCAATAGCCAACAATGTGTTCTATCTTTGGTAGATTTCTATCCAGCATTTTCTGACTACCATAAGGCCATTAAGGAAAGCTATTCATTTTTTAGCAAATTCTGAACATCTTGCTGGAGCCATCAGCAAGCCTTCCCCATATATGAAGACTGCTGGTAAAAGCTGTTCCTAAAACACCAGTCAGCAATTCTGGGTCATGCTCTTGTGATTCCAAGCTTTGCATTACCTGTACTTATCTTACAAAGACAGTTGCATTTAGGAGCAGAGAGATTGTCAAAATCTGCTATGTTAAACAAACAACACCTGCTGTTCCTGCAATTTTATTTACACGATTTAATGCAGATGTAAAGGGTGTCATCCTCAGTATGTGAGGGAAACAAACACAGACCTGCATACACACTTCAGGAATCACAAGTCTATAATCCTGATTAGAAACCTTGAGCTACAAGTGGCTAGGCATGATTTGTCTGTGTTTAGAACTGAGTTGCCATCTCTTTCAAGTACTTTGGATATAAGAGAAAACCTCTGGATCCACAGCCTTAGGACTGTAACAGTCTTAACCTAGAGTCTAATATGTTAGACTTGCTGGCATTCTGTATTGCAATTATGGATTCATAACCTAGAGTTATATACTCATAATTGCTCTGTGTTAAGTAAGACTATGTAGTCATGATCGCAACACTACTGCCACAATTGTAAATGCATCAAGCAAAGGAAGACTATTCAGCTGCCAATTGGGGCACATTTCTAGCCCCCTCCCAGCAGTGAATGCAGCTCTGATGAGGAACTATGACAAGAGTCTTGGCTCTGATTGCTGCAGCCTTGCTCACTAGCTGGAGGAGACTGGAAACACTCCCCTCCTTCTTCCCCAATTGGCAGCTGAAGAGACCTTCTTTTCTCAGTGTGGCTGCTGGCTTTTAAGCCAGGCTTGGAAGGTTGTGAAAATTACCTACTTAACAACATTGGCAATAATGGTGTTCTAAACTGCACCTGCATGCAGCTTACTTTTGTTTTCAGTAACTTAAGAAGGGAGAAGCCAAAATGGTTTGCTTCTTTAAGTTCTGTTTGTCAATCATTCTAAGAACAAGAACAATCCATATACACGAACACACAAAAATGTGTGAAGCAAAATGAACAAAGCCAAAATGGTTTGCTACTTTAAGATCTGTTTATTAATCATTAACAACAATCATCATCATCATCACATCACAGGCATACAACATGTGTGCAAAGCAAAATGATGAAGCATTATACAAAATTCAGTTATGGCGATCTCAGTGGGAATAACTGAAAAACTGCAGGATGTCTTCACACAACAGAATATATAGATTTTTTTTTTAAAAAAAGAAAGAGATTAAATGAAGCTAAAATACATCCAGTAGCACACTGAAGCAGGGTTCAAGGGGTTGAAGTAGCAGGGTTTTCTTATTATTATTATTTTATGTAGCTGCAGGATTTTGATTAGCAGGGACAATTATTACATCTGCATGCCCCTCACGCTTCTTTGTTCCCACTGAACATAGCTGCAATCCTTACATACACACTCTCCTTTCCTCCTTCTGCCCCCCTTTCTCTCTGTGTGCATTTGTGTCTATAAAAGAGACAGGGAGAAAGAGGGAGACAGGAACCCATTTCGCATGATGGTGTCCCGGCATGGGGACGCAAGAGGAGCGGGACCGTGATGATGCTTTGACATGATGTCATCGCAGTCCTACCCTTCTCACTTTGCCAGCTGGCACAATCTCAGGCTATATTATTGACAGAGAAACTCCATCAATGATCCCTGATTGCGCTAGTGTTCCGTCACAGCTGGCCATGCAGAAGGGCTGGAAGTTTGATCTACATGCTTCCTTCCCTATTGCAGCATAAGAAGAAGGCTGGCTGCAGTCTGGAAGAATGGAGCATGTCTATTGTGCTCCCTTCCACAGGCAAACAGTCATGTGCGGAAAGGAGTGCTGGGGACATGCTCCCATCCCGGCAAAAGTGCTGCCAGGATTGTGACGGGACAATGCAGGAAAGTGATGTCATGCAGAAAAGGCCAGAGACAGAGAGAAAGAAAACTACGTGTTGTCAAGAATTACTACTTTTCATGTATTCTATATCTCCCATGATTCAGCTTCATTGAGAGAAACTGGGGGTTCTATGAAGGAGGGGAAAACTGAGAAGAAAAAAAGGTGAAAAATATTAGAGCAGTTGTGTCTGAAACTTTATCTATTCCTTTCTGGTTCTACTGATTTTGCAAAATCAGAGGCAGACTTCTAGTCACCTCTGGTTCTTGCAGGGAGGGATCTGGTGTAGCCTTGCAGATAATCCAGGTGGATAAAAGTTGCCCCCTGGTCCCATTAAGCCTACTCCCTTTTTGTCCACACTAGGCATTATTTAATAAAACTCAGTCTTCTCTGCCTTGCAGCAGTGCTTGTCTTAAAAAACATACACACATGCACATATACAAAGTGATATGAAAAGTCCCATATGGAACTTTTCCTCACAGGGACTGATGCTCCAGCCTCCTTAACATTTCTGTGAATCTTTTCTGCTTCTACAATATCTTTTTCAAGATGCGGTTACCAGAACTGTACACAATATTTAAGGATAGCTGTACCATTTTCTTAATTTATTAACTTTGCTGAGTTGTTGTTTTTCTTAATGCATTAGGGAGATTTTTGACCTGTAGTAAATAGGTCCCGGCTATCTGAGGGACCATTTCTCCCCATATGAACCTATATACACTCTAAGATTTTGGAGAGCCTCTTCTCTCAGTCCCATCACTTCTCCAGGCATATTTGGAGGAAACAAGGGAGACAGCCTTCTCAGTGGCTGCTCTCAGACTTTGGAACTCTCTTCCTAGAGAAGCTAGGATGCCTCTCCTATTGCTGTCCTTCTGCCATCAGGTGAAAACCTTTCTATTCTGACAGCCTTTGAGGAACAGACTACAGTGGGCTTTTAATGATTTGCTGTCTTACTGAGTTGTATCATAATTTTAATGTCTTTTTAAAATGGTTTTAAATCTATAGATTGTTTAATGTTTTTGTAATTGTTTAATCTGTACTTTTTATTAATATTTTGTAAACTGTCCTGAGCCAGTTTTGGGGAAAAGATAATGGATACATGGCAGATAGCTAGTCCTGTAAGTATGAGCCAGGGTAGCCGAAAACATACCCAGTGTTAGCTGGCAGCATCCATTTTATTGGGGTGGCAAATCCTTTCTTGATCCAGCTATTCAAGGATGCTGGTTCTGCATCCTTGAAATAGGTTCTTCACTTTGCTTAGTTCCTTTAAAGTTCAAATTAAAACTCAGGCCCTTTTCACATGGCATTTTCCATGCGAAAGGGCCCCTCGAGCATCGCGCAAATGTGAGGAGCAGTCCACACGATGCACTCACATTTGTGTGACGCTCCAGGGCCTGGCAGGCACCACTCACACACTTTTTTTATTTTTGACTTTAAGCCGAAAATGGTGCATGGTCACACATCGCTCCAGGGCCCTGCATGCACTTGCCGTGTGTGCGTAGCCTCAGGAGCCAGGCCGGTCGCACTTCCAGTCCTAGGCTGCACTGCGAAAGAAAGAGGCGGGGCTCTCCCGCAAGCAGGAAGCTCGTGCGGAGCTGAAGAAACCTGGACGCAAGGGCCTCTCACAAGAGGCTGCTCATGTGACCACCGTACCCCAGCGCCTAGAAAAGGTGAGTTGCGGAAAGAGCCTCAGAGTGGATTCACTGCCCCACTGATGTAGAATCTTCTGCTGTCACTGAGCACAATGTTCATTTTTAGATACAGCCCACAACAGGAGATGGAGATGTATCATCAGTTAAAATAGTTCTCAATCTTCTGTAGGTGGAATATTTGTTGTTTGTTACGTTTGTGAGGGTTTTTTACATGAGCCATAACAAAATTTAGGATTATAACAGGTAGTCAAAGCAGCTATAATAGGTACAGAAGCACAAATGCATGTAAGAAAATGAGAACACCAAAATCATCCTACATAGAAGATAGCTAAGATGTCTAATCTCTCAAGGTTGTCAGTCTCACACCAGCAACACCACCCCAATAGGCTCAACCACATGATGGTTTTGTTCAGATATTGAATATGAATTGCCTTAATATCCATCTTCACTCTCCCAGTGAGCTCCAGACACTTCCACTCTGCAAAGCCAGTCTCACCTATTTGAATGATGACAACATCCAGAGGCACTTCCTCTTGCAGCATTAACATGAGTAATTGCCACGACATTCCTTTCCATCCAAGTCAGGTGTTCTATACACAGTCATCCAAACAAAGATGCTGCCCCCCAGCTGTTTCCAAAGATGCATTCTGCAACCCAATACACAATGCTATATCAGCAGATCCCAGTCTTCCTGAGGCAGGTACCTAAAACTATCTGATTATAAAATTGGTCACTAACAAGATAGACCCAACCCTGGATAGAAACAAGCTTTCAGTGCTGTCAAATACCATCTTCCTATGGCTTTTATGATGCCTGGACCATCTCACCAAGTAATAGACATCGCTGCCCCCAGTAATGTAGACTCGAGTCAACTGACTCAGCCTCAAGTCAGACTTAAGTCACTTCAGTGATTCAACTCAGACTCAACTTGACAATATATGATGATTTGACTTGAGACTTGTATATTTTTAGAGACTGACTTGCTGCCTTTGGTTCAGTCACATTAACACACTCATCCAGAAACCTTATGACTTTGAACAACACTCCCATCTCTGCCTACTGGTCACATGACAATCTGTCCCAAGCCCAAAGTATGGGCACATTTCTCAAAGGGGAACAGCAAACAGGTTAGGCAATGGGCTTGAGGTGGGCTTGACGTCTGCTCAGCAGCCTGTCTCTGCTGCATGTTGAGGGAGCCTTCTAAAACTTTTTCTAAGAGCAAGAGACAAGACTCGCTCCCAGAGTGCAGGATGCATTTCTCAGAGGGGAACAGCAAATGTGTTAGGCAACAGGCATGAGGAGGAAGGATTCTTCCTTTTCAAGCTTTTCAAGCTTCAGTTCCCCACTTCTGAAAAACCCTCCAGCTTCAGAAATGGGAAGTAAGAAGGATCCCATTCCCTACTTCCAAAGTTGTAGATCAAGGCTTTCCAAACGGTGTGCCACGACACATTAGTGTGTCGCCTGAAGCATGTAGGTGTGTCACCCACAATCTTGGAAATGTATGTTATTACTTATAAATCATATATTTTTAAAAATATATGAAAGGTTTTAATGAGATATGTTGTGTCCCCATACATTTTGTTATTACAATTTATGTACCTGTCTGTATCTCTTATAAGGGGTTAGTTTAACCTCTGGTTTGCTAGCAAAACTGAGTTACTGTGTCGCAAAGTAATGCATGTCTAAAAAGTGTGTCACCAACATGAATTGTTTGGAAAGCTCTGCTGTAGACTCTTTTTTGCCTATTGGCACAAAAGCTTCCATGGGAAGGGAGTGCAAGAAGGATCTTATTCCCCACTTCTGAAGTTACAGATAGCAAAATTGCAAATGTGGAGGGCTGACTCTGCTTAAATTGTTAACAGTGACTTTATTTGACTCTGTCTAGAAATTATGGAATATAGATTGGCGTATAAAGTTGGATCCCAGACTTGACTTCAAAGTATCTTCAAGGACTTGAGACTTGACTTGAGACTTGAAGGTAGAGACTTGAGACTTGGACTAAAAAACTCAAATACATCACTGTCTGCCCCACTGTGAAAGAATGCTCCCTCCCCATATTTACATGCTGTGATGTCCAGCCTTGTCAAGCTGCCCTAGAATAAGCCAGAACCTGGGAGGGAGGAACAATGAGCATATGCAAGAAAAGAACCCAGAACATCAGGATGTACCACCAAGTGATTCTTACTGACACCACTTCATGGAGAACCCAAACTGCCCCACACTCCTGCTGGTCATACTTCAACTTCCATACAGACCTCTCTAATTCCTTGGCATAAAGAGATATATGCTCCCCATCAAAGCCCTCTCAGACTAATTTGTCTTAAAACTAACCAAAGCCACCCATAAACAGGGCCTTAAAGATTGCCAGAGTAAAGGCTGTCATAAAAAAAAATTTCTTCTTATCTGGAGAGGCATATTTCATGTAAAATTCTAAGCAGTTTGGCTAGCAATGAGAAAGTGGTGGGCCTTCTTGAATCTGACACTGTAAGAGCCAACTTACAGAGCTTTTATGCCCAAAATGAAACTACTGGGGCTGAGGAAACCATGAGCCTTACAACAACAACAAAAAAGAGGTTTCTTCCACATAGAATCATAGAATCATAGAAATTCAGAGTTGGAAGAGACCACACAGGCCATCCAGTCCAACCCCCTGTCATGCAGGAACACCCTCAAATCAATCCCGACAGATGGCCATCAAGCCTCTGCTTAAAAACCTCCAAGGAAGGAGACTCCACTACACTCCGAGGCAGCAGATTCCACTGCCGGACAGCCCTGACTGTCAGGAAGTTCTTCCTGAGGTTCAGGAGGAATCTCCTTTCCTGCAGCTTGAATCCATTGCTCCTTGTCCTGGTCTCTGGAGCAGCAGAAAACAAGTCCCCTCCTTCTTCTACGTGGCATCCCTTCAAATATTTAAACATGGCTATCATGTCCCCTCTTAACCTCCTCTTCTGCAGACTAAACATACCCAGCTCTCTAAGTCTATCCTCATAGGGCATGGCTTCCAGGCCTCTCACCATTTTGGTCGCCCTCCTCTGGACTTGCTCCAGCTTGTCAATATCCTTCTTGAATTGGGGTGCCCAGAACTGGACACAGTATTCAAGATGGGGTCTAACCAAAGCAGAGTAGAGTGGTACCAGTACCTCCCTCGATCTAGACACCATACTCCTATTGATGCAGCCAAGAATTGCATTGGCTTTCTTGGCTGCCGCATCACACTGCTGACTCATGTTCAGCTTGTGGTCTATGAAGACTCCTAGATCCCTTTCACACGTACTGCTATCCAGCCACGTGTCCCCCATCCTATAATTGTGGATTCCATTATTTCTGCCTAAGTGTAGGACCTTACATTTCTCTCTGTTGAATTTCATTTTGTTTGCCCTGGCCCAGCTCTCCAATCTATCCAGGTCATTTTGAATTTTGATCCTGTCCTCTGGCGTATTAGCAACCCCTCCCAATTTGGTGTCATCTGCAAATTTGATCAGCATGCCCTCTATTCCTTCATCCAAGTCATTGATAAAAATATTGAACAGCACTGGGCCTAGGACAGAACCCTGTGGCACCCCGCTAGTCACTTCTCTCCAGGATGAAAAGCAGCCATTCGTGATCACCCTTTGGGTTTGGTCGGTCAACCAATTACAAATCCAACTAACGGTAGCCCTGTCCAGCCCACATTTTACTAGCTTCGTTGCAAGAATGTCATGGGGAACTTTGTCAAAGGCCTTACTGAAATCGAGATATGCTACATCCACAGCACTCCCTTCATCTATCAAGCTAGTAACTCTATCATAAAAAGAGATAAGATTAGTCTGGCATGACTTATTTTTGAGAAATCCATTTATATCAATTTATTTATATCACATTTATATCAATGCCACAGGGAGAAGAGCCCACATCTTTTATGTTAGTGTCTGAATAGTTCAGCATTGAAAAAGGGAGAACAGAGTAGAACATTCCTTGAATGCTAAGCCCTCAACTTGCACACCTTAAATGTGAAAACTATTATTATTTTTGGAGCAGATCTAAGACGGCAACAGAGGTGGAATCTCGCTGGGACCTCTGCAGTTTGATTTTAACACAAGTTTTATTTGTTTTTACCCTCTAATGTTACTATTTATACTCTTTATTGCCTATTTAGAACTTTTAATTAAGCAAAATAATTGTTTAGAAGCTGACTGCTTGGTTTGCTCCCATAGTCAGGAAACTGCTGCTTCTAAGATATGTTGCTGCTGATCTGTGTTTTGCCTCTGTTCTCCCTGTGAATAACAGACTCTTGTGCTAACAAATAACCTGGTTGTTGGGTGCAAGAGCCAAGTATGTTTTTTACCCAGTCGTTAACATGACAAAAAGGAGGAAATGGACCAACTCACCCAGCAATATGAGCAGTCAACCCAGCTCTAAACAAAGCAAATTGGATGACTTTGTTGTAATGCAGACCCCACTCTGCATTTGAAATTTCAATTTTCACCTTTAGCAGAGGAGACAAAGCCTGAACCAGGTGATATTGGCATTTTAACACAAAGACATGCAGACTCTGTTCCTGTGGAAAATCCCTTATCTAATACAACTTATACTGAACTATTATCCGAACAATGTCTGTTAGCTGCACAGACACTACAACATATTGCCTCTCAGTTAGAAAAAGTACTGAAGTCTAACAAATTTGATATCTGTGATCTCCCAGAACTATTTAGACTTAAGCAATCTGGATAGTCATCCTTTGCACTCTTCTTTGTGTCAATTCAATGGATCTCTTTGATATTCCAACAGAAGCTTTAATGCCTGCTCTAACTCAAAAGAATTAAAAAAATATTATACCAAAGCAGAAAGACTGTTGCTTGGTATTACAAGCTTTCCAAGCAGTGGTAGATGTGTATCCATTTAGTGGACAAATTCCTTCTTCAGTTTCTAGGGCTAATTTGAATCTTCTAAAAAAATTAAATATAAGATCCTCCAATTTGTTCTCTGTTGAATTGCTATTTTCATCTTCACAATATGTGACAACTCTCCTTTGTTTCACCAAATCCACGATCCTAATTTATTAGTGAGGAAAAAGACACACTTCCAAACTTTGGGTGCTTTTTCAGCACTGCCCTTTAAGGACTTCCAGTCCCTGGAGCTTGAAAGGGTATTAAAAGAAGTGGCAGAACCACTGGCAATAATCTTTGAGAATTTCTAGAGAATAGGAGAAGTTTCAGCAAACTGGTGGAGGGCAAATATTGCTCTCATCTTCAAAAAGAAAAAGAAATACGCCCAAAAGAGGACCCAAGCAATTACCACGCAGTCAGCCTGACATCAATACCAAGAATGATTCTAAAGCAGATCATTAAAGAGATAGTTGTAGGTACTAGAAAGGAATGCCATGATCACTAAAAGTCAACATGGGTTTCTCAAAAACAAGTCATCCAGACTAATCATCTCTCTCTTTTTTTATAGAGTTACTGACCTGGTAGATGAAGGGAATACTGTGAATGTAGCATATCTTGACTCCAGCAAGGCCTTTGACAGGATCCCTCATGATATTCTTGCAAACAAGCTCATAAAATCTGGGTACTCAGGGAGAGCACATAGCCAAAAACAAACAAAAATATCCACACAGGCTTCCAAACAACTAATGTTCACACACACACACACACACTCAACACAAGCTTACTTCTCTCTCTTCAGAGGAAAAAGAGGTCATCTGGGCAAGGAAGTTAGTAGAAAATGCATTTCTGGCACTACTGCATGAAGCTTGTCTTCCTGGAATTAAGATAATGCATCTGTTACCTTGTTATTCAAACCTGGAATGTAACTGATTAAAAAGAAGATATTAGCTGACAGGCACCCCAAAACAAACTGGTGAACTAGCTGCATGATCTTCTCAGATCAAGAAGACTGTCTATTGATGACATTTACAACTCCTTGGTTATCACACCAGAAACAGAATTTTTTGTTCAAGAAAACCTCCTACCAAATGGTTACTGCCATGGATATTGGAGGTGGGGGAAGAGATCCAGAAATGTCAGATACCACAAAATGTATACCAACACTGTGTGCATAAATTGCCTTGGAAATAGATTCCAAACTCCTGTTGAACTGGACTGGAAGGGCCACACCCAAATTAAGTGAATCTTGCCATAATGACACCCTGTTGAAACCCTTCAGGAATTTCAAGCCATATCCACATATCTTCCTTCATGCCCTCTCTAATTCTAGTGTGAAGATGTGAGTTGTAGCCCTTGCTAGGCAGGCACAAAACCTTCTTCCCAGCAACTTCACCCTGAGGTGTACCAATAAGTCCTTCATGTCTTTGAAAGAACATTTATGCCTGGAGAACAGCTGCTCAGTGTGCCACCTAGTAATTTATCTTTTCTACCAAATGCAGTTAGATGCCTCAATATACAAGTCTGTTACAGCTCTACACTGTTTGGTCTGCCACCAGAAGCACTCTCAATTCATTGGCCAAGCCAAGGCTCTGACTCCTTACTGGGTCAATGCACAGAAAATCATCCAAGTAATGTATAACAAATAGCAAATCTGCCCACTCCACAAAAGCACTGAAATTTCAAATGCAGCACACAACCCTGAATACTCCATGGGTGCGAATTCATCCACATATCTGAACTTGTTAAACTTAAAGCCCAACAAGCAAATCTCACCTGGGCACACTAGTAGTAATTGCAATAGTGATTTTATATCACATTTTTCTCCGAAAGTTCCCTTCTGACAGGACTGCAAAGAATTATTCCACAATCAAAGGAGGTGTAGTGGACTGAGTAAAATTCCGGTGGGATGATATTATTTACCAATGATCTCTTAAGGTACATTTCTTCCATTTTTCTTTTCCCATGAAGTAGTGTTTGCACCCTTCAGCACTTTGGGGTTTTATGAAGATACCCATATAATACCCATTGAAAATCCTATCCCTATTTTTTGGGGAGAAGTAGATCCCAAGCAGATCTTCACTATTCTCAAATATGGAGACAATTGCTGTAAGAGCTAGGTCTCCATCCTTTTCCTACACTTCCAAAGCCCAAAGCCACTCAGATCTCCTCAGTCCTTCTTTTAAAGACTGGTAGACCTTTTAAACAGACCTAGTGTGGTGTAGTGGTTTGAGCATTGGACTACGACCCTGAAGAGCAGGGTTCAATTCACTGCTCAGCTATGGAAACACAAGGGTCGATCTTGGGCGCATCACACACTCTCAGCCCCAGAAAGCCCCATGATAGGTTCACCTTAGGGTTGCCATAAGTTGGAAATGACATAAGTTGAAGGAACACAACAACAACAATTGAAACAACAACAATGTTAATATGTACCAGCTGCTGGGACACTGCCACAACCTATAGGTATTTTAAAGATTGAAGGAGTTATTTCTTGCAGTAAATACCAACCCTGATTACAGTCCTCCATCGTCAATTTAAACTCTGTTAGGACACCTAACTATAAAGGGTTTAGTAGCAGGAAAATCTCAGCTATGAAATTTGTGACCCTTGCCTTCAAGAGAAATATCCTTATACACACATAAAATGGTGGGTGCTGCCTCTCCATCTCCTGATGCAAGGAGAGAGGATCTCTACCTGCATCTTTGCCTCCCAGGTACACCTATCCCTTGCTAGCCTTCTTACTTCCTTCTGCTACCAGAGCCCTTAAAAGGGCGTTTGAATGATTCAGCCAAACTTGAGTAGGGTTATTCCTGAATAGCCCTGAAAAAGGCGATTAACAACAATAGGCCAAATGAGCTGTTGCCATTCAGTTGTAACACAACTCCCTGCTTATCTTTGCTGCCACCACTCAGTTGCCTCCCCTATGCCACAGCTCTTAGGCCATCATTATTTTGCCTAAATCCAACCCAATTAGAATGAAACCACTGGAGCAATGGGACCTTGCAAAATCAACACATATTTATATCCCATTAATTCATTGGTTCTACTCTAGTTGGGACTATCAATTGGATTTAGAAATTTGTAACATGAGGCCCACAAGTACAGATAATTAACTAGTAGTTACAGATTTCCTAAATACCATAAACTAATAACAGCAAACAAGCAAAATTGCCCATAGCTTAATGTTCCCAGAAATTTCCAGCATAGCAGCTATCTGGGGCACATCTACTATAAATGGTAAAATTATGGATGGTGACCAGGGAAAAGAAGAGGAGGAAGTCAGGAGGGAGCAGTCCACAGGACAGGCATTAGCTAGTGCCAAGACTCAGAAAGTTACGTTTAAAAGTAGCAGCAACTATGGTATCAAGGTAAGTACTGTTACAGTTGTAAGTGTAGATGTAACTCTTCATTTTCCATCTAATTTATTACCAGCTGGCTTATTCTTTCAATAATCAATTTGTTTTCACTCTTCTTTCATTTTCCCCCCACACTGTGGTTTTTGAATAATGAAAAATAAAAATAAAATAAAAATAAAAAAAGAAGACACCACAGCCACACAACCAGAGCACAACCAACCCCTGAACCATGTGATATCCCTCCATTTAGCAAGGCTACAGCCCTGTACTACAAATCAACTGCTATAAGTTACAGTAGCATTGCAGAAGTGATAAAGTTATATCTCATTAAATAACAGCAACCTCAGGGAAAAAAACCAGTTTGCTGCTAGAAACTAGTTATGCATAAAGAGTTTGTCCCAAACGGTGGTTGCAGCTTGACTCTCCTGGATTCTTACACTAGTCCTAAAGTTACCTTTCCCCCCCCCAACTCTCTCATTTATTGTTTTAAAAATGTCATGAAGGAAAAAGCCCATATTATTTGACTACAGCTGGGGTATTTGTATGTTTCATTTGGGGCCTTGTTGTTCTATTCCTGTAATCACAATCCCCTTGGAAAAATGGGACCACAGAGGAAAGCCATCTGATCATTTTGGTATGCACTCCAAAGATAGCTTTGGGGAGAAATTCTGAATAACCAGTATTTGTTCCTGCGAAGATAAAGAGTCAGACGTTTGCCTGGTAGAATTCCAACAGCAGAACAATTCTTGAGGGAAATATCATTTGTGTCATTTTGTTATTTGTAAGGTTCATGCACTTTGTTCTTTAGCACAGTGTCTGTGCTGAGCTTTGTGGCTAAATAACACTCATGGTTGCTGTTAGTACTGCATTTCCATTTTTATTTTTATTTTTGCTAAAGAGCTGGTGTTTATTACAGCATTCACCTCAGAGATTTATTTTTAAGGTCTAATGTACAAAGCACTTTTTTGTTTAAAGACAAAAATCTACCTCAAGGGCCTGAAGGACTGCTATTGTGGGAGAACCTTTTTGTGTAAGCTAGCTGATCAATCTTTCCTTTTATATCTCATTATCAGATAGCCTGAGCTAACTGTACTAGGCAGTTAGCCTGAGCTACCATGCCACATTCCTGTCATGTCAGCCAATGATGTCGGATGCCCCCATCAAATGACAGCACGTTCCCTTGCATTCTCCCAGTTTTTCCACATAGCTTGCAAAATTCTTAACAGTACTACACTAATAGCCTTTTCTCCTGTTGAGAAATAGAAGGTGATAGCTGAAACAGGGGAGGAGAGGAGATGCAGTGTGCTAGCAGGCTTTTAAAAACAACCAAAGAACAAACATATCTGTGAACAGGAGAAGATAATTCCAATACCAAGCACATATGCAATTGTGGAGTCATGAGAAACTGGATACATCATAATATCTAAACTTGAGAGAAAAATCAAGGTAAGTTCTACCCCAAGTGGATTAACTGGTTAAGCAGAAGGATTTTTCAATAGGGTATGTTTGCTCTATTTTTATCGTTATTATTATTTCTTCAAAAAGATTTTATACTGGTTTAAATTATAGGCATTCTAACATGATATCTATGTGATTTACCATAATGTAACCTCAGGCTCTAAACAGAAAATTCAATGCTATTGAGCTTAATATTCTCAGTTGCTTACTGTAATTTTTGCAGAAGTCTCCTCTGCCACCACATTTCATTTGAAGTGATTTTCTTCCTGTAAGCTTTCTTCAGTTTTCACAACTATACATAGAAATCAGAATTAATATGCCATGGATGATTCCAGTTTTGGTATTCAGTGATGCATCCTTCCACTTGAAGGCCTAATCTTGTCCCTTCATAACTGCCCTTCAAAGTCTTAGGCCATTTCTGCACTACACTGTTATAGTGCTATTATTCCACTTTCAACATCTTGTGGAATTCTGGTGTTTGTAGTTTACTGAGGCCAAAGAGCTCTCTGGCTGAGAATTCCAAATGCCCCTCCCTAAACTGCAAACCTCAGGATTCCATAGGATGTTGAAAGTGGAATAATAGCACTATAACAGTTTAGTGTGGAAATGACCTCCACTAAGTCTCCATTCTCGATTATGAGTCAAGGTAGAGAAAATCTTTAACAATTTTAATGTCTTCAGCACCCAGTTTAAAGTTATGCAAATTACACGTGGTTATAATTTTTCTTAAGATTCAGATGTAACCCTGTTTTGCCATTTCTTCCTTAACATTGATCAGTAATCATTCCCAGCCTTTACTATGTTCTGCTAGTAATATGGTATCATCCACGTATCCTAATGAAATTTGTATAGTTGCTGGTTGACTGATTATTTTGGTAAACAAAATGCAATTATTAAAAAACTTAAACTTAGCCAGTATGGTGTAGTGGTTGGTTATTGTGTTACCCTGTATGTTGGAGGTCCTGGGAGGGGCGCCCAAATAACCAAATAAAACACAAGATGGGGGAAATTAGACTCGACGACTCTCTTAAGCTAATGAGAGGCAGGGTAAATTTAGCTGGAATCTTTTAACCCTATGTATACAGCGTCAAGTCAGAGAGCGGTTAGACACGTTTTAGAAGTAAAAATAGCAGTTTTAAGAGACAAACAACGAATAAGACAACACATACACTAGCTAACTGAGAAATAGAAATGGGGAGCTTCAAGGGAGTGGGTAATATGACACCTGGTCTCGTAGTCCTGGAGAGAAGCAGGGATTGCAGGAGGGAGAGCTCAGCGTGGTTTGCTGAGGGGAGCTTCTTCAGACAAACTGGCAGCAGGGCGGGATGGAAGTCCGAAGTAGTCCCAGGGAGGTAAAGCGGACTCAGTTATGGAAACTGAGGGGAAGACTTCACTGGACAGAGCAGCAGCAAGGCTAGATGGAAGTCCAGGGTGATCCAAGGAAGGCTCAGAATCAAGGAGTTTTTATAGGGTGGATTGTGCCTACAGGCCAGGCCATGCTCAGTGAGAACAAAGGAAATTTGGAGCTGGACAAAGGAGTTGGAAAAGGTCATGTTTACATGATGAGCTTAGTACTTGATGACAATAGTATGGTCGGTCAACAGAAAGGACTGGCTCAGCCTCTTGGCAGAGCGTCTTTGTGTAGATTCACACTGAGCAAGGCATGTTTGCAGAAAGGTGTTCCCTGAAGCAATGGAGAGGCTTAAGTTGCCTGCCTAAATGGGGTCTGGAATTAACGACCATTAACGCCCCTGTCTAATACGTGCTTGTCCGGTGGACCTTTGCAAACATGTGGAGCAGGGTGGCAGAGAAAGGTCAGGTAAAGGCCAAATTATTTGATATCAAACGATATCTAGTGCTCTCACCAGACATATCATAACCGCAGTAACAATTGGACTATGAGTCAGGGACCAGTTTCCACTCAGCCATGGAAACTCACCAGGTGCCCTTGGGCAAGTCATACTCTCTTAGCCTCAGAGAAAGGCAAAAGCAAACTTCTTCTGAACAAATCCTGCCAAGAAAACCCTTTAATATGTTTGCCTTAGGGTCACCACAAATTGGAAATGACTTAAAAATGCACAACAAAAACAAAACTTAAAAAAAGTTGAGCAGTACCTTTTCCCCCTGCAGCCTCTGTTCACCCCTCAACACTCCCTTTGGAGTAACAGTGGCAGAGCTTGGAGCACATGGAGGGGGGCGGGTGGAGGTGCGAGTGGAGGGTGGGTAGAGGGGCAGAGGCATGGCTATGGCATGTGGGGCAGGGCTATGATGGATGGGGAGGGGCTATAGTCCGTGAGGGAGGGCAAGCAAAGAGCCACAGTGCCTTCCAAAAATTGCCGCTGAGGGCACACTGCTGCCATCACACACACACCCCATGCCAGTTCTAGGTAAGCATCCGGAGGAAGTTTCTGGGCAATGTGAAGGGAGGAAGGTATGGGGAGAACAGTATATTCCTTCAGATAACATGTTGGGTGCAACCCTCAATTTTATTTGTTCTGTTTCAAATTGTGTTTTTTAAAAATATTCTTATCATTTTATAGTAAATCATTCTAAGCATTAATTGAGTGAAGGGGAAATTCATGAATAAAATAAAACAATAAAATATTCTCTCATTCATCCTTCCATAAAGTTCATTCACTTGCACATCTTTGCCTACAGTATCTGTCACTGTTTGTCAGTGATGCCTTTCTTTAATTTACATAGGCCAAAACAGTTGGCATTTACAGTTGGCAGCTATGTTAAGATAAATTAACACAAATCAAACGCCAAAAATGATAACATTCAGAAACAAGCAAAATAGCATTTCAGTCTCCCAGGACATTTTGTAACAGATTAACATCACTGGATTCTGTCAAAACACTTTCAAAGAGACACTTGGATCTATTAAGCCGCCAAGTTGGGAATTCAGTTCATTAGCAAAATTGATATGGTGGAATTTGAACTTCATGTATCTTGGGAGATATAGCTCACTATGGAAAGTTAATCCCTTTTTCAGACATCTATTTATCTAACCCTGTGACCTTCTACATGTTTTCAGATGGCAATTCCCATGTTCCCTTGCGATTGGCAATGCTGCTGAAGGCTAATGGGAGTTGCAGTCTAACAACACCAGAGTACCACTCATGTAGCCCAGCACTCAAATGCATTATTGATTTTGCAGTGCTTTTTCATCAGCCACCAGCTGCTATCAATTGAAGGTGAGCTAGGCTGGCTGATGTTGTTGATCTGATTGGATTCTGTCTCCAATTCAGTGTGATCCAAGGTATTTTGAGGCTTTGGCTCATAACACCTTAGGCCACAATAAATATGTCATATTGGGCCCAATAAATTTGTCTTAGGATGCTAATAGAACCTCTTTGTCAGTTTGCCTATCTTGTGGTGTCATTGATGTCTAGGAATTTTAGTTCCTCAGGAGTCTGAACATTTTTCATTCTGAATCCTTTTGTTTCCTAGTGTATAATATTTTCAGTACATTTATAGTGACAGCACTGGCAACAACAACAAAAATGTAATTCATTTAATGTGTGTGGAATGTGTTTGATTCAACCCATTTAACAAGACTGTATTGTCTGGAGATTTTCAAAGCAGGCCAACATTTCACATGCATCAAGAAGTATATGAATAATATATATACCATATGTACCCCAGGAAAGAGGTATTAACAAATGCATGTGGATAAGGTCTTCCAACAAATGTACGTGGATAATGTCATCTAGCCCTCATGCAACTGGGATTGCATGAAGACGTCCAGTGAATGTGACCTTATAAAAGTATTATAGGGAGATGAATTAGGTCACATTCAAACAAAACACCTCCTGTAGCCTTTTCCCATTCCTACCCAGTGCCTGTATCTGCTTGTCGTCATTGTCAATTGTCATCATCATCATCATCATCATCATCATCATCATCATTTTATTTATGGCGTGCATGGAGTGTCACGCGATTGTGAGGAGCAATCTGTACGACACACTCACAATTGCACAATGCTCCAGGGTAGGGCTGGCACCCCTCGTGCACTTTTTCATTTTCGGCTTTCAGCCAAAAATAGTGCGCAATTGTGCATTGCTCCAGGGCCTTACGCGCACTTGCCATGCATGCGGAGCCTCCAGAGCTGTGGTGGTTGCACTTCCTGCCCAGCGCAGCCTGGGAAACTCCCAGGCTGCGCTGCAGAAGGAAGAGGTGGGGCTCTTGCACTACCTGCTCAGGAGCAGGCAGCTCGTGTGGAACTGAAGCCGCGGGGATGCAAGAGCCTCTCGCTGGAGGCTGCTTGCGCGATCCCCGCACCCCAGCGCCAAAAAAGGTATGCTGCAGAAAGGGCCTACGTTTCACCAGTACTGGTACTCAAGGCATCTGGCGCATTAAAAAGATTACAGTTAAAAACATACAAAAAAGTAAACATTAAAGGCAAAATTAAACTACAACCATATCAAAAAAAATTAAAAAGATGTTAAAAGTTATATGGTAATTTTTTAAACAATACAGCCCTTGTAGATCTTTGTTAAAAGTGTCTCTGAAATAAAGAAGCTTTCACCTCTACAGGATGGACAATAAGCAGGGGCGGGGAGGGGGGAGATTATTCTAGCTTGCCTAGGAGGAGAACTTCTAAGTGCAAAGGCATCCAACGATACTTGTGAAGGTGGTAGAACTGAGATGAAGACTTCTCTTGTGGATCTTGGAGGCTGAGCAGGCCAATACTGGGAGATACAGTCTGGATCAAAGGTATGTAGAGCTTAATAGTTCATAACCTTCACTTTGAATTGAAACAGACAGGCAGCCAGAGGATCTGTTGAAGATGGGGAGCTGTCTAATGATACGGTCAGCTTTGGCTAGTGGTGAAAAGACCGGTGGTTTAGCTAGTTTCAGAAGTTACAATGCTGAGTCTGAATCATGGCATTCAAAACAAGTTCTGGTGCTGAGCCCTGACACTAATGTAAATCTTTTGCAGTACTGCTTGAAACTCTTGATGCTAGAGACAGAATCCAATAAGTAATCATTTTTACGTTTCCAAAGTGGGATTCTTAGAGCACAGTTTTCTAAGTGTAAACCATGAGTAACATTTGTTTTGAGCTGGCATAACAACATTTACAGGGCAAGATCTTGTTTGAAAGTTGCAAAATGCCAGAAAAGAAGGACAAAAGAATGAGGGAGTTTTACAACTGCATCCCATAGCCAATCAGTGGCCATTATGATTGGGGTGGATCTGCATCTAGGTGTCACCCAACAGCCATTAAGCTGCCAGGGAAAATTACTATGTAAAGGGATACTGGTATCACTTTATGCAATTCACAAAAAAGTAAAATTACTAGGATAATCCCAAAGAGGACAAAAAGAAGGGGAAGGGAAAAAAGTAATGTAGCAGCACCTTGAAAACTAACTGGTTTTTATTTCTATTTCTATTTTTTATTTACTCTAAGTCTTAAAGGTGCTGCCACATTTCTTTTTTCCTACCCCAATCTTTCTTTTCTTTATGCTACAAGACTAACATGACTACTTCTTTGAAAACTACCCCAAGAGGATTTACAGCCATAATTTCCATTCCCAGCCAAGCTTGCTTTATAATAATAATAATAATAATAATTTGAAACTTTGGTACAGTTGAAGGTTATACTGTTCTATCTTTTTTTTTAAAAAAAAAACAAAAATCTATTAGCTTTCTTTAAAAAACATATTGCCAAGGATAAGTTTTTGTTATTTCTTGACAGTTTATGTAAATCAATTGGGAGAGCTGTCCAGACAACACATTGTATCAGAACATCATAAAGAAGCCACAGTTCTTAATTAGTCTGTCTGAAAGAATTGTTTCTACTGTCACCCTAAAACTGAAACAGACTGCAGATTAGGCTAAATGCTATGACATCTCCAAGAAACATCTGTTTCTCTTTTTAATTACATCTGGCCGCAGGAAAGAGTTCTGTATAACTCAAAAGCTCACATATTCACATTGTCACATAAACTTCCATCCTGGTAATCTTCTTTAATTATTCTGCTATGTTTCTCCTCCTCCTCATCCTGGCAATTCATCAGAGATGCAGTTTATATGTTCCTTTTTTCTATTCACGCTACTTTGTATTTAGTGTGGCATGGCATGAAATGACCATTGCTACCACAGTGGGACTACTGGCTATGCTGTCAATGGAAAAAGAATTCATACATGGCTTTGCAGACTTCCATAGAAGTTCAATAGATAAGTTTGCCTTTCAGAAGCAACACAGGGCAAAATTTACAGCTAAGACCCAGGTGGTACTTTCAGCCTGTATAGAGTTAGAGAATATGTGACTCTTCAGATGTTGTAGGACTCCAGCTCCCATAACTCCAACCAGCATGACTACTGTTCAGGGATGATGGGAAATGCAGTCTTCCAACAGATAGAGGGACACAGTTCCCTGCTTCAGAAATAGTGAACTGGTAGTTGTGATAACTGAAGTGGAAGGGTGAATGTGTAGGGAGCTCCTGACTTAGGCCATTTCCGCACTAGCCTGTTATAGCGCAATGATTCCACTTTCAACATCCTCTGGAATCCTGGGGTTTGCAGTTTCGGGAGAGGCTGGCCAGCTGTTGAAAGTGGATGTTGAAAGTGGAATCATCGCGCTATAACAGGCTAGTGCGGAAATGGTCATAGTGATCTAATAGTGAAAGGAATGCATTGTGGGTATATTTGGAGGTGTCTTCCTGCCTGAATGTCCTAGGTAATGCTGAAATAGCTAGCCATTTTGCAGTTATGATTGCTGATAGGAAGGGCTGAGAATGGGGTGATAACTGTGGAATGCTAACTTAGGCCATTTCTGCACTTTACTGTTATAGTGTTATTATTCCACTTTCAACATCCTATAGAATCCTGGGGTTTGCAGTTTCGAGAGGGGCATTTAGAATTCTCAGCCAGAGAGCTCTTTGGCCTCAAAAAACTATAAATGCCCCAGGTTGTTGAAAGTGCAATAATAGCACTATAACAGTGTAATGCAGATATGGCCTAAGAAATCGGTTGACGGAAAAAGAAGGGTGTGTCCAAAAAGCATACACAGAAAATGCACAAGTGTGCAGTGGTGCACATTATATGCATGATTAATGAAGAGCATTCTTAGATCAGCCTCACCGACTTCAAAATACACCTGGTATCACAATGTTGGCCTGTTGTACACTGTAAAGTGCTGCTTATCTATAGTAGAGTATGCTTTTGTTAATGCCACAGTAACTGGAGCTCTTTGATTGGGATTGGCCTATGTCAACCTTTCTCTATTCTGCCACCCTTCAGAGATGCAGAACTACAGTTCCCAGAATCCTCCAGTCCATTATACTATGTGAGCTATGATCTTCCAGAGGAATTCTGGAATTCCCTTCATAGACAAATTATACTGACCCCATCCACAGTATCCTTGTGGTGACAGTTGAAGACATTGGCCATTGCCTCACTAGACTGTTATAGTGCTATCATTCCACTTTCAACATCCTATGGAATTCTGGGGTTTACAGTTTAAGAAGGAGCCTCAAATGTTTTTTGAGTCATTCATTGTTTTTTTGATGAGCCTTTGGGAAGTGACTGTTTATGGAGAAAGAGTGTCTAAAAATGTACTGTATTATCTATATTTCTCACCTTTTCATGGAAGTATTTTTGAATTGCTTTTAATTCTATTGAATGTTTAATTATACTTCATATTTTGTATGATTTGCTGATGTGAGCTTTTATGTGCATCTTGTTTTAATTTCTATAAGTTATCTCAAATCTCAGGATGTAAGAAAAGGTGGGATAGAAACAAGCAAACAAAACTTGGAGATCACAATCCATCCCACCTGGAGATGCCAAACTGGGGAAGCCTGGCCAATAAATTCTTCTGCCTTTGTCATGTATGTTTGAGGAGGGGGAAAAAAAAGTCAGTTTGACCTTTAATGAATTCCACTTGGGAAAAGATTGTGGTCGTGCTTGCCTGTTTGTTTACCTCTCTGCATTCAACAAAGACAGCATACATTCTTTATGTTGCTGGCACTTTAGATGCCTTTCTTCGTTCACTCCTTGCTTATCTGGAATCATAAATAATCCATGACTGGGGAGATGTAATAAAAATAATTTCCATGTTAATTAAAGGCTGGGGAAGGGAACAATAGGCTGCATGCTTCCCATGAGGCTGTATGAGCTCTGATGGGATTTTAAATGCAGTGCATTCATCCACATTCACCTCATTTCAAGCCAGCTGACATCTGTCATCTTTAAGAATTCAGAGCGAGTGTCCAAAAGAAATCTCATCTTTCTGTAAGCATGAGCTATCAAGCAATAATCTTTTAGCCCATTCATGAGAGCAATTGAACATATATTTCCTGGAAGCTAAGAGCAAGAACGGTGAGTTAGGAATTTCAAAGTTTAATCATCTCCTCTATACCATCCACTTGACGTATTGGCATGACATAGCTGACTAGCAGTGCAATCCAGTGCAATCTGCTCAGAGGTTAAATCAGACATGACACAAGTCTTCCTCCAAGACAAATCTGTCTAGATGGGAGAACAGAACCTGTGACCAACCCACTGTTGATAGACTACAAACTTCATCATTTCTGACCATTGGCTATGCTGGTTGGAGTTGATGGGATTGAGCATTCGAGTAACATCTGGTGGGGTTGCTTCTGGTGTTTAGGATTTCAGTCTGAGATCAGTCTACATTTTATTTGAACTATGTAGCTAGCGTTTCCGCCTTTAAAGTAAATGCAGGGGACTTGATCTAGATCCTAGCTGGAGTGGGGAGTACAGGTGTTAGATGCCTTTAATAGTTTGCATCCCACTGTTATCTTACTCCAGCTCTGTACACACACACACACTGAAATTACAGTTTTGCCACATTGCTTGAAAGGAATGCATTAAAACAGGAATGGAAATCATGCATGTCTTCAGATGTTATTGGATAGCAAATCCTAGCAGCCCACAACAGGATAGGCAATTATGAGTATGCTAGGAGTTATAGTCCAATACTATCTGGAACCACATGATTCCCATCTCTGCATCAGAAGTTGAGATGTAAATTTACCACAGCCCTCTCCTCTCGCACTGCTATATAAATATAATGCCTGTCGAAGAATGTGTGGGGTGAGTTATGTTGCACTGGTGACCCATAAACAGAGCACTGTGGAGGGGATACCTTGTTCAACACTGTTGAACCCTCAAGTTGTCATTTACAGGTTAACCAGTCATTTTAACTTATGCTGTAAATATGGATTGCCTTAAGCTTCCATCTCACAACTTCAGTGTAACCTACTGGAGGAATTATCATACTTTCACAATAGTGCAGGCCACCAGCAGTTGTGGTTGGAGCAAAGTGAGGATGTTTATTCTCACCATTCTAGGATAAATCTTCCCCCTACTGTTTGGACCTTGGGCCACTCCTGATGGAAACAACCTCAGGTAGTAATAATCTGGACAACCCTGTACATGGTGTCTGAATGGGGGGGGCTTGGATCCCCCAAAATTTAGTGCAAGGAGCTGAGATCCTTTCAATTATCAGGCAAAATTAGACCACCAAGATGTTCACCTAACTTGAGCCCCTGAAAATTCATCAGAAGTGCTTGTAAATCATCAAGGAAAAAAAAAGTTGTTAATAAGACCTTGCAGGAACAACAATGGCTGCATGTAGTCTATCCTGTCCACACTTACATGGGAGTAAGCTACATAAAATCCACAGAGGAGACTTCTAAGAGGTGTCAACCAGGATCCCTGGATCTCTTGTTCAGTGGCTAACCCACTCACATCCCATCAGTGGATATGTGAAACTGGAAGGGGTTGTTTTGTTTTTGCCCCTAGATGGATCCCTTTTACACCTGTTTCACTTACTTTTCCTTGACCATTTTAAAGCTCATTATCCCAAAAGGGGTGGAAGGAGGCACAGCAGAGAACTCTTGGAACACTTTACAGCCTTTTGATTCTTACCACCCTAAATAATTTGTTCTCATCGGCAATGTGACCACCCCACATGTGGTGGTGGTGGTGTGCCCAGCCTACTCATAAATTTCTGATTTATGGTGACCCTATGGCAAACCTATCATAGGATTTTCTGGGGCTGAGAGTGTGTGAAATGCCCAAAGTCATCCAATGGATTTCCATGGCCAAGCAATGAATTGAACCCTAGTTTCCAGGATTATACTCCAACACTCAAACCACACTACACCATACTGGCTCCCCACCTCATTATACATCCCTAATTCTAGGTTTTGCATCAGGAGATTCTCTATACCTTAAACTTGGTAGATATATGTTGTGTATTTTCTTTTGTGTGTTATTATTATGTGTGTGATCCTGTCTCCTCCACAATGTTTGCTTTTACAATGCTGTAGTGGAGAGGAAGATATTTTCAACATTTTCTAAAAATATAACTGCATATAGGCAAAACTAATAATGACCTTCCTGCCAACTTGGAGCCCTTCCACCTTAAAAACAGAGTCCCTGACTCCATAAAAAGTCTGACTAAGGGGATCTGTGCTCAGGTGATTCACACTGAACCTGAAGTCAGGAGTGTAGGCATGGAGGGCTAGGCAGGATGAAGACAGTACCCCCAATTTCCTTCAATTCCTAAATTTCAAGCGCTGCATAAATTGAGAGACTGAAAATCATTCTTATATTTACTATGTTAAAATTCCCTTGGTAACCTTCCAGCTCCTTTTCTTTGGACACCTAAACTGCATGTCCAAATGCTTAATTGAAGTTTTAAGTTACTACAATGCTAGAAATTTGAGGACTGAGGAAATTTCATGTGAAGGGACCAGGATTTTTATATGGGTGGAGTAATGACCTCATTTTGCTGCACACTTGCCTGGAGGCCTTTAAGCACAGTTCAATTATTCATTCAGCCATGGATTTGCTAAGTAGCCTGGGACAAGGCAGTTATCTCTCAGCCTTGGTTTATCAGCCTGTACAAAGAGATTCATCATTTTCCTGAGGGGGAGGGAGTTATGGGGATAGCAGCATCTATGCTTTTCGGTGCTCCAAGGCAAGCTTCAGCTGCTGTGCTTCTTTGTAGCTCTGAGTAGTGCTCTTTCCCAGCCTGGCTCTTTGTCGGTGAATATTGGGATCCTAGGGATGGGGAACATGAGGCAATAGCCCAAATGTCATTAGACTTCACTCTCATGATCTCTCACCATTGGCTGTGCTGGCTAGGGTTGCCAGACATTACAGCCCAACAACATCTGGACAGACATGAGATATCTATCCCTGTGGTAGGTAGAGGCCAACTGAGCCAGAGATGCCATCAGCATCTTCACTATGGCCCTTTCCACACGGGGAGGAAAAAACGGGCAAAAACACGCTAGGGCGGACCTTACCTGCAACCAGGTAAGTCCGTCGCCACATGGAGCAGGGCGTTTTTGCTACTCCACACTCGTCGGCATCCTGCGGCGTCCAAAATGGCGGCTGCCGGCTGGCGGAGGCTCTCCGCCAACCGGAGAAGCTCGCCAGCTGGAAGCCCGCCCCCTGGCAGGTCTGCAGGTTCGCCCTTGCGCGCCTGCAAATCTACACTGGGCACTGCAACGCGGCTGCATGCGGCTGCACGCCCTGTGTCTTTTAAAAACCTCATGAAAAGTGGTTTTTAAAAAGCACACGGCGCCGCCACTTCCGGTCACCCTAGCGCAGATTGGGGTGTGGAATTACACTAAAGTAGTCTGCCCCGATCCATTTTATGGTGTAGACGACCTCCGTCAGAGGTCGCGCTACATCATTTTAATACCCTCGTGTGGAAAGGGCCTCTGTGTAGCATTGTGCAGGCCCAACACCACTCAGTGCAAATGAGTTGCATGGAAAATGCATTTGATCCTTAGGGACAGGCTGGATTATACACTACAAGACAAATACAGAATATTTTCTTGCATCTTAGGGGTTATCTGCATTGCACATTTATAGTCTTTTGATATCACTAATTGCCATGGCTTTGTCCTGTGGAATCTTAGGATCCATAGATTGCTGAGATATTTAGACTTGTCAGAGGTTACTAGTTCTGTAGTTCGGTGGAGTGCCTTAGAGAATTCTAAGTACTACATAAACTACAAATCCTAAGATTCTGTAGGACAGATCCACGCCGGTTAAAGTGGTATTGAACTACTATAATTATGTAGTGTGGACAATCCCTAAGGTCCACCCTTCCTTGCTTCATTTTATTCCAGCCTCTCAAGAGACTTTTTATGCTTTTCAGCATCTACAGGACAAGGCAGAAACCCAACAGAGGAATTATTCGTGGGCTTACCCATCCAAGCAAGTTGTCACAGGTTTGGAAATCCAAACAATGAGAAAACTTTATTGATTTATGTTATTTTGTTTTTCCTTACCACTGCTCGACTAGTTCGGCGGAAAGTGCTAAGGACAGCCAATAGCTGGATGCAGTCCTAAGGTCCCTGAGTTTATTACTAGCACCCACTTGCGGGAAGCAGGTTGCTACTACTGCAAGTTTCCACGTCGGGGGCTTTTCTCCCGAATCTGACAGCTAAACGAAGCAGGAAGACGTGCCAAATAAGGTGGGTGTGCGCGATGCCCTTGTTTAGCCTTCTCAAATGAATCGGAATAATTAACCCTTCGGAGGGCGGGGCGGGGCAAGAGCCAGGCCATTTCCGCACTAGACTTTTATAGCGCGCTGATTCCACTTGAAACATCCTATGGAATCCTGGGGTTTGCAGTTTCGGGAGGGGCCAGCCGGCCCCTCCCGAAACTGCAAACCCCAGGATTCCATAGGATGTTTCAAGTGGAATCAGCGCGCTATAAAAGTCTGGTGCGGAAATGGTTGCAGTCACGTCGAGCGAGTGTATTGCGCGCGCGCTGGGACTGAGCCCCGCGCGCTCCCCGGCCTTTGATCCCGGGAAAACCTTCACCTCCTCCTCCTCCTCGCCCGGCCTGAGCTCTGCAGCGCCTCTCGCTCCCGACAGGGGTCGCTGCTCCCGCGCCTCAGCCCGGCGTCCGGGCGCTCGGCAGGCGAAGCCGCGGGGGAGGCGGGGGCGTGTTTGGGGTGGTTTTTGTGCGCGCGTGTTTTTTCTGCCTTTTTCCCTCGCGGTGCGGCTGAGCGTAGACGGCAATAGGGAGGCGGGGCGAAGCGCGGGCTCCTCTCCGTTCCTGATGGGAAGCGCGCAGGTTGGACGGAGGTGTTGATCTCCCGGCTTGGCCGTTCCTGGCGGCGGCGGCGGCGGCGGCGGCGGCTCTCCCGGGAACCCGCAAGATGTGACGGCGCCTCTCCCGGCCGGCTGCGAGGATCGCCGCCCTTTGTCTGCGGGGTCGCGTCGCGCCACTCTCGGGACCCAGCAAGCCCTTCCCTACGTGGGCGGAAAATGCTGTAAAACTGTAAGTTTGTTCTGAGTGTATGCGGAGAGTTTGGGGAAAGATGGGAAAGGGAGGGGTCACAGAGGCCATTTCCGCACTAGCCTGTTATAGCGCGATGATTCCAGTTCCAACCTCCTCTGGAATCCTGGGGTTTGCAGTTTCGGGAGGGGCCGGACGGCCCCTCCCGAAACTGCAAACCCCAGGATTCCAGAGGAGGTTGAAACTGGAATCATCGCGCTATAACAGGCTAGTGCGGAAATGGCCAGAGTCTTGCTACTTACCAGCCTGGAAATTCCCTTTTTCGTTATCCTTGTTTTCCCATAGTCAGGATTCTGGTGTTGCGGAATTAACACGAGTCGAGGCATTCGGGGATTATGGGGGCTCAGTTGCATTTTAAAAATAACCGTAAAACAAACACGTAGGTGTTTTTGCTGTGTCTCATTTTGTTGAGTAAGCTTCCTGGGTTCCCCTTCCGCACTAGACTGTTGTAGTGCTATCATTCCACTTTCAACATTCCTATGGAATGCTGGGGTTTGCCTCAGCCCCCCCCTGAACTGCACACCCCAGAATTCCGTAGGATGTTGAAAGTGGAATGATAGCGCTATTACAGTCTAGTGCAGAAATGGCCCCAGCTTTGGAAGGAGAGGCGGAGTACTGTATACCTAAATCAAGATAACACGTTTTGCGATCGTATGTTACACTGGCATCCTAAACACGCTTGCTTTGGGAGAAGCCTAGCTAGAGGCCATTTCCGCACTGGCCTGTTATAGCGCGATGATTCCACTTTCAACCTCCTCTGGAATCCTGGGGTTTGCAGTTTCGGGAGGGGCCAGCGGGCCCCTCCCGAAACTGCAAACCCCAGGATTCCAGAGGAGGTTGAAAGTGGAATCATCGCGCTATAACAGGCTCGTGCGGAAATGGCCAAAAATCGGGGAGACCGGCTTGTGAGTAGGCGGCATCGCTAGATCGGGTCCCTGTCCCACGACTGAATCCAGAGTCTTATCTCCCGGCTCCCAGGCGCACGTCCTCCGCCCCAGCCCACGCTGGCGTTGACTCGCTGAACTTCGGAGGGCAGGCAAAGCAAACCCGAGTGGCATCGGGCAAGGGGGGCGGAGGACCCCACGTCTTGTTTGTAGGGTTTTTCAAAAGAGCAGATGTGGCTGAGTGGGGGGGCGGGGTGGTAAAAGCAGCCCCCTCCCCCGGCCCTTCTTTGTTTAAAGATGCTGGCGAGCTGCTGTTGGGAAATACTGCAGAAATTGCTCACGCGCGTTTCCAGCGCTTGCTTTGTGTGTGGCAAAGTCGGATTCGAATGAAGCGAAAACACTGACGATTTGGGGGGGGGGTGTGTGGAGTGCGGGGAGGGGAACGTTTAAATATAGGCAGAAGGATGCTTCCTAGAAGGGAAAGAAAATGCCATGGTTGTGGAGGAGCATCTGAATGGATAATGAGTGCTTTGGTTTAGAGGGCTTGACTTGGTGGCGGGAGGGGGACTCTAGTGACAACTGCCTTTGACTTCCCCTCATTTTACCCTTATTGTATGTCCCCAGTCTGACCAACCTAGGAAAGGAGTCAGCCCGATGGGGAGGGATTTGACCCTTTACCTCCCACTCTTTAATTTTGTAATTGTATATGTGTGCAAACATGTCCCTGGCTGCATGATGTGGCCTCTTGTGGCACTTTTTCTTTACCGTGTGCCAGATGCTTCCTGCATCAGCCAAGGGCCATCCCAGTCCTGTGGTATAAACAGCTTGAAGGAGGCGGGGAGAGGGCTAATCCTTTGTCTCCTTCCTCTTTGTGTTCACATCGGAACATCAGTAAACAGCCAGGGCGGTGATGCTGAGGGAGACCTCTGACATGTGCTGCCGCTTTCCAAAAACAAAATATCCCTTTTCCTTCCTTTCACCTCTTTCTCACGCCTCTTTCTTCTAAGCTGAATTTTAATGGGCGGGGTTGCTTTTCAGCACGGAGCATCTGAGCATTCAAGTCTACTGTCTTCAGTTTTTTCCTCCTCACCTAAAAAAAGGGTTTCTCACTTCTCGTGAGCAGCTTTCTGAATTTTTCCAGTGCAAAGTTTCCCTCCCAGCAGGCTGGGGGAGATGATGCCTTTAATGCCTAATCTAAGGCATCCATCCCAAGAAGAGAAGTGGGTGTGGCCTTTTGTTGGCTGGATTGTTGACTTGGGTGGCAATTCGTTTCCTGTAGCAGCCAATCTGTTTTGCTCTTTTCTTCTGCCAGTGGGTTTCCTCTAACACTAGTTGTGTTCCTTTGTCTGAAGATAAATGTATACACCTGGTTCATTTCATGGGTAACCAAGTTCATGCACACATGAAGAGAGATCTGACACTTTCTGAATTACAGCAGTCATCAGATAAGTGTGATAAAGCAGCAGAATGTAATGACGAAGAGAAGAGAATGAACTGGGATAGGGTTTATGTTTTACCTCTGCTATGATCTCTGTCTCTCAGGTTGTGATTATCCCTCTGCACTATGGTGGTGATGGTGTATTGTCCTGCCTTAGAAGGATGTTGTGAGCAATGCTTCTGTTCTAAGACAGGGGTAGGGCATCTTTTTCTGCTATGGGAGAGAATCTGTTGGGGGCCAGATGGTGGTGGGAGACAGTGCTTGAGCAAAAAGTGGGCAGGGTTAACCTTCTAGCCTCCCTCTCTTTTCTGGCATCCCATCTCTCTTTTCTTCCCTGCTTGCAGGCCTCACTTCTGCCTGATCACTTGCATTGCTCTTTAATTACTTAGGGAGCACCCCCTCCCAGTACTTCCTCCTTCCATTCCTCTCTTGTTCTGGGCTCCCTTGACCTACATGAAATGAGGGTGATGGCTGCATGTGGCCCTTGGGTTACCCAACCGTATAAGGAACATGACAAGCATGCCATATCTTCAAGGTGTTATAAGAACTAATGGTATCTGTACACAGAATATAAGTCTATGGGGCAGACTTTTTTTTTTCTAGCTCATGAAAAATTGCTTTTTCTTATATTTATTGACTGCCTTTCTGCCAAAATGTTCATGAGGTAGCTTCCAAAAATCAAAGCTACAGTATAAAACCAAATGTTTAAAAACTGCATAAAAGTAATAAATAATAATAAAATAAATAACAAAAGTAATTTCAAATGTTTTGTTGAATAAAAGGCCTTTCCCAAGAAATTACAGGTAGGTGGTTTATGCTCCATAATTTTGGGACATCCACAGTAAAAGCCTTAGTTCTGATAAAGAATCATAGATTTGTAAGGTCCCCTGTGGACCGTCAGGTTCAATACGCTTCTCAATGCAAGATCTCCAGCTAGAGCATCTCCAGCAGGCTGCTGTCCAGCCTCTTTCTGAAGACATCCAGAGGAGACCCACCATGTCTCTAGTCGATTTGTTCCATTGCCAGACCTCTCTCACCGTCAAGAAGTTCCTTCTAAGGATCAGTCAAAATCTACCTCCTGTAATTTTAAACTATTAGACCTGGTTCTATCCTCTGAGACAGCAGAGAACAAAAATGCAGCCACCTCTTTGTGGCAGCCCTTGAGGTATTTAAAGAGTGCAATCATGACACCCCTCAATCATTTCTTCATCAAACTAACTTGCCCAATGCCTTCAACCTTTCCTCATATGTTTTGCTTTCCATGCCTCTTGCCATCCTTGTTGCCTTTCTCTGAACTTGTTCCTACTTGTCTATTTCTTAAAATGAGACACCCAGAACTGAACATAGTAGTTCAGATGAGGCCTGACCAACACAGAATATAGAGGAACTATTACTTTCTTCAACTTGAAAACTATACTTCTATCACTAATTTTGGAGGGGGAAATAGAAAAGACATAGCTGCAAGTTGCTACTTGAAAGTACTGTGCTTTTTACTCTGAGGACTGTTTTACACATGCAGCAGCCAGTGGTAGAATTCAGACATAACAGAAGGCATTGTTCTGGCTGCTGATAGGGTCTCACTTCTGAATTATCTCCTCTGTTCTAAACTCCTTGCTAGTAAAAATGAACTTTAGTAAACAGAACTTGAGACTCTCTCTGTCTTACAGTATGGTGTCTTTGTGCTTACTAGGTCTAAGAGGAGTCTAAGACATCTGTAAAGTAAGATTTGTGTATCTACAGTAAATGGACACACAAATGGAAACAAATGGACATGCACAACTTAATCAATGAAATCAAGAATAGAAAATGAGATGAGCCATATGCCCTAAAACTAGCTTATGATCTATATCTTTTAGCTCCCTGTTTTTTGGAAAAAAACCACCACCTTTCAGTCATTTACACCTCTAGGTTTACTTCCTGTTTTTCAAAATCACTTTCTGCTTAATCTGAGTGTCAGGTTTGTATGTAGCAGAGAAACTTGCATGAACCATTTGAATGAGAAGATGGATACCCAGTAGGAATTTCTTAAAAGACATCTTGAGCAGGTCTTAATGTGGGGCACAACTCAGGGCCAGCCAAAAGCATCTTCCTTCTTGAACCATCTCCCTCTATTTTATAGGCAAAAGTGGACCGGCAATTGATTCTTGTTTCAACAAGTTGGCATCTTTTAGCATATGTAAGGGCAGGAGGTGAGTTTGGAGGTATGTTTCAGGCTGTGCAGGCTGTTTTCCTTGTTCACCTCAGTGCCACTTGGCCCCTTCTCTGCTCTCTGTCCTTTGAAACAAATATGTGATGATGCCAGTATGTGTGTTACATGAGCAGAGTCGTTCATGGAATGCATATGGATCAGCCTGTCTTTTTGGCTGCTTACTTTGACCTAGGTTGGTCTTCTTGATGCTGCCTGGGGCATTTTGGAAGAGGAAGACAGCAGCCCACAACAAAGAAGAGGCCTCACCACTGGGAGCCTAACTGAGAAAGCTGGCATCAGTCAGTGATAGCTCTGGAGGAACGATTAAGGTGGCAGGGGTAGCTGCTACACCCTCCAGCTTCAACTACTAAGGCTGATAAAATTGCAGGCAAAAATACCTGGAGGGCTGCAGTTGTCCACCCTTAGTGGGGTAGAAGAAAATACAATTGATTGCTTTCTGGCATAAGAAGAAAGTGAATTATTTATTTTTGTTTCATTGAACAGTAGGGAGGGGCTGAGCAGAGCAATGAGCCCAAGGTGGTGAGGTATTGGAAAAGTAAGCCTAACATAAGGTAACTTTTTAAAAACAGTCTTACTACCAAAGGCACGAACAGAAGGAAATCTTTTTCTTCTATGTTTACTGTAGCAAGGTTTTCAGGAGGTATTTGAAAAACAGAACTGTGCTCTCTCAGTCAGCTTTGGCATATAGCAGTGATTAGTTCTTTGTGGTTAGCTGGAAAACTAGCATATCTTTCAGTATTGCACGGAGAGAAATAAGAGACATGATGTTCTCTCTCAGGGAAGCCGGAGTTGTGTTAGACATCACTTAGATATAATCAACTTGTGGAGGACAGACCTACAGGATCAACTTCCCCATTTCAGATCCTAATACCAACCAGTGGGAGCTTAACACAAGAGGTGTGCACTTAAGAATAAAGAATTGGAAGTGCAAGATTCTTATTTTTATTTTTTAGGGCTGTACTTTTTCCATACAGAAATCCTTTCTTCATTTCATATACATCCAGAATGTAAGGAGGAGGTCATTTTGCTGCTGCTTTTGTGCAGTTATTGTGCAAAACAGTGTTAATACAGTTGGCCCTCCCCATTCATAGGTTCAGCATTCTCAGATTTGTTTATTTGTGAGTTTCTCCAACTGCTACCCCCCCCCCCAAACCCGGCTTCTTTTCTGAGGGAACCTTCCCTCTTAGTGACTCCATGCAGACTGTGCAGCCCTTTAGAAACCCACCTCTGCTGCTGCTCCTCCTCTGCCACTGCCAGCAGCTTCCTGGCCAGCTAAGGATGAATTACAGCCCAGTTTCTCAGCACCACAAGTCCTCTCCTGATATCTCACCATACCCAAGCAAGGAGATTGATGTGAGAGAAGTACTATAGAGCTACCATGCTGACCCATCCGTTTTTTTCCTCTCTCTTCCCTGACATGGTTTGGACCCTGGTTGCCCACTCTTCCCTGTGCCTCTGCACCTTTTGTGAGTGCATGCACGCGTGCACACATATACACTTTGATATTTGCAGTTTTTCCACTTTCATGGGGGTTGTGGGTCCCTGACTCAAAAAAATGTGGAGGGCTAACTGTAGTGAAAAATGGTGGACTCCCTAGGAGGCAACACTGTCTTATAAGAATTTATATTTAACTGATGTTCATCTCAGCTAATCTCTTTTCCCAAAGTTCTGTAGTGGATAATATTAACTTGGGTTTATTTGTACATATTGCCTAGTCATATATTAGAAGAGCCATGCAGTAGCATCTATCATATTTATTATCATTATTTATATAGCACGCTTAATATACATAGTGCTATATATATTTCTGTGGCAGCATGTCAATTGACTTTGGAAGACTTGAGTTCACATTTTCCCTTAGCTCTTAACTCCCAACCCCAACAAATTAATTTTCCCTTCTTGTATATGTGTCCTGAGATGATGTTTCTATTCTTATTTTCATAATAGCTTGTTTTGAATCAATCATTTTAAGCAGAGTGAGTTTGCGATCTCTGAAACCTTAGTCAGCTACAAAGTTCACAGAGTAACTGTGATCTAAAATATGTCTAGTCCAGCTCTGACCAGTAGCAACACTGCAATGGCATTTAAAATGTGGATCAAAACATCAGTTCTGATTTGACTCTTGCTGTGATATTCCCTGAGTACTTTCTCAGAGATGTATTCTTGGATGTTGCTGTGAGAGGTTTCAGCTGGAGTCAGCTGGCAGGTTTCAAGTCCTTCTTTTACACTGGCAATTCCATATGGGTAAAGCATGCCCAACAAAGCAGCATTTACAGTATATTTGGGACTTACAGCCAAGAGGAAAGGTCTGATGATTTCTCATCATGGAAATGTTGTTTTGCATTTTTAAATATAGAACCCTGGGCAAAAGGTATGAAAGTTTAGGAGTGGAGTTTTGTGGTAGAGCCCACTTGACACAGAGCTGACTTTAGTACTTGGCTGTCCTTTCTGAAATCCACTAGCCACAAAAGTTTGTGCAGACATCACAATTCAATTGAATTAAAGTGACTGTGGACAACTTATGGTCCACTAGGCTTGCATTGTGGTTTGCTGGATCCTAAAAGTCAGCACAGCAGAACCTTTCATTTTCAGTTTCCAAAACAAGTGGTTCAGTGAACCCAGGAAATTATACAACCAGTTTAGGCAAACTGGTGCAAACCAGCTGAATGACACCACTGGTCAGAATATTTGGAATGTGTGTATGTTGCTTGTCTCAGTGGCCTGATCTTGAAATTCTAATAAACAAATAGCCTGCTGCTGTGTCACCCTGGACACATCTGATTTCATCTTATGATAGGAAGCCAAGCAAGGTTGGAACTGGTTTGTATTTGAGTGGGAGACCAGGGATCTTCAGGTAAGGCTAGGATAGAATCCTATTTGATACTTTGGAAAGCTTCTGCAAGTCAGTGTTGGCAGTAGTGGGCCAGTGGTCTTACTCAGAAACAAGATAACTTCTTGCAGATCTTGAATTTGCCCATCCTTAAAAGTTGCTTTACATTCTTACCAATTAAGTGAGTCACAGATGTGTGTGTGTGTAAACAACTCAATTAAACAGATTTTTCTCTAGTTTTTTTTCTTTATATCTCTGTTGTGCCTCCCTCCTCCCATTAAGCTTTAATACAGGGGTGGACAACTGTGGAAGGCTATGGGGCTATGTTATCCTCTTACAAGACCTTGCGGAGAGGGCTACACCCCCACCAGGCACTCCCCACTGTAAAACAAATAAACAAACATAATACTTTTACCCCAGAATGCCCCTCAATACTCTCTAGGGGCTTTGGGGGGCATTTTCACCATAATTTCAGGCCCACATGGGCCATTTTAGGCCAAAGAGGGGTCTTTTTCTCAAAACAGGAAGTGGAGTGTTGTCACTTTTGGTTTACTTCTGGTTTTAAAAAGGCTTTTCCTGGGCCTAAAATTGCCCAAAGAAGGGTAAAATGTGGCAAAAATTCTCCCATGCCCACTAGAGGGCATTTTAAAGATGTTTTCAGTCTCTGTAAGGTACTTATGGCCACTAAAATGGCCCTGGGAGTTGCAGTTTGTCCACCCATTTCTTAATACCTCATAAGGTGTAACATGGCTTCAGATAGGACTTATAGCAGCTATTTGTAGGGATCAAGATACAGTCTTGGTCAGTCAATTTTTATTGTGGTCTTTGAGCACAGAGGACTTGGTTTGCTTGCTGTTGTTATTGAGTGCCTTCAAGTAGTTTCCAACTTATGGCACCTGTAAGGTGTACCTATCATGGGGTTTTCTTGGCAAGATTTGTTCAAGGAGGTTTTTGCCCTTGCCTTCCTCTGAGTGTGACTTGTCCAAGGTCATCCAGTGAGTTGGGTGAGTGGGATTCAAACTCTGGTCTCCAGTGTAGTAACCCAGTGCTTAAACAACTACACCACATTGAGGGACTTCAAATGTAGGGTGTAGAAATAAGGTACTACACTGCTACCTCATCTTGCTTCATTGTGTTAAAGAGAAAAAGGTGTCTTCAAATGTGTGACCCAGAGTGGTAGAGAGAAGACTTCTGCATTCAGTAAGCTGTGTTCCAATGACTGTCAAGAGAACAGTCAATTTTCACAGTCACACAGGTTTTTTATACTGTAAAGCTGTTGAGTCTTACAAACACAGCATAATGACGCAAGGCTAGCTGGAGAATAAGAGGTCTCCAAGGATATTCACAAGTCTCTAGGCAGTTGTATTGGTATGTCTGCTTCTGGGAACCTTGGCCTCCAAGCAAGAACTGAATCAATTCAGTGTTGTTGCCTTGAGGTATACTGTGTTATTGGGGCTCATTGTGTTATTTGGAGCCAGCTGTTCTCCAGCAGCAGCCATACTATATGCACTTCATTTCACTTTTTTAGTCTCTGGTTATGGCCTGATATTCACTCCACCTTGGAACTGTATGCTAAGGGTGTGCAGAACTTAGGGTATATGTGAAGTTGGAGTGTCAGCCTCTCTCTCTTTATCACACACATACACACACTAGTTCCCATAAGAGATAAATGACTCAGGCTCCAGATAATGGCTCAGCATTATGCTGGAAAGAAAAAACTTTTCTGGCATCGTAATATAGCAATATAATATCTCTGTGTTGTAACAATTGCCTCCACTGTTAGGCAAGGTGAAGCAGCTGTATTAAGCAGCAAATTTGGCATGCCAGGAAAAGGCAGAAATTTTTTTAGGTGTTTAGTTCATCATTGTGTTTCTACTTCCAATGCTGAGAAGAAGATGCACCTGTGGAATTTTCTGCCTTATGTCTCAAGAGAACTGGGTGCCTTTAGGTGTTACACACTTTAAATTGGAGATAGAAGAACCAGTTGTCTTTTGTTAAAAAAACCCCCCGAAACATCTGGCCTTGCTACGTAAAAGATAGAAGTTGAAAATCAAGTGTAAAAGAGCACAGCTCATGCTTGTCCGTGTGCAAAATTCCACAAGCTGACAACGCAGTCCTATTACATTTATAGAAGATTAAAGGTTATTGAGTTCAGTAGGACTTACAGTGGGCTTTCCCTTACTGTGATATCTGCACACATGAATGAAAGGTCTCATGAAGTGTTGTGTCCCATTATAGCCAATGGATGCAGTGGGGGTGTGCCCATGCTGCCACAGGTGCATGCACATCATGTCCATTGACTACAGTGCTTCATGTTTTTTGTTTTATGTCACAACAACCTGAATCTGAAAATATAGATCTCTGTGGCCCAGGAGGCCTACTATTTTCATACCAGAACCTGAGGACATGTGAAATTATCATGAGAGTAAGTATATAGGACACAGTCATTGTATTGTGAGAAGGTCAAACGGGTCAGGGTATCTTTCACTGATGATTTGAACCATGTTCTCAAGTGCTGAGTGATTAAGTAGAACTAGGAAGGATATAGAAGTTCTCAGCTCCAGCAATTCAACAGAAACTAGCATGCCCTCCATCATTTCATAGATGAAAACTGGGACACATGGCCAGTCAACATCAGCATGTGGTCAAGATAGCAAAACTTATTAATGAAGGAGAACATATAAACTGGGAGAGGCTGCAACAGTTTTCCTTTGCATGAGTGTACTGGGAAAGGCAAGATTATACTCCATGCTCTCCTCTCCCTCTCTGCTGAGTTCATTGAGTGCAACCAATTTGGCACTCTGAACTCTGTTTGCAGCAGTCAAAAGAGGAAAGTGGGAGAGGAAGAGGAAAACTGGGATATTTTAAAAGAAAATTGAAAAAATGAAACAAGAGAAGCTTAATTGGGACTGTCCCTACCAAATTGGGACAGTAGAGGTTATGAACTAGGTATTCACCAACTTGGCATCTCCTAGATATTTTGGACCATAGCTCTGAGCATTCCTGATAATTGTCTGTGGTGGGTGGCACTGATGGGAACTGAAGCTGTAAACATCTGAAGAAAGTTGGGGAAGGTTGCTGTAGAGCAGAGCTCTTCAGATCATTCGATGCTGAGCAGAAGATAGAGAGTCAGAGCAAGAATGTACTGCTATGTAGATTGTACTATATTCTTGGGTTTTTTTAAGGAGTGTTGGCCACCTCTTAGAAATCATGACCAATATAGGGTGTGTCATTATTATGGTAACAGTTGCTGAATATGTGCAAATGCATACAAGTAACCTCCCAAAAGGATTGTGTAAGCCTGAAGAAAGCTGAGGTGGGGTGGAGGTAACATTAATTCCATTCTTTAGTGTCATGCCAGTTGTGAGTCTAATTTGCCTGAATGGAAGCTAATGGCAAATAGAGAGGAGTTAGTATGGATCAGGGAAAATGAAGGAAAAAGAAAAGGAGTGGATGGTTAAAAGGTTCTTAATTAAAACTGTGACCAGTGTTTTATGTTTGTAAGGAGTACAAGATCGTTCAGTTTCCCATTTTCCCAACAGATTAAAACAGGCAAATTTAGACATTGCTTAGTCCTAAAACTGATGTGTATTTTACACAGTTTCAAAGAGAATGTGATAATCTCAGGTTGAACAGTGCCTACTGTGTGGATGCAACTGTGACTTAATTCTCTTACAGAGGAAGGGGCATGTGTCAAGATTTGAAAGAGTTGCAATACGTGAACACTTCATATAATGGAATGAATTATAGGCCTTTTCCGCATTTTATTTTTAAAACGGGGCAGCGTGTCCTCCAGCGAGGACGTTTGCACTTGGGGGCGAACTGGGTCCGAACTACTTAATGTATGTCCAGACTTCAGCCCACTCTGGAATGACCAGAACTGGTGGTTCCCCGTGCTGTTGAAAGACCGATTAAAAGAGGGCCTTCAATAGCCCAGCGCGCCCCAGTCCGTCGCTGTGCTACTGTGTAGATCTGCAGGCTCACGCCAGCGCAAGGCTGCAGATCTTCCGGGGGCAGGCTTCCAGCTGGCGAGCTTCTCCGGTTGGTGGAGAGCCTCCACCAACCGGAAGCCTCCATTTTCGTCCCCGGAGAGTGTGTGGTGCAGGCACACGCTGCTCCGGATCAGCGTGGATCGTAGGGGGGAAGCGTGCTGGTCTGGTTAGTAGCGGACTGCCCCGTTTTTCCCCCAAAGTGTGGAAAAGCCCATAGTGGCAAGATTCAAGGACCTTGGACTTGGCAGCCTTATCCCAAATGAAGTATTTTAGGACTACTGTCGTTGACGTATAACTTGAGTGCTACATTCATGGCAGTCAGAGTTTTGCATCTTGTATGTCCCAAGAAGGCTGGCAAAGCTTGAAGAGAAAAGAATGCAACAGAAGTCACTATGGGAGATGCTTAATGACAGGAGGGTAGCCACACTTTTTCCCCTGAGGTTTGCTATGGATCATTGCCCAACAGTTAAAGCACTACTCTGTACATGGAAGAAGAATTTGATTTAAAAAAAATCTGAACGTTGAGTAACAGTGCTTGGTCTGCAAAGACTAATTTTATCTAAATTTTTACTGTCTGGGTTGGGTGTAGGAAAAGATAATGGTGACTTTACTACTTCCAATTTTTTTTTTCTGAGTATACTGCCTATGGAAATCATTTGCCCTGTCTTGATTCTGTTTGAGACTTTGAGTTGACATTGTTGTGACAGTAGAATATAAGCCTCCCCATTTTATAATTTAAGGTTTCCATCTAGCCCACCTTCAACAAAATATTCCGGAACAATTAAATTATTAGCATCTTTTCTGCATCTTTTCTGTCTCACCATCCCTTCTCAATATATAAATAGTATTGCTTTAATTTTTCCCATGGCTCTTCAAAACTAAATGAGAAGGAAACAAACAAGTCACAAAATCTTTATGTTCAATTACAGGGAAGGATGCTTAAATTTGGCAGATTTTTGAAGGTTGAAAAAAGCATACGGGATCATTTCACTTTTGAAAATTCTGCCGTAACCTAAGGTGTTGGTTTCTATTACTGAAATTCAGAGAGGTTGAAGTGTTCTTGGGTCACGATTGTTGTCATGGGTGGTTCTGTTTGATTTGGTTTTAGTAATGCACAGTTCAGTTCAACATTGTGAGTTGAAAGTACTACTTTATTTTAAAGTGAATAAAATCAGAGCTTAACCTTCCCCACCCCTCGCCATATGTAATGGCTTTAGACTGGAATCCGGTTGGTGTATTCTGTTGGCAGAACTACCCTGGCATAGATTGTGATTGTCAGAGTGAAAAGACCATTGGTGACCTGGTCATAATGGAAGGAATGTACTGAAGAAGAAAAAATCTGTGTAGAGCTGGTAGACTTTGTCTACCTTCTGTTGCCATCATTGTGTGACCTGGAAAAAGGGCAACTGGTAATAATGCATCCCCTGAATTTTGTTTAGTGGATCAACAATTATTATTATTATTATTATTATTATTATTATTATTATTATTATTATTACACTTTTGGTAAGAGTTGCCGAATAGACATTGTTTTGGACTTGAACTGTTTGGGTCCTCTCACCTTGAATAGGGAGATAATGAACATTTCAGAAGTGGATTAAGAATGAAGAGAGCTTCATTCATTCCTTTCCCCAGTAAGGAAGGCAGAACCACTTTATGATAGCTGATTTTGTGACATAGCTTTAAAATATTGGTTTTATACGTCGAGTGGGGGGCAATCTCATTGAATGATGGAAGGAGAATATCATGTAGACAAAGCACTGGCTTATATTGCTGCTTTTGTAGGTATTGAGGTGACAACCAGGTGAACAGAATAATGTTTTCTTTTAAAAAAAATCACAGGCCAGTAGCTTGTAACATTCAGGCTTTTTTAAAAAAAAATAATTAAAAACAACTGTTAGTTATTTTTGCCAATCAAGATGGTAAGTAGCTGCTCGTTAAAAAAAAACACTATAATGGTAACTAATTACTGGAGGGATATTGGGGTTGAGAGTGTGATGCTTTGATCATGGGACTATGACCCTGGAGAACAGAGTTCAATTTCCTGCTCATTCATGAAAACCATGACTCTCAGCCCCCCCAAAACCCCACCTTAGGGTTGCCAAAATTTGGAAACAACTTGAGGGCACACAACAACAATGTTACTAGCATTAGTTCACCTTTGTTGTCCTACTACAAAAATCATAGGAGCCACTTGCCATACTGAAAAGTTTATTTCTTTTGTGGTGCACAACCAACATGTTGACAAAGATTTCCCTTGCCTGTTATCAGTAGCAGACAGTGGTTCTGATGTCAGTAGGGCAGTAAATCACTCCTAGTTTTAGTCCATTTAAAGGAGATATCCAGCATCTAGTTGGGAAATGGGCTTCAGCACCTTGGACAGCTCATTCAGAGTTTGGACTGAAATCCAGTGTGGATTCACTGTCTGACTGATATAGGGATCACTAGCCTCACTTGATTATTGTAACTTTAGACATGTAAAATAGATGTTGATCCAGTTTTCCACAAAATTCAGCTCCTATAAGATAAAGTTTCACTTACTGTCCTGACAAATCACATTCCAGTACACATAAAAAGTTCCTTCGGTGATGGTATTTCCAGCTCAGTGGTCCTCTGGCACAAGCGTCTTAATTTGTACTCTGGTCTTTTCTAGCCTACTGAAAAGCAACTAAGGAGTGCTTTTCCTCTATCAGACCAAGCTCCATTAACTGCCATTTCTCTCTTATTTTTAGAAGTATTTATCTGATATATTTGTCTCTTCCTTTCTGTAATTCAGAAATGCTGTTTTCCACACTGTGACCCAATTAAAATCTGACTAGAAGCAGCCTTTGAATCAATTCCATTCCTCCCCTGCTGCTCTCTGATCACCTCAGATGATTAAACATTACTTCACCTGCACATGTCTCTCTTGCGCTCCTTCATTCTGCTGTTCCGCTCAAAGTACTGTTTAGATCCCAGATGAACCCATTTGTATCTCTACTTGTAACGCTCCTTTTTTTGCTTATTCAGGGAATTCTGCACCTAGAACTAATCATATTTTGCTTGGCATACACTTGTTACTATAGAAACCAAGTCGATGTCATAAAGATCCAGAGGCAACTCCACAGTTTAGGGACAGGAGACACACTAGTTAGATAATGAACTGTACATATCTCTAGAGAAGAGGTAGTCTGCATCAGCATCTTTGGTCCCACAATACAAGTGTGGGACAAATTGGATCGAACCTTTACATTATTCATATTCTTCTTTAGGACCTTGCTGGAAATGTCAGGATTATTGGCAGTGAGCCATGGACAGAGTTTTTTGGTGCAAATGATACAGTGCCCCTTTGCTGACTAGAGGCCAAATCTTGAAATAATAATAATTTAAAAAAGACTGTAGCTTCTTCCTTGGTCGCTTCATGAGTTGCCCAGTGTTTCATCAGTATTTTAGATGTTGTTTCGGTAATTCAGTACAAATGCAGGAGACAAAGTTGCTGTCACACAGAAATTGCAAGGGGTGAAAGTGGATAAGCAGATGAAATTTTGCTGCTGCTGTCTCTTGCATGTTGCATTTTGTTCATTTGTTTAATTTGTAGGCTGTCACTCATAGAGCAGCTCACTCACATGCAGAAAGGGATCCCTATTTTTAGAACTGCCCCAGGGCCCTAGCCACCTTAACTTAGCCTTGGCTGTGGGCTACTAAATGAGAATGAGCAACCATGTAGCAGAAGTTTCAACTGGTAGATATTTAAATGGGCCTAACAGCTTCTCATCCTCCTCCTCTCTATCCCCTTACAGCTAATTCTATTTAAAGCTTTGCCACTGTGACTGGCAAAGGAAATTGTGAATATTTTTACCGGTTTCAATTCTCTACACACAGAGCTGTTCCAGAATAGAAGCTGAAGCCCATGTTAACACAGATCTAACCACAAATGAACTTGACTTATACACCAAAGATAAGTCTTATCAAAGAAAATTATAATGCTGCATATGCTCAATAGGTTGTAATGAGTACGGTATGCCTCTTATGTTTTCATATATGTATATATAAAACATTTCATTCTTTAGAAGTCCTAGGTTGCTTGCTTCTCAGCATAAGGTTGCATTTCCAGAGACAGGCAAGTCTCCAGTGAGTTCAGTTAGATGGAGAGAGAGGATCCAAATTTTCATTTGCTATCCTGATTTGGATGACATGAATTAGCTTTTAGGTTAATTAAATTTTCATATGTGACTTGCAGGAAATGTGCCTCTGAGAACAATAATTAGAAAGCAGTCTTATGTGTTGCTCGAGGGTAGCATTCCCTACTCCAGTGCATGCCAGATGTATCAGACTACAATTTCCATCATCCTCAGCCATGCGACCATTTGTGGCGGTTTAAAATTCTGCATGTATTTAAGGGGGAAGCATCTTCATAGCAAGAAGGTTTAAACCTCCTCCACCTACATGTGGTGGTCCTCATCCAGATGGGCCCAAACCTGCTGACTCTGGAGTGAGAAAGAAGCTGAGATTCATCTGGGCTCTACACAATTCACACAGTGTGTAGTTCAGCATTTTCTAATTTGATGGCTGTTCCAGTTTAATAGAAACTGCAGACTGCTTTTGCGTTAGTATGCAGAGTTCATAATTCTGTGATTCTTCAATAAAGGATTAAGTCAAATTAAGAGGTTGGTAAACTGCTTTTCCAAGTACCGGACTCCAAATATCCCTTTTTAAATCTTTCCTAAAACTTGCGTAAGCATTCTCATCCATCTCATTTGAAGTACATTCTACCCAGATCATATTTTTGTTGATACAGAGATAATGCACTGTTGATAGGCAGAAGAGGTGATGAGGAATTTGTTAACACGTGGAGGTGGTTCATCTACTGAAGAAGATGTGATAATGCAGGAAAACTATGATGTCACTTCCGGTTTGTTAGTCATCAGATGCATAAAGTACAATCATCTGCACATTCACATGCATACCTTGATGCTGTGGCAAAACTACATTTATGATGTGCAATTAATCCAACTACCTCTAACACAACCTGGTCTTTATTAGACACTTAATCTTTGTGTAGCTATGTCTGTATGTTGTGTACTGTGCCTTTGTATATCATAGTCTTTGATCATGCTGAGTGTACAGAGCTTCTCCTGAGAAGGAGGGAGGCATAGAATATAAGCCACCCCTTGCAGATGAACTTTATGATATGATCAAAGAGAGAGAACTGTGAACATAGCTTGGCACTTACCTAGCCAGCATATCTTGCTGTGACTACTGAAACTTTATTAAATTTTGGCATGCTGCCAAACTTTTCCACTTTGGTGCTGCATGATCTGAGCTAGGTTTACACAGTTAACAAAAGGTTGATTCAGTCCTCATTCTGAAACGTTTCTGCAAAATTTTAATATCAAATTTTAATGGAAAATCAAACAGTAGAGATTGATAAGCAACATTGGGGGAGGGACCTTTTGGTTTTTTGCTTTGTGAAAGTCACATTCTGTTGCCAAAAATGTTCTCTAATGTTGCTTTTCTTTGTACGCTGATTCAGAATCATAAATTCACACATTGCTATACTGAGTCAACATCTGCCTCTGCACATGCTTTTGAGTAAGGTTGCCAGGACCGGTCCCAGGCTCTGAGATTTCTGGCCCAAAAACTGAGACTTAGGAATGACCCCAGTGATGTCACGCAGCAGACTCAAGTGAGGTGATAGAGGAGGAGTGAGGAAGTTTAACTAGCTGGCTCCCTGAAGTTTTTAAAAGTTGCAACAACTTCATTGAAATAAATTGAATTTTGTGCACTGAAGAAAGCTGCATTAATAATTTTTTTAAAAAAGGGAAAATAAATATGGATTTGTTACTGACAGATAGCTGAAGATTGATGTGCAGGCTTTCTCTTGCCTGGACCTGACCACTTAGAAAGCTGGAGAATTTGCAGACCTGCTCCCACTGGACCTGACCAGTGAAATCTGGACATGCAAGTTGGCATCAGGAGATCTGGCAACCCTTCCTGTAGTTGACTCAAAACTAGGGAGACCATTGCAAGAAAGGGAGGGAGATTTTTGCTTTGGAAAGATCACATTAGTGTCACATTTATGGAGAGCTGATGTGAAACAGAAGAACTGCTAGGTTGTTTGCCTCCACCTAACCTCAACTGGCATGTTTATAAATAATATTTGGGTTTACACGAGAGCTTTCCAAACTTTTCATATTGGTGACACACTTTTTAGATATGCATCATTTTGTGACACAGTAAGTGGAGACAGTCCCTCCACCCAAGCCTGGCTTCCTGCCTCCACCACTCTCACCAGGGTCTGCCTTGACCTGGGGTGGCAGGAGAGGCAGCCCCTCCACCTACACCTGGCCGGCTGCCGCCCTCACTGGGGCCTTCCTTGGCCCGGGGCAGCGGCAGCATAGGCAGCCCCTTCACCTGTGCCTGGCTCACCACAGCAGTGGGAGAGGCAGCCCCTCCACCCATTACATTCACTTGACACACCTACACGCTGCAGCCGACACACCAATGTGTTGCGACACACAAGCCATTCCCGCACTACATTCTTATAGTGCGATTATTCCACTTTCAACATCCTATGGAATCCTGGGATTTGCAGTTTCAAGAGGGGCTAGCCGGCTGGAAAACTGTGGTACGTGATCTGTGGTAGTTGTGTTAGTGAAGAACTGACACAAGTTTGCTATTGCAGCGGTCAGGTGATAAAAAGTGTCTATGTCAAATCCTGTGAGATGCTGGGAAAAGTATAATTAAAATTTAAAGTGTTAAACTAGATAAGTAGGGATCCAGTATGCTGTACTGGTTTGAATGTTGGGGCAAGGACTCCAGGAAATCAGGATTCAGTTATGGAAACTCAGTTATAGGAATCACTTTCTGTCAGACCAGGAGGAATGGCAACCCTCCTTTTGTAAAGAAAACTGTAGGATAAAGGCAACCATAAGCTGGAGTTAGTTTGAAGGCATGTAACAACAGCAGTGGCGGCAGCAGCAACAACAACAACAAGAGTTGCTTCAGACCTGCTTCCTCAGAATTATCAGAGGAAAACAGGATGTTCAAAAACTGGGCACATGGTTTCTGAGATGGATGGCCCTGACCTTCCAGGATCCCAAGCAAGGGCCCATTTCCGAGAACTACTCTTTCTTGATTTAGAACGTCAATAGAGTGCACTCTGACACAATAGAGTCATGTTTGTTTCCAGTTCTATGCATGTTTATTTCCAGTTCTATGCCAGTTATTCACAAGCTCCCTTAAGAATTGTGTCATTGTGAAATTCAGCTCCTTTTGAAGCACAGTTGTCCCTACATTTCCCTTTAAAGTGAGCATTGTTACCCTTTCTGGTCTTACAGACAAAAACTTCCATTTCCTTTTCTACATAAGTTGACACGATGACTTGTTTTCCCTGCCAAATGACTAGAGCTCAAGAAGACTAATTCATTTCAAGATCTTGTCCATTCAGTTAAACTGAAGAATATGGACTTCTTGCCGGTATAACGGTGATATACGTGGGGAGAGCCTTGCTCTCTTGATCTCTTCCATGGTCCTGTCTTCTTTTCAACTGCCTAGAGATAAATAAATGCACTCCTCTGAATACAGAGAAGGCAGAGGAAAAAGGCAGAATGGGTTTAGGTGATTTGCCCCTACAACATATTCAGAGGTAGCTATGTTGGGCATACAGCAATAGACAACAAAATGGAAAATTCACAAAACAGTGATAACTTCATGGGCCACCCAAAATGCAGAAAATGCATTTTGCAAGCTTTTGTAGTTTCACTGGCTTCTTCATCAGGCAAAGATGTTAAAAAATCATACAAGATGAAAAAAGGGAAAATGTTAGAGTCACAGGCCTACATTTTGTTACAGATGTTATTCTGTTGTCAGTTAAGATGGCATTGGGGGATTTCAGTGTAGGTCACTCATTCTTGGCCATGTGAGGACCTGGGACAATGGGCAATAAAAGGCAATAAAATTTCAGCTTCATTAGCAACAGAAAAGCAACCCTTGCCCCCTTGAGAGCTAGGTGTCCCTGTCTGTGCAAAACCAGCTGCTCCCCTCCCAGACAGAGAAGATTGAACTCCTCAAGGAGTCCTTGTACATCTAGAAAAACTCCTCTAAGTGCCGCATGGACAAAACTTGCCAACTGTAGTCCAGTGAAAGAACTTTGCCTTATAGTTTTTCAGATATTTAATTATGTATACCCCATGCTTCCTCCAGTGAGTTCAAGGTGACAGGTGAAGATCTCCTTCTTTGTTTATCTGCTGAATGACTAGTCTTGGGTAACCCTCTAAATTTAAGGGTCCTGTTCCTAGTTCAGTATTCCAACCTTCATGGAATCATAGAATCATAAAGCTGGAAGAAACTACAAGGGCCATCCAGTTCAACCCCCTGCCATGCAGAAATACACCATCAAATTATTCCTGACAGGTGGCCATCCATCCTCTGTTTAAAAATCTCCAATGAAGGAGACTCCATCACACTTCAAGGCAGCATATTCCACTGTTGGGCTGCTTTTACCATCAGCAAGTTCTTAATGTTTAGGTGGAATCTGTTCTCCTGTAGTTTGATGCCATTGCTTCATGTCCTAGTCTCTGGAGCAGCAGAATTGCTCTGATCCTCCATATGACATCCCTCCAAATATTTGTATTTGTATATGTGTGTTGGTTTTGAATTGATTTTGAAAATTCATTTTGACTTGAAAAGTTGATTTCTGCATCCTCATATCTATTAAAATGCATGTACAGGTATACCTCAGTTATTGAAGCAAGTGAAATAGACATTACTTCCTTAACAGAAAATTTGGTACCACCAGCAGAAATAGTATGGAAAGAATAGTGATACGTTCATACAACACATATACACACATACCTACACGCACAAAAATAGAACTGTTCAACATGCTTCAGCAAACTTTTTATGCAGAATTAATATGCATATGCGAAATGAAACAAGACAAGTCTTGCATAAGTAAACAAAAACATTTTTAAACTGCTAGAGATCATTTGCAAATTTCTTTCAAAGGGCATCAGGAACTTTTTTCTTTCTTTCACCAGCTTCTGTTTCTTATGATTTCCATTTTGGTGGCCACAGTTATAATCCTGTGTTCATTAACATGCTAGGGATAGGTAATGAAGCAGGGTTGTCTTTGTTTCATGCTTTCAAATCTTTCCCGAGTTATGGTGACCCTAAAATGACCCCATCACAGGGTTATCTTGGCAAGTGTTGTTCAGAGGGGATTTCCCGTGTCTTTCCTCTGAGGCTGAAAGAGTGATCTGCTTTCCCTTTTTCTCTCTGTTTTGCTGTTTGTGCAGGTTCACTAAGGGATTTGGACAACAGCAGCTGTTTAGCTTGCCGGTTGTAGGTGAGCACACATAGCTACAGTAGGATCAGCTGGAGAAGAATCCCATTCTTTCCAAGCTTAAGCATTATTGCAACGTTTATTGTGGATTCACTGCAGCAGCCTGACACTGAAGGGCTGTTTCTCCACCTTTCCTTCACCATCCTTCCATTGATGATGCTGCCAAAAAAATAAAAAAATAAAATAAAATCGTACAGTAAGGGAGAGGAAAAATAGGAAAAGGGAGATGAGTAGAAAGACTTTGTCAATAAGAGGTTCTTTGTTAGAAGCTTTGTTAGCTGAACTATCCCTGGGTTTGTTTCTTTCTTACCTCTTAGGAGAGGGATGACCAACATATTGGCTGTATATACCCTTCCCTATTACTACTACTCAAAGTGTACCCCCACATCCAAGTGAGAGGGAGATGTTCTGCCCTTCCAATCTGCAAGGCTCCATGTTGCAGGATGGTGCTTGGCACTCCCCCCGCCAGCTTGGAGAACTACCACAGGAACCTTAGCAGCGGATGCCAATTTTCAGTGGCAGTATAACCTCTGTGGGTTACACTGCATCCCATCACCACCCAGAACTTGGCCATGCTGTGTCTTAGCAGAACTGAGTGTACGAGCTCTGTTTCAATTGTATTTTTCCCCCTGTAACATTATCTCTAATGTTCTGGAGAAGTAAGCAAGCTCATCATCTTCTCATAATGTTTTGTGACACCAGAAGCATTTTTATAGCTCTATTTTCAAAATCACTTTGTAACATCAGAATCATTCTTTTATAACTCTGTTTTGAGAATATATCACTAAGGGAAGGAAACTATGAGAACAGTGTTGCTGTGATTATTTTTGTGCCCCCCTCTCTCTCTCTCTCACTTTCTGGGAGCAACCCATTCCAATGTGATGAGAACTGGTCAGGCAGTTAGTTACCCATATGATGTTTGCTGTGGCAGAACTGATCAATTATTAAGGTTATTCACTGGGTTGGAGTAGAGCTCTGAGACTGGGGAGTGCAATTTTTCGTGTCATGAGCATGGCAACGACTCTGTGCTGATGGATTGAGGCACTCAGCTTGAAGCTAAGAACTAGCATATTCTCAGAAAGAGAGAGTAATGAAAAGAGGTAGAGCATCCCCCCTCTCTGTTTAGTGCATAAAATATTGAGTCTGAAACAGCCACACTATCCCAGTGGCATTTCGTGCCTCTTGATATTGCATTCTGTAATTCCAAGGTATGGTGGAAGCATAGAAAAACCAACCAGTGAGGTGGAATGCAGGGACTTCACCACAGATTCATGAAACAGATTAATCTGAATAGCAAAGCCAAGTGTTATCTGCAGAAGAGGTTTGCTTCATGAGTGAAAGAACAGGAATACTTTAGGGTCTTGCTTAGTTCTGGAAGCCTTTCCCAAATGTTACTCTCTCCCCACCTTGAAATTGCTGACCCCATTAACATCTCATCTTTGTCAAGTGTCAAGATACAGGGGATGTAACTATTGAATACCCTACAACATTGTGCAGATAAAAACTGGGACATATTAGAGTGTGGTTAAGATAGCAAAAGTTATTAATGAGGAAGAATCCACAAGCTGGGAGAGGCTGTTCCTGAATCTACAAGGAAAGGCAATATTCCACTCCTTTGTCTCCCCTCTGTTAATTTGAATTCTGATGACTTTTGTTATTTGAACTCAGTTTGCAGCAATTGAATCAAGCTGGGGATGAAGGAGAAAGGTGGCAGGAGGAAAGCTGAAAAAGTAGGATGACAAAGGATTAATTAGGACTGTACCTATCAAATTGGAGAGTATGCTCTTGGCATGGGATTGATAAGGACATTGTCACCCAGTAAGAATTCTACTTCCCAAATGAGATTTTCCTTCAGTCTCCAAATTTCTAGTAGTGCACAGAATGAGACACTGAAAATGTTTTTCACCTGGAACTCTTACATTTGAACTCTTTGCTGGTTTTACATTCACTTGGTAACTTAGCCTGATCCTTTTCTTTGAATGCCTTAACTCTATTTCTGATTGCTCAACTGATGTTTTAAGTTACTGCAGCACTAAAAATTTCACTCTTCAAATTTCTAGCACTGTTGTAACTTAAAACATTATTTGAGCATTTAGAAATGGAGTCATTTGGGACAAATGTCATTTGGGTGCAAGAGGATTTTTATTTGGGGAGGCAATACTGTCATTCCCCCTCCCCATATATTTGGTGCTGTGTATGAACATTAACAGTCTGGTTTATAAGTGTACAACCTCCTTTTTTTGGAAAAAAAATCCTTTTTGAAAGGAGTTTTGGGTATCAGAACAGGCTCAGTGAAACCATGATGAAAGAGGGTATGCTGCTATAACAGCATCACTTATACTAGAGAGGAAAAGGAAGTAATCCTATCCTCCTGGTCTTTGAGCAGGGAGAACCAACAGAGTAGCAGCCTTCCTCGGGCCAGAACACCATATGTGGGAAAAGAGAGATGCCTCAGCAGCAACAAATGCAAGTTGGTGTGCAGTGGAGGAACTTACCACAAATAACTCTTCATTCCAGATGGTATTTGCTTGTCCTCAGCCAAGTTGATTCTGGGGAAGGTCTCCCCTCCTTAGAATAAATGTCACAATTGCATGGAATTTATGTGCATGCCTGGCAATTTATATGCCAACAGATATATGTCTGTTTTGCCCTTTGAAAGGAATGTGCTTGTATGGACAACAGGCCGCAGAGGTGGCATGATGTTCTTGTTTAGCACGAAACAGAAAACATGACCCACCAGAGGAGCACAAGAAATTGTTTGCTGTTTTCCTTCCCGTATTTCCAAGATAGAACACAGACGCCTTCTGTACATTTGTAAGGCTTGTCACTTCCTTGCAGGGTGCAATTACCAGCCATATAACAGTGTGGGTGTTGTATTTAATTATAGCTGATACCTAGGGAGCCTAATAAAATAATTGAGATGTTTCATTTTTCTATAGAGAGAGAAGCCATTTTTATCCAAAAGTTGAAGACTCTTAACAAATAAAGTTTAACAACATGGGCTCTGAGAGACTAAATTTAGATGCCTAAATCCACCATCCCCTCATGTTGCCTCTTTACTTATATTTGGTCTCTTTTCCCAGTTGCCATAAGTCAGACATGACTTAAAGGCACCTAACAACAACTGAAATAAAATAATCTGAAAGCACATAACAGAACAAAATATGGGAATATGACAGATATAGCACTCCTCATTTAAAGACCCTTCCAAAGCAACCAGTTAGTAGTCAAATACGTGTCAGAATAAAATTTCTTTGCTTCCCAGTGAAAAGAGATCAGAGAGGGGGCCAGTCTGGCCTCTCATGGAAGGGAGATGATCTCTCATGTCCTTACTAAGTGTACCTGTAAGGATGGTTAGACCTTTCCCTAAGGTCTCAGAACTCAAGTAGGTTCATCTGGAATAATAATAGTCCTTCAGGGTCCCAGCCATCGACTACATTGGGGCCCCAGTCATGTGCTAAATTTTCCTTAGAGCCTGTCCAGCCTGCTTGTTGTTCACGTCCCATAAGAAAGAAGACATCTGTGCCTCCTGATTACACATCAGATTTGGGTGCACTAAGCTTCACCATATATGCCACAGGTTGGTTGGTTTGTTTTATTAAAGTGTGCACCCTGCCTGCGGCATGCAGAGATCCTCAAAATGGCTCACATGCTCACTGGTATAATTCAGCACGTATCTGTCATGCATGTTGTGAAGAAGGCTATTTCCACACTAGCCTGTTATAGTGTTGATGATTCCACTTTCAACATCCTCTAGAATCCTGGGGTTTGCAGTTTCAGGAGGGGCCAGCATCAGAAATCATCGCACTGTAACAGGCTAGTGCGGAAGTGGCCGAAGTCAGGAAGCCAAATTTGCGCTTCCATTTAGGGACCCATATTTGTTCAAAATGAGGGTGAACCTATAGCCCCTACAGTGTTATTGAACTACAGCTGCCATCACCACATCCCATCATCACCAGTGACCAATGATGATAGAAGCTACAGCCCAGCAACATTTAGCAGAGTTACAGGTTTGCTGTTCGTATTTTAAATTTTCTCAGGCTTTCCTTCTCAGGCTTTGGAGGACTGGCAGTTATTTTTTCCAGCATGCAAGAGTCTGGCACTATGTTATGTGCCCATTAGGTATAATTGTTTCTTTCTTTCCTGGAAACTTGCCTGGGGCTGGCAGTTAATGGCGGAGAGACTAGCACTACTTCAGGTCACTGTTTTAAGTGACTCTTCACCTTGGTAAGCTTTTTAAATCTCAACTCTCCCCCCTTCAGCTGCAATCCTGTTTCAGAACTTATCTTTCAGCTCCCTGCTAATTAAGTGGGTGGGATATAGTTTGTATTTTATCAATATATCATATTTTATGAGCCTAGAGTAACTGCAGTCCCACATACAACATACATGGTTGTGTGTTTCTTCTAATAATATGAAGGTGAATAAAAGCACAAGAGCTGTAATATTGGGCTCCCACACTATACAGTACCATGCACTCTGTCTTCACAGTGGCCTGATGTGATGCTTGTCATTTTTAAACAACTTCTACCTGAACTTCTTTGATTTTCTCTTTACTGTTTTGAAACAGTATCATGTTGTGTTAATTCCCAGTCAGAAATGATTTTTCATACCGCCTACTAAAGACATGAATTTAAATCCAAAGCATTCAACGTCCTCAGATCAGGCCATGTCTGCGCTGATGGCTATGTAGTGTGTGCTGTACTTCAAACTGGCACACAAGTCCCTTTCTCATGGTCACTTTTTCCATGGTGGAAATGAAGTGGAAATGGAACACAGGGGTTCATAACTTATGACCAGGGCCTACAAATACTCATTGTTTGAGCCATAACTTGCTGAATTCCCTGGCCCACAGGGCCAGTGACTCCAAGGACATCCAATCTGCAGCTCTCCTCCCATCAAAAAACAAAACAAAACAAAAATTGCCACCAAAATTTGAATATGCCACTGATATTCTGCAGCAAACTCATTCAATAGCATTCAAACAGATAAAAAGTGCTGGTGGCTTTTCTACAGTTTGTTTGATTTTAATGGCCTTCCATAATTTGCTACCAAAATTTGGTAGCACAATTTGCCACTGAATGGCAGCATCAAGGAGGTGGGATACAGCTCCTAAGGAGGTAAGAGTAGCACCAGACCCACTGAGGTAACTCACATTGATATATATATATATATATATATATATATATATGCAAATTGTGAAATTAATTATAGCTGGCTGTCATATATGTGCCCCAGATCTGTTTCTCAGTAATAAATGTTAGAGAAAACACAGAAAGAGAAATTCTGCTACTCCTTAGTAACAAATGTTAGGAATATCAGGGTTTGAAGGATGGAGGGTTCCTCTTCGGGTCTCTTCAGAAGAGTCTGAAAGGGGAAGCAAGTGATAAAAGCAGGCTAGCTCAGGTATAGTAATTAAAAAGAACTACAGAAATGGCCAGAATAAGTTTAATAGAAGTCTCGTTAATATTGTATATTCTGAAACACACAGCTATGAACTCCCTTCAATTTTAATTATAAGGACGTTTGTTGAATCCAGATTTAATATATCAACAGTGATATATTTTTTGTAACATGAGAGAATATTGCTGTGGATGCTGAAATCCCATGGCCTTTTTGCAAGAAGAAAGCATTTGGAGCTTTCAGGGACTTTGAAAGAAATAGTTTCGTTTAGAGATAATTTGTATGTGGTGTAGCTTTTAATTTTTTTATTTTTCACATGCCCAGGTCTCACTGCGGTATTGTAGGAAAATCACTGTTCGCTGTTCATAAGTGCTTCAACAGGACAAACTGTAATGCCTTGCTTTTCTTTCCTTATCCCCGGAAAGCCTACCAAGAGATGAAACTAGTCATTTCTAAGTTCTTTTTATTGTCATTTTGCCTTGTCATTTACAAGGCAACTTTCAACAAGCACTTAAAAACTGAAGCAATAATACACCTACACTGTCAAAGTGCAACAGCCATTTAATATAAAATACAGTTATGAAAATAAACACTACTCAATAAAGATTGCTAAATGGGACTGACTTAGGAAAGATGTTATGTATTTGAAATAGCAAAATTACAGAGTGGAGTGTAAGACTTACAAGTAATCTTCAAAACTGAGATGCTGGACAAACAGCTTTCTGAAGACGTTTGAGTAATTTGATTTGAAAAGAGTAGTTGTGGCAAATATGACTGAACTTTTTTAAATGTTCAGTAATAATGAGTGAATTTTACTCAATGAAATGAAAATAAATCACAGGGCCTTTCTGCACTACGCTGTTATAGTGCTATTATGCCACTTTCAACATCCTATGGAATCCTGGGGTTTGCAGTTTAGGGAGAGGCATTAGAATTCTCAGCCAGAGAGCTCTTTGACCTCAGTAAACTACAAACCCACAGTCTAGGCTGAGTAGATAGCTTAGAGCAGTTATTGTCAATTATTAGTCCTTTAGAAGTTTTAGACTTCAGCTCCACAAAACTCTAGCAAGCATGGCCAGTGATAATGGTTTCTGGGAGATGAAGTTCGGAATATGTGAAAGACCAAAGAGAGAACCACTCCTGTAGATGGCATAAGTAGGTAAAGCTGGCTTGATTACCTAAGGGAGCTGTAAGAAGGAACAATATTTTCTAAAAGCTTTATCCCACCAGACTTTTCTCCTGCTAAAATAGCATTATTGTAAAAATGCTATTGAATCTGGATTGGTCTGTTTGGTTTTGCACTTTCAGAACAATTCTGGGGTTACAGCGTTGGTTTGTACTAAAAGCGTATCACACACAGCATTCAGGACTTCCCCCTAGTACCTCATCAAAGACATCATCTCTGCCCCTTTTCCAGGAGCATATGGGTGTGTGTGTGTGGGGGGGGGAGAGAGAGAGATTCTAGAAGGGGGCTGGAAAAGGAGGTAGGGCGAAGGGGCAGTGAACAAAATCAGCATAAAAGTCCAATTGAACTTTCGTTAAGGAAAGAAATAAAAAGAAACTTTCCAAACTGTATCCGATGGAGAACAGTGGAACAAAAGTCATATGATAAGTCCCTGCCAAAGACACATCCAGCTGTAAGTGTGATTTCCTACCTTGTGTGATAAAATCCTAAGCTAGGTAGTTCCCCTCTTCCTCCTTGGCAGAAAATACAGTGTGAAATCTGGTCAGGATAATTTTTGACTCACTTCATACTGAAAGCCTCTCGTAATGTTGGGTGAGTCTGCACCTCTTCTTGGCAGCTCCATTTCTGCAATAGCACATGAGTTCCTGTTACAGTACAGATACTTTAGTGTGTGTTATTCTCTTTCCATCTGTAGAGACTTTTAAGAGTTTTAATGAGATGTATCAATGTTTAAGTCCATGCTACACTGGCATATGAGTGGTGGTGTCATATAGTGAAGGGTGCAAAGAGGGTGGTGTAGGCCGGGGGCGGGGAGGCATACAGTGAGATCAAGCTTGATCTACTGAAATACAAAACAAGCAAAGGATCAAAGGAACAAAGGATGAAGTGAGATATTGCTTGTATATGAATCCAGAGAGATCTCAGAATGTTATTCTCAGATGCCCTAACAGGACTTGGGATGACATGTTAAAAGAATGATCTCCAAACTTTGATCCTCCAGATGTTTGGGACTTCAGTTCCCAGAAGCCCTAGCTGACTTGGCCAAAAGTCAGGAATTTTGGAAACTGAAGTCTAAAACAACTAAAACAACAAAGTTTGGGAACCACTGTGTTAAGTCTTTATCAGAAATATTTTTTCTTTTTTAATTAATAAATTGAAAATGCAAAAAAAGATAAAGATTTAGGCATATAAGCAAATACACACATACATATTCTACATACATTATCTATTATAATTATTAACTATGACTCTCCTCTTGACAAGTCATTGATCCAGCTATGATATTTAACAAAGATCTTTTCTATAACTAATAAAGATAGAAAAGTAGTCTAGGAGCTCTAAGTTTCTGTATTATGTGGGACATTAAATTTGTCAATTATAAAGAGCTTTTTTTTAGTCCCTATTGAGGTATGACAATCATTGTATGACTTTGGGCCAGCCACATTCAGTCTCATATACCTCACAGCTTTGCTGTGTGGGGATGAAAACCATGTGTATGTTGGAGGAAAGGCAAGTGAAAGGCAAGATATAATTGTTACAGATAAGTGGTTAAATATGCAGCCTATTCAGGTCTTACAAAAGCCATTCTTACTGCAAAGGCAGCAGCAAGGAGGGAAAATAGAAGAAAGGATGAATTGTGCTTTTTCTCCAGCAACGTATCTTTTTTTTTTTTAATTTTATAACAAGATTAGTGAATTATTGAAGAATGCTTATGTTGGTTCCAGTATTCTTTATTATGTTCATAATGTCCTTTTATAAGGTTGCCACAGGTGTGCCCTGCCATCCCATGTCCAAATATGTCCAAATACTAGCACTGGTGAGAACAGGAAGCTTGTATACATGGTAGTCAGAGGGGGTGAAGCTACCATTGGCTGGCCATTTTAGTGAGCTTTCACAAATGTGTGGAAAAGCTGATCGGAAAGGATTTCCTTTCTCTATCATTTCCCAATTTTTATTTCAAGTTTCAGCACCAAGGTCTTATTGCCAGATCAGTCCAGTGGTGTCACCAGTCAAAATTATATAATCCTAGAAGCTAATTAAATGTTTTGGATTTGTAAAGATAATGTAAGGCAATAGGTTCACTGAACTAAGTGATCTCATTCCCTGTTTAACTACCATTGTGCAATGAAACACAGGTTTGCTATATGTGCACCCGTCCAATTACTTTTCAGTTTGTGGCCCACCAACTGGTTTCTCAAAGGGGAAAAAATTATCTGTGTAAAATTCCTTCACTTCCCAAATTCGGAATTGCTTCCTTTTATTAGGATGGGAGAAAAGTTGATGGTTTGGGATCTGTTGTCAAGTAGAGACACAAATAATGCCAACCTTTTCACCCAGCACTTGTAAATTGTTAGAGCTACGTGTTTTTTTTTTAATCCACCTTGCGTTTTTCTGTTCTGTCAAAGGCTATATACAGGGGTCTCCATAATGTGTTTCAACTGTTTAGAGATTCAAGATTTATCCTGATCATAAATGATTAATAATAGTTAGTGGCTCAACTGAAATATCACAGAATAGCTTTGAGGAACAAAGGATACCAACAAACGCACCTCCACATCTAGATTCCCACACAATATAGAATTGTTAAGCCTCTGAGTCTACCCTCTCTTTTCTGTTTTACTGGAGTTCCGGGAATATTTAGACAAAAAAATGATGGGAACCTTCTAATGTTGAGACTTCAGGCTTTGGTTCTTGACTTTGTTATAAATCTTCCTGGGATATCCTTTTCCCTGAAGTTTATATTATTTATTTTCGGATACTTTGCATCTCTCTCCCATAATTTGCAAGGTGCTTTCCATGGGTCGGGGGGAGATCTTACAGATACTTTATTATCTTTTTGTTGTCCCTGTATGAAATTGAAAGGAATTGTAACACTGTGGAACATGAGTAACAGACAGGGAATATAACAATTAACTGCCATAATAAAAGGAGATATTAACAGAGACTTTTTATCCAGGGAAAATTTACTCTGAATTAAAAAAAATTAGATCAACATCCAGAAGTGAAATAACAAATTGATAGAAACTGAAGCACCAATAACAGAAGAATAGATTGTTAAGATTGCTGAATTGGCACAAATTGCCAACTTAAAATGGGTTTTGAAGAATAAGCCAATTGAAGATTTTTTGAAAGACTGGAAACCATTTATAGATTTTTTGAACAATAAAAAATCTGATCTAATAGTCTGTGGTTATGTTATTAGCAATTTTAGTGGGGCTGTTTAGCTGGATCTGTAATAGGAGAATTAATTTTTCCTCCTGTTTTGAATTTTTCTTTTCAGTATATTGACAAGCTGGAATGTGTCCAGAGGAGGGTGAGCAAAATGGTGAAGGGTATGGAAACAATGCCCTGTGAAGAGTGACTTAGGGAGCTAGGTATGTTTAGCCCGCTGAAAAGAAAGTTAAATGCATGATAGCCATGTTTAAATATTTGAAGGGATGTCAGATGGAGCAAGCTTGTTTTCTGCTGCTCCAGAGACTAGGACACGGAACAATAGATTCAAACTACAGGAAGAGATATTTCACCTAAACATCAGGAAGAACTTCCTGAGGGAAAGAGCCATTCAGTAGTGGAGTATGCTACCCGAGAATCTGGTAGTCACCTTCTTTGAAAGTTTTTAAACAGAGGCCCGATGGCCATTTGCTGGGGCTGCTTTGAGTGTGTGTTCCTGCATGGCAAGTGGTTGGACTTGATGGCCATTGTGATCTCTTCTAGCTCTCTGATTATATGATTCTATAGTCAGAACTGGGAGGTCAGAGCTCTACTGTATTTTAGTTCTATATCTTTTTCCTTCTCTGATTCTCTCTTTTTCTTTCTTCTGTTTCCTTGATGGTATTTTGATTGTAACTTTGATTTTATATTAGCTTGTTAGTGTTAAAAAATGAATACATAAAAATAAAAAATACTCAAGACATTGAATAAGGCAAAGATGGAATAATTTTGTCCTGTAGTGAAATCTGTATTTCAAATGAAAAAAAAAAACAAGTTAAAAAAATAGCCTTTGATACATAGGACCAACATGAAACAACATTTCCAGCTGCTCTATACAGGGAGAAAATGAAAAAGAAAAAAATGCCCAATAAATATAAATAGATAAATCTGTATTCCTTATTTAGAGATCAGGAGGCAGCCTCCTTAATCCTGATGTTCATCAATTAAACTGACGGTCATTCATTAATTCCAAAAGGCTTCTAACTGGCTGTTGTCTGCTACTCGAGTTTCGTGCTGCACTTTGAGAGGTGATTTGTTCTTACTGAATATGAATATTGAAATGTTGAGTGTAGCACTCAAGATTCAGAAGGTAGTTCTTTTAATATGAACAGTTATGCAGGGAGAAGCATTCATCTTGAGCAGCTGCTATTGCAAATTGTGGAGCTGATCTTCCCAGGGTTTTTCTCAGGGTATGTTTAGTTTTACAGTGAGGCCACAGTTGACAAATTCATAAAAGAATGTCAGAACCCGACTGGGAATATTGGTTCACTTGTCTCTAGAGACTTGTCCACACAAGTGCTCAGCTAGCAAGGGAGTGCCAACTTGAAATTCCGTTGAATGTGTATTTGTGCTAAACAAACTAACTCCGGAACTGGTACAGGTCTGGTAAGGATATTATTGGTGCTGGGATTACTTCAGGACAAACAGAGTTGACTGCTAAAGCTTTGCTCTGGCACTGGGAATGCTTGTATTAAATAAAGGCGCCTGTCTGCCAGTGGCTGGATTTGAAGCAACTTAACACTATTGATGTGTTATTTAAGGGTTCTTTCCAGAGATTGCTTTATGTGCTGTCTTGGTATCCTTACAGTCTAGTAACATATTTATTCCTAAGTGGAGAAGCTCTAAAAGTCTACAGTTGAAACAACTAAATTCAAAGTGGCAGTGAGGGTAAAAAGTGAACCTATTCAGGGTTTGGAAAAGTTACTTTTTGGACTACTAGTCATTCTGGCCGTTGCCACATACCTAAGTTTCATGCTGCATGTCAAAAAGAGATTTGATCTTGAATATAAATAGCAAAACCTACAGGTGTAGGTGTCACTATCCAGGAGTTAGTACTTTCTAATGTGACCATGTGTCTTGAGGATTTGGAGAATTGTCGTTTGAAAATTACTTTTTCAAGTACTGAGCTAGCAGCAGTGCCAAAAAATAAGCCTGCGCAACTGAGAAAAGCAGAAATGGGAAAATGCTCAAATAAATGATGGAAAGAGGATGCCAGTCTTAAAAGATTCTACAGGACTGACTCCTCCTGCAAAGCAGATCTGTAGTGCAGTAATATAGACTGAAGTGCAGGCCATAACCATGAGTCCCATTAGCCACACTCCTAAAGGACATTCCAGAAATGCAGGCCACTGTGTTAATCCATATTAACAAACAAGTTCTAGAAGTTTCCATCTCCAAGAATTGGTCTTTTGCAAAGCTAATGAATCTTAATTATGCATTCAAGACCAAGTCACCCCAGAAGATTTTTACGGTATAATAGGGGTAGCTTACGATGTATTGTTGCTGGGATAATCCATTCTTCCTCTTCCTCCCCACTGGTGTGAGCACTGATGGTGAACTGCAGGGGAGGGGCAAAGAAACTGGGTGGAGATGCCAAAAGATGTCATTGTCTCTGCTCATTTTTTTTTTTAAAGTTCATTGTAAACTCCCTGTCCACTACAACATGGCAGCAGACACTGGCCCTTTCCACACGAAGTGAGTGAATCGCTCCATGCTGTTACTTACCGGTTCTTTTGCAGGGCTCCTCTGTTTGTTGCAGGGCGAATCGAAGCAGTGCAAGGTCCGTAGATCCAAACTGCTGAGGCTGAAAATGGCGGCTTCCTGTTCTTCATGGGTCCGGGCCAACCACTTATTCTTGTCACTTATTCTTGTCCCAAAATATAGCAGAGATTGCTCCCACAGCTTTGGAAGCGTGCCCAGCAGCAGAGAATACCTTAGCAGCAATGCACTGTAGCCAGGAAAAACTCACCCACGCCAATTGTTTTCTTCCATCAAGGAGGCAATTTATGTATGTACATATTGTAAATATGTACATATTTACAAGAATCTCCAGAAGGCATTCCAGCTCTCCTCTGCTTGCTCTTTCTGACAGAGTCTCCAGCAGACACGTCAGGCACCATGTACAACTTGTTGGCTAGCACTCAGCTACGTTTATACTCACTCTAGCTGATGCAATCCTGCCAATCTTTGCATTCTCCCCACACCTGATGCATCCTTCTCCCCTGGTTGCTCATCAGCATGACCCAGCTAAAGTTACATGACTTTCCACAGGTGCACTTAACAACCGACATCACAAAGTATTTTCTACAGGTATGGTCCAACCTTTTCTTGACAATGCTGACCACGCCCACAGCCCACCCTCCACTGATCGAAGGCTCGCATTGGTGCAAACCTGCACATCTGCACAAGTGAGCAGGAACGAAATGGCATGCTCCAGAAGATTGAAAGGCCGGATTTTTCTGGTCTTCACTTAGCGCGCTGGAGGACCACTTGGGGGTGTTTTGGATTGGACTAAGGTGCAGAACTAAGGTAAATAGTCTGAACCTAGTCCAATCCAAGGTGCGGACGACCTCCATGACAGGACGCCTTGGCCCGTTTTAACTTCCTCGTGCAGAAAGGGACACTGTCTTAACCTTCAGCATTTTCCCATTCCCCTTTAAGATTGTTAAAGCTGCATACTGGAGCTATCCATGGTCTTCCATCTTGGCTGAAGAATGGTTATGGAGAACTTGAAAGTTTCTGTAACATTCTCAGTTGTCCTGGAAATATTCTTAGTTCTTTTATTCCTGGTGTGGGTGGATAGGAGTGCTTCTTTCTTATTAATCAATCTGCAGTTTGGAGGGAATTTTATTTTAATAGTTAATCTGATTTAGGGGTGGAAAGAATATTTAAAGAGTATTTTTTAAAAAAATTGAGAAATGGCCAGAAAACATGTTTTTGGAGTGTTGAGAAATCCAGATGAGAAGAATCCTAGACTGATGAGAACCTTTCCAGTACTGGACTTCTTACAGCATAGAAATATTACTTTTTGCACTGAGGAAACTGTTTCTAGTGTAGAAAATAATGCTGTAATTGGGGACTTATTCTGTATGAAATTTGCATGTAGTTGATTTGCACAGAAAACAGCAAACAACGGTACTGTTTCTGATAAAATGTTATCATTGATAGTACTTTTTGTGCAGAAAGTGCTGTTTTCTGTGTAAAACAACAATATGTGAATTTTGCGTAGGAATAATTCCTGCATGGTTTCTGAAGACTTTCTTGTGGCAGGAAGAAAATGGCAAAAATTACTTTTTGCTTCCTTCGAGAAGAGAACAGGTGAAGAATTCAATCTCTAATCTGATTTACTAATAACATTCTTGGTTGTTATAAAAAGAAATGATAAATGTGACTTTGAAACCAGAATCATTTTTCATTAATTCAGGATCCTTATAGTTAAATCATCCCCCTCACTTCTCCCAACTCTCACTCTGAAAAATATGTAAAATGTTTACCCAGTCAAGCATTTGTGAACCTAGTACTAGGATGTGGTCAGTGAACGGATGTGATGAGCATGTTCTGGGACCATATGAATTGCCTACCTTTGAGGGAAAAGGGATGTGCTGTGTAAATTTATCTCCTATTTCTTCATCAGTTTATTAGTGAAATCTCTTTCTGGGTCTTTGATGTCCTGGTTTACTGCACTGCGTCTAATTTTACAGTGCCCGAGGGGAATCAGTCTTGTATTCAGCACTGAATAAATAAATAAATAAATAAATAAAATGAAATCCCTATTAAGGGATTGGAAGGACATACCCTGAAGGCAATAAACAATAAAGCCATTTCAATAGGCAACGAATGAGCTTTAATGGAGAGGTAGGAAATCTCACATCTTCCAGATGTTTGGCATTTGAATAATTTTAACCCAAATCATTGCCTGTGTTGGGGTTGATGGGAATTGGAGTCCTGTAATTTTTAGAGAGCGCCTTTGTTTTAATGTACTGAGTGCAAATATTGTGTACCGTATTTTTTATCCAGGAACTGCTGGTTTATGATGACTTGCATTATGATAGAGATGTACATCTGCAGGTATTCCAAAAAAAAAAAAATTAACTCAGTCCCTCATTTGACCACAGTATGGAAAGACTCCATGCCTGCCTATCTATAAATATTTCTCTCACATTTGTCCATGAATTGTGAAAGAATAAACTAGGTTCTTCAAAGGAAAAAATTACAGGACCACATAATCGGGACAGCTATATAGCAACCTTGTTTGAAATGATTTAATAGATTTGGTCTTTTGGTGTCTGCTTGTGATAGGCAAAGTGGGAGACAAGTACTCCTCGGCATACACAACTAGCCTTCCTGCTATGCATACTGGAAGGAAAGGCACTATTTTACGTGCAGGCTATTACTGAAATTGAAATAAAACTGCAGTCCTAAGTGGGTTTGTTGGAAAGTTGAACATATTTTCATTCAGGAAGAGCAGTCAGTGGCTCTCCAGATGCTGTAGAATTGCAACTCCTATCATGCCTCACCACTACAGGCTGCCAAGTTGTCCGCTACTGTTCTAGGTGAAATTTGTTTAAATTGTTTAATGTGGATGCTGCCATTCAATACTATTTATGTTTCAGATGTCTAATGTAGGACAACGCTCTCTGTGTCCCCACTAATGCACTACACCCATTCTGTGCACTCCTCTGTTGTTGTTCTTTTGTGTTTTTTTCCTGGAGCAATCTCCTTCCAAATATCCTACTCTTACACAATCTTATTCTAATGTCCATACACTCTCTCTAGGTCTTGGTCACATGGACACGCACTAGCATGAATGTACGGTACTATTTTCTTTACGTCCTAATAGAGTCAGAAACAGCTGTCTTAGCATAACATTCTGCATTCCATAAGCCTCTCCACTTTCTGTGAGCTGGCAGCTGATAACAAAGCTCTCCCACCCACTGTAATTAATAAAAACCCACAGAGCAGACATTTAACTGCAGAAACCCAGAGAAAAAAGTTTATGCTGAGACTGTCTTAAATGGGTTAGTTTAGTCAGCCTAGCATACCTCATAAATGTGGTTACAGAAATAAAACTGGGTGATGATATGAGCTCCTTGGAGGAGAGGTGCATTTGAAGTGGAACAGGTCTTTGCCTACCACACAAGTTAGCTGATGATTTTGTCTACAGAAATGCACCCAACCCAACTGCTTTCCCCCAGGAGCTCAGAAAAGTTACCTCTTTGTACTTTTATTCCCAGAATCCTCCTGCCAGCATGGTCAGTGCTGAAGCTGGCTGAGGATTCTGGGAATCGCAGTTCCAAAAAGTTGACATCCTAGCTGATGTAGTGAAGATGTCAGGGATTGCACAGGATGCAAAACAAAATCCTTTCTCCTACAAGATACAAGGTGATTAAAACCCAGTGCCAGGATCCAGTCAGCATTCTTGCTGCTTATTCTGGAGACAGGAAACACAAAGAACTAGTCCTAACATTTTAAGAAGGATCATCCATCACATAACTTTAGAAATGGAATGGCGACAGCCCGTTTAGCTTTGGCAGGGTTGCACTTTTCTCTTGAAAGTTTCCAGGTCAAGCTGCAGCCCTGAGGCTGTTAGTATCAAATTCCTAGGCACTCGTCTTTAAACTACACAGGAGAGGTAAGTATTCTGTAGCTAAAAATATGACAAGAGATGGTTTTATTGCTCTTTTCCTCTGCCCCCACAGTCTACATATGAATAGATGCCCATTCTTTTGTGTCTGAAGAACATAACTGGTATAGCATGCAGTAGTATGGTATGGCTAAATGAAAAACAGCTTCTTCTCTTTGAAGTGGCTTTTCTGTCCTTTTGGTGGATTCAACCCTTTCAGAGAAATGGGTTTTGCTAGTTTAATCTAACCTCTAGTCTGTCTGATTTCAGCTTCTGCCCAAGCCAGCGACTACCCACGAGTCACCATGGCAACCAAGCAACCTCCCCCTCTGATGAAGAAGCACAGCCAGACAGACCTCGTGAGCCGCCTGAAGACACGGAAGATCCTAGGGGTTGGGGGGAGGATGATGACGGTGAAGTTCATAGGTCAAAGGTAAGAGATACACCAGTCTTAAAACTACTCTCCTTCTCTGATGACTGCCCGGGAAGGCAGAAACTTGGTATTATAAAATGGGGGCAGTTTGGATTACCACTTAGGAATGGGGAGAATAGAAGATCTTGGCACAAATACACCGGTTGGGGTGGTGGTGGTGGTGAAGAAGTAGAAGGTTGGGCTGGAACAGTGATTCTCAACCTTTGTTTTTCCAGGTGTATTTAATTCAACTCCCAGACAGCACAGCCAATGGCAAGGGATTCTGGGAGCTGGTCCAAGGAGGGCCTTAGATTGAGAATCACTTGGCTAGTGGTTTCTACGTTTCATTCTAGCCATAAATCAGTTTCCATCTCATCAGTTCTTCCACAAAGTAACCTACACTTTTCAGAATGAAGCATAGAATCATAGAATCATAGAAATGTAGTGTTGGAAGAGACCACAGGGGCCATCCAGTCCAACCCCCTGCCATGCAGGAACACCCTCAAAGCACTCCCGACAGATGGCCATCTAGCCTCTGCTTAAAAACCTCCAAGGAAGAAGACTCCACTACACTCCGAGGCAGCAGATTCCACTGCCGGACAACCCTGACTGTCAGGAAGTTCTTCCTGAGGTTCAGGTGGAATCTCCTTTCCTGCAGCTTGAATCCATTGCTCCTTGTCCTGGTCTCTGGAGCAGCGTGTAAAACAAGATGAGATGACACAAGAAAAACATGTTGGACTGTGTCAGAAGTGCCTGCAGAGTGCAAATAGCTTTGTTTGTAAAACAGTCTGTATTTCTGAGTTCTATTCTATGGCAAACATACTTTGAAGCACCAGATTACTAGTTAGGAGGCAAATGCCTTTGTTCCCCCTCATACATTGACCTGTTAAAATGTTGTGTGTGTAGAGAGAGAGACCTGAGAGAGTGGGATTGTGACTTTTTTCCAGGTCAGACTGGAACATTGACATCACCAGCACCTCAGGCTATTTTTCTTCTAAGATTAAAGACAATGAGAGCAGTGTGCTGAGGATCCAAAGCAGAGGTAAGGGACTGAGACCCTCCATATGATGTTGGTGTCTGCCTTCCATCAGCAGCAGCCAATATGGTCAGATGGGAGCTGGTGTCCAACAACATCTGGAGGACCATAGCTTTCTCATTCCTGATTGAAAGAGATGGCTTGGGTCCAGCTGCTGCCAGCAAGCATTTCCTGAAAATGTGCCCTGGAAAGGAATTCAGTCTTCAGTGGAGAGCAACTTTCCCACCCTAAGTTAGATCTTGCGCAGAGCTTTCTCAAGACCTTATGTATATCTTGTTTTATCATTCCCTGTGATGTCCACAGTTGAAATTGATGTTCTGCGCTGTAGATTGTTAACCTTATTAATCAAGGAAGGATGGCTGACAGTTAGGAAAAGGGCAGAGAGAAAAAAATAGGGGATTTATTAGTGTGTGCAGGTCTCTTTTGGCCCATGCTAAGGAAAGCTTTTTCCCCGGGAAACCAAGAACCAAGAGGATGTGTACTGAAATCTTGGATACCCCGATAACTGACAGATAAGCTACAAGGTGACTGAAAAGACACATAATGCATTGTGAAATTCACAGAGGAAAACTAACAGAGGTAATGTCAGATGGAAGGTTCAGCAAGATGGGTCTGACGATGCAAAACAACAACAGCAATTTATGGATGAAGCAGAACAACAAAAAAGTTAATGGCAGAGAGCAGACACTGTAGTAAAGCCCAGAAAACACTTTCACTATACAAGAATAGCAAGGGTGATGGGTCTGTGGATCATTTAGGAGGCTCAGGAGCAGAGTGGCAGAGTGATTTGTAATTCCCGGATTTCTCAGTCTTTGGGTCACCCTGATTTATAATCTCTGTTGAATTCAATCCATATTCTCCAATTGCACAGGCCGTCTCTTCCCCCATAAACATCGGGATGTTGTGAGTCTGAATTAATTGCAAAAAAAATGTAGTAAGTGAGATGATACATTCACAGCTGTGGGTGGAATTATTAGGCCTGTGGGGGTGGCAGCTTGAAGCTGCTGTTCTCACCTCATTTGAGATGTGTCTTTGTAGCTGCAGAAAGACCTATAGTTTTCTCCCTTCTATTTTCCCCAGGGACAAAAGGCTGTATCCCTGCATACCTTATGCATACTTCTCTTGCTTCAGCCTTGCTGTCATATGATGGCTTCTCCCCACACTCTTCAAAAACCATCTCCTTTTTTCCCTCTGGGTATCTGCTATATTCATTTCATATCAAAGCTGTGGTGCAAAAAAAGTCCAGTGTCCAGAGGGTTTCTGACAGAAAAAAAATTAATTTTTATTTTTGGGGTTCTTTTAGCAAAAATTTCCCCAAAAAAACCCAAAAGGGAATGAATTTTTAAAAAATTTTTGAATTTTTTCCCAAAAAAAAAAGGTTTTTTTTTTAAAAGGGTTTTAATTAAAAGATTTTTTCCCCCCGGGATTTGGATTAAAAAACCCCAAAATTTAAAAACCATTTTAAAAAAACTTTCTTCAAAAAAATTTTTTTTATCTGGTGGGAAAATTTTTGTTTGAATTTCCTTTTGTTTTTCCCCTTTTTTTAAAATTTAATTTCCTTTTTAAATTGGTTTCCCTTTAAAATTTTTTTATTCTTTTTATTTTAAAAAATTTTATTTTTTGGGGGGTTTTTTTATTTTTTGGCCCGGGGGGGAAAAAAACCCCCAAGGGGGGAAGGGAAAACCCCCAAAACCCATTTTTTCCCCCCCCAAGCAGATCCTTCTTTTTAAAATTTTTCCAAAAAAATTTTAATTTCTTTAACAAAAAAAAAAAAGGGGGGTTTTTTTCTTTCCCTTAAACTTTGTGGGAAAAAACCTGAAAATTTTTCCGGGAAAAAAAAAAATTTTTTTTAAAAATTTTTACCCCCCCTTTTTTTTTTTGGGATTTAAAATTTTTTTAAAGGTTCACCAAATTTTTCTTTAAAAAACCCCAAATCCCAAAAATTATTTTCCCCCAAAATTTGGGGAAAAAAAAGGGGGGGGGCAAAAAAAAATTTTTGTTTATTTTTTCTTTTCCCCCCCAAAAAAACCCTTTCCCCCCGGGAAAAAAAAAAATTTTACAGGAAATTTTTTAAAAAAGGGGCCCCCCCTAAATGTCTTTTTTAAAAAAAAAAAGGTGGGTTTTTTTAAAAAACCCAAAAAATTTTCCCTTGGGGAAAAAAAAAAAAATTTTTTTTTCTTTTCCCCCCCTCCAAACCAAGGGGGCAAAAATAAAAAAAATCCAGACCCAAAAACCCAAAATTTGGGAAAAGAAAAAAATGGAAAAACCCCTTTTTTTTTTTAAAAAAGGTAAAAAATTGAAAAAAATTTTCCCCCGGGGGGGGGGTTGGGAAACTCCAAAAAAATTTTAAAAATTTGAAAAAATTTTTTTTTTTGGGGAAAAAAGAAAAATGATTTATTATTTCAGGGAAAAAAAATTCTAAAAGGGGTTTTGGAAAAATAAAAAAAGGGTTTTTCCCAAAAATTTTTTTAAAACCGGGGGGATAAGTTTTTTTCTTTTTCCCCCCCCCCGGGTTTTTCCTTTTTTTTTTTTTCCGGGTAACCGGGAAATTTTTTAAAAAAATTTTTTGGAAATTGGGGAAATTTAACCTTTTTACTTTTTTTGAAAAAACTTAGGGAAAATTTTAAAAAATTTTTTCTTAGGGGTTTTTATTGCCCTTTTTTAAAAAAAAACCCCCCAAAAAAATTTAAAATGGTTTTTTGGGAAGAAGAACTTTTCCCCTTTTAAAATTTAAAAGGGGGGGCCCCGGGAAAAAGGGGTTTTTTTTACTCCCCTTTTTGGAAAGAGCCGAGTGGGTTTTTTAAAAAAATTTTTTGGGGGGGGAAAAAAAAAAAAAAAATTTTTTTAAAAAATTTTTTTAAAAAGGTTAAATTTTTTTCCCCCGTTTTTTACCAAAATTTAAAAAAGTTTTTTAAAAAATTTTGTTTTTTTAAAATTTGGGTTTTTTAAATTTTTCTTTTGTTTTCTCAATCCCTTTCCCGTTTTCTCCTTTTTTTTTCCCTTTCCCCTTTTTTAAAAAATTTTTTTTTTTCCCCCCTTTTTATTTTCAGCGGGAAAAAAAATTTTATCAAAAAATCCCAAAAATTCCAAAAAATTTAAAAATTTTAAAAAAATTTTAAAAATAATTTTTTTTGGTTTTTGGAAAAATTGGGTTGAGAGCAAATAACAACAGCAAATTGTGGTGTAAGACTTCCTAGGTCAGAGCTAGGACTAGATGTTATTACAGTGTAGTCCTGTCTGGTGAAACAAGTATCCAGGATTGTACAAGTGTCTCCAACTCTGTCAGATTTAATTATCAAAATGGGGAGAGAAAATCAGTGATTGGACTGTTGGCAAATGTTTTTAGTGTGCCAATAAAATGAATAATTACATCAGATTGGATATACGGGTTAGTTTTCCACCTTTGCTAGAAATGGGCACAAGGCCCCCACAAAAGGGAAAAAACCCTACAGATATCAAAAGTGTGTGCTCTTGTGGGAAGGGGGTGAGGCATGATGGCCCAACTTTCTCCATCTCCTCCTTTGAGTGTCTGTGGGGGGCATTGGGGTTTGTGGTGCTGGAAAAATTTGGGCGGCAAGTTGTCTTTAGCTGGCCAGACAGCTGTTTGGGGGAGGGGGGAGGAGAACCGGGGGGTGGGTTTTTTAAAAAAAATAATATTAATATTATATGCAATTAGAAAAAAAGGGAAAAAAAGAAAGAAAGGAACAGTAAAAAAATATGCATGATTTGTACAGTAAGCATATAGAGTTATTTACAAATGTTCCCTTTTTTCCCCCATGTTTATGTGGGTACCGTTTTACCCTAATGGGAACCCCTTTTTCTTTACATTTTTATGCATTATAGAGTAGAATTATCATATATCAGAATTATGTAAAAATCTTCTAGTCAAATAAATTATCATCACTGTTATTTTGTTGCTTTTTCACACCCAGGCTTTCTCTGCTTTCTCTTATTTTCATAAGTTAAATAACTCTTTCCTTAATTATAAAATAGAGTTCTGGTTTACTTTTTCCCTGCTTTTTTAAGGTTTATTCAATGCACAGTTAAAGATGCCTCTGTAGATTAAAAAAACAATTCATACAGTTTTTTATTTTAATTTAACATTATGCTAGTCCACCTATACATTATTTTTATAAATCAGATTACCCTGTTTTAGTGAAGTAAAAGGAAAATGACTTTTGATTTTCCCCACTGTAGTTTTCCAAATCAGTTTCAACCTTTGTAAATATAATGTCTCCAAAATTTTCCCTTTTTTAAATCTGTTGTTATCGGTTTCCATTCTGTTACATTTACTTCCTTTTTAGCTTCCATAAGAGATTTTGATAGTTTATCACGTTCTTTCATCTCCATAAGCTGGGCTGCATGGCCTGATCAGAGCCATTGGGAAAGAACCACCTGAAGTGGGGAGGGCAAGGGTTGGAGAAACTCACAGATAATCAGATCTGTGAAAGTAAAACCCCCACAAATGTGGAGGGAGAGCTGTAAAGATAATATCTTGCTTGTTCTGTGAGAATTATGCTCAGATCACAAGGAAGTTTAAAGTCAAACTGAGCCCCTTGTGAGATTCATCTCTGAAGACCGCAAAAAAAGGCTTGAAAATTTATTTCTCCTGTTTGCAGGCTTTTGTGACCACATCAAGAACATGCAATCACATTGGCACAGGAATAAATGATCCACCTTATCTTTGTCTCACAATAATTTGTATTGCTGTTTGTGTCTTGCAGCCTAGGTGGCATGGATCCAAATTAGACTTTTATAGTTTAAGGCTGTCAGCTCTATTTTTGTCTGGTTTTAATTTTTTTTCCACATCGGGCTCCCAAATGCTCCATGGATACTTGCGGGAATGTAGCTTTTTGGGGGGAGGGGGGCAGTAGGTGGAATCCACCCTTTCTGATCTCCCTCTCCTTTTCCCCCTATTTCCTTTTTAACCTTTTTTTCCCCCCAAGCCATTTTTGGAAAACCCAAGGGTTTTAAAAAATAAAACTCAAGTGCTCTACCACAAGAGAGGTTTTTTTTAAAAATTTTTCAGATGCTCTAGTGGTAAAGTAGATGTATAAAAAAAAATTTAAAGGGAAAAAAGAGGATAAAATTTGGTTTTAGCTGCAGGAAACCAAACATTCCCAAATAGAACATGGAAACACAAAAAGTTAACACCCACAGCCCATGCCATTGCATACTGAAGGCACTGTCTCAAAACAAAACATGGGGGAATCACAACACATAGATTTGGAATTTTAAAATGTACCAGGACGTTCGCGCCCAGAAAAGGACAACAAAGTTGTGGTAATTGATATGAAGGACAAGGACAAGAGACACTGGGAAAAAAAGAGAAACTGTATTTGGATCTCAGAAATAAAGGTGGGGAGTAAGGTAATGAAAATTGCTGTGCCCAGGTATGTTTGGCCAGTCTGGAAGAAAAATTTCTGCAACTTAAAGTTTTCATTTCCTTTTTATGTTATTAAATAAATCTGAAATATGGTGGCCTTGGAATCTGCCAAAGAACACACTGGGAAGTTGAAATCCTGCAGGTTTTTTCCTTATCTTTCACCTGTGGAGACAGAAGCGATTTTAAAGGACATTTTTACTGGACAAACAATACAAAAAAAAGAGGATTTAAAACAAACAAACAAACAAAACTTTCTCTTTTCCCTTTCCTATAGTTGTCCTGCTTCTGATTCCCAAATTTGTGGCTGGGGGCTGGCTTGCTTTCTCTTTCTTTCTTTCGTTCTTTTGTTCTTTTGTTCTTTCTTTTTGTGTGTGTGTGTTTGCGTGTGTCTGAGCGTCTTGGGGGGAAAGCTGTAAAGGAAATGGAAATAAAATAAAGGAAAAATTTAAATGCCCAGTTACTACGATGCTGAAATCATCACTGAATGAATGTATGTTAATAGGGCCCTCAGAGGGGAAAATTCTAAGAGCAATGTTTCCCCCCCCATCTTATATGTTTTCAGAAAATACGTCAAACACAATTCCTATGAGAAAATTCAAAATGCCAATTGTCGGAAAAAAATCACTGTGCTCTTTTTGTTCTGACAAGTCCAGCACTGCCGTTTTCCCGGATAATATTAATATAACTGCCTCAAAATGTGTTGTGTGTGCTCACTGCCAGAGAAGAAAGAGCAGTATGTGGAATTTTTATCATGTGGATCTGTCTGGGATTGTCCAGGTCTAATCCAGTACTGCTCACAGCAGTGTCCACTTGTCTACTTTTTTGCACTTTAGCTGTCTGGCTAGGAAGTCTATTGTTTTGGCTTTCTTACAACTCTGATAAAGCTGAGACATGGGGGCCCCCTTTTCGCCAGGTGACTATAATGTTCCTTGCTCCTGCATGAACTCTGCTTTTTAAAACAGTTTATATATATATATATATTGTGTGTGTGTGTGTATTAATTAACCTTTTTGTCACTGAACCCAAGAAGTTGCTTAGCAACATATTTATAATGATGCCTATTGGGTGACTTTTTGAACTAGTACATACAATTTCCATTGCTACCATGGTAGATGTGCAGTAACCTTTTCTAAAATTAGTCCTACCTGTTAAAAAAAAAAAATTCCCAAGTTTAATGACATGAGTCAGTCTTCAGCAGGGGGAAAAAAAACACTGCTTAAAGCATAAAAAAACCCGCCAAAAGTTCTGGAAACAAATAATTCAGCTGTAAAAGTAACCATTGGCAAAAGAAAATTATCATAGTCACCTTTACTTGGAATGTGTCACTAAAATCTGGGGTTAGATCTTTATTAAACACTAGTGGCATTGCCTGGGGTTTTTTTTCATAGGTAACACTTCTAAAACCCCTTTGGAATTGCCTTACCTTACCTTACCTTACCTTACCTTACCTTACCTTAAGAGTTGGATGTGATTGAAATCAACAGATTTGAGATTGTGTGTATGTAATTCCCCAAACTGTGTTGTTTAGTATTATAACTTTTTCCCATATTCCCCCAAAACCAGTCTGTATTCACAGTTGTTATCATACAGAGGTGGAAATTTGTGAGGGGGGTTGCTGCTAGTCCTCGTCTCCATAGCCCCAGCCTATTCAGAGCTCTCTGGCTAGAATTCAAAGGCCCCTCCCTAACTGCCAGTCCCAGGATTCCAGAGAGTCTTCACAGCCAGCCAATCATATAAGGTCTTCTCGCTTGACACAGCCAATCATATGAGGTGTGCACCTGTCTATGCAGACAAACAGACAAGATCACTCACAAACTTTGACTTTTGTATAGTAGATGGCAAAAACAAGGAGTGACATTGGCTGACTGTTCTGGGCTTATTCTTGATGTGTGGAAATTTATTTACTGTATTTTTTAGTGAAACTGTGCCCCACTTTTCCTTCATAAGGTCAAAGGGGAAAAATATATGGCTTTCCTGCTTCCCCTTTTTTCTTCACAACAGTCCTGCAAGACAGGTTGTGCTGAGGGAGATGGAGCACAGTCCTCCCACCACATTTACAGTTTGATCTTCACAAATTTGATTATTCTTGAGGTGTCTATTTGCCTCCCCCCTTCTCCCCCCTCCCATTCCCTTGCCTTTTGCCTGGGCAAAAAAGGAAGGCACCCCCCATGCAAAAAGCAAGGGAATGAGAAGGAGAGTGCTCACTCAAGCAAGGGGAAAAAGTTTTTTTGGTTTTTAACTTTCACAAGGGTTCTGCAGCCCCAGCCCTCACAAAAGGTATGCACTGAGTTGCATGACACCCAGGTCCCAGTGTCTTAACCACTACAAACATACTGGCTCTCAAAAGTTGGTTGCATGTGAGTTACACACTGAAGCAAATGTACTTCTACTGTTACCAAGTCTTCTCCTCACAGAGAAGAAAAGTAAAATGCACCAAAGTTGCTGTGCAACCAACTTGATCCAGATTTACCACATGAAAGATGTTGGCTGCTGCAGTCTGAAGAGAAGCCTTGTCCTTTTGTCAGAAACCAGGTTTTTCTTTTCTTCTGTGTCACAGAATGCCTTCCTTCCCCTGTTTACTCCTTGGTGTGCACATGCTTCTCTATGTTCTCCCAAGCATCACAATAAAGTTATGTAGTCTTGGCCCCTTCCTGAAGGCCCTAGAGATGAGCCAGAGGGAAGGTTGCAACTTTTTCTTTTCTTTTCCCTGTGGCAAGCACCTCTTGCTAGCTTTACAGCTTCCTTTGTGTCAACTTACCCAATGCAGGAAATAACAACAAATGGCATGCGTACAAACTGAGTTTCTCTCCCCAGCTAGCAGGGCTAAGCTGGAGATGGGCAGGAAGCAGCCAAGGCTGTTTAAATCCCCTTTGTTCTCACTTCCTTGATATGGGCCTGCCTCTTTCCTATGACTTGTACCTTCTTTGTTGATGTACCCAGAGGGAGATTTTGTCACTGTCGTCATGCTTCAGTCTCTCACATCTCTCTGTAGCAAGGTACAAAACACTACAACTTTAAAACATGTTGGCCATAAGACAAAAAATCCAACAAAATCCAGAATCTATCTTGTGATAATAACCTTTTTCAGGCTAACCAAAATTTACAAAGTCACTGTTATTTTTATGTTTTTTTTTTAAGAAGGAGGAAAATCTGTTTTCATCTCCTGCCTGTAGGAAAAGGCTGCATAGCACCTTTCAGAGAGGTACTCAATCTTATTCTTTCACTTCCTTACTGAGGGGTAAGCATCCTTGTGAGTCTTGTATATTTACAAAGCCACCTTGCCCAGGCTAAATCTATAACTGATCCATACCATTATTGGGACCAACCAAAATGCCCCAGAATTATGAGAATATCAAAGTTCTCCAGAGTCCTTCTTCATGTCACATGGTTCAAAAATTTAGGGGGCAGGGGAAGAAGCAGGAAACTCCAAATGCTTGGTGAGATGTTGTGGTCATGAAGTCTGCTTTGTTAGGGGTATTACACATTATTAGTATTAATTATCTAAACTGAGAAAGCATATTCAGTCAACTCTTTCTTTTTCCTGTTTCCATTTTCTTGTTCTTTGTACAGAAGACTTTTACATTTTTTTCCACAAAGAAGAAAAGAACTGAAGCCTGTAAAGGATTCAAGAATTTAGTTGCAAACAGGATGCACTGAAGGGCTTCTGAGGTGCAATTTCTTGAATCCTGGCTGCAGCTGCCTACTCTTCTTACTATAAATTTGCTTCCTCAGCCAATCTTTCCCCAAAGCTATTCAACTCAGAGCACAGCTAAGGGCTTTCCTGTCAGTGGGATGATGAATCCACTCTGGGTTTTAGTTAAAGCTTTAAAAGTGCTATCCAAGGTACTAAACCCTGTCCTCAAAATGGATTCAGCACCTTGGATAGCATCTTTAACATAAGGACTAAAACCTGGAATGGATTCACCATTCGAGTGAAATGGAAGCCAGCAACAATATCCTAAAAGCTGGTCCGATCTTAGAAGATAAGAAAGGTCAGCCCTGGTTAGTACTTGAGTGGGAGATTGCTAATGAATACTGGGTGCTGTAGGCTATACTTCAGATGAAGGAACTGGCAAAACCACCTCTGCGTATTCCTTGCCTAAGAAAACCCTATGAAATTCATGGTGTCACCATAAGTTGACAGGTGACCTGGAAGCACATACACACATAGAAGGTCCATGGAGGTTCTCTCCCTGGCATCTTTGGGCAAGACTGGAAAAGATGAATGAAATCCTGCAGAGTGACTGCCAGTCTGTTAAAGCTTGGCAAGTTATTTCTCATTGTATAACTCCCCAAATCTCCCAGCTTCATAATTGTTGAGCTAGGGGATTTTGGGAGTTGTAGGGCAGAAAATAACCTTTTCAAACTCTGCATTCAGTGAGAAGAAAACAATGAGCTAGAAATGGATCAACAATCTGACTGTATATAAAATAGCTTCCTGTGTTTCAACAGAGAATTTGAACTTCAGGTTTAATATCCGAACCTGTGTGTTTCTTGAAAGAGAACTGTATACCCATTTGCTGTTTTACGGATGCTCGGAATTTTGGTGTTGTAGTTTTCACTTTACTGACAATTTACAGCCAGCAGCTGTGTGAAGAGGATAATGCCCTATAGTTTTTCAGTGTTTGAACAGTTTGCAAGATCATAGTGTTATTGGCTACTTTTCAGTTTGTGCAGCCTGAGGATGTGGACTAGATCCTTGGAGAAGTGAGAACCAGCATGTGTGTACTAGACCATTGCCCTTCCTGCCTCATTAAACAGGCCAGAGGGGGACTAGGTGAATGAGTGAAAGAGTAGTTAATGCCTCCTTACAACAAGGGAGAGTTCCAACCTGCCTAAAAGAGGCAGTTGTGAAGCCCTTGTTGAAAAAGTCATGCCTGCATCTCTCTACAATGGATAATTATTAACCAGTACATAACATACCATTCTTAGGTAAAGGGTATTGGAACAGGTGGTCCTAGATGAACCAGATTATCTAGATCAATTTCAGTGTGGTTTCAGGCCTGGTTATGCAACAGAGGCTGCAGGTCATTCACCTTGGTGAATGACCTGTACAGAGAACTGGATGGAGGAGTGTATCGCTGTTGGTTTTGCTGACCTCTCTGCAGCTTTTGATACCATTAACCATGATATCCTTCTGGGCCTCCTCCCTGGGATGGGACTTGGAGGCATGTTTTACAGTGGCTTCACTCCTTCCTGGAGGGGCAAACCCAGATAGTGGTGCTGGAGGACTCCTAATTCAGCTCCCTGACCACTGGCTTGTAGGACTCCTCAGAGTTCTGTTTTGTCCTCCATGCTATTTATTAAATACATGAAACTGCTGGAAGAGGTCCAGAGTTTTGAGATGTGGTGCCATCAATATGTGGATGACACCCAACCCTGAGGGTGACTACTCTTTTCCACCCCAATCCATGTAACTCTCTTAGGCCTTTTCCGCACTACACTCTTATAGCGCAATGATTCCACTTTCAACATCCTATGGAATCCTGGGGTTTGCAGTTTCGGGAGGGGCCAGGTGGCCCCTCCCGAAACTGCCAGCTGGCCCCTCCTGAAACTGCAAACCCCAGGATTCCATAGGATGTTGAAAGTGGAATCACTGCGCTATAAGAGTGTAGTGCGGAAAAGGCCTCTGTTTCAAACCAGTGCTTATCATCCATGAGGAAGTGGATGAGGATGGACAAATTGAAACCCAATCCAGACAAAACAAAGGCACTTCTGATGAGTCAAAAGCATATCAAGAAATAAGGATTCAGCCTGTATTATGAGAGGTTACACTTCCCCTGAAGACACAGGTTTGCAGTTTAGGTGTACTCCCATACTCAGCTTTCAGCCTGGAAGTCCAGGTTTCTGGGGTGGCAGGAGTGCTTTTGCCAACCATAGGTGTGTGCCAACTGTACCCATTCCGTGAGATATCAAATCTGGCCATGGTGGTAAATGCCTTCGTTACATCCCATTTGGACTACTGTGGGACTGCCTTTGGAGAGTTAGGAAACTTCAGCTGTTTCAAAGAGCTGCAGCCAGACTTTTAACTGGGGCAGGTTGCAGGGACCGTATTACTAAATAGCTCCACTGGCTCCCACTTTGTTTCTGGGCAAAATTCAAAGTGCTGGTTATGACCTGTAAAATGGTATATAGTTGAGGTCCATACTCAGGCAACTCTTCAATCTCCCTGTATATATATGCCTGCTCGGCCCCTGAGATCATTAAGAGAGGCCCTTCTCTCAGTTTCATCACCATCATGAGCACGGTTGGTGGGGATGCAAGGAAGGCCCTTCTCAGTGGTTGCCCCAGATGCTGGAACTCTCTTACCAGAGAGGCCAGAATGGCCCCCTCCCTGCTGTCCTTCTGTTGACAGGCCAAAAACGTTTTATTCCAACAGGCTTTTAATGCAGAAAGCTTTTAAAGAATGGGCTAGGGGATGCTGTATTGTTTTAAAATGTATTGCTCTTAATAGCTTTTTAATCTTGTTAATTGCATTTCATTCTTTTAAATAGAAGTGTTTTAGTTTAATTCTGTTTTATTGTTCATTTTTTTTGTATGTTTTTAACTGTGTTGCTCTTTTAGACGGTAAGCTTCCTTGAATCCCAGTTCTGGGAAGAAGACGGTGTGTGTGTGTGTGTGTAAATGGTGGTGGTGGTTTCAAGGTGTGACTGCTGACCAGGTGTAGGTCATTTGCTCTCTGTCTGCTTAGAGTGAACAATCAACAAGCTGCTATCATTTCACCTTGCAGGTAGTTATCACCTTTGCATCCCTTTGCTTTTGTGCAAATGGAGCTGTGGGGAGCAAGTGAAAAGATCTGGAGAAGAGTTGTGACTTGTTACATGTCTAACTATTCTTCTCCCTTCTCTTCTCAGACAATGGTTTTGCAGGCTGACTATGAGTCAATTCCCTCACTTTTCTCATTTGAATTTCAGATCAGTCAAGTCCTGGGCAATGAAATTAAATTCGCTGTGAGGGAACCCTTGGGACTCAGGTAAGTTTCCAGGCAGAGCATAAGTGCTAAGACTAAGAGCCAAGGCGAAACAGGACAAGGAATGACCTACAGTGTGGTCACCGAACTCCTAACCTCTTCCCTGAACTTTTCAAATTAGCTTTTCCAGTTTTGTTGTCAGGGTTGACCGTAAGAGTGGAAGAAACATGAATGAAGAGCTTTCCAATTTTATATGGTGTGTGCACAACTGGCTCAGAAACTGAAAAAGTATATTTTATAGGGGCTACAGCTCCCAGAATGCCACAGATAACATGGTCACTACCTAAGCAAAGGATCAATAAATAACAGGAGACCTTATAGAACTGCTGCCCTACATCAAGCTTTTTTTTCACCCCCTGCACCTCCTATTAGAGTATTTCTCAGGATATCTGATATGAGGGATTGGGATTTTCCCCACAACATGCCAGGGACTTACACCGTATTTTTACCCATTGGCTATAATTATTTCTTTTGTGGAAACTCACCAGGGAGTGGAAACCAATGGCTTGGGAATGAACACTAGTCCGGGGAGCACCACTTTGAGTAGTGCAGCCTAGTGGATACTAGGGCCAATTTCATAACACCCATTTTCAACATCCAGGGCCTTTTCAGGCTCAGGAGAACCATGTTTTTAAACAGCAAAAGGTACCCCCCTTTCTGGAACAAATCTTGCCAAGAAAAACCTGTGATAAATTTGCCTTAGGGTTGTCGTAAGTCAGAAACAACTTAAAGGCACACAACAACAACAATGAACCAGGAAATTATTTCCTGTTCAAAAAAAAGCGGGGGGAGGGGTTCTTCTGGACCCAAAATGTCAAGTGAAATGTAATGAAATTGCCCTCCATTACCCCTTTTTGGGGGCTATTTTTACCCTTTTCAATAATTTATTTTGGGGCTATTGAGGGCCACAAAAGGGACCTAGTGGCTTCGTGTGTCCCCAGGCCACACTTTTCCCCATCCCTGGGTTGAAGGCACAGGAACCTCATCTGTCAACAGACCTACACAGTGTGCAAGAGGACAGTCCCTCTCAATATAGGATGTGGGAGAAGGCCTTTCTGCACATAACTTAATTTTCAAATGATCTTTCTTCCACAAGAGAACCCTGGGTGTTGTACGCGACATCTTAAAATAACAGATAGAGTGGGTGGACAGAATTGCCTCAGCTAATTAGAAAATAATAGGTATGAAGTCTCTTCAACCACCAAACTGACAACAAGCATAACATTAATATAAACAAATAATAAAAAACAGTCCTTCAATTAAAATTGAAAGTACCTGGTGAAAAGGAATATTTTCATGTGGCACACTGTGTCCTGGCAGCAAACAAAGTCAGTACCAATACTATTTTCTTTGGGGAAACATTCCAAAGTTGGAACAATGCCACATAAAATGCCCTCCATAAGTACATGTATATTTGTCACCGTGTATGTGTCTGTGTCACAAAAGGGGTGGGTGGCTCACTTCTTTGCCCACTCTGACCTAGATGGATAGCATCACAGAAGGTTCAGGTGATACAACAGGCCCTGGAACTTGGAAGTTGTAATGGAAATAATATTCAAAGAGGAAAGCTTGGAATCCTTCACATTTGTTCTAAATTAATTTTGGTGGGATCTGCACAATAGAAAATGTAACATCCAAAGTTATTCTGAACCACAGTAATCAAAGCAATAAGATAGGAAATCTAATTATGATGCTTAGCTAAATAAAAAGCTTGACAACCAACCCACATGGTAGGGTATGAACTAACCCTGAGTGAGCTGTGCAGTATTTTTGCAAAGGAAACGAAAATGAAGATGAAACAGGCCAAAATGCATCTGTTCATAGGATGCTGTTTTAAGTGTGTGTGGAATGTGTAACTACTGCCAATATTCTGAACATGAAACAGGTGGCAAGTCTTTTGGATGGGTTATTGATTTTTATGTTGACATCACTACAGAAATATCCACTTAAAACAGACAAGATGGTAAGGCCTCAGGCTCAGTAGTGAAGCAGTAAAGCTAAAAGTGGTGTATGTTTAAAAAATCATAATCACCTATTAACTACCATCTGGGCACCTTCATAAATATTTCTTTCCTAGTTACTGCTGATGGACCAACAGTCGTTAGTGATGTATTTGCCATCAGTGATGTACAAACAAGACTCATGTAGCCAACTTCTATGCTTCCCTCCTTACTGAGAAGACATCTGTCCTGTCTGTTCTATTTGTTTGTTCTGAATGTGCTACGAAGCCTTTGAACTTATGAAAGGTCCCATACTTTTTCCATTACATTTTCCTTGCCTCTCATTTCAGTCAACGTAGGCAGTTCCAGTGCCTTTTGTTGCAGAAACTATACTGATTTCAGGCAGAACCTGGAAAAGTCTGACACAGCTGCCAAATACCCCAGCCAGCATTACCATGGCTGAGGGAGTTCAGGAACTGTAGTTCCAAAAATTATTTTTCCAGGTTCTGGTCCTAAGATACCGGCTTTCTGTATAAAACTGACTTGAAGGAATGTTGCCTTCAGACCATTCAACAGTTGCTTCCATTCCTTTTGATCTTGCAGGGTTTGGCAGTTTGTGTCGGCCATCATCTTTTCTGGGGTTGCCATCATGGTAAGTGAGAAACCTTCCCACACTGAAATTGAGTGTAAAAGCCCTAAAACTATAACAAAATCCAAATTCCACAAAAGAGTGATGCCAGTGCCAAGATCTAAAAATGTGTCCCTTCATAGGCTTCCTTGGTATTCTGTCCTTAAGCAAATGTTTTCTATTCTTCTCTGTCCCACTGCTGTCTGTAGCAGCTGGTTGACCTCATTGGCTTTTAAGCTAATCATGAGATGGGGGCACTGTTCCAAACCAGGACTTCAGCTTCCGTTGGCAAGAACTGATGCTCACCATTCAGGCTCTTGCCTACCTTTAGACTAAAGACTGTTTTCCTGGGTGAAACAGGTTCAAGGGGATGCTTTCTTCTCTTTTGAAATTTATTTCTTGCCTGCAGGCTCTCGCTTTTCCTGAGCAGCTCTACGATGCTGTCTTTGAAGAAGAATCAGTCAACAGTAAGATGCCCATCCGTCTGTATGGAGGAGCCTTACTTAGTGAGTAGTAATTTGATAGCCAAGAAAGGCTAGTTGGAACAGCTGGATGGATGCTGCAGGGTGGGACTGGATTTCCTGGGGTGTAGGGCTGACACTACATATTAGTCCCCTCAAATACGGATAGGCTACTTATGGCCCTCTAAGTGTAGTTAAGCTGCAGCTTGTCACCTTTTTCATGAAGTGCGTTGGTTGGGGCTGTTGGGAGTTGCAGTCCAACAACATGCCCAGACTGACACAGAGTTTTATGTTTGAGTTGTTGACATATTATGCAACTGATAGCTCTCCAGTCTTTGATGTTTGTCCAGATTAGGAAAAGTGGTAGTAATGACGGGAACCATGGAAATGTCTAAAGTAGCTATTGTAAACTGAACTTATCTTCATATATGATTTGCTTACCAGCTTGCAGATTTCCTCTTTCTGTTAAAATAAAATTTCTGCTCCATGTTTTTGAAGGAGCCCCAAGTGTATGTAGACGGTCTCTCTTTTTTTCATTCCCATCCCTGTTTCAGGGAGAAGAGGCTCACTCTTCACATTTTAGTACCATTGACTTGTTCCATATTGTCTTATCCGTGCCTCATTCCTCTTGCTTTTTCTAAAAGGTTTTGGACTAAGTCTGGTTGCAGCTATTCTTCTCCTCATTGCACGAGTTGCAACAGGCTTGAATCTGGTCATTATGGACAATTCCAGTACAACTGGAAAAGTCTCTTGGATGATCTTGTGGGCTTGCAGCAGCACCTGGTGATCATAAGTGGAAGTACAGCTGTCCATGAGCCTATGAGTACAACTAGCTCCCCCTTGCAGCAAATTTTGCCTCTGCCATTTGTACCAGGACTGCTGAAGGGCACTTCATTCTGATCTGTGCTCATCCCCCACACTTCTCTGTGCTTTCTTCTGTCTCTGTCACCTTTACCTGAATGTTTCCTCATGGCTAGGTTTGACTAGGTGAACACTTGTGTGTTTTAACAGGTTAATATGCTGTGAAAGGGACAGGAACAGATAAACTAACAGCTTGTCTCTTTTCCTGTCTTGGACGTCCTGGCAAGAGATAATATTAACTGTGCCTTGAGCCACTTCTGAGATGTTTGAAGAGGCTGGATCTGTTGGAAGTAAATCAGTGACATTAAGTCATTTACTCCAGACCCTTATTGAGCTATCTTGGGCCCTTTTCACATGGCATTTTCGATGCTCCAGGGCCTGGCAGGGACCACTCACACACTTTTTCATTTTTGGCTTTAAGTCGAAAATGGTGTGCAGTCGCACATCACTCTTGGGTCCCGTGCGCACTTACCTTGCATGCGGAGCCTCGAGAGCTGGGCCGGTCACGCTTCCTGTCCAGTGCAGCCTGGGAAGGTCCCAGGCTGCACTGCGAAAAGAAGAGGCGGGGCTCTTGTGTGAGCAGGCGGCAGCTGCGGAGCTGAAGGAACTGGGACACGAGAGCCTCTCGCTGGAGGCTGCTCGCGCAAACCCCACACCCCAGCACCATGAAAAGGTAAGGTGTGAAAAGGGTCTTGGTGTCAGTTCCCACTGGGAACAAAGGAGCACAGCCAAGGCATGACATAAAAACTCTAGGACAGAGCTTTCCAGACTTTTCATGATGATGACACACTTTTTCGACATGCATCATTTTGTGACACAGTAATTCAGTTTTACTAGCAAACTGGAGGTACCCCGAGACGTATCTAGCGTTGGGAAAAGCAGATTCCCTCCCCCAGTCCTGGTCTGCTGCCATCACCCTCTCCAGGAAACGCCCTAGCAAGAGCTGTGGCAAGGGGAAGGCAGCCCCCTCCCACCCAGTCCTTGCCTGCTGCTGTTGTTTTTGCTGGGGAAAGGCCCCAGGGAGAGTGACAGCAGCGGGCCGGGCTTAGGTGGGGTCTTTCTTGGCCAAGGAGGCAACACACCAACACACTACAGGTGACACACTAATGTGTTGTGACACACCATTTGGAAAGTCCTGCTCTAGGGGATGGGATCAAATGCCCCATGAGAGCACCATCCTAACTGAGCCATCCTAATTTTACTGAGGCCTGTGGTGGTCAGAGTGTAACCAAGGCACATGGGCTGGGCTGGACAGAATAGGTACACAGCTCAGAAAAGCTATGTTGTTCAACTACAGCTTAACCCATGGTCATGATGGCTGCAGGCTTCTGAGAGTGCACTGCAAAAAAGTAACTTTTCCAAACTCTGTGATAGGCATGCTAGAATCTTCTCTCCATTAGCATTCAGAGTGCCTTGAAGATAGGATGAAGGGGTCACCACTTTTGATTTTCCACTTTCAGTCAGTTGAAAGGTTTATATGTGACAGAAGACCAGCTTGTGTTTGCATTCCTTCCTTTGCTCATCTGAATCAACTGTGTCCTTGCCTTCTCTCCCATTTCCCCTCCTATCCTCCTTTAGGTATCTCCCTCATCATGTGGAACGCCCTGTACACAGCTGAGAAGGTCATCATCCGTTGGACCCTGCTGACAGAAGCATGTTACTTTGGTGTACAGTTTTTGGGTAGGTGGACATCTTTAATGAGCTTGAAACAAAAGGATAAGCATATGTCTGCTGTAAAAAAAAAAATGGGGAAAACCTGTGGGTTGAAAAGCAACATTTGTTATTGACATTTATATACTGTTCAGCCCTTCTCCACTTTACCCTCACAGCAACCATGATTGCCCAGTAGGTTTCATGGCTCAGTGGAGATGAGAACTTACATGTCCCAAGTTCCAATCTAACCACCAAACCACTGTGGTTCAGTATTGTTTTGGGTCCAGAGTTTTGCCAGTGATTTAATGTGCCTAGCTGTACTGAGAAGGCCTTGTGAGAGGACCTAGAAGTAATATTGGGTAAAAGTGAGAAGCTGTAAGGAATGTTGTCTGTCCTCCAGCACTTCTTAGGTAACTGTTATCATATTTAAGGCCATTCCGCACTATACTCTTATAGCGTGATTATTCCACTTTCAACATCCTATGGAATCCTGGGGTTTACAGTTTCGGGACGGGACAGCTGGCCCCTCCTAAAACTGTAAACCCCAGGATTTCATAGGATGTTGAAAGTAGAATAAGTGCGCTATAAGAGTGTAGTGTGCAAATGGCATAATTCTTGTTGCTACTCTTGTTACATATCTTCAAGGCAACAACTACATATGGTGACTCTGTCCTAAAGTTTTCTTGGCAAGATTTATTCAGGGAAGGTTTGCCATTGTCTTCTATAATGGCAGACATATTTCTCATGTAAGAAGTCTTTAGTGTTGTTATGTGCCTTTAAGTCATCTCTGACTTATGGTGACCCTAAGGTGAACCTATCCCAGGGTTTTCTAGGACTGAGAGTGTTTGACACATGCAGTGGGTTTCCATGGTTGCCTGGTCTCCAGGATTTTAATCCAGTGCTCAAACCCCTACACCACATTGGCTCTTGTAAGAAGTGTACCATATCTTATTTTAGCATTCCAAGGCCTAAATCCAACTGTTTGTCCCAACTAGAGTAGGCCCGTTAGGTCAATATGAACTCCATATGCCAATATTTATGTAAATTTAAATGATATAATGGGCCTGCTCTTTTTGGTCCAAAATCTCTTCCTGCCTCCCATCTTTAACTTTCAGAACTAGTTGACAATTCTTGTTTGCAGGCCAAGTGGGAATGCCTCCGTTTTTTGTTTTTTTTTTTCCTTAACAAGAAATCATTTGTACGATCAAAGTTGGGTGTATGAAAACAAAAGGTGCACGTTGTGTTTTGCACAAGTGAAATTTTCACAAAATCTCCACATGTGAAAAATCTTCAACGTGATGAAACACACTTTCTTGTTGAGAATGGAGGAGAAAAAACTGGCAAGTGTTCATTATGTTTCCAGAGTCAGAAGAGGAACAATATCATAGGAGCCATTGTACCACCACCACTGTGACGATTATTGACTGTTCTTGAAAGATGTCTTCATATCAAGATATAAATGCACCAACATGCAGAAAACATAAAAATCCGTCTTCCAAAGCTGAAGAGATGGGGAGCATGTGGCCCTCTAGCTCTTGTCGGGCAGCAACTCCCCTGAATACTCACCATTCGGCTATGCTAGCTAGAGTTGCAGGTCAACAGATCTGGAGTCCCATGTATTCCCTATCCCTGAGAGATATGCATCCATTAGGATGCAGACCCAAATAGCACAGCACAAGGAAGCTTCCAAGGGCTAGAAATGAAGAAACAGTACAAACGTGCCTGATTGAACTTAAAAAATTGGCTGGAATCCTGTTGGTGATATTACCAAAATGGTGAGAGGCCTGGAAGCCATGCCCTATGAGGATAGACTTAGAGAGCTGGGTATGTTTAGGCTGCAGAAGAGAAGGTTAAGAGGGGACATGATAGCCATGTTTAAATATTTGAAGGGATGCCATGTAGAGGAGGGAGAGGGCTTGTTTTCTGCTGCTCCAGAGACCAGGACAAGGAGCAATGGATTCAAGCTGCAGGAAAGGAGATTCCACCTGAACCTCAGGAAGAACTTCCTGACAGTCAGGACTTTCCGGCAGTGGAATATGCTGCCTCGGACTGTAGTGGAGTCTCCTTCCTTGGAGGTTTTTAAGCAGAGGCTTGATGGCCATCTGTCGGGATTGCTTTGAGGGTGTTCCTGCATGGCAGGGGGTTGGACTGGATGGCCTATGCGGTCTCTTCCAACTCTACATTTCTATGATTCTGTGATTACATGGGCGTAGTTGGGAGTTACGTGGTTGTCTGTACTCTTCCAACTTTGAGGAAGGAGGTATCTAGCACCTTCTTCTGCAGGGCCCAAACTCCATCACATGGCAAGAGCTGGGGAGGAACTGCCAGGTGCAGTTCCATTTTCCAGCTCTTAATTGGTTCCATGGGCACATTCAAGGTTTGTTTAAATGAAACCTCGGGGTGACAGTTACTAATAACAGAATTAAATGGTCACAAAAGACTGCTGGGTTTTTCACAGAGCTGCTTAATATGAACCAATACTCTGATATTCAATCTATTTGTCTTGCAGTAGGCCCAAATAGTGGGCTTATTGAACAGTATGAAATTCTGATTAACAAATTAGTTGACTCATATACAGTAAAACACTCTTTACACCAGGAAGTTTAGTTTGAAGGACTGGTTTGATCCGGAATGCAGAGATGCTAAGAAATGGCAACTCTGGAGCCTCACAGGAGAAAGGAGCAGCCTTATGCTGAGGGTGACAGCTACTCCTAAAAAGCAGCTAGAATTGCATCTGTTTAGCTTTAGAGGTGAGGAACTTTTGGCCCACCAAATATTTTGAGTTGCACCTCTCTCAGTCCCTTATCTTTGGCCATGATGATTGAATTGAAGTCCAAAAAATCTGAAGGGCTGAAGCTTCCCCATCTTTGCCTTGGCTGTTTAATCCTTGTTAAATCTTGTACACATTTCAGCTTGAAAAATGAAAACCTCTTTGTTGACAGCTGAATGGCTCTTTCTCCCCACAAATTTGCTTGCTTGAAAGGTGAAATGCCTCAGAATATAATAAATACCCTAGATGTCACGCAAAACTTCCTTAGCTGCTTGGGTTTGCCATACTTAGTTTTAAAGGTGGAAAAGACAATATTAAAGAATGCTTTGCCCATTCTTCTTAAGTCTGAAGCTGTTTCTAGAAATGGCTGGCTGCTTTTCTCTGCAATCAGTTGTTCAGACAGAAAGTGGCATTTGTGGCTCTCCCACCTTCAGCGCACAACCCTCCCACTCCATTCACCCCTCTGCCACACAGGCTGTTTCATGTGCTGACTGTAGATGATGGGAGTTGTAGTCCAAACTTCCTGGGCAATTCCTCTTTAGCAAATGCTAGCCTACACAGTTTGGCTCCAGCAAGCTTTGGTAGCAAGTTTTTCTGTGTTAACAAGAAGAATCCCAGGTGGTGGTAAAGAATGACTTGCATGTGTCAATGAGTTTGATTCTAACCAGTTTTCCTTCTCTTTCAGTCACTACTATCACATTGGTTGAAAGTGGCCGAGCATCAACAGGAGCAACTCTCCTTCTTACCAGCCGGGTCCTCTTTGTACTTATCAGCCTTTATTATTATTACCAAGTTGGACGCAGGCCCAAGAAAATCTAATCTTCAAGACTTCTGGAATGTGGGTGGGGCGGTGAGCAGAGGGGCTTGTCATTCCTGTTACATTTGTTTTGTACATTTTTACGTATTGTCTTTCAAATCAGAATTTTTTTAATGGCATGCATCAATGTATAAATCCAGAGCTGGTATTTCTTGCTGTCATCAGAGATGGAATAGGAGGGATCAAAGCCAGTCTGGAGAATGATGGCAGGCTGTAATAGGCAAGAAAAGAGGATGTGGAGCTAACAAGGGCTAATCAGATCTAGGTGGTTGTGGAGGGATTAGTTTTTACAGAGGAAAGTGGCACATGATCAAAGTATAGGCACATGCAGAAGTGGAGCAGTCTCTCAAAGCTGAATTCAAAGTGCAAAAGCTGCCAGATAACCCCTATGAATGGCAGACTGGAGGACTGCAGTGGTTTGCAGACTGAGAACTGTGTTACCTCCCTCCAGAGCAGTGCCAAGCCCCAGAGGGAGCACAGGCAGTGGTAGAAGTACTAAAGCCATATTTGGCTTAATCTGAGAAGTTAGGACTCAGCACCTAAGTGGTCTCTTGGATGTTATTATTACTGCCATGTCTGCAAACCTCTGATCATTTAGGGAGCACTGAGCATAATAATTTAAGAGCATACTCTGATGGATTTTTGAAAGAAGTCTGATCAAAACATCTGAATCACCTACTGCTCCTACATGGACCAGTCCTCCCTCCTCCTGAATACTGCTTCTTTCTGGAACCAAGCATTACAGAATTGCCCCATGTGATTCCAGATATAACATTGGGAAAAGGGAGACATGAGAGAGACCAAGAAAGAAACCTTCCATTCATATCATTTACTTCAAACAAACAAACATAAACCCAGGGTACTAGAAACTGCTGACGTTCATCCCCTTATGCTGCAAGAGAAAATGTGCTCTCTACCTATGTTGGAACACAGTTTTAAATAAGTAACCAAGGAAATCCTAGGAATATGCTATTATAAAAGGTGGTCATGCCTAGTACCTAGAGTAGTTCAGTGCATACGTTGCAGTAATGCGTAAATTGGCATTTACTTCAAAACTCTTGGTTTTGATGCTTGGTCTAGTCCTCTATGAAATGGGAATGTTCTTGAAAGCAAATGGAAATGTGTGTATAGTGGTGGTGGCAGTGGGGAATCTAAATTTAAATCCCAGTGCTTGGGAAAGTTAATTTTTGTAGTACAAGTGCAGAATACCCTAGCCAGAAAATTAACTTTTCCAGGCTCTGTTGATTCCTGTGTCACTTCAAGCGTATGGTGGCACACTCCCTCAACGGGAATGCTGCCCTCAGTTAAATGTATTGAATGACTGAATGTATCCAGTTGTAAACCATAGCTCTGGAAAGGTGTTGTCTGCCTGTCATCCCCCCTCCCCAGCCCCTGTGTGGGCATGAAGGCTACACAATCTCCTGGACGATTTAGCTGTGCTGAGTAGGAGCAGCCATTCAGCCAAGGGCTGTGTGTGCTGTCCCCATCTGTGACTGCCTCTTCCATGTTTGCCAGTTTTGAATGGCATCTCAAACTTTCATGGTTACCAGTGTTTATTCCTTTTAACCATTGTGTCACTTAACCAAAATAGATCAGGGTTAGCATATAAGTGAAGTTCAAATCATACCTACTTCATTGAATCCACTGTTATTTATTATGCTTTTTTTAAAAAAATGATGTTAGGATAGTTTAGAGTAGGTTGTGGGATTTTTTGAGGTGTTGCCAGTCAGTCTAGGGTTGCCAGTGAGTCTTTCCAAGACTTTCAAAGTAGTCGAGAGGCAAACAGTCCAGCACTGGAGAGGTCATCTCTCTTTGTCTCTCATCTACCTCGCCCAGGTTGGAAGTCTCTGCCAATAACTTCAAATGAAATTGGAAGATGCTTGTTATCCCTTTGTAGGCCACAAACTTGGAACCGTGCAAACCCTGTATGTCCCACATGAGGCTTTGCTCTAGAATTTTACCTTCTAGGTTTCTTGTTTCTTTTAAAACAAATCTTACTGAAGATCTTCCTGTCTTCTGTCTTTAAATCCACATCTCACAGTAGTTTTTGTGTGTGTTGCCCAAGACCAGGAAAACTGTATCATTTGATGTAGATGTGAAGGCTTTCACAAAGACAGACCACCTAAGGTAGGCCAAGGTTCAACAAAATTGGGAATAATCATACATGGTTTGCTTTATGCTGGGATGCATAACTTAACCTAGGGAAAATTTACAACAAGCTATCTGTCCTTACTGTTTAAAATTAAGGCAACACCCTTGGCAACAAAAAAATTATGTTTGGAAAGCTGCAGGAATGTTCCATGGACAATTGGCAATGTGTACTGGCTTTTGGCTGCAGTAGGTCTCCTCCACCCAAGACTGCCTTGTTTATCTTCTTTTGGCATTTATCAAATATGTGCATGAACTTGGACTACTATATGCATCGCAGCTAATGGCCACATGAAGACCATGCATCAAGTGGAAGTCCTCAAACTGTCTTGAACTTTTGATAAATGTAGTGATTAAAGTGTAGACTTTAGAATCCAAGGATAGTGATTAGTAGTCCAGTGTGAGGCTAAACTCCTCCACAGGAGCAATTTTTGTTCATGCTGCATTCAAGTATCACTCACCGTTCTTGGTCTCTGGATAAGATGGTTTGTACACTATGTGAAATAAGTACGATTTTCAGCAATTACTTTCTGGCTTTGAGCATTTTGTCCCAAGGAGGGTGGGGCTGTGGCTTTGTCTGTTTCAGACAGATGTCAACTGCAGAAAGGAAGGAATCTTTTCAGACTTGCTGTTCCTTGATGTCCAAAAACTTGAGCTGACAGTTGTGGGGTGGTCTGGTGATCATAATTGCTTTAACTGTGGGCGTTTCTTTTCCTTTTTTTTAATTCTACCTTTTGCTAACCAGTTTCTATTAAGGGAAAACAAATATCTATGCAACTGTTTGCTCAACATTTGACATGGAAGTTGCAGGCAAGAACACACAGAGGGGAATCACATGCTGATGTCCATTGTGCATGTGACTGTGTCGATCCCCATCCTACCAATCTACCCCAAGTAGCAAGGAAGTGATAGAGGTGGTGTGGGCAAAGAGTGGCCCTGAGGCTACATATGGGCCATAGGCTGCTTCTGTAGCTCAGTTTCACAAGACCATCCCTTTTTTCTAGAAGAAAAAAGGAGGTTGAATTGCCCTTCTCAGATGCCTATAAGAATAGCTTGCAGCCTTCCTCCCCTATTTAACTGTTTCAGAAACTATAAGTGAGCTTCCAACCCCCTTTTAGTCATAATTCATAAAATGATTCTATAGGCTCAACAGCTCCTTGAACCTACTGAAGTTGCCTAACCTTGGGCTAAGATGAGAAGGTATTGTCACAACTGCTTCAAGGAAAGGACTATGTCCCCTCTCGCTTTTCAGCTGCTGACTAGAATAGGAACATAGTAACAATCTAAGAAGGAAGTACTCTTAAATCTGTAAAAGACCCCCACAAATTTATTAAAGACAGTAGACCTGAGAGGCAGGCTCTGCAAACTGGCTTTCCCCTCAAATCACAAAATGTGTTCAAAAAGATGTTGGCATTTTTTGGACTGAATTTGAAAAGCATATAATCAAATATAACAGATTTTAGTGGATAACATCTCCAGTCATGCATTCATATATTATTTCAAAAGCTGACTGTTTAATACACATTCCTGTATTTTATTTATTGGTACAATTTCATAATTTGAAAAGGACAAAAATAGCAGCTGTAGACTGATTATATCCCATTTCCAGTTCTTGACAGAACTAGTGTTCTGCACTTTAGCTTTAAGTAAAGCTCACTGTTACTATGTAAACATATCATTACTCCCCTGAGAAAAAGCCTGGTTCCATTTAAAACACATATACCCATGAACTGCGAAAAGTAAAGCCATTTGGTTGTCACAGTGTCTTTATTTTTATCTTTATTTTTTTAAGGAAATGCACACAGAAACTGTGCAAAATGCTTCAGATCAGTGTTCTGTTTTATGTTACAAAACCTTTCAATATAAAAAAGCATTACAATAGGGAATACAAGTTAAATTAGCTCTAGCTTTCTAATAAAAGGAACATTTAAAATAGATTTCAACATCTATTGGACAAGTGGTTTGTTTCCCAACCACCTGCAACAGTGACAACAACAGACAATGGAAGGGACTGGTTGGATCTTGGTTCACAAACACAAAACCAGAAGATGGACACAACTCCAGTGTGAAACTCTCCTTTGTGAGCTTCACTTCAGAAGAGACAAGCTGTGCAAGACCTTCTAACTGCTCACACAAATTTCAAAGGGACTTGGAACATGTCCCTTCTCTCTGAAAGTATTGGAGACAAAAGGTGCATCAAGCTCTGGCCTCAGGGTTGTTGCTTTTTGACAGCATTGGAAAGTAATACCCTGATTGACACTCTTGATAGTCTGCCCACATTTGGAAGTTGCATTTATTTCACCAGGAAATGAACTTTCATCCAAGCCAGTGTATTTGGAATTGCAGTCTGTCACCCAGTCCTGAACCTAGGAAGGTGCTGCCTGTACATATGGTAGGTTTGGTTTGGTGTGTAGAAGTTCTACTCTGTGATGAAGACTCAACAGCAACTAAACCCAGGGACTATATATATAATCTTCCTGATGAGTTCTCAGACCAGTTGCAGAATTATTCCTTTTACATCATGAAAAGGCTAGGAATATTTTTAGCTCTGCATTTTGTCAAAATATGGGCCTAAATTCAAATGCTATTACCAAATGAAGCAGATCCCATTCAATTGCTGAATGGTAAATTCCATTCATTCAGTGGCTGCCCTCTAGCTGGGACTAGCAACTGGTTATTAGTTCTAAAGTCTTACACGCAATAAAATCTGGAATATATTACATATCTTCCCCCTCAAGAGGTTCTTTACCACTGTTGGGGGGGGGTCTCAACAGTTGTCAAGAGCTCTCTAAATTTTTGCTTATTCCACCTATGACAGGGACCGCTGGAATACCAATTATTAATTAACAGGGAAACTGTAATGTTCAGTGACAGTTTCCACAATCATGTGAAACTGTTTTACCTTTTCTTGTCTACCAAAGCTGTGATGGTGCTGCTTTGTTGTGGATGTGGCAGTGAAAGCAAGGTAAACATGAAGAGATGGCTTGAACCCTATTGGGGTCTTACATCTTTGCAAGTGGATTTACATATGCAGGAATTAGAATTGTGCAGCTGCATAATATACTGTACACATCCAGTAGAGGGCTGATGTTAAATTACTATGTAGCAGAGCCAGCAAAATGCCCAATGGGTATTAGGGGACAATGTATATCAGGTGTTCTTGCTGATGTCCCATTATGCACCTTTACAATTCAGGAATTTAGCACCTCTGCCATGTATCTAGCTAGACATTAAGTTACATAACGCAACAGGTCATACAGAATTCTTGAAGATATTTGTAGCATAGCCCCCCCCTTTTTTTTAAAGTAACTAAAATGAAATCCAGCATGGTGTAGTGGTTTGACTGAGAGACTAGGGTTCAAATACCCACTCAGCCATGAAAACCTACTGGGTGACCTTGGGCAAGTCACACATGGTCAGTATCAGAGGAAAGCAAAGGAAAGCCTGCTGAGCAAATTCTGCCAAGACACTTCATGACAGATTTGCTTTAGGGTTACCTTAAGTCAGAAGTGACTTGAAGGCACACAGTTAAAAAAAATGAATTGTAACTGTTGAGAAAAAGGTAAGCATAACTTTTTATATATATATAAAAACAGGAATGATAAAATTTACTACTTTTGGAACCTTGGAATTACAATTAACTGGTTTTAAAAAGTAACTTCCCAAGCTCTACACTCCCCTTATGATTATCTCTCAAAGTGAGATTTGACCCACTTCAGTTTTCAGGAGGCATGCTATTCTCTTAGGGGGAGAGTCATAGCACAGTGGCTGAACATGCACTCTCAAGTTCAACTGCTTACAGCAGGGGTGGGCAACTTGTGGCCCTCTGAGTAGTGAAGGACTTCAGTTCGCAAGATTTTTCAACTTTGGCTGTGTTGGAGATGGAGTCTAACATCTGGAGGGCTACAAGACCAGTCACACCTTTTAGATTCTTGGACACCTCTTGTCAGTCCAAGCAAACAAGTCTGCTAGAGAATGGTTCAGCATGTGCCTCTGCCTCTGATTTCAGACTTTGCTGTAACAAGCCCACTGTGTGATTCCTTCCACACGATGTTGTGCTAGACCCATTCAGGGGTAGGAAAAATTTCTCTTCCCACTCTAAGCATATTCATGCCCTTTCAGATACATTCACATAACAAATTCCACCACTTTGCTACATGTACCTCATTTCTTAAGCACCTATTTGTCATGATTATATTTCATATGTGTGAAGAGTTCTATGGTGATAGTTGTTACAGAAAAAGCCAAGAGCATTATCAGCACAAGTAACATCCATTTTCCCAGTAATGTCGCACATTTTCCTTGCTGTAGAATTAACTAAAGGCACCTGAAAACCACAACTTTAATTGAAGAAACTGTCAAGGGCTACATTAAGTTTTACTTCAGAATATGAATGGTGTGATTAATCAAATATTCAATATGATTGGCTTTATGATTTTTCAAAAAGATATTTTCTTTTTGTTTACTTTGTATCAGGTGTTTTCTTCATGCCAGAGTTTGGGGGGAAAATCCTCATTAACATGTTCTCTCTGCACAGATCATCAATTGTTTTCCATGAAGTGATGTCCTTATCTCCTAATCCTAATCTTGGATATGGTGCCCACCATTTCTCCCTGCTGCAGGATAAGTCACATTGATTTGTCAGTTTGCCTTCGTATCTGGTATGTGATCAGGATGTTGCTTTCATTATGGTTTATATCTCCACCAGACTCTCTCACAACAAAGATACCCAGCACCTACCAGAGCCTTCATTCTGACCCCAAGGCCTATTGCTTGGTGCCTGTTTCTTCAAGCTAGATTGAGATCTAAGTGGATCACCCACAGCTGAAACCACAGCTTGGCTATGGAGGGAGAGAGAAATATTTTGGTTATTGTATATTATTCCTTTCCATTCCATTCCACTCTGTTCTTTCTTGAGTTGTAGGAACTTCTAAGTAAGAATTGTTGACAAGGAGAAGCAATGCCACAAGATTCACAAACTGTGCAAAGGATAACTACAAATCAGTTTCTTACTGTTTCCTTGCCATTTGGGAGATTTTTTTCCCTCACATAGCTGAAAGGCACAGTAAAACATGAAAACCACAAGCTACTCAACAGCTACAAAAGCGGAAAATAGTTAAAGTATTTAGCACATAACATGGCTGTAACAAAACATTCAAAAGCTTTGACCAAGCCAAAAAATATTCTTCCTAAGGGTGACAGCCCCAACAATTATAGATGATAACACTCTTCTTTTCCCAAAGATGAGCAAGTCTACATCAGAACTGTTTGAGTTTTTCCCTTTCTCTCAGAACACAACACAGGAAACTAACTTATTATGACAAAGAAAAAAAAATGTAATAAATGTCTGGTTCCACCACAGCCCCCTCCTGGCCTTGAAAAAAAAAAAAACCTTTCCCTATTTTCCAACACAGTAGGTCTCACACACTTCTGTAAGATTCCAGGTGAAGGCAGTATCCTTGCCTAGGGATTCAAGAAACCTTTGCACTGCCTGGATTTTTTTATAAGGGATGGTTTAGTCCCCATCTTGGCTAAGGACTGGCAAATCAATGGCAAAGCAACTTCTTTCTCCCTCACTGCTGAAAATTAAGCTGACTTGCTTATGTCACAAATCATTGGCTGAGCAGTTCCTTAGGATGCTGAATATCAACTGTGTTCATAAGAGATGATCCTCCTCTTCCTCATCAATTGATAGAACACTGTTGTGTGAAGAAGTCTGAATTCTATGCAACTTCCTGCTTCATGGAGGCCAGTAGAGTTCACACCCTTTGTGTTTTCCAGGCTCCTAGTGCAACCCATTGTGTGTGGCTTCTGATGAAGGACTCCTCAGGGAGAAGACAAAGTAGTGTCCAGCACCTCAAAGTTCCAGCCCCTGAAGTACAATCCTTTTGGTCATCCATATATTACAATCCTTTTCCCCGACTCTATTAACCAAAAAAATAAAGTTGTTTCTCTCTTTCCTGTCTTCATGTGGTTGAAAATTTCTCAGCTGCTCTTGGAACACTTCTTATTGGATCCCCCGAAAGAGGCACATGGCAAAAATCATAGCAAAGAGCTATAAAGGAGTCAGAAATAAAAACAATCAACTATGGTTAGAGCAGAAAAACTCAGCTAGACCTAACTATGGCCCAGCATAAAGGAAACCTAGCCAAACAACCAAGCAAACAGAATCAAATAGAACGAAGACCAATTTTAACCAAGATGCATACACATTCTGTGTGGAGCCCTGTATAATTTCTTTCTTCTTATGCAACAAATTGGTATGCTTATTTAAAACAGAACATTCACCTGTCAAAGGGCTATTTAGGTTGCAAGGGCAGAGGATGTTCTCTTTCTACACTCCTCTACTTTGACTTATCTGTGAATCCCACCAACTGATATTAAAGGCAACATCACTTTCTCCTTCTGTTGCCACCTTGTGGTGAAAAATATAAATATCAATGTAAAGCTTCTAGTATTTAAATTAAAACTCCATGCCATAGTGTCCATTAAACTCTGGCTTCTGATTCTTTCTCTTTAATGGAAGATTGGCACTTAAACTGAAGCATCTGTCTCTTGTTGCTGTTCCAGCCTCTGCAACATGTACCTGTTCACTCAGATAATCTAACCAAAATGAATTCGCAATCTAAGTTTGCCTGTCTTAATCACAAAGTTTAGACTGGCACCTTATACAGTAATTACCGTGTTGTGAGTCTTCCTTATGATAATGATGAAAACTTCTTCCCCAACACACTCAGTGCCCTCCCCCAACACAGACATTTCTGAATTGCCAGAGATGGTGTGGAGGGGAGGGGTGAGCCATGACATATACAGTCCTTTTTGTGTAACTAATTGTGCTACAAAAGGCCATGTGTAGGGGTGGGGGGAATGGCCTGTTAGCACAGGAAATGGCTATGGTAGTGATGATGGGGTGAAATAAAAGGTTTGTATGGGTTTTGTGGGATAACATTGAGAGGTCCTCTTTACTTTCTTAGTTCACACTTTGTAGCTGTATCAATAAGTTGTCCATCTGTAGCACCTGTGTATGGAGAAAAGGCAGTGGGGACGCACTACTGACTCCAGTCCCAATGCCCTGCATGCCACTGCCTCTCACCCTCCAGTATCAACACACTGGCATGGATATCTGCATAGGGACAGGCTACAGCCTATGGTCCAAACCATGCAGAATCTGCAGAGCGGGGCAGAAATATGTACTTGCTGGCTTCTCAATGTACAAATGGCTAGAGAATCAGTACATTACATACACTGCCCTGAATCCTATATGGCAGATGCAAATGCATAACTGAGATTTACACACTCATGACTTTTATGTATTCAAGATCCCAACGTACCACCTAAATTAGTTCACTGGGGAGCAGTCACCAGAATCGAAAAGAGTCTGTTCCCCTATTAATTGGGAGGCAGCTGGATAGTGGTCCCTTACCCCACCCTTTACTCAAGCAATCTCTGGCTCAAGGAGGAGTTGCACCAGGGAGTTGTTTCTGCCTTTCACACCAGATCTGCAACTTCCTGAGTAACAGTAGAAGAGACCCCTATTGATTCTAGCAGCTGCTGCCTATAAGTCAGGTTTGGGGACAGAGTAATGATGACGCTTACACATTTATAACAGCCATTCACGATTCTGGTAACAATAATTTAACAGACTGTATACAACAAACTACCATGGAACAATACTTGCAGAAAACTTAAAAACCTACTGAACTGGCAAGTAACTGAACATATCAACAGCTGTTAAAATGAAAATGTACCTTTTTTTTTTTTTAAAGAACTTTTGATTTCAATCTTTCAAATCAAGTAAATTCACTGAATTCATTTCAACTATACATTCAGAACAGAGGTAAAACAGAAATTCATAAATTTCCCAACTGGAGTTCTAGGCCCTGAGAAATTCATGCAGAAAGAAAAATGCCATGTAGAAAGTTCCTTAAAATTGTGGGAACTGCTTCCTTCCTTCCTTCCTTCTTTTTTTCCCCCGGTACAACATAAACTTCACTTTTTAAGAAGTGTACAAGAATCTGAAAAACTACACAGCTTTGCAATAAAACCTACACCCACACTCTTTTTTTACTACACACAGAAAACTGCACAGCTTTCTGAAGACCCCTACCCCACCCACTTACATTGGCCTAAATTGTGTTGTTAGCCTTCACTAGAGGAGAGTCATTGCATCATTAATTTGCCTATATATTGACTCACCATTCAACTATTGATTGAATGTGTCAACTTTAGTTGGAACTAATCAACAGAATGTCAATCACTGTTTTTCACTATATTATATACTTGGGAAAAATGTTCAAAATGCAAAGCTAAATTGCAAACTTTAGCTCTATGCAAGCAATGTGGCAAAGAGCTAGGCAGCGTGGCTACAGCCTTTGCCCATTTGAATGTTCCACAACCCAGATGTTATGAAACTTAGGCTGACCAAAACTGCAGCCACACATGGTATAGTTGTGCAATATTGCTTCTTTCAATGTAAACAAAAAACAAACAAATTCAGCAATCTTGGCTGCCTGGAAGTGGTTCTTTCTGTACAAACTCCAAAATTTGAATGTTGTGTGATTTTCTTTCAGTTCTAAAAGCTGCACAGTTTTCAGGGAAGGCTGCATAGTTCTCAGGAGAAGTTGCACAGTTTCTGGAAAACTATACAATTTTCTGGGCAATCTGCACAGTTTTTGTGAAAAGAAAAAAAGCAGTTCCTTAACATTGTGGGAGGAAAGAATGCCTGAGTGTCTCAAAGCTGCAGGATGAAAAATTATTTCATTTTTCCTGACATCCATTCGGACTTGGAAAATCGTGATTTATTGAATCTAACTCAGAATAACCATGCACACAAAATCTGACACACATGTTGCTAACACCAGAGGGCAGTGCAGGAAAGCTTTTCCACACACCCATTTTCCCTTCTATATTCTCTCATTTTGTAATCTTTGTAGATACAGAAATTTACACTAGAGAGAGCGAGAGAGCAAGAGCTAGCTAGCTAGCTAGCTAGCTAGCTAGATAGATAGATAGATAGATAGATAGATAGATAGTAAGTGGGCACCTTGTATGGTTATTAGCACACCAGAGCTTACTATACCTCAATGGCTAAAACACCAATGGCGAGAGCTCCTGCAAGGTACACATAAGTCTCAAAGGAATTAAGTATCACAGTGTAGCAGCCCTGGAAAAAAAGGAGATTGTATGAAAAAAAAAAAAAATCAAAGTCAAAATGTTTTAAAGAGTCTTTTTTATATCCTACGTAGTTCCAAGTAGACTTACTGAATCAGTGGGGAAAGTGAACATTTAAGTTCCATTGATTCAGTGAAGCTACTTTGTTTGGGGCTGATAACTGGATTTAGGCCACTTGAATTCTACTGTTAGTCCCATCAACAGCAAACTCATTGAATTAACAAGATTTACCTACTGACTCATCATTCAACCACTGACTCAATGGGTCAATTCTAATTGGGGCTAATCTATAGGATTCAAGTCTACCTCTTCTTCAAAAGAATTAGCACAGTCTATGAGAACAGAGAGTTAAATAGATAAACAGTAATCTATAAGCTATGGGAACATCAATAGTACTAGTACTATAGACAGATGGACAAACACACTGGGTCTGCAATCCTGTATGGCTCAACATAATAGGAGGTCTGTACATCAACCTAAGCCAGACTGAGCCATGTACTACCACCCCGACTTAATGAAAAGAGCCTCTGAAACCCCCAACCCCACATTATTTGTTGCTTTCTGGGGAATGGGCAGGATTGGAGAAGCATCTGGCTATATTCCTGCATAGCCTTCCTTGGCAGGCAGAATTGCAGTACCATCTGGTTACATCCCCCTGGTCAGTTGCAAAATGATGACATCAGAGCTGAGATGTGACATAATCCTCTACAGGTCTCAGTCTGATACAATTATTTTACCTCTGGGTATGGGGGATATAACCAGATGCTTCTGTGATCCTGCCTGTTCCCCATGAAGCACAGAATGGCTGTATGAGGGCAGGGGGCTGGTCAATAAGTTGAAAGGGGGCCTGGAGTACTGCAGAGGGAGGAAGGGAATACCAACCCCAATGCCCAAAAAAGAACATACACATGTGTAAGGCAAACATACGGATGTTTACATCCTTAACAAGATGCCAGCATGTGTTTCATACAAAGAAGGTTCTGAAAGTTTATCTCATTTCCTTTTACAACACAGGTCAAAAAACGCAAGTTCTGAAAAGTGGTTCAGTGATAGCAACATTTTACAAATGATGAATTGAGACCAGGAAATGTTACTTAGGATATCAGTGAATAATTCAGCACAATGCTCAGGGTGTAGTCACACACCTTTTGCAATTGTAAAAGCCGTTATGGGCTTGTGAGACCTTCTTGGGTTCACCTCCCATCCTATTCTATAGACATTGTGTGTGGCCTTGGGCAAGTTAGATTGTTTCTGTCTCAATTAATGATGGAAAATAATTTCGGTGGTTTTCATTATCTCACCAAAATTACCGATTTTATACCAAGACATACTGGGGGACAAAATGCACTTTATGTTATAAATGCAGCTATCTTGAAGACTTGTAACATGTTTCATACATACAAAACTATGAATACATTTTTAAAATGTAAATAGCTAAAGCACATTTGCAAAATATGCATACTTTAGTCTATGAGGGAAAAACATACATTGGGAAAGATGTGCCAATAAATGGACACATTATGGAAAATCCATACAGAAAATGAGTACAAATTTCCACGTGGGAAGATGAAACATAATCTCACATCTGATATAGACAAAGGATGAAGCTGATTTGGAGATAGCATGGCACAGGAATGCAGATGTGCAAAAACACAACTAAATCAAGACTGAGAATTTTTCACACTCCTGGCCTCAGTTTACCCTTTGTAAGATGTCACTCCCACTGAGCCATTTTACTGTGCAGGCAAAGATCATAAAACATTGCTAAACACTTTTATCTAGCACACTCTTACTGAAAAGGAAAGAAGGGAGGGATAGAGAAAAGAAATGGAATTGAGCATTAAAATATTTATAAAAGGAAGGCTGGAATCGTGTATCACAATTGTTAATGTGTAACAAGGAGTTACACACTTGTGACTGCTATGTATTCATGGTCCCCCAATCTCCACTTACCAGGAGGCAGCTGCTGCCAGCAACAGAAGTCCATTCTCCTGTTGCTTGGTGCTGCTTCCACCCACTTCCTTATGTGAGCAACCTGTGGCACGAGGGGAAATCAGTGTTTCCCCTGTTTCAGTTTCTGCCTGTTACAATGGGGATTGCTCATGGGATGGGGTAGAATTGGCAGCAAGCTGCTTCCTGAACAACAGGGAAACATACTACCATCAACTGCAGCAGCTGCTGCCTGGTATGGGGGGGATTTGGGGAGGTCATGTCATGATTCAGTGCACAGCACCATAAGTATGGTGCTTACATATACGTACAGACTATACACGATACTGGCTGAAGAATTTAAAGCCAGAGACTGTGTGCTTCATATTCTCCCCCCCCCGCCCACAATACACACACTTAAAGGCATATCATAAAGTCCCACTTCCCCTCACCTGCCGGTTTTGGTACATTTCCTTCCCTTGGAGACAGTCTTCTTTGCTGATAATTGCTCCATCACGAGATTGGAGCTCCCGCCGGCAACAAGCTTCAGGAACTTCATTGTGAGAATGCAGGAGAAGGAAACGGGGGGCAGTTTCAAAATCTTCTGGACCATTGACACCACAGCAGCCAAACTAGTATACATGAAAGGCAAACATACAGTTATATCAATCAATGTCTTGTGGGACAAGAAGCAGAACAGAGCCCTTGAAAAGACTATATACACTTCTAGTTCAGCGAGGAACAGGCAAAGACGGCAGAGAGATCGCACTCAGTACTTTGATCTCCCGCCTGGCAATAGCGGCAGCGATCCGCAGGTATACAAGATATAGAACCTGCAAGGGGGTGCCCAGGACCTAGGGGCACCTGAAGAACCCCTAATGGACTGTGAAAGCCCCAGCTTATCACTGTTTGAGAAGAACGACGAATGTGGAGGTGGCAGTAAAAGAGTGGAGCCACTATTCTACCAAAGGACAAAGAAAACTCTTCTCTTCACCCGCATTGCATAAGTCAGAAACTCAGAGAGAGAGTCTAAACAGAGAGATCTTCATAGGTGAAATAAGGGATACAATTAAACAGTTGAAGGGAAACAAATCGCCCAGCCCAGATGGTTTGACGGCCTAAATATAAATATTTTATAAAGAACTGGAAAAACCACTACAGAACATTATGAACAGAATTTTAACAAATCAGAAAATTCCAGAGAGTTGAAGGGAAGCAAATATTGTATTATTGCCAAAAGAAGATAAAGATGTATTGCCAGCTGAGAATTATAGGCCGATCTCACTTTTAAATGTAGACTATAAGATTTTTATATTGATTTTGGCAAACAGGTTAAAAATCTGCCTACAAGATATTATACATGAAGACCAAAATGGTTTTCTACCAAGACGATACATTAGGAACAACACAAGAACAATACTTGATATAATAGAATATTTAAACTACCATAATCAGATAAAAGGGGCACTAATATTTATTGATGCGGAAAAAGCTTTTGATAATGTAAATTGGTTATTTATGATAAAAATCCTAGAGGCTATGGATTTTGGTAATAACTTTGAAAAGTGGATTAGAGCAATACACTCTTTACAAAAAGCTAAAATTAATATAAATAGGAATTTATCAGAGTATATTGATACAGAAAAGGGAACAAAACAAGGCTGTCCTCTTTCACCCCTGTTATTTATTCTGATATTAGAATGTCTGAATAAAACAATTAGAGATAATAAGAGTATAAGAGGAATAAAAATAAGGGGAGCAGAATTTAAACTTAAGGCCTTTGCTGATGATTTAGTTTTTACTTTAGAAGAGCCAAACAATAGTATAGAATCATTACTATTGACGATTAAGGAATATGGGAAAGTTGCTGCCTTTAAAATCAATGCAGAAAAAACTAATATATTCACTAAAAAAATGAGTAACAAAGAAGAGGAGGAATTACATAATAAATCTGGCTTTGAGATGGTAAAGAAGGTTAAATATTTAGGGATAATATTAACAACAAAAAACCAACAACTTTTTGAAAATAATTATGTTAAAACAAAGGAGAGTATAAAGGGGGATTTAAGAAGATGGGAGAAAATAAACATTTCCTTATTTGGAAGAATTTCAGTAATTAAAATGTTGATGTTGCCCAAATTAATGTATCTCTTCCAGACAATTCCTATTATCTTTTAGAATACTGTATTTAAAAATTGGCATAAAGAAATCTCTAAATTTCTATGGGGCAGGAAAAAAACCTAGAATAAAATGGAAAATATTAATAGATGCTAAAGAGAGAGGGAGACTTAGGGTTTCAGATTTGAGGATATATTTTGAAGCTGCATGCCTAACATGGATTAGGAAGTGGGTGACATTGGAAAACAAAAGGTTATTGGAATTAGAGGGCCATGCTTATCTGTGGTATGGAAAGAAAAAAGCAAATGCCAGAGTTAATAATGATATTATAAGAAGATCGATTTTAAAAATTTGGGTAAAATATAAGATTAGGTTTGGCTTAAAAGTCCCAGGTTGGGTGTCACCATAAGAGGCTTTTTATAGAAGAGAGATGGGAAGTCTAAAAATATGATTGAAATATAATGATTTAGTACAGGAGAAAGGAAATAATTGGAAGATGAAAGCATTGCAAGATCTGAAAAGGGAAGGATATGAGATACAATGGTTATCATACTATCAATTAAATAAGAAGTTTAAAGATGATAATAAAAAATACAGTTTTGAGAGTAGTAAGAATGAATTTGCAAAATTAATACGTGCAGAGGAAACACATTTAATCTCACAAGTATATAAGTTAGTATTGAAGATAAATACGGAAGAAGAACAAATAAAAGTATGGTATATTGGGCTCAAAGGATAGGTCACACTATTGAATTAGACCAATGGGAAGAAATTTGGGGGAGAGGGTTGAAATTTACTAAATCTAATGATTTGAAAGAAAATCTTTACAAAATGACATATAAATAGTATTTGACACCTAGCAAACTGGCTAAAATATATTAAAAGGGAAGCAGGCGATGTTGGAAATGTAAACATCATGAAGGTTCATTCTTCCATATGTGGTGGCAGTGTATTAAAGCAAAAAAAAAAAAAAAAATTGGTTAAAAATTTGTAAATTTATGCAAAAGATTTTGAAGATAAAAATCATATTCAGACCGGAACTGTTTCTTCTTAATATGGTAGATCTATTAGATAAGGGAGAAAGGCAATACAAAGATTTGATAAGAAATATGGTAACAGCAGCAAGGATAATTTACGCGAAATATTGGAAAAGTAAGAGAATACCTAGTCTCAGTGAATAGATGAATAAATTAATAGAGCTTGCAGAAATGGACAAACTTACAAGTATATTAAAGGGGAATTCAATAGAATTCATATTTAAGAAGATGGAAACCTTTCACAGAACGTGTAAGGGAAAAGAAAGGAGATTTAATGGTTAGTGGTTTTGATGTATAATAGGTATAAAAGGTAAATACATGAGTGTGTTTTAATTAGACAAGAAGGGATAGATTGTAGGAAGTTTTATAAAAGTAATTTAAAATGGATATGGAAATTATAGAACTGTATATAGAGAAGAGATGAACAAATGTATGAGGTATTATACATGAATTTATATATAGAATTATATATAGAACGTATATACAATATTTATATAGTTATATGTACACTGTGATTATATTTATTTTAGAGAGAGGTGTTGAAAGCAAGTGATGTTACTACCAACAGATGAAGAAATCTGGAAGCATTGTAGTTGCTTTTTCTCTCTTTTCTTTCTTTTTTCTTTCTTTCTTCATTTTCTCTCCATGGACTACCCAAATGTCTTGCTTTGTTTTTTTATTATCTCTTTTTTTTCTTTTTCTTTCTCTCTCTCTTTTTTTCTCTTTCCTCTCTTTCTCCTGATAATGCTTTTTCTTTTCTCTCTTTTTTTCTTAATATTCTTTCTTTGTGAATGTATTTGTATTTGCAGTTGTCATTGTTTTATATGTACAAACTAATAAAGAATATTAAAAAGAAGAAGAAGAATATATAACCTGATAAGAAGAATATATGTGGGGTCCAGGCAAGTAAATGGTTTGAATGTGACAGGCTGTTTGATTTGAGGGTCTAAGTTGGTATTTCAATACAAGATTCTACATCATTTCAAAATTCTGCATCTTCTGACTTTTTAAACAAAAATTGTTTCTAGTCCTTACACTGGCAGTGATGGTAACCTTAAAAGTGTAAATATAATATATGCTGAAACCTCCAATAATCAAAGAGGACTCAGCAGATGCTCAGCAACTACATAGTTATTTGAAAGACAAAATGTAAAAATGTACAAAAAATGTAAAAGGAATGCCTAGGCAAAGACCTTGAACAAAAAAACTATAAGGAGTGGAAAAAGAAACAGCAGAACTGGAATATATCTAATATATATCCACAAACTCCACTACACTGACAGTGGGTTGAACAACGACAATGGTTTCCTGGCACATTACACATATTATAACACTACTTAACATCCAGCTTCATGGGGCCTCTCTTGCTCAGTTTATCACACCTCCTTTCTGGTTCCCAGCCAGCAGCATAGTACATTCCAATAACTCCCTTCACCATTCATATGGTTATCTACCCACCTTGGCATTAGGAAATCTTTCCTCCTGCCTTTGTCCCCCAGTGACCATAGTTAAAACTGAACTTGTCATCTCATCACCATACTCACAGGTTCTGGATTGCTACTCACAGATACAACCTGCTCATTCATAGTTATAAAGGTCTGTTTGTAGGCACAGCACTCCTCGCATCGGATGAAGCAGACTTAGGTCCTTTTCGCATCTTACCTTTTGGCGCGACGTGGGAGGGCATCTCGCGTGAGAAGTCTCCTTCGAGACACTGCTGCTTCCCCCTCCTTCCTTCCGCAGGTCGCTTCCTGATTACGCGACCGTCGCACGAGCGCCCCACCCCTTCCTTCCGCAGGGCACTGTGGGACTTGTAGGCTGCACGGGGAAAGGAAGCGCTTCCCGCCCGGCTCACCAACGCACCGTACGAAGGTAAGTGCGCGAGGGCGGTGCGAGCGTTGCGCGAGCATGGGCTATTTTCGGCTTCAAGCCGAAAATCAAAAATGCGTCCGGGCCCCGCTTCAGCCTCGTGAGCGCCACGTAAGTGGGGGTGCATCGTGCGCAGTGACACTCCCATTTGCGCAGTGCTCAAGGGGCGCTCGCGCAAGCAAAAACACATGCGAAAAGGGCTTTAGTCTATAAAAGCTTATGCTACCAACTTCTTTCTCTCAGTTAGACTCAAAGGTGCTACAAGATTCCTTTGCATACTGATTCAGAATAAGATGGCTAGGTCTTAGAATTCTCCCAGTATGATACTGTATGACATGTTCCATGAGTATGATACTGAATGAAAGCAAGACGTACATTCCCTGCACATTGTTTTTGGGCAGAATTGCTGGATTTTCTTTATTGGTGGTACAAGGCACTTCAGTGATGGCTGACTCTTGCTTAAAGGTCACTACACTAAACATATATTATTGTTCAATGCTAAGCTTTAGTCAGATAAGTACACCCCACCTTTAAACAATTTGTAGAATAGTCCTGTGCCACCTCATTCCCTACACACTCCCTAGGTGATTTTTACTCTCTGATGAACAAACACAGAGAAGAAAGCTAATGAAGCATTGAAAAAAGTTCCTAGCCTGTATTCCAACTGAACACTTGCAAACATGTCAAAGTTCTTGTTGCTGATTCATGGTACTTGGCTAGGAAGCAACACAATTCAAATGGGCTATTGACAAGCCAGCAGTCAAAAAAAAAACACACAAAAAAAACATTGGGTACACTCTAAGTGTACTATGGATGCAACCATTTATTTTAGAAATACAAGATGCTATAATAGACATTATAATTACTTTTTCCAACAAAAAGCATGCTATAAGAACTCAGCTATTAAAAAGGTAATCAAAAAGTGGTACTTTTTCTAAGTTTCAATTGATTTTTTTTCTTGTTTCTGTACTACAAAACAATGCTGGGTCAATTATTTTCTATTTATGGAGTGCATTTCTATGTCACTCTTTATCCATAATGATTGGCAGTATACTTTACAATTGCAAAACAAAAAGAAAACTTTTTTTAAAAAAAGATAAGATAGTATACAGGGCCAATGCTGACTAGAGTACATCACCCTTTCTTTCAAATATATTTCCCATTTTGTGTAACCCCCCCTTTTTTTCTTTTACCTTAAAAGGCACAAGAATTAATACTTCCGGACTTCATTTTGGATTGTCTCATAGCGTTTTCACAGTAAAAGACACTCAGAATAGGTTTATCACATATGGAGCTCTACAGGCATGGTAGGATTTCAGTCCATGACTTCTGAGCTCAAAAGGAAGCTTTGGTGATGAATTCCTGCCTATGGGACATTTTCCTAGAGAGAAGCTCTCCTGGTGTCAAGCCTGATTTTATTTTTAGTTATTTTTTGAAATCTTACATCCCTCCCTTCTAAAGCCCAAACTCAATTGCTAGTCTAAGCCACAGCAGCCCCATTGAATCAATAGGAGCCTGGTAGGTCACGACTTATGTACCAGTTTCACTGATTCAGTGGATCAACTCTATTTGGCACTAACAATTCAACTGAGGCCTAAGTATTTACATAAGCACTAAATAGTAGTTAACAACTATTAAAACCAGCCATAAAAAAGAATAAAATTACTAAGCAACAACATAATAGTCAAAGAATACCAGGCAAAGACAGTTTTTAAATTGCATAAAGTCCCACTGGATTCAACAGAAGTTGCTTCTGACTAGACACGTCCATAGGATTTTTCCTGTGAGGCTGATTTACTAAACATACACTCTAGGGAATAAGGCCCAGTGAAAACACTGAAATTTAATTTGCATAACTGTGCGTATGATTATGCTTGCTACTGCTACTGTATCCTTTCAGTTTGCTGTGTTGATTTTAGTTACTCTGTTAGAATCTGGTGTGTTGTGATTGTTTTATTTACAACTGCAAATCATTAAGAAGTCGTTGCTGTTGTTTTGAACAGAGAGATTCAAATATCAAAATAATTTGATAAGGAATCTTCGAGTGCCCATCCCACACAATGACGCATGCTGTTACTCACTGTGATCATGACCGAGTTCCAGGTGGAAGAGAAGACATCAGACTCATTGTTCCCCTGGTAGTGCTTCTTAAGCTCCTTCGTAAAAAACTCTCTGGTCAACTGAAATACAAAGAATGAAGCAAAGTAAGAATTGACTTCTGCCTGCCCTGTAAAGTGCAGAAACTTGAATGGCAAGAAGTACAGTGGGCACTCCACTTTCAAAGGTCTCCCTTTTGTGAATTTGATTATTGGGAAGTTTGTCACTCTTCATTCCCCTATCCTCTCGGTTTCTTGTCATTACAACAGCCCTAGCTGATAACTTTCTTTTTGAAAATTTTGCAAGTAGCAGTTGCTGGCAACCGTGTCCTCCATCCCCTTCTCCTCCTGACCCTTCCCCATTGTGTTCCAATAACCCCACCTCGTACCTTCTTTTGACATCTTTGTACCCACATGTGCCTCATCTAAAAGTGGATGTTGGTGGCAGTTGCTTGCAACATTGGATTGAGTGGGGTGCCTGTTAAATTCTGGATAAGGTGCATGCGGGTGTCAAGGTGTCAAAAGAATACATGAGGTGGGGCTGTTGCAACAAGGGAAGGCACGGGGAGGACCAGGAGGAGAAGATGGCAGACACAGCTGGTGGCAGTTGCTGCTTGCAAAATTGGATTGAGTTGAGTGGCTGTGAAATTCTGGATGAGGTGTGTGTGTTTGGGTGCAAAGTGTCAAAAGAAGGTATAAGGTGGGGCTGTTGCAACAAGCAGAAACAAGAGGGAGCACCAGTAGGAGAAGAAGGTGAAGAACATGACTGCTGGTTGTTGCTGCTTGTAAAAGTGGCTTCGGTAGTCCTAGGAGGCAGTTGGTCTTTGAAAATCTGATTTGCAGTTTTTCTAGTTTCACAAGGGTCTTGCCCCCTAAGCCTCGCAAAAGTTAAGGTTTTTATATGGTGTCAACACTATTAGCCCTTGATAACGTTACTTTACAACAGCAGTGGGAACTGTGTGCCTCTAGATGTTGGACTGCAACTTCCAGCAACCCTAGCTAGCATAGCCACTGGCAAAGAATGCTGTAACTTGTGTGCTGGAGAGGACTCACATTCCACCTCCACCTTACAGGATCTCACATCTGACAGACTCCTGATGGAAACTTTGAAGATCCTTCTGAAATAGATGGACCAACAATCTAACTCATTGGAAGAGAACTTCCATTCTGTCTCCTAGGTTGCAAGAACAAACTGCCCTTCTGTTAGGGAACAATCTGTTTGTTACAACCATGTGGCTGTTAAAACTGCTAGTCTTATAATTCCATTGCCTCTAGTTTCAAGGTTACAAGATTATAACTTTACATTGTATCTATGCAGTGCTAACCTCAGAAAGATATAGTTAATTGTTCTTTCAATAACTATTGTTAAGTCAGTAACCTTTGCATGCCTATAGCCAATAATGGCTAGTTTGCTTGTCTGTAGACTTGCTGGCTGTTCGTTTTACCACTCCTACTCTTTTCCTATATCACTCTAACCTACAAATCTTTGTCACCCCTCCATTATACCACATATTTGACTTTGCAAAGAATTAGTAAATAAAGCCAATTTAATGTTTTACAAAGAAAGCTAAGCTTATTTCTTTTCTCATTGTTAGACCTTCTTTTTGTAGCTGGGGATGTGTGGAGGATAGGGGTATGCCTGGTAGTTGTTCAGTTTCTGCTTTGCCAGTTCAATTGCTCTGGTTGAGGGGTTTACAATTATCTCTCATTTTCCTAATAATTGTTTATAAAAATGAAACTTGTTTAAATTTCCATAGATTAAAAACAATGAGTTCTATATTAGTTATATCATAGTTCTGTGGTAATTCACAGTTTATCCATATTTATCCTAATTAAATAAATGAACTATAAAACAAAGATTTCAGAAGGATATTTGAAATCCCTGAAAATCTGCTGAACTTTCAGAATGCTGATGTTTGCAACCCAGGTCCAATGCACCACTTTCTTACTTAAGATGGGGATATACTGAGTAGAATTTGAACTGAACTAGGCCAGTTTATACACTAGTTCGGACAACGGTGCCCCTTGTGGCCATAGCCAAAACAATCATTTCAAGATCCCTCTTATATCTCTCTTTCCCTAGACACAGAAGACACTGCAACAAGCTTTGAGGGGAAAAGGGCTATTTCCATATCTAAACAAACTGTGATAAACAGAATGTGCCCCAACAGTAATTGTTAACAAGTTCTCAGTAATTCAATGTGTGTTACAAACACACTGAGAGTGGGGGCATATTAATTTTTATACTGTTCAGTCTTGAGCTTTATTACTAAAATTAGCAGAATTTCTGAGACCTCATAGGATTTGCAGACTTATTAAAACCACACCTTACAACTGCACTATGAAGAGGCCATGTCACCTTGGGATGGAAACGCTTATTAGTCAGAAAGGACAGAGAAGGCTCCCTGGGGAAATAAGCCAGTATCATCAGGGGCCTCCAGGTTAGAAGGTGTCCCCACACATGCTCAGGCATTGTGTTTCCCTTCCCTTCTTTTGCATAATTTACCCTACTGGGCTCTCATCCTGCGGAGACAGCCGCCTGCCTGACTTTTTTTTATTATTATTGATGCTTGTCTGTTTCCTCAGTGCAGACTTTGAAACTAATATTACAGCTGGTAATAGTCCCAATTGGCTTCCTTTGACCAGTTCTGGAACAAAAGATTAATTTGAATATAAAGTGAAACCTTTATTTTGACAGGCACGATCCCAAAGGAAATGTTTGAGGCTGGTGTTTGTGATTTTTATGAGATCTGACCTAAAACAAAGCCCAGTGCTGGGACTATGCTTATTTGCCAGAAAAATAACCCATTCCATTTCTCTACTATAAAATTTCACTTTGTTCCAAAAATCTGGACAAAGAGGGAAAACAGAGTTAACAACTTAGTCACACTACTCATTTCCAATGTAAAAAAAGAATTCAATAAAATAAAGGAGTCTGAAGTCAGTCCTATGAACCCTTTACTCCTTTATTAAAAGCCAATGTTAGTCTCGGAAGGTTTCCATGCACTCAATACACAAACTACTTGGATCTGCTACAGATGGCAATCCTGTCAAACTCTGTCAAAACCCCAGTTAAAACTCTTTGAGATACAGAAATTAGCCTGAAGGTGAACACAGTTTCCCCCAAATGCCTATTGTGTCAGATAAGCTCCTTGGTTTCTGGAGAGATGAGATGATAAAGAATAAGTGATACCTGGGGCAAAAAGGGAGGAAGATTCAGGAGTATAAAAGAAAGCATAGAGCCCATGTTTAGGAACAGTCTATGGTGAAGATGGTAGCAAAGAAGTGATCCTTTCCCACTACTGGCTCATCTGAACATTAACCTAGTGGAGTTGTCTGGCAAAGTAAACTTTTAGGTTAGGGTCCAAGAGAATTGAGGATGCCACCTCAGCAATCTACTGTGACCATTTTGCTAGATAACTTTACAGACAAATTGATGCACTTCATCCTTGTCCAGTGTTATGTGCCTTGAAGTCAATTCCAACTTATGGCAAACCTATTATAGGGTCCTCTTGACAAGATTTAGAGGAGGTTTGTTATGGCCTTCTTTTAAGACTGAGAGACTATGACTTGCCCAAAGTCACCCCATGGGTTTCCATGGCTGAGTGGGGATTTGAATCCCAGTCTCCCAGAGCCCTAGTCCAACATTGAAGTCACTATCCCATGCTAGTTCTCATTCTTGTCCATAGAGAATAGGTAAGGCAGCCAGTCATGTTGATAAAGAAAAAGAGTGGTGAAGATGGCCATATTCGGATGAATATGAATATGAATATGTTCGGTAACTAGTGACTAAACTAAAATCTGTCACCTGAGCATCTAGAGAATTTCAACTCCAGAGAGCCTTATATCAAATGAATTATTTTAGACCGATTTCAACCTGCCAAACAGCTTAAAATGGATGGGCTCGACCAGACTCATTCATTTGTTTTACTTGACCTCTTAACTGCATTTCATGACATTGACTAAGGCACATCGCTTGACACCTTGGCAGATATGCAAGTGACGTTTTCATGTTCTATTCCTTCCTTGAGAGATGTTTTTACATCATAGCATTTACGGTGTGTCTTACTGTGTCCCCAGATCTCTCACCTGATTTCATACATAGAACTGTTGGGACAAATTAGTGATTTGTGGCACATTGCCACTAATATATGAATAGCATAGAACTCTGTAGGCCTTCTCAGGCATTCATATTTCTAATTATAAAGGGACCCTCCAACCAATGGCACTATCTTTTCACAATGGTGGGATGGTGTGTTCCTGTGAGGCAAAAGTGTATGCTGATGGCAGCAATGCTGCCGGCATGGATTCCAAAATCAGATAGACTTTTGCTGAGGCACCAGCAGAAGTGTGTGTGTGTGTGAGAGAGAGTGAGAGAGAGAGAGAGAGGCAATGTCAGAGGATCTCTCAGAGACAACGGTAGTGGCACCATAGCTAACTTTTTATTTCTGTGCAGAAGGAAGCACAGTGAATCCCTTTTAATCTCTTTTACCATGAAAACCCTATCATGAGACAATCCAAAATGAAACAAGAGATAGTGCTAGAAGATGACACTCCCATATTGGATGGCACTCAACAAGGTACCTGGTGTACAGCAGAGGACAACTGTAAGTAGCACTGTGGCTAATGACACAACTGGATTCAAGCCAAAAGGATGTTCCGCTGTTGACACACTCAGAGCTGAAAGAAAAGTCCAAAGCTTCACAGCACTTATTATATGAGCATGGAAAGTGAGAAGCATGAATTAGAGGAAACTACACATTGTAAAAGAAGAAATAGAACATTCAAACATTGCAGTACATGCGGTGAGTGAGTGGACAGAAATGTGACTTTTTGAATCAGATAATTACAAAGGGGGTCCCCCCATGAAATGAAAATCTAAGAAGAAATGGGGTGGCACTAATAGTGAGGAGAGATGTAGCAAAAACAGTCAAAGGATATAACATAAGGTCTGGCTGAATAATATCAATAAGACTTCAAGCAAAGTCCAAAGGGATATTTACATCAATAACTGGGATGTTCCACAATCAGCAAGGAAACATATTAAATGACTATGTAGAAATAAAAAGACAATGGAAAGAATACACAGAATAACTATATAAAAGATATAAAAGGATGACAGATTCATCCACGGAAGAACCACTTGAAGATAAAACTACAATTTTAGAAAGTGATGTGGAAGTTTTACTCAGAGCACTTGAGAGAGAAATCATCAGGAACACATGACATACCAACAGATCTGCTTCAGACTATAGAGAAAGAATCTAACTAAAATCTGTCAACAAATATGGAAAAGAAGGCAATGGCCCACAGATAGAGAGTGGTCAACATACATTCCAGTCCCCAAGAAAGGGCGCACCAGGGATTACAGTAACCAAAGGACTATGCAAGCAAAGTCATGCTCAAAATTCTACAACAATGACTTTTACCATATATGGAGCAAAAAAAATGCCAGACATCCCAGCTGGGTTCCAGAAAGGAAGAGACATTAGGGATCATATTGCAAACATAAATTGGATAATGGAACACATCAAAGAATTTTGGAAGAAAATCAGCCTGTGCTTTATAGATTATAAGAAAAATTTTGATTGTGTAGATCATGAAAAACTATGGATCACTCTTCAAGAAATGGGTGTGCCACAACATTTATTGTCCATTTGAGATGTGGTGCTGGAGGAGAGTTCTACAGATACTGCAGACTGCCAAAAAGAAAAATAAATGGGCTGCAAGAGCAAAATAAAGCCTGAACTCTCCCTGGAAGCCAAGATGACTAAACTGAGACTGTTGCACTTTGGATCAGAAAACATGACTCAGTAGAAGAGACAATAATGCTTGGTAAGTTGGAAGGCAGTAGGACTTCATTATAGATGGATAGACTCAATCAAGGAAGTCATGGCCCCGACTTTGCAAGAGCAGAGCAGGGCTGTTGATGATAGGGTGAGTGAAGATCTGTCATTCATATGGTCGCCATAAGTAGCAGTTGACTTGATGGCAGATAACAACAATAAGAAGGACCCTCGTCCTCCAATTTTGACCTCCCCATATTGAACTGTAATCCTGTTCAAGCGAATGCAGTTAAAAACCTCTGTTCGATCAGCAGTTGTGCCTTACTAAAACTTTTGGCTCTGTGGAGTACTATAACCATTCTTCTCCTATATAGGGAATTATAAAAATGGTGGAATTTACTACCACAAGTCCAATCAATGACCTCTAGTCTAGATGGGTCTCTATGGATCGGCCTCCATCCAGTGAAAAACAGCTTCATCTACCACAGTTTCGTGTTAATGTAGAACTTTTGTTTTTATTGACTGCTTATGGGTTACTGCCCTGTTAATAAATGTTGAATAGAACTCTAGGTAAGGAAGGGAGAAGACAGCTCCCAATGAAGTTGTGTTTGGTTTTCAGTAACTATGGCAGCCCTGTTAGGCTTTTGCCAAGTTGATGGAACAACTTTTACTTAATAAAATTGAATTTCTTTGAGTCTTTCTGGTCTGCCTATTTCCTAGGTCTCTCTAGTTTGCTTCATCCCCCCCCCCAAGATGAATTCAAGAGAAAATCTCTACCTCCTACATTTCAAATGGTCCTGATGCCTGTCTGCTTCATCAACTATCTCATTCAAATCTCACCAGAGAACATTTCTCTTTTCTCTTGCTGTTGGTTCTTAATTTCTTGTTTTCCCTTTCCTATTAATTATTCAACTCCAACCATGCTATTTAACCCCATATAGCACTGTGAGAGGCTTGGATACAAGACGTTCTACAAAATAAAGCTGTGCCACACCATAAGACAAGCAGTAAATTGTCTATAAGTTACTTCAGCCTCTGAGGGACACAGGCTATGTTGAATAGAGCATTAACCATAATACAACCTTGCAGGCCCAGAAGCTATTATGAAAATGTGAGAAGAATGCATATACACAGACAGTGCAATATTCAAAGAAATCACATTTCATCAGTTATCAGCATATTTTAATATCCTTTGACTCTGATCTGTTACTTCAGAGCAGAACTAGTTATTCTCAACATTTTAGCTCTACCACCACATCTTGGTCTTGCAAAAACTCCAGTATTGTCTCAGAAGCACTCAAGAATATTCATGTCAAGGTATATCTATCCTCTTCATTAACTGAAGTGTCTTGTAGCATCTTAAAGACTATCAAGTTTTATTTGGCACGTGCTTTCAGGACTGCAGCCTACTTCATCAGATGAGGTTCGCAGCAACAGACTGTTGGTTGAAATATGCTGCGACAAACTACGCAAGAATGTCTCTAGAGATACATTATTTTAGTTCCCCCCCCCAAATAGTCTTATATTGCATTTTTCCTAGTTTGTCATCTTAATGTCAAACCAGCAGTTCGAAGGAGAAAATATACCCCTACATTCAGTATATAGTTTGTTGTTAAGGTGTAGTAGATAGGTTTACATTTACACCCAGATTAAACATTGTTCCATCCTCTGTTCTCAGTAGAGGCCAAGGTAACTTCAGTGGCCATCAATGTATTCTATCACCAGAGGCTAGTATGTCAATTTCAGCACCCTCTTAGTTGCAGATAATTTGCCTGGGTCTAACTGTGCTCTGACAGTCTTAAGACTGGTCTGCTAGAATGTAGTGCATATGGGGCTACTTTTAAACTTTTTGTAAACTGCAATGAGTTTGAAAAAGGGACTGATTAGTGGAAGCACATGTCACTAATCCTAGAGTTCCACTCCATTTGAGTTCATTTCTGAACCCAATTCTTTCAGGAGCTTATCTTTTAAATCCTACACAGTCTGGTACCTTGGTACCTGGGGAAAAAAAGCCTGCTTCCACATCAATCAGTCCATGTACTGTAGTTATCATCAGGGCACTCTTCACTATAGACTGAAGGCACCTGATTGGCTACTGGGATGTTTCTTCTCTTGTGACACCCACTTATAGAATCCTCTCTCCAGATAGGCTCATATGAAGCATACTTTAAAGCCTCTTTGCTGCCAAGTGGAGACTTTTTAATTTCCCCAGGAGTTTAGTAACTAAAGATTTCAATTATTTGAAATTTTTAATTGCTTCTTTAACTCAACTGAGCTATCTGTTTTATTGTATTTTTGTGACTGGTTTGATAATTTTATACAAGTGATATATAGATATATAGATATACATATACATACATATATATGTGTGTGTGCGCGTGTGTGCACGCGCATGCGTGCTTGCACAAGATGCAGAAACAGTTCCAGTATCCATTGTGATACATTAGTGCAGCTGCTTTCAGCAATAAAAAGTCAAGTTCATCCAGAATCCACAGGCATGGAAGGATCAGCTCAAAATCAAAATTTTGCAAGTATGAGGAGAGCAGGAGTTTAAATGAATGCATCCAGTATCTGAAGGATGTTCAGTACAACTACATAAGGGGGGCTACCCATGCATACCATTAGGAAGATAGTTCTGAGATTAAAGACGTATTTTAATAAAGAAATTGCAAGCATGGGGAACTTGATCTGGATCAGCAGATCCAGTGTGGTTTGGCAGGGAAAAGCTTTAATCATTTGCCTTCTGCTGCAATCCTGATTTGGATCAGGTCTCCACTGCCGCAAATATCACTGTCCAATAATGTCCTATTGAATCAAATGGCTTAGGTGTTTTGTTAACGAGTAAAACTACCCCTGCTAGGGTCCTACATTACATGGGCTTCCCCCACATCCTCAGCCTAGCCATTAAAAATAATCCTCTTCATTTAAGGCCAGAGCTATGTGCCTAACATCCAAGGATAGCTAAACCATTAGAATATTTTGTTCTAAGCATTCAACCTCCTTCAAGTTACTGAACAGGAAGTGCAGCACTGTTGCAGGAAAACTTTTCCCCCCTGCATGCAGAGCAGAAAAAGAAATGAAACAAATGGATGCTGTATCAGTGATGCCCATGTGTACAATACAAAGCAGGTTGTGTCCATGTGCTGCTTTCTCTCACTGTGTGTGAGGTCTTCTACTTGAGCTCTCTTGAAAAAAAATATTCAGGAAACAAGAGCTGTATTGACTAGACCATAAGAGACCTCTAGGAACTGGTCACTATTTATAGAGAAATAGCAGTTGCCACTAAGACACAATTAAGTTCTCTCCCCATCTCTGCAATTTGGAATGGGACATCATCTAAACTGTTTACAAAGCACTGTTCTTTTCCTACTGTTCAGTGATGGGGACCACCAGCCAACAAAGGAGATATTCTTTCACTTTAGCCTTTGGATAGATATGGCTGTTTTAACATCAGTTTTTTGAAAACTTTCTTCTTTCTTTAGGCCTTTCTACTTTTAATGGCAAAATACAACCTCCTAGGGACAAATTAAATCAGTGTTAAATTCTTGTTAAGTTTGTTGCAAGGTCATTCTATACTTGTTCCCTCATTAATTTTGTCTGCATAAAACACATATTAGAATTAGGGATGTCAAGTCATTAACAGGCTTTTAAGAAAATACGGTTGTTCTGCTTTCAACACAGTAATTAACAAAGTAACTGAGTGAAATACTCTCTTATCTCAATACAGGTGATGTTTTGACGGGAATGAATGTTTCTCTAAGTCACAATGACAAATGATATTGTTTAAGAAAAAACACACATGAAAACAAAGTATTGGCTTCATCTGAATCTATCACAAATGTGTTATATCAGATCATTCCAGTTAAACTAACTGAAATATCTTTTTTTATTTCCAATTCAGTACAAATAAGCAATCAAAAAATCGTTGTCATTATCCAATTAACTAAATACAGATTTCAGCTTCAATGAATAAACTGCATTGATTGAGAGAAACATATTTGTAACTAAAATCAGTTCTCCAGAAGCATGTTAATATTGCTCATTTCTCTGGGCTTTCGCAGTAAAAGTGACTGGTAACACACACACACACACACACACATATATATATACATATATATACACATATACATACTCCATCTGTACGATTCCAATCATGGTTTGTAGTGCTTCACGGCTGTGCACATATTGTGTCTGTGCCATTCCAAACCATGGTTTGTGTGCTTCATAGCTGTGGACCCTGTGGTGGCCACTCCCACTCCACTCTGGGCCACAGAGATCAGGGTTACCTTGTTGAAGTACACTGGATGGGATCACACTCCACCTAACCACCATAAGATGAGTGTACCTCAGTCTCACAACATATAAGCTGCTTATGTTTTACTTTAAATACAGTTTAGCCAAACATATGAAAAGCCTTGAGAAGTCACCAAACTGTAGTTTAAATGATCAAACTATTGTATTAAAAATAAGTATTTGTCTATTTATACATCTCAAAAGCACTAGTGTCCAGGATATGTACAGTCCAGCATTCTGAACTCAACAGATGGATATTTCTAATTAAAACTTAGCTTTTTGTCTTAAATGCCATTAAGAGGCACTGTGAAACTTAATCAAAGTGAATTAACAATAGTTTGGTCATATGTTCAGAAGAAAAATGTGTCCATAACCTGAGATCATCTGAGCTTTTCTGCAAAGATTACTTAATACATGTCACAACTTCAACCATATGCCAGTTCTCTTTGTATCTCTTTACATAATACATGTGTATGACAGTATGGAGGTTTTGCCAACAATGTTGGCATACAAAACAAACATGTTAGGCATGTTCCCATGTCATGATGTAAATAGGTCTGTGCTTCCTGAAAACATACTCAAACAAAGCAATTTGCAAAACAGCCCTAAAAAAAGATAAAAATGGAATATTTGAGGAATGAGAAATGGTTCCCTAAGAAAGAGAAAAGATTGTAGAAAGCTTAGTGACAATTTTCCAAGCAGCATTGCTATTAACAATTGTTATTTGGCTAACATAAAGGATAAGGAAGCAATAAATAAGTTGAAGAACACTGAAAAACTCTTATGAGAAAAGAATCAAAACAATCAGAAAGAAATTTTGGGTAGCTATTCAGAGAAAGAGGGAAGAAGAGGACTGACTTGAGCAGGTGGATGGAACAAGAGAATTAGCTTATTGGTAACACCTGACTCACACATTTACTGTCATAAAAGCCATAGAAAGATGAAAAACAACTGAAAAAGGTATAATAACACTGTACACAACAGTAAACAGATATTTCCATAGGGACTGGTCTGGTCTTGTGTCTTTTGTCATCTCACATGGGAAACATTGGGCATGCTGCCACACTACCTTTCTGCTTCCATCTTGGCCAGTCAAATGGCTCATGTAAGCTTACTCTGAATAAGTGGGCACCCCAGGTTCTCCTAAGGCTTATTGCAGTTTCCTTGTATTCAACAAGATATTTTCCCACATGTTACAAAATTAAAAGCAAATCCTGTTCTCTTAATGATGTGCCCTCAAAAAGTTATTTTTCAAACATTCAGTGGGTGGCTAGGGCAAAATGAACCCTCATCCATGAGATGGGATCTATATGAACCTACGTGCGGTCTTCCTAATGCCATTTCTGCTGGTAAAGTCTGTTGGGAATTGCAATCCAACAAGAATTGGAGTGACCAAGCTGCCCACTCTGCTTTTAAGCTGTGGTGTGAAAGGACTGCAACTTATCTTGACTATCCTTATAAAGCAGACAAGGTCTTTCTCTCTCTCTCTCTCTCTCTTTTGGTCTTCCTTACCCTGTTTTTTTAATTGTTTTTCAAAAGCTCCACACTGCTCATAGCAGCTCATGACTCTCTTGGCAGATTCTTGCTACTCCCCTTCCTGGAATGTTATGGAGCATTGCCACATCTAGTCTCATCACTGCTTCACTCTCAAGGAATACTGGGTAGAACTTGGGCAAAATACCTTGGACTACAACTCTTAAGAACAAACCTTGTCCCTTCCTATCCAGCCAGAACTGCTAGCTCTAGGCTACCTTTTGCCAAAGCTTCTGTACAAAATCGCTTGGTTATCCTTTTAGTGCCCACTTTGCTTATCTGTCATTCACAAAGATTTATTTGTGAAATGCTTATCTTTAAAACATACACAGACATGCTCTGTTGCAAAAAATTGAGGCTAGTCTTGTGCCTAAACCAGCTCAAATAAATGCAAATAAAAAACTGAAAATACCACAAGGCATCCAAATCTCTTAGCAAAGAAAAGAGAGGGATGGGAAAAGTCTTAGAAGCCACAGAAAGCTAGAGAAACTGTGAAAGGTCCGAATATGTGGGTTCATTTACAACAAGAAAACAAACTGAAGCAAATTTTCAGTGGTGGATTTTTCTTACTCCCTGCTCCCCTTGCAGGCATGGAATTCATTACAGCAACCATGCTGGACACCTAATAGACAACATTCTAGACTGCGAGGTACATGAACACATACAGTTTATTAACCCTAAGCAAATATGTATCCCTAAATTTTTCATCCAGCCATTCTCACAGTGCATATTGTTCCCCCAATCTCTTCTCTCTCAATTTAAAAGCAAAGAAACTTAACATTCTAATTTTTATTTGTGTCATTGCAGTTTCTTTCCTTTTCTTTTCTTTTGGGTCGTGGAGAAAGAGTTGACGAACCTGCAAAATTGTGAAAATGGTAAAAGGACTGTAAAGTACAGGCATACAAGGACTTTTCTTTTCTTTTCAACTATTGTTGTTTCAACTATTGTTGTTGAAACTATTGTTGTTTCAGACGTATAATACCCCTAGGCTGAATGGCCCAAATACAACTTTTAGTTCCAACAACTGCAATCCCAGGGAATTAATGGAACTTACATAAGCATTTATTTACAAGTTCCTATTTGATTCAGTGAGTTTACCCTAGTTAAGATGACCAGATTGATTTAGGACAGAGTTGAGAACTGTTTGGTCCTTCAGATGTTGGTGGAATGCAACTTCCATCAACTCTACCCAGCACAGCCAATGAGGACAAATGCTGGGAATTGTAGGGCCACAAAATATGGAGGGCCATATGATTCCCACCCCCTATTCAGGTCAATGTGTGAAGCTCAACACAGTTTAGGAAAAGGAAACAGTTAGACAATTGGGTTTTTTAAAAAAGGGGGATGGGGGGGGCAAGACAAACAGAAAACCCAAACATGAAATGACAGCATTTTTGTCCAAAGAGTGGCTTAAATCAAGCACTAAGTTAGCAGATGTCAAGTAGCACGATGAAACTTTCTGCTTCTAGTCTCCCCTGTATCCCTTCATGCCACCCAAACACCTATTCCAGTTGGTTTACCAGGCCTCTAGAATAGATTTTGAGGGCACATGGGTTGCAGTGGAGGGACAACCTCCCTCCTAGTTCTACTGATGGAAGCTGCTATGTCAGTGGAACAACTGCAGGATTCTGCACAATAATTTTCCCATTTTTTACCAATATAGTTCTGTTTCCAATATAGTTCTGTTTTCCAATCCAGATGATACTAGATAGATAAGTATTACAGCACAGAGAAGCCAGGTCAAATGCACAGTTTTTCAGCATTGGTACTATGGGGGAAAATATACTATACATACTAAACTATTTTTAGTTCCCTTTTAGGCTGAGTGCTTTAGACCATGGCCCTTTTCGCATACCGTTTCTTTTGCGAGAGGGCCCCTTGAGCGTCACGTAAATGGGAGCGGCGGTCCGTACGATGCACTCCCATTTACGCGACCCTCATCAGCCTAACAAACCGCGCACGCACCTTTTCATTTTCGGCTTCAAGCCGAAAATGGTGCGCGGTCGCACAACACTCCTGGGGCCCGCGTGCACTTACCTGCACTGCAGTACGTCGTCCCAGGCATGCCAGTCGCGCTTCCTCCCCCAGCGCAGCCTACAGCTCCCAGGCTGCACTGCAGAAGGAAGGGATGGGGCGGTCACGTGACCGGGAAGCCAGCTGCGGGACGAAGGAGCAGCAAAGAGAGCACCTCGCGCAAGAACCTGCTTGCGCGAACAGCACCCCCCACCTCTGTGATAAGGTAACGTGCGGAAAAGGCTAAAGAGATGGTTTATGTGCAGAGGAGAGAAGCAGACTTCCTTAGAATTCTTGGAGTTAAGAGGCATGCACTTTTTTTTAAAATCCTCAATAAATTCTTGCGCGAGGTGCTCTCTTTGCTGCTCCTTCGTCCCGCAGCTGGCTTCCCGGTTACTTGACCGCCCTGCCCCTTCCTGCTGCAGTGCAGCCTGGGAGCTGTAGGCTGCGCTGGGGGAGGAAGCGGGACTGGCACACCTGGGATGATGTACCACAGCGCAGGTAAGTGTGTGCGGGCCCCGGGAGCGTTGCGCGACCGCGCACCATTTTCAGCTTGAAGCCGAAAATGAAAAGATGCATGCACGGTTCGTGTTAGGTTCCTGAGCATCGCATAAATGGGAGTGCGTCATACGGACCGCTGCTCCCATTTACACGACACTCAAGGGGCCCTCTCGCAAAAGAAATTGCGTGCGAAAAGGGCCTTTGACACAAGCTGGACTGAGATTGTTTACATTTAACATGGCCCTGCAAATTGCTCAGGCCAAGAATAATAGAAGCGGCATCAGCAGCATCCTAAAACAATTGTCTGCTCAGCAGACACCTGGGCACAGAGTTTGGGAAAATGGCTTTTGTCAAATACAGCTCCTAGACTCCAGTTATCATGCTAGCTGAATGATATGGGGAGAAGTAATGCAATTTTTCCAATCTCTGCATAGGCTACAAACTATAAGGTCAAAATGCATAGCATTTTAGAAAGAGTTGCCATCACAATACTTACATTTTCTCTAAAGATAAAAGCCAGGATTGCAGCTGATAATTCTGCTAGGAAGATTAGCAAAATAAACATGAAGAACTGAAAGAGAGAGAGAAAGGGGGGAGGGAGAAGGAAAACAAATTACAATGTATCAACAGCAAACAACTTACACAGAATCTCTCAAAATCATCAAAACGACAGACCAAGAAAATTAGGCCTGTTTCCTCATTGTTCATAAAAGGAATCTTGTAGCTACTGTGGACCATATGCTTTATCATAAGTGATGGTGAAATTTACTGCATTATATGTATATGTTGGTGTTACATGCTATTTAGCTACTCCTTAATTACTGTGATTGATTCATAGGTGTAAACTTGTCTTTGTTGAATTCTGCTATTATGGAGTAAACTTCCCAAATCCTCAGCTGAAAGAAAACACACAGAGAAGTGGAAGACTATAAAAGTTAGAGCTTTACTTAATGAGCCATTCAGTTTGTTGATCATATGGGATATATGCTACTTCCTTCTTATCATGTAATTAACCAATGACCAGTGTTTTCAGTATACATGGGACTTATTGGCTAAGCGATACAGGAGGCCCTACGATAACACTTCCGGTACAACTGACTCTTTTGTGGAGTTGTGTGGCACAATAAAGCAATTTTATGCAAATATCAACAATATAGATGCAGGGAAGGAAAAAAATATTAGCTACAATTCATGACTACATATATCAAACACACAGATCATGGCACTTAGAACAGGAATGAAAAGGAATCTCCTCCACTTCACTCCAGCCACCCCAAATATACCACTAGCTCTCAGGGCATGGATAAACCAATCATTAATTTTACAGGGCTGTGCTTGTCTGGCCTCTGAACATATTCATTTCCTAGTGGAGGACACAGAGTCTATTTAACCATGTGTTGACATGTATTCGTGCCCCACTTATTTGACATTTAACATTGCAAATCATCTTCATCATACTCAGACATCTCCTCCACCTCTGTAATTTCTGGAAATGGGTTTGCTATGGAATCAGCTTTATTAAAGAACTAGCAAAACTGGGTTAGGTTATTTCATAGTTAGTTTCAGAAAACCTGGGAGTCTCAAAGTCTCTCTCTCTCTCTCTCTCTGTATATAAGTGTGTAAGTCCAACTGCTAGGGGCTGTGAAACTCAACATAGCTTGATGCAACATCTCAGATGCAGCTGCAACAGTTCTCATAAAAATATAACATGAAAAAATAATCTCTGCACAGAAAGAAACTCACATTTCAGGACTTCCCTGGGGATGCATGTTTCTCTCTTGTCTCTCATCCATGCTATACACTTGCCTTGAGTTTATACTTGAGCTAAAAGCTTCAGGCATTCATTATGTATCACTTTGAAATCTCTTTCCAGAAGCTGCCAGCTCATCTATTTTTGAAAACTTTATACGAGGATTTGGATTTTAATCAGTCCATGAAAATAACACCTTTTCCATACTCAAGCTACAGTTAACAGCCAGCCATTCCATCTCAGCTCCTTGAAGGAAAATGAAAATTTTTCCAGGCTGATATTTCCACAACCAGGTATTATTTTGCACAGGCAGTTCTTTGCTAGAAAACCTCTTTTCTTGAAAAAAACCTAAATCTGGAAGTCCTCATTCAGGGATAGGGGATTTGACTTAGCTTTTCCCACTAACTGCATGCAGAATAAAATGGGCAGAATAAAGAATTTAGCCCTTTTCTTCAGCTGGGGCTCTAAACTTCCTCTTCTGGTTTGAATGTCCTTTCTGTGCTGAGGAATGGACTGGAAGGAAGAGGTGTCTAGAAGTGGAACAGATACAGCATAAGATGGAACCATGCCCCACATAGAAGGAAAGAGGAATGAGTGCATATCATCCTCAAGCAAGAAAATGGGCTCTTCTTTCAGGGACAAGTAAGAGCTTGGAAAATTTACATTATTTGATTACACCTTCTAAGATCACCCAGCCAGCATGGCCAAGCTGGCTAGGAGAACTTGGGAGTTGCAGCCTAAACAAATAATATTTTTGAGGAGGTACATTTGTGCCTATTTCTTAGACAGGAGTAGCCACTGCAGATGGCCGTGTTAGCCAGATCTTCTCTTTGTGGGACAGCTCCAACTTCCCAGCTGCCAAAAGAGGATGAGATGCAGTAAAATACACAAGTAGAAATTCTTAGGGGCAGGGAGACAGACTGCAGTCTCTATCAGCTGACCGTGCATTTAAAGGGGCATACGTAGTAATATATATTGCAGATGTAGGTTGGAGGACAGACATTACTTTTCACCACTGGATACTGTGCTCTACTACTCATCATTGCCTCATGATGCCTTGCTTTGAAGACTCCTCAGAGTGAGATTTGAGGTGGGGGAGCAAATTCCTCACTTTTGGGGGGAATCCATTGGAATGAGGGATTTTGAGTGAGGCTATCAAAGAGCAGAAGGTCGCCACAGAGCAGAAGAGGCTTAGTATCTGCGTCTGAACAACTCTGTAGAGAGTTTGCCTGAGGTTCTGAAACACAATCCTTGGCATGCATCCATTTGGGTCTAGTGAGTACAGAATGCATTTTCACAAGAGAAAGTACAAGACCTGTGATCCCTAATCTGCCACTTCATGCAGAAGCAGCAGCAGTCACAGACAAAACTCACCTTACTACAAAAGTTTTCACAGCTATGGCAATTTCCTTGAAGCTGGCAAATTATGGAGGCCTAGACAGAAGGCGGCAGGCAGACAACAACCTCCTTCTGCTGGGCTGGTGACAAACAAAGTGGCCCATAGCCTCTCCCTTTCCCCAGAACATCTATCTTCCTGGATGGGAAGTGGACTTTTTTTTCTTTAATGATGGATTCACTGACACGCATCTCTGGGCCTTTCCACACTACACTGTTACTGTGTTGTTATTCCACTTTCAACATCCTGTGAAATTCTGGGGTTAGTAGTTTACTGATGCCAAACTAATGGCTGAGAATTCTAAACGCCCCTCCTAAATTGCAAACCCCAGGATTCCATAGGATGTTGAAAGTGGAACAATAGTACTAGAACAGTGCAGTGTGGAAAGCCCTCCCCCTTTGGCCTTGCAATTTCTGCAAGAAAGATTGTTATTATTTTAAAATTCACAGTGACAGGTAACCCAATGGCTAGCATCCTGCTGGTGCTCTACACCAGGATAAATACATTAGTGGAGGAGGTGGTGATAAGTAGGAAAAGGCTACAGGCTGAGCAGCCATTGAGGAAGGAAGGTATCTGAGAAACAGGCTGCTTAAAACTGCTTTCTGATGCTATGGCAGCACTGATTAGCATAGTGCACAAGAGGGTTTTGGCTAATTTATTTTGCCTTGGATTATCCATAGACTTCTTCACCTTTGTCTGGTGTTTGTTAAGCTTCCTGAGTGTTTTACTTTGAATTGTGTGGCAAAAGTAAAATAAAACAAAATAAAAATAATAAAACATAAAAATCTAGAAGACGTTTCTGTATAGTCAGCAAGATGGCTAGTGTTTTCTTGGCACGTGTATAAAAAGTGCCAATTTATAGAACACCTTACATTTTACTTCTCAGTAATATGAGCAAGTTAACTGCATTATTTAGTATAAGGTAGCAAGACATGTTATGTATATGTAGTAGGCAGTAAGAAGTGTTACCTACTGGTTCCAGGTAATTCATTAGAGGAAGTTCAGTACTTTAATGCTGATCAGAATAAGATGTCCTTAGTCAACAACTTTGCAAAATGTAGCAGTCAAACAGCAAAATAAACAGTGTGAGAAAAATAACATCTTCTGTGCAAAGTAACATTATTATCCACCATGAGCAGCTAGAAAAGAAGCCAATATGCAAAAGAAGTTAGCAGTACTTACAAAGAGAAGGAGGCATTTGTTCTCACGGATGGCTCCACAGCACCCAAGGAATCCTAGCAGGAAGAGCATCACTCCCATGGCCAGCATGATGTATGCTCCCGTGAAGAGCAGAGGATTAGTAGCCACAATCTCTCGGAATCCAGTGGGATCTACTATGACCCATATTCCAACTCCAAGTAAACATGTACCACCCAGCTACCATAAAAAGAACAGATTTAGAATCCAGATGTACATCTTGCTAGATTCCTCCAGAGATAAGAACTCCAGCTGAAAGTTCTAAACTAATATATCTAGTGCATTATCAGAACAGCTCTCTAGAGTGCAAGCTTATTCTGTTCAGTGAGTGTATTTACCACAGTCTCCCGCATGGTTTTTCATTACTGGGTCTGTCTATAGCAGGAGACATCTCCTGATTCAGCTATTCCAGTTATTATTTTCTTTTCATTATTAGACAGTCTCTTCCATGTTTCCTTGTAACCCTTATTAACTCTTCTACAGGCAAAGAAGAGCTGCAGGTATCGGGGAAGCAGTGTCATTATTATGGAGAGAGAAATATCTCAACATTCAGTCATCAAGTGTACAGGCCTCATCTTGCAAAGCTTATTTTCCTTTGGAGTTATGAAGAGGAACATGGAAGAGATGTTTGATGCCCCTTAATTTAATAAGTCATTCCTTCCCATCTGACGTTAAATATGAACAGACCACAAAGTGCTAATTTTTAAAGAATTACAGTGGGACCTCCAGAGATGTGGGCATTCAGTTCCAGGGCTCCCTGTGGATGCCAAAATATGTGAATGATTGTGTCCCCTATTATTAAATGGCAGTGACGTGCACACAGATGCTTCAGTGTGCCTGCATTAACATTGCTGCCATTTTATGTACAGGAATGATGATCTGTAGATGGTGAAAATCACAGATCTGGATGTCACAGGTCTGGAAAGTCCACTGTATTCCACTATATTGAACAGAAAGTACATTCATACAATAGCCTAAACCCTATAATCCCAACTAAAGTAGAGTCATCGAATCAACTGGACTTACTTATACCTTCACTCACCATTCAACAAGTGCTTCAGTGGGTCTACTCTAGTTGGGACTAACTCTTAGAATTTCAGCCATTATACACGAAAATGATTCCAGATAGTATTCTCATAGAAAGCTGAATTTCTGATATAATGTACTTCATAGGATAGGACTTTGGTACTACATAATGTTGGTTTATTCCTATACTTGCTATGATGACCATATTAATCACACTAGCTTTCTTTGACCTAGTAGTGAGCAGTACAAGGGTTTGTATGATCTGTCTGCAGATTTCATATTCTTCATATAAGTATTATGGTTGTTGGAAGAAACCTTGCTTCCAACAAAGAAATTATGCAGCTATATGGCATAATGCAAGAAAATCCTAGACTGTCAAAGTATCCAGCAACTGGATGTGTCACAGAGGAAAGCCAGGTCTATAGACCCAATTACTGAGAATTACATTCTTGCACCTTGTTAACTGCTAAAGCAGCACTACTCTCTCCTCTCATCAGTAATACCAAACTCTGTGAATTGTAAAATGTCCTCCTAGCCTCCCTAATAAGAGAGCGTCTGATTCTTATGTTGTCGTCTCTGAAAGCTTACAGTCTCTTTGGCAATGTACCAACCCTACCTCCCCTACACACACACACACACACACAAAAAGAGCGAGAACTGCCAACTCCTAAGAAGAGATAAGAAAGATAAATGTTGTGACCAAAAGTCACAGAATACTTACAAATATGAAAAAATTGAAGACAAACATCAGATACTTCATGCAGCTCAAACAATCCCCTTCCATGGTTGTAAAAAGCTACACAATCCAATTAATCCTGCAAAACACCAATAGCTCTTTAGCACTCCCTTATTTCATCTTGTAGTCTTCCCATCTTCTCTCTTTCAAAACCCTGTGGAATTCATTATACTGAAAGAGCAAATCTCCTATCTGAATGAGGTAGACTAACATAGGTTAATAGGTAGTAATGATCACCTCCAATTCCCATCCTGTTATCTCACTGGTACGTCAGGACCAGTCTGAAAGGTTAATGAGAAGCAGCCAAATGACTCACCACCTTTTTCAAAAGGTAAGAACAAAAGTGTCACTCCCTTCATGAATTAGTACTCCCATTTCATTTTAAAGTTTCTCAGCCATCCCTATGTACAATGCAAAGATGCATACACAGTGAAAGAAAGTGGAAATGGACAAAATGCTAGTTGGCCAAAATGCACTGCCAGGATTTCAGCTAGGGGAAATCCCCCATTATGACACCATCTTCCTTAGGGGCTCCTTCTTATATCACTGCTGCTTCAGATTTTGTTATTATGTCACGCTCCGAGCAAAAAGGATAAAGAAACAAGCAAATCTATCAAATTGTTTTCCATAATGTTTCCATCATTGATAATCTCCTTAAAGTCAAAGAGACAGCTTGACCAGAGCTCCAGCTGTGGGACAGGAGATGGAATTTTAGCAGGTATAGCCTATCAATAACACAAATATTAATAGTGTAGTTGTGTCTAGCAAATCCAAACACAGAGATCATGCAAAGAAATTTTGCTCCCACATCTCAAATATTTTTGCACAAACAAAAAGAAGAAATTTATGAATATCATAAATATCACTTGTTGATTTGCCAGCCCTCCTGGGAAATGAACAAGTGTAATATTTAGTGATCAACAGGCAAGGATGAAAGCAAATAAGAATGTACCAAATACAATTTTCTTGTCCTCAGCAATATAGAGTGTCACAACACAATGAAGATACCTGGCCCCCCAAAAGCCAACTGTCACAGATTTTTTTTTTTTAAAAAAAAAAGTCTGGAACTTTTGTGAAAAATTCATTTACGGATAAAAACACAAACAGGAAAAAGCAGTTTTTGTGCAAACCCATGACTATGCACACAACCATATTTTGTGTTTTGTCCAAAATATTGTGTCTTTTTGCACGAAAACAACTCACTCTCTTTTTCTTTTTTCTTTTTTTGCAAAAAGCCCTAAAAATCATTGAAAAATGATTTTGCAAAAACTCTTACAATCTCAGCCAGCTGGCAGAAAACTTGAAATCTTTCAGTCATGCATGAAAGAATGAAATAAATGAGGATACTAGACTTGCAAACTCACTCTCCTATGCTGACAAAGAAGAGCTGAGATTCCCATGCTTAATTTATATCAACAGCTGAGAATCTCCTAGCTAACAAAGAGACTGGAACTACTGAACTGGATTAAAGGGGCATGCAAATTTGTCCTTATGGACACATACAGAGATACTGACTTTTCTTACTCTGGAACCTAACAATCCTGACTCAGAATAGAGGTGTTCTTCCAAAACAGTCAGGAATCATGGTTATTCACCTAAAGAACTCAAACTCCAGTGCTCTTTCCGATATAATATTTCATGCTCTATTACATACCCTACAACATTTCATGGATGAAAACTGAGACACACGTGACCAAACAACATCAGAACATGGTAAAGACTGTAAAAGTTATTAATGAGAGAGAACACATAGGCTATGAGAAGCAGCAGCAGTTTGCTTTTTCCTGACCAACAGGGAAAGGCAAGATTCTGCCCTCTACCCATGGAATTTACTGAGTGCAAACTACTTTTGCACTTTGAAATCAGTTTGCAGCAACTGAACGTATGCCCTTTCCACACCTTGCCTTCTTCCGGTGCTGGGGTGCAGGGATCGTGTAAGCAGACTCTTCCGAGAGGCTCTTGCATCCAGGGTCCTTTGACTCCACACAAGCTGCCTGCTTGTGTGAGAGCCTCCTGGGACCTTCCCAGGCTTCACTGGGGCAGGAAGCACAACTGGCATGGCTTTGGAGGCTCCGCACACCAGGTAAGTGCGTGTGGGGCCCGGGAGCAATGCGCAATTGCACACCATTTTCAGCCTCCAGATGAAAATGAAAAGGTGAGCGATTGGCGTCTGCTGGCCCCTGGAGCATCGCGCAATTGTGAGTGCATCATGCAGATTGCTCCTCACAATCGTGCAATGCTCCAAGCGCCCTTTCGCATGGAAAATGCCATGCACAAAGGGCCTAAGTTGAGAGTAAAGGGAAAAAAGTGGAATGCAGGGAGAGAAACTGGAACTTTTCAAAGCAGCTGAAAAAGTAGGATGTTAAAGGATACATCAAGACTGTCTCTGATGAACTGGGACAGTTTCAGGGCATACACAGAGAAAAAGTAGAATGTAATTTCTTGCTGGATTTTTCTTGAGAGGACTATCATGGAAAAAAGAATCCATTCTGAGGGGTTGTTCCCATGTACCTATCATTTCAATCCATATAGGGTCATTTAAAACAATCACAGATGCATGGAAATATATGTCAAATTCATCTCTCACACCAATTTCCCAAAGAAGCCTTCACAGCCATCATGTATATTAAGCTGGTGTTATATCCATTTATTACAGATCAAAAGGTACTAGCTTCCCAATGGCCAGTCACTGAGCATGCACTTGAACTTCTATTTGAGCACAGGACTCCAAATTTCCTTCTCATAACTCCTACTCATCTCCACCATACCATATCAGCTTTCTGAATGTGGCATGGGAACAGCAACGAATAACATATGATGTGGGCAATTAATAAATTGTTCTATTAGTAACATAATGCTTTAAGACCAAAACCATGATGAAATATTCCACTGAGATCATATTCCATTCAGACAAAGGTACATGCTCACTAGGGATCCTATTTGTAGATGCAGCCAAAGTAGACTCATTGAACCAAATGTTGAATGATGAGTTAACACACAACTAAGGCCCTTTCCGCACGTTACCTGCTCACAGAGGTGGGGGGTGCCGTTCACGCAAGCAGCCTCTTGTGCGAGGCACTCGCATCGCTCCTCCGTTCTCCCGCAGCTGGCTTCCTGGTCGTGCAACCATTGCGCAAGCACCCCGCCCCTTCCTTTCGCAGCGCAGCCTGGGAGTTGTAGGCTGCGCTGGGGGAGGAAGCGCGACCGGCCCGGCTCGCCCGACGCACCGCAGGACAGGTAAGTGTGCAAGGGCCCCGGGAGCATTGCACGGCTGCGTAGTATTTTCGGCTCCCAGCCGAAAAGGAAAAACTTCCTTGCGTGGCCTGCTTTAGGCTCATGAATGTCGCGTGAATGGGAGTGCGTCATACGGACCGCCGCCCCCAGAAACTGTGTGCGAAAAGGGCCTGATTCTAGCTGGGACTATGAATAAGATGCAGACCAAAGTCTGCAGTACAGGTATTAACCACATTTGTGATAAGGAAAGATCTTCTTCATGCACTCACACAAATGTGATGTGATGAACTCTAGGAAAGAAGCTGGGTTTTTATTGCAATTATGCTTAAGTGATGGAGCTCACTCTCAAGATAAAGTCCAAAGCCATACAGTTATTGCAGCTTTTTCCAAGATTAAATATTTACTCTTCTTACTGTGGATTCAAACTACAGGAAAAGAGATTCCAGCTGAACCTCAGGGAGAACTTCCTGATGGTCAGAGCTGTCCAGGAGTAGTCAGATATATTGGGCATCTGGTGGAGTCTCCTTCTTTGGAGGTTTTTGAACAGAGGCCGGATGGCCATCTGCTGGGAGTGCCTTGATGTGTGTTCCTGTATGGCAGGGAGTTCGACTGGATGACCCCTGTGGTCTCTTCCAACTCTACGATTCTATGATTCTAAGTCCTTTAGCAATTCTTTTGATATTTCTTATGTACCTATTCTGCCCTACAAGTATTTTATGTGTGTTATTACAGAGTGACTGCGAGTGCGTCACCCACTTTCAACCCCAGAAAACCCCATGATAATTTAACCTTAAGAAATGACTTGAAGGTACACAACAACAAATTTTAGTTGTTATTTAGAACTTTGTAATTTTACATTTTTTTGTTATTTTATTAGAAGGCAGAGAGATCAGGTTATAAATAAAAAGGAAAAATGATAAGGGAAAGGAGCTGTGTGTCTATATCTTTATTTGACTTTGGAAAGTATGCCCATTACTAGAACACTATATCCCTCCTTGTAATTGCAACATTCTACATTCAATTACATGCTGTGTTAGAAAAATGCACTTGATCCTGTTAAAAGCAACATAAAAATTATCCAAGGGTTTGCAGAGCTTTTTTCACAGGCTGGGAAATACATCCTTTCCTTTCTCTCTTTTATTGTTTTTCCTAGTCCAAAGAATTCAGAGCTGCTGTACATTAGGCTCCACAGCTCTTCCTGGTGTGACCATGGTAACTGATCTGCTTTAGTTATGCTCCTTGATGAACCCCTTAGCAAGCAGAAGGTCTCACTATAAGGGAAAAGACATGGTGCATGTAGGTAAAAGAAACCTCAGGTAAACAACACAGATCCACAGAGCATTTGCCTTGCTGAACAGCATCTAACAAATTTGAAAATTAGATCTGGCTCTTTAGTGAGTGTTATGCATGCGCATTGTGTTTTTCCTGCCTATGTAGGCCAGAGAGGGGCCAGGGGCTTAGGAAGCTGGCAAACACAGCACCCACAGCTGTTCAAAAATATTAGCACACCTTTCCCTCTCCAGAGAATGTCTGTCTTTTGCTGGGGGGAAAGTGGCAGAGAGGCACGAGTGCTGACTGCTTCTAAGGCACTCTTGGGTAGTTTCAGCATCCTTCAGGGAGATGTCAGGGAGAAAGAGCAGCTATTTCTTCCCAGCACAACAAGATTCTCCTCCTATACTCACAGAAGAGCCTTATGGAATTCATGCTTAAGTGGGTGTGAAAAGCAAATATGTAAATAAAGCTCCCTCCCCTGCTCTTCAAAATGTTGTTTTTATGGTAGGCCAAATTATTCCAGAGTGATTTATCTTCTGATTTATCTTCCAAGTGTGCGAGGTTTTAGGGAGAATGAAGGATTTAGGGAGACAGACATTGCCATTTATTTCTACACTCAGGTCTTATCAGCATGGTCTGAGATTCCCAGTGGAATAGATTTTGGAAAGACAAAGAATAAAAAAAACTGAAAGAAAGAAGCAGGAAGTGTTTTCAAGAATGATGGCAGGGTCGTAAGAGGAAAGCTTGAAATTTAGGAAGGTTATACTTACGACAAGTTAAAGTGTTAATGTTTTCTAACTGGATAGCTTTTTTTTTTAAAAAAACTATTTTTAATATTAGCAATATTAAAAGCACAAAACAGAATGCCTCCTCTAATGCTGAACCTGTTGCATTTCACCTATAAATATCTTTAGTGCATTCAAATGTTTGCTGGTTTAACTGCTTACATTTATGATTAATTCACTAAAATTTCTTTAAATTTAGCAGCCATTCCTTTTAAAGCATGCAGATACACATAATATAGACTAGCTTTGTTACTCTGCTGCAGGAAAAACTACAAGGAGTCTTGTGACACTTTAAGGACTAAGACATTTATTGCAAATAGATGAAGTAGACTCCTGTCTATGAAAACTTATGCCATAATAAACTAATTCAGTGTTTGCTGCTTATAGGAAATTGCTGTTAAACAGACTCATCACTCAACTGTAGGAAACAAATGGTGATTCAGCATCATCCACAACTAGGAATGCCTGTACTATTATGTGGCCAAAAGAAGAACTCTTTTCAAGATCTATCTGATGATTTTGAATCATGGTATAATCAAGAGAAGAGGATGCCCAATATATCTGACCAAAAATAACCCATAGCAGATGTTGTGATGGCTGATGTAATCCAGGTGGCCAGAGTCCAAAGACTCTAAATATACAGTGAGTGGAGTTATGAATAAAGACAATTGTTTTGATTGGATAAGTGTAAGTAAGGTACAGTGAACACCTTTCTTTTGATTTTTTTTTTCAATTGGATAACTGATACCCTGGTCAAAGCTGAGGAGAATAAAAGGAGCCAAGATAAAGCCACATATCAAACTACTTGTGGCATGTCTCTATCAATGAAGAATGCTATCTCTGACTGCTGGGCTGTTCCTGATAGATTGATAACCTGCCCAAACATGCAGAAAGATGATAATGGTAAGACAAACATCTAGGCTATGGCTATAAGAGATGCTGTTAAGAACAATGCTCAATGAAATTAACCATTGATTGCCTGTTTAGAGATGTGTAGTGCCTCAACAGATGAAATTATGTTCCTTGATGGATAGATGGTTATGGATATGATACAAGGGACAGATTTTTGTACATGTGAAAACCTTTATGACATTTCTATGTGATGTATGAAAGAACCTGCTGCTGCTGATAGATATATGGCTGAATTATACTGTCTAAGATGGCAATATTCATATATATGTTAACTACTAAAAAGCTTGGTCAAGAGATGCAGAGAGATAGAGTGTTAGTTCTTATGAAAGTGTAACCTCCTGACTGTAAATGCCAGGTTTGAAAACTAGCTCTGTGGCGCCCGTTCTCCCCGGGAAATCTGTTGAAAATAAAACTACATATTACCTGTATATAAATCACACTTCACTATATTTGTACACATTTGAAAAGAGGATATTAACTGGAGAAGGTGCAGAAAATGGCAACTCGAATGATCAAAGAGCTAGAACAACTTCTTGAGGAAAAGTTCCATGTGTTCTGATTCTGTAAAAGTTTACAAAGATTCACTTTGTAAAAAAAGAGCAAATAAAGAAAGGTATGAGAGTGGTGTATAACATTTGAGCCTGCGTCATCAGACAAAACGATGACAACAGAGCTCCATTATTGCAGCTACATCTGATGATGTTGCCTTTTAAAAATCCAGACAGCACCTCAACCAAAGGGTTTCCAAAGTACTGCAGATTGGAGCGCAGGAGAATTATATCTGCAGTGCTCCCCTGTTACAGGTTACTTTGGGAACAGGCAGCTGGAGAGATCCCTTGCTAAAGTTGCTTTTCTCAGTGCATTCCACAAGACTCTACAGTTGTCATTTCCCAGTGCCTGATCTGCAGCACATCAGAAAACCTTTGTTTAAGACCCTGCTTGCTGAAAGCCATTAATTTGGGAGTTGCATTCAGTTAGATCCTGAAAGTTATGAGATTGTAAGTAAGTACTGAACAGGATGCCATCTTTGCTTTGTATGAAGGAAATTAATATAGAAAACGGTTAGAGGTTGCTCCATCTCTTACGCTATTTGAACTGAGTTACACAAAGAAGCTGAATGGTGGCAGATTCAGCACTGATAAAAGAAGTCCTTCCTCACAAAGCACATATAGTTTGGAAATGGAATTCACTGTCACATGGTGTGTTCATTGCCTTCAACTTAATTTGAAATGCTTTACAGGGAGATTAAGTGCATTCATGAAAATAAACCAGTTTATGAGTACTAGAAATGATGACTATATATTACTTTGTGTACCATTTCTGGGAAGTGTGAATACCATTTACTAGGGACAAAGGTGCTGTTGCATGCATTTTTTGTTTGTGACAATCCCAAAAGCAACTAGCTGGCCACTATGAAAAGAGTGGAATTACATCTTGGCTTGATCCTTCACTGCTCTACTTATGCTTCTGCCTAATAGCTATGTGACTTCAAGTGATTTTCTGGCCCATCATATCCCCCTCCCCCCCAAAAATGTTTAACAGTAGTAGAGAAGACATTTCAGAAATTCTGCATTCTTTAAATGTTGCAGACACAACTACAGAGGCCTAGTTTGAACCACAGAAAAAGGAAAGGGTGAAAGCAAAAGGTAATTGATTATTTTTGTTGAGTGTATAAATATGTTTGCAGGGCATTTTTTTTTTCAAATAAAATAAGCAGGAGTTACCTCTACCTGTCCCTAAAGGCCTAATTAAACTGCCTGACTTGACGAGAAGAGAAAGCAGGCTTTGATCTTGCTTGCACTCGAGTAAAATCAAAATAATTCACAATGCACTGAAGTCAGTATTCCAAAAGTAAAATATGCTCTGGAAGCTTTTGGTTATAGAGACTACATTTGTGGCTTTTATTTTCCCCATGGTGCTTGCTCTCATTTATCATGTTTCATCAGACCATGCTCTTCAATTATTATTTTTACTGAAAATTGCAAGTTTCATTGCTATCCAACCACTATTGTTACACAAAACACTCTGTATTCACAGCAGGGGACAGAACTCTCAAATCATGTTGCCTTGTGTCAGTAGCGGAGGAGGGATGGTGGTAAACAGATCACATCAGCAAGGTCCTATAATGTGTAATACTGCCACAGAATCACCCATGAATCACAACCAGGCTAGTGAAAGACTGAATGTCAGATTTGCTGTTCATATTAACTGGTTTGTCATGATTTTGAAAAGCAGCTATAAATCTAATTCTGAAGTATATCAAGGTTCTTGAGCATATTGTTGACTTAGATTTGCAAAGTTAGCTGAATCACACTGTAACAACAGCTCTGAAAAATTAAAGGATGTTTGTGTTTGTGTATATATTCTCACTTACAATAGGGACATAAAAAGAACTCATCTGTCTTCTTCAAGGTTAAAAAAATGAGTTTTCTGGCCATTGGACACCCCCCCCCCAAGAAAATCTAAGTGCAATAACATTCTTCATTGCTTGGGACCTTTTCTGCACAAATTGGTCAAACACATTCGTTCTTTTGTTCCCTGAAACATGATTTTCTGTATAGGAAATTATTTCTGCACAGAAAAGCACGACACTGTGAGCAGCAAACTTGCTCCTTGTCCAGAAAAATCACAGGGTTTTTTTCTGCACAAAAACAAGCTTCCTGCCCAGAAAACCATGTTGTTTTGTCACAAAGTAATTCCCAGCCTGTGAATAATCCCATACATTTCTCAGTCTTCAAGGACTGTCTTGAAGTGGAGAAAACACTGAACTGAAATGTGAACGATTCACTCATGCTCACATGAATGAAGTAAACAAAGATTTATATCCCTTGTGTGCGCTTGTAACACCTGCAAGGTACTACACAGGTTTGCACAGGTATGCAAACTTGAATTAAAAATCTATTTGTTATTTTGTCAGTGAACTCCTATGATGAGCCACAACTCTAAAATCTGTGATATCTTGGTTTCATCAGTAGTACAGAAGCTTTGCGCTACTTTCACTTGCTCCTATGGCTCTGAATAGTTGGAAGCTGTGGTGTAGAATTCTTTTTGAGGGAGAAAACAAACACCTTCTGTTTCTTAGCAATACATGACTTGTGTCTTGTTTTATTTGGAGAATTGTTTTCTGTGTAAAGCCAGGCAGATCTGAGACCTCCAGTGGCAGCTTAATGAATGCCACACATTGGCACCAATTCTTAGGGTGCCTGTTACTTTAGACGAACTGACACACATCCACCTGGAGAAGCTCTGTCCGAAAAAGCTTTGATACCTTAAGCAACAGCTCAAATTAGTGAATCTTGATAGTGATGCTTACTACTCTGAGTAACATAGCTACACCCTATGGAAGGCATATCAGAAACAACAGAGGGTCTTGTGGCAATATTAATACTGTTGATTGTGGCATAAGCATTGAACTAGAAATCCAGTGAGGTTGTTCCATTATCAGTAACTTATTTCAAACATTGTGTTAAGTACTTTTCATGAGTACTCAGCCTCCCAAATGTAAAGAATTTGGAGTTGTTAAGAATTATTGAAACATGGTTCTTCAGCCCTATCTCTTAAGACTGAGAGACTGAGAGTCCTTGCTGCATGTCAGCCAATCTGGATTCTGTTTAGGGTTCCATTATCACCTTCTGGTTACCTGGATGCTCAGTTTGGGATGTTGGTTGAATCAGACAGGCTGAGTTAACATCAACACTGCACTTAAGCATATTTAAGTATTGGAGTCTCATGATATTTATATGGGGAAATGAGTAGGATCTTTATTATATGCAATCATAGATATAGCAGTATATATATTTTCCTTAAAGTGAAACACCCAGTGTCTGGGTGCTTGCTTGCATGTTATTGCATTACATTGCATGTAAGGCATCATACATTTTTTACATTGCATCATATGGCCATTAGAAGGAAGGGTGTCCCTTCTAGGTGGTGATTGTGAGAAAGGGTCTAACCTACCCCGCGACCACAGCTCAGAAGGAACGCCTGCGATCTGAGCAAAGCGGACACGGCTGGAGCGACCTTGGCCAGGCTATCCTCAACTGTTCCAGCCTTATCTGCTTTGCTCAAATCGCAGGATCCCCTTTGGTGGGTGATTATGGGGCAAGACAGCTCCATTCTTGTGATCGCCACCCAGAAGGGGCACCTGCAATCTCAGTAAAGTGGGCAAGACTGAAGTGGGCAGCAATCACCTGGCCCAGGTCGCTCAGGCCTCATGTGCTTTGCTGAGATTGAGGGCATCCCTTCCAGGTGGCAATTGCAGGAATAGAGCTAATCTGCCCTGCGATCACCACCTTGGAGGGCTACCGGAGATCTCAGGGAAGTGTGCAGGGCCAGAGCAGGTCCAGTCACATGATCGAGAGGGCCGCCAGCCTTCCTCTCTGTGGGCGATGGCTAGTCATGGCTGCCCCAGAGGGATGCCAATGACCTTGGCTATGCCATAGCCTCTGGGGAGAACTGTAGAATAATTAGACTGTAGAATAATTCTATATTGCAGAGGGAGGCAGCCACAGGCACAGCAACATGAGTGGACATGGGCAGGCAGCCCTAGCAGACATAGGCAGCATGAGCCAGCAAGCACAGGCAGCCTCCAGCATGTGCCCATGGCTTTATGCCACGATATTCACGTGCCCAGAGGCCCACTGGCTAATCAGACTTTTGGTGGGCCCTAGAGGTGCCAATTTTAAAAAGTAAAAAACAAACTTGGTTGGTGGATTTGAAAGATTCGATTCACCATTTTGGTGCCAGGGTTTGGATTCCCAAATCTCGAATCCTTACCCAGGATTCAAGTTGGCCCATCCCTAATGTTTTTCTTCAACAATATTTCTGCCCAGAAATTCTGATTTCTCAGCAAAATACCCATATGGATTTTTTCCAGAATAAATCCCAAACTGTGAGTAGGGCTGTTTTAAATAATGTTTGTGAGAGAAAAACAGTTGAATTATTTATTTTTGGCCATGAAAATGGATCCTGTGAAGATTTACATCCTTAATCAACACTACCGCAGATCACCATCATATTTGCTACTGAAAAGTAATAAAGCCCTTTTCACATATTTTCCCCCAAACAAAATGGTTTTTCCTATTCTGCCTAAATATAGAGATGGAAAATTAAGTTTGTGAAGGGGCTCTTTGTCCCCACACAGGTATGTGGTTCCTGTAAAGATTAGGAAAGGAAAGCTCAATGTATGATGAAAAAACATTTCCATTTCCTGTCAACACGTCCCTCAATGTTACATGAACCTTTGGAAAGTGGGACATTGTGAAAATTCAGGTAAATAAACTTATGGGAGTATAAAAGGCACACCTGCTGGAAATTCAGGGATTTTCCCCGTCCTCTTCAACATGCCCATACTTTAGCCTTTTCTGTTCATCAAGGTTCCCAAACAGGTGATAGAATTTGGGAATTCTGCAAAGGTTGCTGGGGAAAGATGACACAGAAAAGTCCACTTCCCTCAGTTACACTACATGTGCCTAAAACTGGATCCAACAAATGAGTACAAGAGCCAAAGTATATTTTATATTATTATTGTCAGCACAATTATATAGCTTTAAATGGTTGAGAAAACCTGTATTTACATTCTGGGGGAGCTTTACAAACTCTTGAAGGGCAATATTTCTGTAATAGCTAGATCTCCTCAAAAGCAACAATTATATCCTAATTTCCCCATAATTCATCTATAGGACTGTGAATTTCACCTACATTAGTTAAATTATTACAAAGAAAGGAAACTCCTTTGGATTTGCTAAGAAGTAATTCAAAGACTCACCTATGCAGCTCCTGGAATGTCTCTTTTGACCTCTAATAGCTTATATGTCCCATGTATCTTTTATTGGCCAAGCGTGTCCTATAAGCAGAAGATATTCAGTTAATGCACAGGTCAATAAAATACAATCACATTAGATAAACCATTTATTAAAACACAGCACCCTGATGAATACACTTAGTCTAATTGCATGTTTAATTCGGTGTACATTAGCACTAATGAAAAGCTTTTAGTGCCCACTGAAGCATTCAATTTCTTCTAACCTGCCTCATCAACTTTTGTTTTAGTTTGCATGCCTTCACAGCATACCTCCCAAACCACATTTTGACATTTGGCTAGACCCTTATGCAAACCTTACCATTTAAAGAAAGAAAGGGAGACATAAAGAGATTTACAAATAATTGTCTACCCCAGTGAAATGACTGTTGACCATTTGAGTGATGAAGGGAAAGTTAATAAATTATAGCCTATTTTCCCCCCATAAATACGAACTAAAATAAGTAACATAACTCACATAGATACTTGTGAGAATAAATAAGAGATACAATCTATCAGGAATTTCCTCTATCCAAATTGTAGTATTGTTCTTGAGAACTTAACTGATATGATTGGTTGTGCAAATAAATTGTAAAGCAAGTTAAACTTTAGTTATACCATGTTTCCCTTTATGTGCCCTGCTGGGCTGAGAGGCTCTTTTCTCAGTTCCACCACCTTCACAAGCATGTTGGTGGGATACAAGACAGGGTTTTCTTGCTGGCTGCTCCTAGAGGTTTTCTTGATGGCTGCTCCTAGACTCTGGAAACTCTAGACTCTGGAAACTCGCTTCCCAGGAAGGACAGAATGCCACCCCCGTTGTGCTTGCATCAGCAGGCAAAAACCTTTTTATTCTAACAAGCTTTTAATAAAGAAAGTTTTTAAAGAATGGGCTGGAAGTGTTGTATAGTTTTAAACTATACTGTTTTTAATAGCTTTTTAATCTTTTTAACTGCGTGCTATTCTTTTAACTATAGAGATTAAAAGTGCTTTAATATAGTGACCATATTCTATTTTAATGCTCACTTTTTGTATGTTTTTAACCATATTGCTATTTAAACTGTAAGCTGCCCTGAGCCCCATTTCTGGGAAGAAGGTGAGATGCAAATATAACCACCACCACCAGTATTATAAAGGGTGTAGCCCATCAAAGATAAATGGAAGCAATGATACATTAGGAGCACCAGAGCACATAATCATGCATGTTTCATTATTACATTTTCATTTTTACTTCACTTATCAAACTCATTACACTAACTGTAGCTTTCAGTCAAATTTATAAAATTATTTATATCGTATGGGCTCCATTAATTACAGGTAAAACTGATTATACACAGATTATTATTTTCTTTGCAATTGTTCTAAATGAGCACTGAAAAGAATCTGTTTAGGCAATATGCAATATGTATTCCAACCTCTTTAAAGAGGTAGTATTTTAAGTATTTCCCTTCTAGATATTTAAAAATATTCTAGATATTTAAAAATACAATAACAAAGCAAGGTTTCTCACAAGAATCTGGAAATAATGGTGTGGCTGTGCCTACTTTGAATAAAGCATAGCTGGAATTGACTAGAGATGCAAACATTCTCTTCTTTCAGACACTGAAGTAACTCAGGTGGATCAGAAGTTTCTCTTCCACTGGGTGAGTTTACAAAGGCTTTTGGGCAATGATTTCTCCCATTTTGGGTTGCTTTATGCAAAGAACCATTTTGGAAAATGTAATGTATTTATGAAACAGCATTGTTTTACAGGGAGATTTTGTACAGAAAAACATTTTATGTTAGTGGTGCCGCTGACCAAAAAAGTGTTGGTCTTTTTACTCTTGCTTCGAGCTGGAAAAAAGAAAAAGAAAGAAAACACCTCCTAGTGATTGACTTTTTCTGATGGTATCTTGACCATGTCAAGACAACCTTGCTTATGAAGGAAAAAAAAAATTGCAAATATTCTTTACATTGTTGCCTTTGAGTAGAAATGTACATGTACATGATTGACAACTGATGTCAACATATAAATTGTAGTTGTATAGTGTCAGAGAAAGATCATTCAATTATTTGATGCTGAAATGATGATGTAGAGAAAGATCACTCATCTGAAACATCAAGGGATATTTGGAGGCTCCCAGTAGTAACTTATGGAGACCATATGAATGAGAGATCTCCAAAACACCCTGTATTCAACAGCCATGTTCAGGCCCTCAGACCCAAGGCTGTGGTTCCCTTGAATGTTTCTATCCAACTCTAATGTGGTCTTCCTCTTTTCCTATTGCCTCTTACTGTACCAAACATTATCATCTTTGCTAATGAGTGGCATTGTCTCATGATATGTCCAGAACAGAATAGCCTCAATTTGCACATTTTGGATTCTAAGGAGAGATCAAGACTTGGTTTAGGTCATTTACGCACTACACTGTTATAGTGCTATTACTCTACTTTCAGCATCCTACAGGGAGGGGCATTTAGAATTCTCATCCAGAGAGCTCTTTGGCCTCAGTAAACTACAAACCCCAGAATTCCACAGGATGTTGAAAGTGGAATAACAGCACTATAACAATGTAGGGCGGAAACAACCTTATTCTTAGATTCATTGATGAGTCATTTTGGCAGTCCATGGCACTGGGAGTACCCTCATCCAAAACCACATTTCAAATGAGTTATTTCTCTTCTTAACAGCCTTCTGCACAGTCCAACTTTCACAACCTTATGTAGGAATTGGCAAAATTATAATCTAACATTCATAATAGGCCAATACCTAATAGTATCAATTACAGTGCAGTTTTAGTTGGCTAATAACCCTCCTATGGGTTTTGAATTGCTTCTTTAATGAAACACCAGTTTGTCATTTAAGGAGGGGGGCACCTTACTCTGAAAATTTGGAGTCAGGCAACCCTGTGCTCTGGTCATGAGCCACCTACGTGAAACAATGTATTTAAGATAGGGAGACTTGATAGGCCATGTTCTGATGATATACTTGAGTAAATCACATTAAAAATACAGGTTGGCATCCTCTTGGGCAATTGCAAATGCATAGCCACTATAGCCATGTAGCTAGTTATGCAGGATTCTGGCTGCTGAAAGCTAAATAACACAGAAGTGTGTACTGGCTCTGGTCTTCTGCAGCCCCCACTGACTGCACTAGGTCTTGTACTGGAGATCTGTGGCTGTGAGTGGGATGTGCTCACTCTTGACATCCATTCATCCTCCCATTTCTTTGCTGCCCAACTCTTTACTTGGCCAATTTTGTTTACATAACTCTCTCCTTAATGTTGCAATGTTTAAGGGGCTCATTCTGCTTTCATTCGCTGTAACGTGTAATGCCACAAGCACAGAGAAGATGAAGCTTAAAAGTGGGTTTACATTTTTTTCCAGAGATGCAACTGCTCCATATAAACCTATCATTAGGGAAATCAAGAGACTGATAGCACTCCTGCTCCTGCTGTGTGGTGTATGAGAGAGTGAATATAATTATACTGCTACCAGTCCTCAGAGGCTTGCAATGGAAGGGGAAAATGCCTCCCCTGCCTTAGCTCCCAGTATTTTGAAAGATTTATCATACTTCTGAGACAGAAGAAACTTCAATGTGTCACGAAACAGCAGTACATGCTAAGCCAACAGAGAAGATGACACAGATCACAATGATGGACAAAATCAGAAGCTAAAGCTGAGGAAAACCTCATGTTAAATAAATTTCTTTTTTAATGAAGAAGTATGATTGAGTCATTAAAGGGGAAATAAAAGGAGTGAACAACTACTGCCCTTAACTGCAACTCAAACAAGTTGCTTTTGTTAGTCTTGTGAAAACATAAGATGTGGCAGGAACTGTCAGTCATCAACAGAGCTTAGAAAAGTTATTTTATTGAACTACAAACTTCCCTCAGGATGGCCCAGGCCTTATGGGCTCTGCTGGGGGATTCTGGGAGATGTAGTCCAAAAAAGTAACTTTTTAAAGCTCTGGGCAACCTCAGCTCTCTGAAAGAATTAAATCTAGCACCATCGCTTCTCACCATCTGATTGTTATTGAGACTCTAAAATCTTATTTAATCCCCCTCTAGGCAACCCCCTTCTATCATGGTAGAATATTTTTGCTCAAGAAAACAAATACCTAATGTTCTTAACTGCTTATTATGAACATCTTTGCAAGACCTGAAAAACTATCTTCAGTCATTCTCAGGCACTTTTAAAATGTTGTTGGTATTTCTCTTCTTCTTCTTTACAAAATTGTTGCCTTTTAATATTACAGCCAGCAGATATTTAAAAAATGCTTAATTTCTCTTTGTAAAAACTGTCCCATTTAACATTTCCAAAGTTTTTGAAGTTGTGCTTAGTGTCAACAGAAACACCATGGCACTTCTGAGATCATGGGAATTTGAACTAAAATGCAAAAAGAAATCAGTGAGAATATTATTTCAGTCTATTTTTCATAAAAATTTACCAATATTCTCACATTTCTTCATACTTGTGATAGAAAAGACTTAGAGATTTAGAATATTTGAATGGGGGAAATATCAAGACTGAAATATTTTTCTATCAAGGCAGTTCTTCTAACTACTTAACACTTAAATGTCTGTTTGAATCTCTATGTATTCAAACATGGTAGTGCTGAAATAATGTTGCAACCTCTTTTTTTCCTGAGTGACTGCTTATTTTCATTTTTCTGAGTGACTGCTTATTTTTATTATTTTGCCCTCCTGGGGCAAGGGGATAACTATGCCTACTGAATTTGGCTGGTGCAATGCATGAGAATTTTTTTTCAGTTCTTTTTTGGGGAGGAGAGAATTTGCTGAAATTTGTAAATCTCTCCTTCTCTGAGAAACAAAGAAATTAAAGTGTGCAAAGTTTAAATGGGGAAAAAGCAGATGTGACAAATATTCCCATCTCTAATACTGGGGTGCACTACCTGAAGATTTTGCCTCCATCTCAGTAACATATACCTTTCAGCTCCAGCTGTCTTCCTCGGCTTTGCAAGATTTACCAGAAAATCTTGACATCTTGCTCTGGGTAGCTGAGCAAAGACCTCCATACAGACATAGTTTATACATCCCATGCCTATTTATATTCAATGCTTATTCTGACAGTTCTGAACTCTCTTTTAGAGACACACACACAAACTCACACAAGTAATTTCAAAGCAAAACCTGTGCAGCTGTGGAGCATCCAGTCCTTACCCTCACTTCTGAAGCATCAAGCAAGTCAAGCTGACAGGGTCTTTTAGGAGAGAGAAAAAGCTTTCCTTTTCTCCATAACTCACAGAAATGGCACAAAGAGTCAGTGATCAGTTATTGGGAAGGGGAGGCAGGGCTGGACTGATTTACAAGATATTATTTTGTTGGCAGTAAATGATTTCTTTTTATCCTGTGGTTTAGACTGCTGCTATGTCCCTGAACCCATCCAGATTGTTTCAGATAGAAGAAAGGCTTGCCAACCCAATGTCTCAAACAGGGCGAGGCTTGATGAATATGAATCACAAACTCTGAATGCTTCCCTGAGAGGAGTCATTCATACTTCAGGCAGAGAAAAACACAGATGTACACACATGTGCATGCTCATGCTCTCTCTCTCTCTCTCAATCCCCCCCTTCCTTCAGGATTTAATCTTCTGTGGTTTTCAGTGGTTTAAATCAAAGATGAGAATCATCCGCTGCTGCAAACATTATTGGACTGCAACTTTCAGTATTTACCACCATTGGCTATTCTGGCTAGAGCTTCTGGGAACTTCTTACTAACAACATCTGGAAGTCCTATGGAAAGCCATAGGACTTCCATAGGACATTTGGTTTTATGCTGCTTGGCACTATTGTCTTTAAGATATGTTCTATTTAAAAAAAAAATCTTGGTGTACATGCATTTTAACTCTCTGGTCAGGCAGCCATGGGAGGGCTTGCTGCTTAAATGCAGCTTATAAACATTTCAAAACAAACAGACAACAATAAACAAACAAATGAATATTGTAAACTGAAGCTTGTGCAGAGAGAGAAAGCATTTTATAGAGCTTGCTTAATCATTGCTATAATAAGACTATATTATTGCATGTAAATCCAATTAGATTCCAAAGTGAACAGTATGACTATGTTCTGGCTCCTACTGAGCACAGGAGAAGAGGCTGCAGAGGCCAGGAATCTGGATGCTAAATTACAGCCAATCCTACTTCTCTGAAGTTGCATTAAAATGCCAATGCTTCTGCAACAGAGGGCTCATTTACCAGGAACAACTTCTTCAGCATGTACTACAGAAGCCAGGAGAACTTACTGCACTGTCTGATTGCAAGTAACTGCCCAACACAGCTTTCTTTGCAATGTGCCTTGGGAGCATATTGACAACTTACAATGTTAAGTCTGTCCTTTTCAATATGAAACAATTTACCAAGTTTCTACATAGTCTGAAACAAAATTAGCCAGCTTCTAAAGCTCTCTCTCTCTCCTGTTCTCCCACTTGTAAGCATTGTATCACCATGTTTTAACTTTAAAAGGTTCTTTCCTTGTCACTGTCTTTTTGACTTTCTTGCAAGGCAAAAATTCAGACGCAGATGGAGATGTAAAGGTGGGTGGAAAAGAATACTTGAAACATGCCATCAACTGGTCAGCGATCATTTGAAAATAGAACTGGAATATGACAAAACTGAGAAGTCAGAAGCTGAGAATCTAGATGGGAGAATGTGGGAACTGAAATACACTTCTCTGTTTCTTGTTAAAGGGACCTGGAATAATGCTTTTCAACCTTTTCAACCTTTCTGATGTAGCAACTGTGCCAGGGATAAACACTACATGTGCGCCATATTATTGTCATGTTCACATAGTTTCCTAAAAGTTTGCAGCAAATTGGCAGCTGACAGCTTGAGGACTGACATAAGTCTGTGGACCACCATTATGAGTATAACTGAGCCAGAACAATTAAAAATCTATAGCAAAATACTTTTTAACTCACCTATAATTTATAATAAATTACATATCCTCCAAGTGTCCCAATTTGGTAGGAACAGCCCCAGTTAATCCTCTGCTGGCCCACTTTTTCAGATGCTTTTAAAATGTTCCAGTTTCTCTTTCCTCCTTTCACTCTCCCTCTCTTTATCCATGACTTACTTCAGTTGCTGAAAACTGAATTCAAAGTGCAAAAGCAGTTTGCACACAATTAGCAGAAGGGAAAGGACAGGAGGGGGTAGTGTCTTCTCCTTCCTGGTAGATTTATTTGTCCCCCCCAAAAAAATTAAAATAGTAATTTTGCATGTTCTTCCTTATTAATAACTTTTGTCATTTTGCTTCCTGGCCATACTTTTTAAACCATAGCCTGAACTTGATTGGCTATACATGTCTCATTTTTCATTTGTGAAATGTTGGAGGTTATGAAATTACCACAGTACTGTAATGATATAAAACTTCCACAATGGAGCAGAGGTTACACCAGGGAAAATGTGGGCTTTGGTGCCCCCCCCCGCCTCTCTAAATTCCCCAGACTGCCCTTTTCATGGCAAATACTAGTGACCTGGACACTTCTGGAAGTTCCCAAGATTACCAATATATTGTGTTGGGGTGCGCATTTGTGTATACATATATACACCCCAATATACACACAATTTAAAATCAAAACTGTATGTATTTTTAAACAAGAAGTGGACTGCCACTTCCTTAAAAAAACATAACAAGTTTCCCAGTCTGTGTAGCCACCTGAGTGTCCCAGGCCAGAGCACTTGACCCTCCTTTGTGCTGTAGTTACCTATTGCTGACTTATATGGCGATTTGCATCTCTAAACCTTTACAAAAACAACAGCAAATCAAATTTGACCTTCTTAGCCTGGTGCACAATTTCATACACGAAAGAAAAATCTGTTGACAGCTACCAGCCCTCCTGCACAGAAGCTCCACACAGCATTCCAGTTTACCAGCACCTTATTCTGGCTACTTCAACTTTCACCATCTCACAGAAGCAGCACAGAAAAACCTCAGACAAATAGCAGAGGAGAAATGCATTATTTTACTCTGCATAAACATTTCCTAATGTTTTAGTGACAAGGTCAGAAACCCTGGGGCCTGTACTCACCATCTGAATGATCTGGGAGCCCAATTTGCTAGCAGTAACCTGATGACTTGAAAAGATAATACTTCTCAAGTAGACAGTCTTAATGTTTTTCTACCCTACAATTTTGTACCCTGTTTTAAAATTCTAGTGAATTACATCCTTTTTTCAGCACTGGAAAGGGAGTATTTCCTACCTTAAGAAAAGAAAGAAAGGAAGCAAAAGAAAGGAAATCTACTCCCAGAGGGGGATATCAGTTGTGTGAATTTTCACCATAGCACAACATAAGGCTACTTTGTATGACTTATGCTTTTCACATAAATATTCTTTGCTTTTCTATTCAATTGTTTATTTCTAGTTGTTCATATATTTTATTTTATTTTTACAGTATGTTTGGGGGAGGGGTAATTTTATACACTCAAAACAAATCTTTCAATAAAAATGGTATAAAGAAAAACACAGGAAACTCATGGGAATAATTAATAGACTATCTGCTTGTACAGAGGTGCTTTCAATTTCAGTTCAACTCATCTGCCTCCTCTTCTGAAAAAATCACCAAACTCCTGTTTTGTTTTGTTTTGTTTAAGACTTCAGTGTTCCTATAGTCCATGTTTCAAATGCAATTTCCTCTGGTCTCCTGCTGGTTTGCCAGCCAGCCAGCAAGGAATGCAAGAGAGAACAAGAAAATCAGAATAGAAGAGGGGGCCTTGTTCAAAGAACATAGCTAAGAAATACTTTTTTCCCCCTTAAAGGAACAGCAATCCCAAGAAGAGTTAAAGATTCATCAGCATGAAGAAAAGAGGGTCCCCTACCCACAAGAAAAAATACTTCTGATGAATTGTCACACATACTGTGTGTTTTGTTTTTAAGGTGGTGGCACTTTTGCTGGAATTCTCTTGCTCTTTCTGCCAGTTTTGATTGCTGTGATAAAACCTTTCCTTCAAGAAAATGAAATACTTCCATTGTAATGGAAGTGCCAACGTGGGGATCTTAATGGACAAATTCACTGACAGATAAATTAATGCTTGGTCTTGCCACATTCCCCACTCCACCTCAAAAGATTGTGGCTCTGAGCTCAAATATTATTTAAGGTTTCCATTAACCTCATTTCTAGTACAATATATGAAAATTATCTTCAGTCCCTAATCTACTGTTGCTACTGTTGTTGTTGTTTATATAGCACCATCAATGCACATGGTGCTCTACAAGTAAAATAACCAAAAACGGGGGGGGGGTCCTGCCGGAGGCTTACAATCTAATTTATATGTGTATACAAGGGGTGGGGAGGGAGAAGAAGGAAGGAATAATACAACATAAAACTAGACAATACAATTGTAAAACAAATTACCCAGATGAAATACAAAAAATACAATATAATGTAAAAGAAACTGACAAGTACATGAAATCAAAATATACAAGATAATAAAACAATATTAAACTAAAACTAAAATATTAAACTAAAATTCCAAAAGATTTGGAAAACAAGAAAGAGTTTAATTGAGATTTAAAAATCATTAGGGAATGAACAGTCCACAAATGCTCAGGAACCCAAGTCTAAGAGTATGGAGCAATGAGTGAAAAAGGATGAAGCCAACCAAAGAAGAGGAAGGTTAGGTGAGAAGTCCTGAGTCCCTAGTACACATACCTCAAGCAGATTAGTTAAAAAGAAGGAAGGAAGGAAACTACTGCAAGACGTGGGGAGCTAAATTGTGTAGGGCTCTGAACATTAAAACAAGAAACTTGTGCTCAGATCTAGAAGGAATTGGTAGCCAATGAAAAGTTATCAAAGTGTTGGGGGTACATAATGAAAATAATGGGCCAAAAAGATAATCTTAGCAGCAGAATGTTGAATGGAAACCAGAGGACTAAGGTGAGCTAATGGAAGACCAGTCAAAAGAAGATCATAATAAGCAAGGTGGGAAATGAGTAAGGCATAAAGCAAGGTCTTAGAAGAGGAAGCAGAAAGAAAAGGTCTGATTTTAACAAACAAAAAAGTCAATATAATGCTTCAACTGACTTAACAGTGGTATCAGCTTTTTTTAAAAAAAATAAGAAGATTGAGGAATTATAAATAATTCATTATCCTATTATTAACAATTGGGAAAATTTGTCGTTGTCATCGTCGTCATCACCACCACCACCACCACCACATTAATTGGTTTAACCTGAACTGCAGTTATAAACATTTTAAGTATGTCTAGTGCAATGGAATCAGTCTCATATCAGACAGAACAGATACAGTTTGCTCTATTCAGGCATTCCCCTTTAAGGTTAACCACAACATGCAAGCACATCCCACCCTGCATTAACTCAGCTTATGTAAAAAGCAGCAACTTGAGGCAGGGAGTCTCTTGTACTGAAGGAGTGTCTCTATGCAAGTATTAATCCCTACTTTCATATGCAGTTAACCCTAAAGGAGAAAGGCCACAACAGGGATAATGATACAGAGCACTTAATTCCTAAAATTTCTTGTGACTGCTTAATCTATCCATGATTAGATCATTGGAAACTAAATCTATCTATCAGCAGAAATGGCTTCTGATGTAACATACCTGCTTCAACAGGTTTACAGTGTGCACTTTAGTGTCTTTCCCAAGTTTTGTCCTTTCTAGTCACTAAAAGCAAGCTCCTTGTAATTAATTCTTGTTTATAGTTACTAAGGCATAGCAAAGAGAAATTGCAACAAGGAGTAATAATTCTTTTCTGCAGTGTAGCTAACCTTTTAGATCCTTTCATACTTATGGGGCAACAGAGCTTGGCAGTTCTGATGTAAGTAGGGTGATAAATCTGCTCCAGGTTTTACCGGTAGTCAAAATTTTGAAGGAGCTATCAAAACGCTGGATCCACCTTGGGTATAGGATTGAGCACCATGGATGGCTCCTCTAAAGTTAAAAACCAGGACAGATTCACTTCCTCAAAAGAGTCATCAGCTGCCACTGTTTGGGCAGTGTGGCCCCAATAAAAAGTGGAACATCACACAGTTCACGTGCTGGATCATGCTTCAGCTCAGTCTGTTGCAATGTACTGGCAATGATGAGGAGAGTGTGCTGAATACCATTGGCCTGAATACTACAGATTCAAATTTTAACAACATCTTATATATATTGGCAATCAAATGTTTGTCATCCTCACACATATATTTCTCAAAGTCTTTTTTTAAATTTCAAAACCAATTTGTTATCCATTCTAAATCTTTCAGCGATCTGTCTATATGAAAACTATCTTAAACATGTACAATTAAGTCTGTATATGTTATCCATTTATCTTTAGTCTTAATTTCTCATGAAAACAAAGCTGAGGAGAATTTCAATTATAAAAGTATAACCAAATATACTTTTTCCTATTTCAGACAGTTCCAATAATATTGAACAATATACCAAAAGGACATTTTGACATAAGATTTGAATAGCACACTTTGTTATGGTATGATAAAATTAAAACTAATGTGAATTTTGATAATAATTGTATAAGATGTGCATTACTCAAAGTTTGATATACATTTAAACAAAGTCTGTGCCCTAAAATGCCACTTTGAGTCTCTCCACATGAAGCTAACCTGATGGCTTTTCAAAGAGGGCTGTAATCATCCTCAGATTTTATGTGGGCAGTTGCTACAGCAACCTTGCAATCCAAAAGGTATTTATTTCAATATTTTTAATACGTTGCCTTATCTAACATGTAGAGAAGAGACTGAAGGAGAGAATAAATAATTTTTAAAGCAAACGGGCAATACAAGTGTCTGCAGCCATGAACTCAACTGTCTAAAGTAGATGTTCTGTAGACCACTATAATGCCCATGTTAAAAAAGTATCCAAAGTCTTCCATTTTGGCTGCAATGCTCTTATTCAGAACTTTGCTTTGTTTGTCTTGTTGTAATGGGAAATGAACACACATGAAACAATTGCACACTCATCTTTTATTATTTATGAGATTGGACTATCAGATTCTGGGGACAGAGTTGCCTTCTTGTCTTGGTTTATACTTTGCAGAGCATCAGGCTACCCACCGATGGAAACAGCCCTTGAGAAAATTATTTGTGCAATACAGCTCCAAGAATCCATAACTTCCAATCCCCAAAAGTAACTTTTCTGTCCTCTGGCAGATGTGGAATTAGACTGAGCCTTGGATTGATCTAGCATGGATCTTATATAAACCAACACAGCATGAGAATGAAACATTTTTTTTTAAAGCTATTCATAAAAGAAGGGGCGGAAAAATATAGGACTCTATGTTCTCCTCAAGCCAGAGAAAAATAAGAGACATCAGTATGTCTCTATAGTTAGCACAAGGCTATTAGTGTTAACATTACCAGAACAAATCAATATAAAGTTATCCTCATTTGTTTCGCTGCCTTGACAACATCAGCACTCCACAGAAAAACTGCACGCTAACCAGTAACCAATGAGTCCTGCTCTTAATATGCTGAACATTCCTTGGAGCTATTAATGAGGTTATGCATCAGAATCACAAAAAGCAGATTTTGCAACCATAAGAATTGGTTAACAAAATGAGGAAAGCCAAACGTCATATAAGTTTTTCATCCACCTTATGCATGTGCTGCTCATGTCCCTCTTGAATAGCAAGAGTCTAATTTCTGTTATGTATAGAATTATTATTAACAGCACTTCATGTCTCCACATTCAAATTAATTCCAAAGATGAAAAGCGACGCTCTTTCCAGGCTAAACAAATGTTCTTGGCTTTGCTTGTGTTGTCCCAAAGCCAGGGATCTGTTATCCATCTATGTACTAGATGCTGTACGTTGAGTAGAAGTATCACATTGCCATGTAGCTTCAAACAGTTACCAATGTATTTATGGAAATGGCAGAACATTTTTCCATTAATAAGAATCAGGGCCTTTATCGTTCATTTGCAGCTTATTTCTCAACAACATTCCTTTCCCTCCACCCTCACCCTCTATTCTTCAATGTCAGGATTTTTTTTTTTAAATTACCCTTCCCTGCAAAGTTATGCAAGTAACACTGACATCATTGCAGCTCCCACCACCCACTAACAGCGGGGAAAAATGAGCTGGACATTTGCTGACTGACAGTTCCACAGTTCCTCCACCAGATGTTATCAGTAGCAAACCAAGGTGGGAGTTCCAAACATACAAGCAAACCATGGGCCGTAGACTGCTACTTCTTCATACTACTGTGATATTGTGCCACTTCAGTACTTCCTCCAAACCCATTACCAAATTACCTCAGGTAATAAAGCGTTTTCAGGAAGAGTCCCAGGCAGTGGGTTAACAAAGAAAACAATTGACCTCTTCCAGACACACACTGGCTTGGATTTTACTGGTTAGAATTACACTGAAACTTCATAACATCTGAATAAAACTTTAATTAAACATAAAGCAAAACTGTTCAGAAAAACGCAGTCTACGAAAGATTAAGTCATAGGGCTTGATATTTATGAGGCCGGGAATGTCTTGCCCAGTTTGCATTATAGGGACATTATGGGCCACTATTTTCTTCCGAATAATTATCTGCAGCTTTCCACATGTATTTGACAATGCTAAGCATAAACAGCAGTTGTGCACATAATGAAACAAGAAATGCCAGGCTGCAAATGTACCCAAGATTTTTGGACTGGACACAACCTCAACTGCTATGTATTGCACATAAAATAATTTTAGAGTTTTCTGAAACTGGCATCATTTTAATGAATACCACGTAAATTAGTAATGATGGCACACATAAAAAGATTGATAAGCATTTGTAATTATGACCTGAAGAGCAGCAAAGGTACCAAGAAACTTGGAGACAGCCCTTTAGTACTGGGTTTTGTTATTTTGTGAGATAATTGTTTCAAGTCCTTCACCAAGGAAGAATGCAGATGTGTAGGTAAAGCTTGCAGGAATAGGGTAAGGAAAGGCAAAGCTCAAAACGAGCTGAGACTGGCTAGAGAAGCAAGGACAACCAAAAGAGGTTCAAAGTAACAAAAACAATGTACGAAATGGTGCAATTGCTGCTCAGTAAGGATGGTAAAATGCTAACAGATCACAATGAAAAGGCAGAACTGCTCAGTACCTATTCTGCTTCAATTTACCCCACAAAAGAAGACTGTATTCATAGTAGAGACCTTGAGAAGAAATCTGAGTTGTAAATCAAGTTTCATAAGGAATTAGTTAGGAACCACCTAGTTAACCTAAATGAGTTCAAATCTGTAGGGCCAGATGAACTGCATCCCAGAGGACAGAAGCAATGTACTGACATACTCACAGAACCACTTGGCACCATTTCTAAGAAAACTTGGAGAATGGGTGAGGTATCAGGGAACTGGAAATAAGCAAACATTGTCCCTCTCTTTAAAAAACACCAAAAAAAAAAAAGAATATCCAGGAAACTGCAGGCCAGTCAGTCTGGCCTCAGTACCAGGAAAAAATATTAGAAACAATTATAAGGGCATTTCATCTGTAACTATCTCGATGACAATGCAATGATTACTAGAAGGCAGCAGGGGTTTGTCAAGAACAAATAGTGCAAAATTAACCTTATATCTTTTTTCATTGGGTCACTAGTTGGTAGGAGTGCTGTGGACGTCATTTATTTGGATTTCAGCAAAGCATTTGATAAAGTCCCCTATGATATTTTGATTAGCAAACAGACTAAATATGGAATAGATGGAAACAACATCAGATGCATCCATAACTGATTGGAAAACTATGCTCAATGAGTTGCCATCAGTGGAAGGAGGTCTCAAGTGCAGTGCCATAAGATTCTGTCCTGGAGCTGACACTTTTCAATATTTTTTCTCAATGATTTAGATGATGGGTGGGAGGGAATCCTTATCAAATTTGCTGCTGGTACAAAACTGGGAGAAATAGCTAACACATTGGAAGACAGGAACAGAATCCAAAGGATCCTGACAAACTAGAAAAGTGGTCTGAAATTAATAAAATGATATTCAAAAGAGACAAACGTAAAATTCTACATTGAAGCCACAAAAACACACAGGTATACAATGGAGAATACTTGCCTCAATAATATTATATGTGAAAAGGACCTTCAAATTATCACTGATGGTAAGTTTAGCCAATACTATAATGCTGCAGCAAAGAAGACAAATGCTATCCTAGCCTGCATTAACAGAACCATAGGTTCCAAGCTGAAGGAAGTAATAGTCTCACTGTATTTTGTGCTGGTCAGGCCTCACCTGAAGTACTGTGTTCAGTTCTGGGCTCCTCACTTTAAGAGGGATATAGAGAAGTTGGAGGAAGTTCAAAGAAGGGCAATGAAGACAGAAAGAAAAACAAAACATAAAAGGAGATATTGAAGGAGCTGGGCATGTTGAAGAAAATGATGAAGAAAAGACTGAAGGGTGACATGATTGCACTCATTAAATACCTCAAGGGCTGTCAGTGATAGGAGGGTGCATACTTGCTTTGTGCTAATTCAGAGAACAGAACTAGGTCTAATGGTTTTAAGTTACGGGAGGGTGTGTTTTGATTTAACATTAGAAGGAATTTATTAACAGTAAAGTGGTTCAGCAATAGAACCAACTACCTGGTCTCCTTCTCCAGATATTTTCAGAAAGAGGCTGGACACCTACCTGCTGGGGATACTTTAGCTATAGATGCTGCGTTGAGCAGGAGGTTACCTGTGGCCCGTAATTCCAACTCTAAGGTTCTATGATTTCAAGTCTCTTAAAATGAAAAATAAATATCATTTGCAGTGCTTTAAGCAGTTATGGAAATAAAGGATTCTCTTTTTCTTTATTCCAGGTCAGGACTGAACAACCCTTTAACCTGTAAGTACTGCAAGTGGCATCAGATGGGGGTCTCAAGGACTGCATATATTCACTTTCACACAAAGGGTTCTTAATTTGACGTTTTTTCTTTCTTTCTCTGTCTCTTAGTAAACTCCCCTGTGCTTGGTTTAAGTCCTGACCTTTCAGCACCATCTTATTGCAACATTCCACTATCTAAGCTAAGGGTCCCAAATTAGCTGCTTTTAATTAAGCTAGAGTACTGGTTTTTGTTTTTTTGAGCCATTTCTTTCAGAGACAGGCAAATCTATCCTGCAGAAGGAACAGAACCTCAGACTGTAGAGGGAAATGGTTCCTTCAGTACCAAACTCAGCATCTATTGCACCTCAGAAGAAATCCTTCTAACGGAGGTCTGGCATGGCTCCTTTATTGTTAAACTCCACCACCAGGCAAATGCCTTTCATTCAGGCAGGCTTTGAGCAACTATTTGGCTACTGGGGAAGGGAGATTTAATGGTTGGATGCTGCACATTTTACAGATGTGTTTTTCAAATTGCTTTTCAATTCGAAAGCATAGTATTTTATTTACTTGTCCTTTAACATTTTTTTGTGTTTTTTATTTGTAACTAATTTTAGTCTTGTTGTGAGTTTTCAGATGAAGGAAAGATGCAAGTCATATAAACAGGGAAACAAATAAAAACTCCCAGAATGCAGAACTGGTTTCAGCTGCACATCAGATGCACATGTGCCTGAGCAAGTGTGGTGACAGTCTCTCATAAGCAGGACTAATTGAAACAAAACACAGAAATGTTGATGAGGATGGCAAGACTGAGGCCCTTTTCGCAGCGCCGGCGCTTGCGCGACGGAGGAGGGCGGCTCACGCGAAAACCCTCTCCCGCAACGCCGCCGCTTCCCCCCGCCTCCTTACCGCACGTGGAGTTTTCTTGTGCGACGGGCGCTCTTCAGTCACGCCCCCAGCTTCCGCAGCACCCCCTGGGAGCTGTAGGCGCCGTGGGGGGCGGAAGTGGGGAGGAAGCGCGACAGGCCCGCCTGCGACGGTGCTCCGCACTCCGGTAAGTGCAGGGCGCTGCCGGGAGCCTTGCGCGAGCACCGTTTATTTTCACTTCAAGCCAAAAATTAAAAAATCCGCACTCGTGCCGCTTCAGCCCCGTGAGCGCCGCGGAAGTGGGAGTGCGTTGTGCAGAGTGACGCTCCCACTCCCGCGAGGCTCACGGGCCTATTTCGCGAGAGAAAGCCCGTGCGAAAAGGGCCTGAGTCAAAGAAATTTTCAGCAGCAATCAGTGGCCACAGTCATATGGATTTACAGCACAATTCTAAAAACTAGTCCATGAGTTTACTTTTTTCTTCCTCTTCCCCAGTCCCTATCCTTTTTAGGTCATATTTCATAGACTGTTAATCCAAGGATAGGAAATGTCATATTGGTGATATTTGTAAGTCTTGATAAATTAAGTTTTCTGATGAACATCAACCTTTGAAATAAAGTTACTCAGAAGTAAACCTTGTGTGTCAATGAAGCTTTCTCCTTTATAAGTACACTCAATGTATTAACTGCAGCAGCAATGTACTAACTGTACATTAAAAAAAAATAGTACATCATCTTATGTATGCTGCCATCAGAATACACATTGCATTTTACAGACTTGTTTATGATAAGAAACAGTTCCCACTCACTTGGTTAAGACACTTCTAGGAATTAAGGAATAAAAAGAATGGCTAATTAAGCTGCACTTGCAAGAGCCTTGACTGTATTTATAAAGTGGAGTCTACAATCTAAAATTAGATGAGAAAGGCTAAAGGGAGGGGGAGACAAGGAGGAGAGACAAAGTTTATGCTTCCAGGCTGCTGCCCTGCACTTAATTATTCCAGACGTAAATCTCAGAGAACTGAAGAGTATGCGTGCATACAAGTCCACAGAGCTATGACTGGAAGTGACTGAAAGTGCATCCGCCTCCCCGAATGAGTTATTCATTACCAAACCTCTGAAAAAGATTAATTTCAGTATGCATACAAAAGGGTGAAAAGATTTACAAATAAGCCTAGTAACCGTGATGGATCAGACAAGGACAATATGGAATGTGATCAATACTATATAAATGAAATACAAGGCACAAGCATGTCTGTTTATATCCAACCATGGAGGAATCGATGTCGATGTAAACAAGTCTCTTAACCTTCTTCACAATGAAAAGAAGGTAGCTGTGGTCTTGCAGTCAAGTGTAATTGATTTTGGGCACCTGGCATGAATTAGGAAAGGGTGCAACATCCATCAACAACAAGATTAACTGCACATATTCCTAACTCTAATCAATGGGGGAAAATACTCCGACAGCCATGACTGAAGTTCAAAGCAACTTCAGAAGTTCTCAATAAAAATAAATTGGGAACTAATTGGCCATTTATTTTGGGTACTTGAAGTCATTGCTTCATTCCCATCTCCCCAATCTGATTTTTGAAAGAGATGTTTCAACTGTTTACCTAGATAAGAGAGAAAAACTGTACTCCAAAGCTAACTCAGTATGCAAACCTTTTGTACAGAACAGGGGGGAGCATGAAGAAAATAGAAACTAGTGCTTCTAGTTCACACTGCATATGCTTCAATGTCTCTGAGAATAACAGGTGTTTATGGTGACAGAGATTAGTCTTCATTAATTTAATCGAATGCTTCCCAAACCTGCTGTTTTGGTGTGTTTTTTTTAACACCCCCTGCTTTGTCTGATTTTGAAACTCCCTTCTTTACCTTCTCCATTTGGTTTTGTTCCAGGTTCGTTCATATCATCTGCAGCAGTCAAACATGCATAACTCTTCATTAAGTATTTTTTTAAACATGTGCTTTTAAAATGAGCATGCACACACACACACACACACACACACACAGGGAGGTATTTTGGAATGTGTCCTAGTTTCTTCTTTTTCCCCCCAGAGGCATCTAATGATCAGCCTAATAGCATCTCTCACTGAAGTTGTAATAGGCTTACAAATTAACTTGCTCAGTGCATATTAAAAAGCAAGAGATGCTCCTGTTGATTATTGTCTTTGTGGAAAAAAATGTGATCATTGTTTTGTTGCTGCACAATGGCAATTAGGATGTGCTGCTGGGGGGCCATTCAACTGACAGGGGCAGTGGATTTTGCAGGCCTCTTGGAGTGCCATGGAAACAAATTGCCCCCCAGTTTTTGGAGCACAAAATCAACAGGGATTCTCTGTGGTCTTAAGGCCAGTCCAGAAAATGTCTTTTTTTTAAAGATACTTTTTATTAACCTTTCCCATAAACACTAAAACTCTACAAATACATAAAAGAAAAAAATGAATAATATTAAGAAAAATGTAAAACATATGAATTAAAATTAGAGAGTGGAAGAAAAGAAGAAAAAAGAAGAAAGAAAGAAAGAAAGAAAGAAAGAAAGAAAGAAAGAATGAATCAATTTCCCTCCTTCTTTTGAATGGATTCCAACAATCTGATTGAATCCACCCTCTCAAAATAATAATAATAATAATAATCCAACATTCTCTTCTTCCTTCCCCCTGGATTCATGCTTTTGAAAAGAAAAGGCAAATGGACTTTCTTCCTCTAAAAGTTGACATGTCTATATTACATTCCATTACAAATTGCTTAAGTTACGTTAATGGCACTAATTTTACTAAATATTACTTGCTGACTTAATTACATAGTTAAAACTATAAATCTATTATCTGTTTTATATCCCTAAATCCAGATATTTTAACACCCTTTTATATTATAAAATCAATTATAGAATTTATATACTCAATACTCAATCCAGTTATTATCCTAAACCTGTAACCGTTTCTTAAATTAGTTTAAGCCCAGTCTATTCATTTTGAATTTAACTCCCTTCCTCCCTCCTAGCCATCCTTTCCATGGATTACGTACTCCCCAACTTCCCAATTCCCATCCTTGCCCTTTATTACTCTTTCAAGTTGCTTCTGACATAGCATTTTAAAATAACTGTCCTGAAAAACAGCACCCTTGTTTTTGACATCTCCCTCTCACTATCTTCAATCATACAAGCTAAACTAGTTTGATTTCAGTAAAACATCAAAACAATTTGCTTACAGATCAATTCTAGATTTGTCTTCCTCTCTTTCCACCCTCCCTTAGGTAGCAATATACCTTTCACAAACCAAAACTTCTTGATCATTAATCTCCTTCAAAGCAGTAACTCCCTCCATTAACTTAACCTCAGTTTGTCTCTCCACTTGGTTTTCATCCTTTTTCACTTTCATGTTGCTAGCTTCTGTGGCCCTTTCCACACGGGGGTTTAAAAACGGTGTAGAGCGACCTCTGACGGAGGTCGTCTACACCGTAAAGTGGATTGGGGCGGACTACTTTTGCATAGTTCCACACCCCAATCCACGCTAGGGCGCTCGGAAGTGGCGGCGCCACGTGCTTTTTGAAAACCACTTTTCATGTGGTCTTTAAAAAGGATGACTGTGCAGCCCCATCGCAGTGCCCGGTGTGGATTTGCAGGCACGCACAAGGGCGTGCCTGCAGATCTGCCAGGGGCGGGCTTTCCGGCTGGCGAGCTTCTCCGGTTGGTGGAGAGCCTCCGCCAGTCGTAAGCCACCATTTTGGGCCCCGCAGGACGCCGCGGGATGCCGAGGAGTGTGGAGCAGCGAAAAAGCGCTGCTCCACATGGCAACGGACTCAGGTAAGCTCCATTTCAGCATGGTTTCCCCCGTTTCTTTGCCCGCATGTGGAAAGGGCCTTTGTCTCCCTCTTTCTTACATCAAAAGCCCCTCCCTAAAGTGCAAGCCCCAGGATTCCATAGGATGTTGAAAGTGGAATAATAGCACTATAACGGTCTAGTGTGGAAATGGCCATAACAAGTAAATGCAAATAATGGGAATTCTTGACCCTAAACAGTAATCCTCTGCTCTCCCTTTAATCCAAGGGGAGTTTCTTCAGCTAGAAATCTCTCTGCCTAGCACGTTTACACAAAAGTTTTCCTTGGTGCAGAGCTGCCATAAGGAGCTTCTGCTGAGCCAGCCTGCCAGAAGTCAAGTTCAGAACATATCTGTTTTTCAAGGAATCACGAAAAGGCAGTAATTAAATTATCTCTGCAAGCATCTTGAGCACATTTGTAGAGTGATACACTATAATATACTGAGAGCCATAATGATGTAGTGCTTTGAGTATTGGATTCTGTCCGTGGAGATCAGCGTTCAGTTCCTTGCTCAGCCATCGAAACCCACTGGGTGACTTTGTGCATGTTACACTATCCTCAGTTCCACAAAACCCTGTGACAGGTTTGCATTATGGTCACCATAAATCAGAAATGACTTGAATGCCTGCAACAACAACAAAGACTATATCCTAGAATGCCATACATCAAACTGTGAAAATCATGATGAACATAGGCTTGCCTACAAAACTAAGCACTTGTGTCATGCCCAAGGCCCAGGACCCTGATGCAAACATAGGCCATTTCTGCACTGCACTGTTATAGTGCCATTATTCCACTTTTGACATCTTATGGAATGCTGGGGTTTGTAATTTAGGAAGGGGCCTTTAGAATTCTCAGCCAGACAACTCTTTGGCCTCAGTAAACTACAAGCCCCAGAATTCCACAGGATGTTGACAGTGGAATAATAGCACTATAACAGTGTAGTGTGGAATTGTCCATAGACAGAATCCTCCCCAACAACCACAACTCAGAGACATGAACAGGACAATACATACTGCAGTCCAGCACAGATGAGTAGCAGAGCACCCATGAGACTCAGAGCACTTATATAAGAAGGGCACTTTAATTAGGCAAACAGTTGAGGGAGGATGCATGCCAATAAAGAGATGGGGTGCAGAGAACTCTGTTGCAGACAACTGGTAGAAGCAATGTGGTCCTCTCTTGATCTTTGGCTCATCTTCCTGAAAAAACTTGACCCTCTCTTTGAATGCTGTCTATGCTACTGAATGCTCCCTTGAACTGACAATCTGAATTTATAGTTGACCTGGACTGCTGAAACAAGAATGGTAATTGACTGATAAGCTTCCGTAAACCATGACTGTGGCTGCTACTATAACTCTAGCCATTTCCGCACTAGCCTGTTATAGCACTGTGATTCCACTTGCAACATCCTATGGAATCCTGGGGTTTGAAATTTCAGGAGGGGCCAGGCGGCCCCTCATGAAACTGCAAACCCCAGGATTCCATAAGATGCTGCAAGTGGAATCATAGCGCTATAACGGGCTAGTGAGGAAATGGCCTCTGTTTAAGGACAGTCAGCCACAGCTGGCTTTCTAAACAGGATACCTTGGGATTCAAAAGAGCTATGCTTTGTTTTAGCTTCAGAATATATTTTGAATTTCTGCAAAAAAGTGGCACCTCTTACATGAAAATAACTGAAAGAAGAGTGGTAGAAACTGTTAAATAGTGGCAACTCACATTCTGCACTTTCAGAATCACTGCATGTCTATCACTACTAGAGTTTAACATGTTGGGAAGCAAACAAACATTCATTTATAAATGAAATATTTAGATTCCACCCTATACCATGAGATTTCTAGGTGATGTGCAGAAACATATATAAAGCAGTAAAAATAATTTCAACAAACTAAAGCCATGTTAGACAATTTAATAAATTAAAACAGTTTTAAAATAGTTTAGAACAATTTAAAATCACGAGCATGTACAGATTTGCATGCAATCAATCAGTTTCCACTTGCATTGGAATGAACCCAGTATTGGTGCCAATCACACCTGCAATATCTCTAAGGTTTGTCTGTTTTGGTCTTTCTGTTTCTTACTGAATGCAGTAGTGGTTTAGGCCCTTTTCGCATGGCATTTTCCATGCAAAAGGGTGACTGGAGCATCACGCGATTGTGAGGAACAATCTGCACGATGCACTCACAATTGCGTAACACTCCAGGGGCCCGCAGGTGCCAATCGTGCACCTTTTCATTTTCGGCTAGAAGCCGAAAATGGTGTGTGATCGCGCATTGCCCCCGGGCCTCACATGCACTTACCTGGCATGCGAGCCTCCAGAGCCATGCCAGTCGTGCTTCCTGCCCCAACGCAGCCTGGGAAACTCCCAGGCTGCACTGCGGAAGGAAGAGGCGGGGCTTTCATGTGAGCAGGCAGCTTGTGTGGAGCCGAAGGACCCCGGATGTGAGAGCCTCTCACCAGAGGCTGCTCGCGCAATCCCTGCACCCCAGCGCTGGAAGAAGGTAAAGTACGGAAAGGGCCTTAGGGCTGGATGGGCTGCATAGAGAAGGATTTATCCAGCTTCCATATACAGAGACAAATATTTTCCTATATTTTCTCCTGCCCTTGATCTCCATTTTAAACTTATAATGACCTTGTCACTTTTTAAAACTGTGCAAACACTTGAAAAAATATTGCAGAAAGAAATTCTTCCACATTTCTTCAATCTTCATTGGGCTGACTTGTGTCTATACTATATACTGTACTGACTCAAACAAATAAAAATTGGTGTGATGCTCATTCTAAAAGCATTCATATTGAAAGAAATAATATTTAACCAATCTATATAGGCATTAGGAAGAAAATACTTAGAACTTGAAAGAAATTAATTCTGCTTTCAGCTTTAAAAACACTGTTTTTACACTACTGCAGTTAGTCTAAAAGGCAAAGCCAATATAGGCCAATATGCTAAAGGGAGATATGGGACCCTTTCACACTACACAATTTCAGCACTGTGATTCTACTTTAACTGCCCTGGCAACATCCTATAGATTCTTGGGATTTTCAGCTTTACGAAGCACTACAGCTTTCTGGCTAAGAATTCTAAATGCCTCTCCCTAAATGTCCCTCCCCAAGGGACAAGAGAGCCAGCAATCTGATCTTGGTTCCTTTTTCAGGGATTGATGAATGGCCCCATCTGAAGAAGGAACAGTTAAAGTATTCACATAATAAACTACATGGGCCAAGTTAGGGCATTTCAAACTGGTTTATTAGATGTCTGATGGAAGCTGTCTAATTTATGTTTCCTACATTTTATTGCTGCTGTTGACCTTGTTTTTTACAGCACATCATATTAGGAATTTTTAGAATTCCATTTTGCATACCACCCTGTTATCTTAAGATGATATACAAAATATTTTAAACGCATAAATAAATAATAAAAGGAGTTCCATTTTTAATCTTCAGTGGAAAAAAAATTAAACCCTATCAAGGCTTTCCTCCAGAGGCAAAAAGCAAATGCAACAAGTCAATGAATCATTAATGTTCCACAAGCAAACGATGTTTTCCTTCTGCAGACACCAAAGTTTAATTATCTCCCAGCCTCCTTAGAGAGTCTATACAAGATTCAAATGCTCCAATAGTGAAGTTTAGGTCTAAATGAAAGAAAGACCAAACAATGTTTTAGTAAGCTTTTTCTGCTATCCTTTAAAGATTTTAATGGATATAACTGATAACTGATCACAATTTTGGCACAGTAGTCCTGAGCTGTATTGTAAAACTGGGCCACATGTCACCTGCAGGGTGCACTTTGTCCATTTCAGCTTCTAAGTGCTTCTACTCACTGCAGCTGAACATGTGTAGGTGACAAAATCAATTTCCCTTTGTCAGTTTGATGCACACCGAGTGCACTGAACAATGAAGAGATGTGATGTTTCTAAGGGGAGCAGCGCAGCTGGCGAACTCCATGTGTGCTCTTCCCTGATGCTTTCCTTAGTTACAGAAGCATGATCATGAGTTTCTTCTGTTGCTCCATCAACTCCAGAGTCCTCTTGATGATTTCAGCTCTCTGGATTTTCTTGCTGATTCAGTCTAACCCTTCTGCTTCCAACTTTTAGAGCTGCAGTCATTAACTCTACAGTGTAATGCTATATTCAGTGCACTACATTAATTCACATCACCTCTTAAGGGAACGCAAACAGGAGCAAGAAAAGACCCTTAATGTTTTGCACTATGAGCAAAACATGGTCTCCACTTTGAGTTTATCAGATAATTAAAAAGATGTAAGTGAATCCTAAAGCAAAGTCTTATTCCCACTTATCAAGGAACAACATTCCTTGATATTTGAAACTAAAGAAAGGGTAAGACATTGGTGGTGGTAGTGATAGTGACAATAGCAACAGAAATACTTCCATAAATATATAATAAGTTAAGGTTGTATGCAGGGTTGTCTATCTTCCAGCAGAACAGATGCTGGTTAAAAAGTAGTGCTTACTTCACTTGTAGCCCCACAATCCCCAAATGCTGCTGGTGGTGGTGGGGATAATATGCCATGGCATGAGTGGAAGTCTGTTCACATGACTCTGTACTTAGTCCTTAACAGAGCATGAAAGCAGCAAAAGCTGTGTAATTAATATATACATTTAAAAGTTCTGGGATGAGTCCATGTTAAAGCTACAATCCTGTATCCATTTACCCAGGAGTAAATGCGCTGGAATCACTTAGTTCTGAATAGACACATACAGATAGCATTTAAAGTTAGTTTGGATCCAAGACAGTGTTTACTTGTTATGATATAATTTACAGACATTATGGTTGCAATCCTATACCAGGATTGCATACCAGGAAATAGGAATTCTGCCCTTCAATGAATTTCTCCTTCAGTCCCCCAATTTCTAGCATTGCAGTAACATAAAACTTGAGCTGAGTATTGAGAAATAAAACGGGCATCCAAAGAAAAGGAGCAGGCAAAGTGACCAAGGGAATGGGAACACAGAAAACTTAGGAGTTCTAGATTTAAAGATTTTCAATGTCTCACTCTCTGCAATACTTGAAATTTGGTGACTGAAGGCACATTTCATGGAGAGAGAGAGAGACAGAATTTTTATGTGTGTGGGGGTCAATGCTTTTGCTACCTCTGCAGCTCTTCTCCTAGGGAAGGTTGGATAGAATGGTAATGTTGGCTCTGATTTGAATTCCCATTTAAATGGATTAATCTTTATTTCTAGACTTAGTTTTTTATTTAAAATAGTGGATACATAGATTTATTTCTTAATTATGTACAAGTGACTGGTGAGATTCTTGTGTGATATACAACCTATTCAGAAACATGTATTGGATAAGACAAAGCAAGAAACTATAGTGAAAGTGCTGCAGTTTCTATACAATCCCTTAATGTCAATCTAGGAAATGTACAATTAATGCTAGAAATGGCTGACAGTGAGCCACTTGAAGTCTACTGTGAACATCATAAGAACAGTAATGGAAGTGGATTAGATGCTTTCGTGGAAGCATATTAATTTTCTATAAAATGGTCCATGTTTTGCCAGGATTGTACCTGCCATTTTATGCCCACTTTTGTTAAATCATATATATTTCGAATTTTTAACATGCAATTGTTGAGAAAATGTTCGCATGTACTCTGACTTTATAAAGTAAACAGAAATGACTAATATTTAGCAAATGCTCGTCTTGTTCTACTGCCTGCTGATTCAGCAATGAATCATTATAAACCCCACTCTCTTCTTAGCCTTAAAAGGAACATTTGAAGCTGCTCAAAAATGTTTAACATAAACGTAAAAATATAAAGTGCTATAACAACAATCAATCAAGAAATCCCAAGCTAGCATTATCTTTGATGCCGCTCCATTGGCAAGCAATAATATTTTAATTCAGACAGCCTTTTGCTTTTAAGCTGTCTAGTTTCAGAAAGCTTCACTGGTACTACTTGCTTATTTCTTAGTATTATTGATTGATTTCAACATTTGCTTTTGTATTTTAACTATGATTTTGCATTATCATATATTTTATTATTGTTAATTGCTTTTGGCACTATTTATAGTGGCTAATTGACAAGACATATTCAATCAATAAATAAGCAAAAATCAATTATTATGCTTTACAAACTTCTGGAGCTACAAAGGAGAACTGTACCTTTCAGTGGATAGTTCCCCACTTACAGTTTACCATCAGATAACAGGTATCTAGGAATCTTGCCAGTCTGTTTATGTCTAAATTTCATAATTATGTCATATTGTCATCATAATTTTATGCACACCACTTTGAAGGAAGGAACAATACATAAAACAGAATTATTATGAACACCACGCTGAAGGAAGGGACACTAGATAAAATGGAAGAATAAATATGTAATGTGGTTTATGAAACATTCACTACTGAACTCAGAAAAACTACTGATTTGAGCTACAGCTTCCAAAACTTGCGATTCTAGGAGTTGTAGTCCAACAACCAATTTTTCCAAGCTCTGCTTCACTATAATAGGTTGGATTGGAATTCACCCTATAAAGATAACAGGTTGTCTCTCCTTTCTCACCTTGTTAAAATTACGTGTTCGTTTGTTTTAAATTCAAGTACTTTTTGAAAAGCACAGTATCTCCCTCTTAGATAGGGTTCCCTGGCAACCCATTTTACACAGGATGCCCCATTTTTAAGAGCTTAAATTCCAATCCCATATGGGGTCAGATAGGATGCCCCAAATCCCCTATTTCTTTGTCTGGTGAAAGCAAGCATCAACCACGCTCCCAATAAATTGATCCCAGCGCATATCATATGACACAAAATTGACCCAAATAACATACTAAACGTTATGGAGGTGTGTTATATAGTGTAACTGGTACCCCACTCTTCATCTTCTCTGGCTGCTGTCAAGCAGAGAATGCACTCACAGCAGCAAAAACTCTTTGGAATGGTCAGTGGCCATTATAAAATCTTCCTGTGTTTTGGAGTCCATGTGAGGTTTGAAAAAGTGTTGGACCCCAGAGATCTCAACTCAAGCGTCTCCTTATACAGGCCTGTCTCATGTGTCTTAAGTAGGCAACCAATTGTCCCATATTACTGCTTTAAAAACCTGGCAACCTTATTGTTAGATAAAAGGCATCTCTTTTAATATTTTAATAGGCTTTAACTTGATTATGCCTTCTTATTTTTAAGTGAAGTAATTAGAAAGACAGAAGGAGCATTTTGAAAAGAAAATTATATACTTTAAAAATATTTTATATGTGTTAAGTGCACTTTAGCCTAGGAAATTCCATATATTTACAAAAATAATAAAAGTTATTTTTAAAGCAAATGGATGATATAATTCTAAAGACTGATCACTTTGGAACCTAAGGCAGTTTCCTGTTTGCAACTACCTATAGACTGGCTGTTGGTTTTTTCCAGAAGAAAGAAATTTGCTGGGGGCAAGGAAAACTTAACCTCTAAGAGCTCAACAGTATGTGTCCAAACATAGCTTTTGATTTTCCCAACCCGCAGAACAAAAATAAACTCCTATTAGAGACTTATAGTTTATTTCTGAATTGGAAAAATCAGAATTAGATTAAAGGCTGGTACTAATAATTTTTTATAGTGAACCCACCAAGACCATTTTCATATATGTGGTGTGTTTAAAAGACTTAGAAAACATTGGGCCTGTAACCTGTGAAACATTCAGTTCATTAATTAACTTATAATCAATGAGAGCTCAACAATTTTTGTGGCAAATCTAAATACTGTGGTTCACTGTTCAGGAATTCTCAGTGACTAACAGAACAACTGGCAGTTCTCACAGGCTCTTGAATTCTTCAATACACATTTGAATCCCATGAAGACCTAGGAAAGTTCTCAAGGGAAGGTCATCATCTCCCAATTATCCATAGTACATCCATGGGTGTTTGGAGATGCCATAAACTTTTCATAAGGGTGATATCAGGCTAATTAGGTAGACTAGTACAAACAAAACATGTACCAATCAGCCTTTATTTATTAAAATATTTATATTCTTCCGTAATTCTTCCATAATCCACAGGGAACTATTGGCTGTGTAGCACCAGAGTGGTGCTTGGAAGTGATTGTATTAATGGCTCTTTCCACCTCTTTTTTCCATACTGGGACCAAACCTTTATCAGATTGCTAGCCCTATTAAACTCTGTTGGTCTCCAGGATGAATCGTCTTAATTGACCAGCCACACACACTTCTGCCAGCAGAGTCTGTTACATTAAACCAAAGCAAACTTCACAATAAAATTATCTTACCATGACAAAAGGGTTGATGACACCCCCATCCTGCAAACTTCCTCTGTCTGCCAAGAAATAGGTCCAGGGTTTATCCAGCCAATGTGTTGGGCCAACTGAGAAAACTACATGTTTGTCATGCTAGCCATGAAGCCCGAGGCCATTTTGGGACACTTTCAGCACGGATGTTAAATTCTCCCCAAATCAAAAGCATAGGTTTCTCCAGCACCACCTTGGTCAGCTCAGTCAGAAAACTGTTGGACAGTACACCAGCAGTATGCCTGTTCTCTTTCTTTAGTCCTGAGCAAAGTACAAACCTCCCCATATTGGTCACAGGGTAGAGGGGTTGAATCATTCTAAGTTAATGTGGTACTGTGCAAGATCCACCCAGCCATGCTATTCCACCCATGTCTTTTTGATGCGCATGAGGTGAGTCTCTTCATCCATAATCAAGTCATAGATAGTTGACTTACTCTGGATCAGACTGTGAAAGATGATGTCTCAGAGGTTGATGAGCAATTGATTGTGCCAGAAACAGAGCCAGTGACAGCTCAAACTATATTGGAAACACTCCCATCAGCTGAAAGACAAGCTGAGACAGAGCTGTTGCAACCAGTGCCAGAGGGAGAGGGGGCCAGCAATGATTTAGAGGAATTAGGTCCACCTTTCCCCTCAGCCTCCAATCACAGAGGAGACAGAAGCGAGCAGTTCAGAGGGAGACCATTTTGGCAAGATTTGAGGAAGCAGAACAATGATGAGTAACACTTGTTTTTGTCAGCTATATAAGTTTGTATGGAGTGGCTTGCTGTTTGCTTGTAGCAAATCACCACTCAAGCTCCCACGAACCTTGTGTTCTGGCCCTCTTGACCCTTTTTGGACAGACCTTTGGTATTCTGGACCTTTTGGATTTGACCTTGACTTCGGCTCAGCTCAGCATTTCTACTGATTGTTTGCACTGGACGTCCCCCACTGCCTCCTCCCCTTGGGCAAGTACTATCACCTTCCTTCCCTTCCTGGCAGAGAGGCACGGGCAGGGAGTTCAACTCTGACACAGCCTGATGTTCACCAGCAGTACTGATAACAACAGAGAGTGAGCTGGCAATGCAACCTGGATCTTGGGGAAGGCAGAAGACTAAAACATAGGATAAGTATCAGGTATCTATCCCTTACCTGGCATATTTTGCTCCCTCTATCTTACCCAAGGTAACAAAAAGAGTGGTACCCTTATTCCCTTCTCCTTCCCGGGATTCACGCAAATACATAAAGTTCAATATGCAATGCAATATGCACTCAAGTGCAGCAGGTCAATGTAGCTATCTTTTTTACACAATGCTAAGTCAACTTTAAAAACAGATTTCCTAAAACCATCTATATCATTTGCAATTACCATTTGAATGATGTTGGTAAACAGAACTAGATCAGGAATATCATTTTGAACAGTATTTATCTAGTCTCTCTTCTCCCCACAAATATACACATCAATCATGGTGCTCAACTCTCATTTGAGCACATCACATTCCTCCTTCTAGTGCCTGTCATTCAGGAAATGGCCTCCCAAAAGATTCAACTCACACTCTCATTGTAATTGATAGCATTTCACAAGACTCTGACTCTCTGGACCAATCTGAGTGGTCTTAAGACCTTTGTCCCTGAGCCACTCTCCAACCACCAAGAAAAGAGGTGGTGCCACTGCATCTCCCCAAAGGTCTTCTCTATATGTCATCAACACCCATAAAGTGAAGGTCGTGGGATGAGAGGAACAGCTCTGATCAGATATTTTTGCACCAAATAACACAATTTTAACTCACTGGAGAAACAGCACCTCTGTGGGAGTAAAACCCATTTGTAACCCCTTTCCCATCTCCTGCTGCATGTCAGCAAGTTATTTCCTTATGGTGAAGAAGTATGCTTATGGTAAGCGATCATTTTGGACTTTGCTCTATCAAAGAAATAGAACAAATGTCTATATTGGTGCAAACCAGTTGTCTTAGCCGGAGAAACCCAATGTATGAGTGCTGAAATGGAGGTGCTTTTAGCGCAAGGACTCAAGGCTTCAAACAATTGAAACTGCAACCTGATATCACTTGATCTGAATATACGTTCATAAACATAGTTCTTTCCCTGTAAGAAAGCTGACAGTAAAGTCAATCTAACATGTGCATCAAATATCTCAGCTTGGATGAAGTCCTTTTTCTTTGATTAGACCATGCACAATGAAAAGATAAACAGGCATAATTGAAGAAAGCATGTCTGTTTGCTTCTTTGGTTAAAAGACTGAAAACAAAATTGTTCTCATTCAGCATGGAACAACACACCTGGCATCTCACTTTTCCACTAAGTAATGAAGCAGGTTTATATGTAAACAATGCTTTTCATTTCAATTAATCATCTGCCTTTTAATTCCAAAACAGTTTCAGAAGAGCAAATCAATCATAATAAAAACATAAAACCACTTCGCTCTTTGCTCATTGAACATGTTAGAATAGCAACACATGCAGCACAAGAAAAGCTGTAACAGAGTAAAAAATTCAACAACTATATATAGCGTTTCCTTTCATGAAGTAAGCTGACAAGTGAAATAGGCTTCACATTGTTTACAAAGGTCAGATAAAAGAGAGAAGCAAATTACTGAATCCTTAGATGTCTGAATATAGGCACTAACTATATGTTGCTACACTGGTCTACTGTCAGGTACACAGTGCCCAAGTGACACGTACAACAATGCTGAACTACAAATGCATGATGGGAAGAATCACTGCATTCCCTACAGTGGCCTGTAATTATTTCTTTATCTATCAACACCAACTAAAACATTTATCTGGCACAGTTTCCAAAGAGCCTTAAAAGGCACATAGCAATATACTCAGCAGAAAATTATATTCATAAGGGCAATATAGGTTCAGATCAGTCCATCAAAATATAGTTTATGTTCTGTGCACTTTTCAGACATTCAGCAAATATGTACAACGTACTGCTGAGATATATTTAGTCTAACTCATGGTGGCTGGAAATGGAAATGAATTTTTCCTCCACAAAACATTGAACAACCCTTCTTCTCTGTGCTCAGACCTCCTGCTTAATTACCATACGATAAGGATGGAATGGAAAATTGTCAAGTTCCTGACTGAGACTGAATTTGGAGTTCCTGATCCCTTGAGAAACTGAGGGAAGAAACACAGCAAATTTAAAATTTCCTTCCACTTTGCATAAACGTCTCTTCTATTCCTGATACAACATAAGCTGCACACTTTTCCAGAATTGCACAAGGTTTGAAAAACTGTGCAGCCTTGAAGTAAAAATCTACACTTGCAGTCTTTCCACTAGGCAGAGAACTGAAGTTTTTTGAGGGGGAAAAAAAGCACCTTCTTGTGTTTCTTTTTTATTTCATACTTTGGAAAAAATGCCCAAAATATAAAACTAAATTGCCCACTACGTCCCGCACAAACAATATAGTGAAGGGTTTTGGATCATGACAATTTGGAGTGTTGAGTAAAGTGATGGAAAACCAAAGAGAGACATATAGGAAGAGAGAGTTTAAGTGATTTGCAAGAGCTTACATTTACACACACCACGACTTAGAACTTGGAACTGTCAGGAAGAAGGGAAAACAAATGATGTTACAAAGCAGCAGGAAAAGAAACTCTGGCTAACTGAAGCTGCAGTCTTTGTTGGTTTCAAGATTACAAACTATAACAAGAAAAAGTTGAGCTTCTGTCCGGATGAGAAAAGCTGCACATTTGCCTGCATTTCAGGGTGGAAAGCAGGGAAGGTAAAGGTATCATATTGCAACAGTGCCCCATGGGGACAGTGGCCAGCTCAAAGGTGACTTGTGTTGGAATGTTGTTCAACCTAAATGTTACACAAAGAAAAGGGAAAGGTGAACCACTCTTGGTCAGGAGCAAGAAGACAGCCATGAATCAGATTGCAAGCTGGAGAATAGGGAAGTATGATGTATTCAGAGCCATATGAAAAGTAGCCAGGGTAGCAAGGAGCAACCGAGACTGCACTTTGTTGTTTTTCTGACTTATGTTCAGAGCAGGATTGTCCTTAGCTTCCTCTGAGACAGAGAGAGTATGATTTGCCCAAGGTCACCCAGTGGGTTTCTATACCTGAGCAGGGATTCAAACCCTCTCAGTCTGGCTTACAGAGAAAGAAAGAAAGAAAGAAAGAAAGAAAGAAAGAAAGAAAGAAAGAAAGAAAGAAAGCAAGCAAGCAAGCAAGCAAGCAGTGCACAGTGACAAATACGCTTAGCCTATGCATAGTTTTCACAGTTCAACTTTTATTAGACAGAAAAAGAATGAAGCTGTGCAATTTTTTCTGTGTCGGGGAATCTTCTAAATGCTCCCCAGAAGTCTTTCATCCTTCCTTTCTATGCCAAAAGTTACAGTGTTCTCAGCGAAGTCTGTGAAGTTCTCAGGAGAAGTTGTGTGGTTTCTGTAAACTTGGTGGCTGTGCGGCTTTTGAAATGAAACTACTCAGCACTGAGATGCGGTCTCACAGGGTTCTTGCAACGGTAGAAGCCACAGTCCAGCCCTACTGAGCTATTTTTCCGCAATGAACAAGTATTTACAGAATGTAGCAAACCACTTTTGAAACCAACATAAATCTCGCAAACAATTTGCAATAGCCAATGTGAACTCATATTCAAAGAAGTAAATAATAATCCTTCCAAGTGCCTGCCAACCCACCTATCTGCCTGAACACTTTGCCAATTATATCTGCCTTTCTTTAGAACACATTAAATATTTTTACTTATCCAATCCTGTTTCAAGGTTCTCTTAGCACTTCAAATGTTATTTTAAAAAGCGAATGTGGTGATTCCCAAAATGCAGTCCAAAGAAAACTGGGGTCTGAAAAGGTATTGCAGATCATCCACGGAGGACTGATCAATGAATCACTGGGATCTCTCTCTCTCTCTGTGACAGAGAGAGAGAGAGAGAGAGAGAGAGAGTTCACAGTGACAAAATCTTTCACTTTCTTTCGTGAAACCTATCAGGTATTAAACATCAAGTGCAATTTTTATGCTGAAAGTACTGGTGCTATCAGGTAGCACACAAGGTGTTAAGGTCTATCAAATACTCTGGGCAGCTTATACTGTATGTTAAAAATGTTGAAAGCTGCTTGTTTATGTGTTGGCCTACAAAACTTTCAGTGATGACGAACTGTTCCACATAAAAGAAAAGGCTGGTGTTTAGGGCTGCCAGACTGAGATCTAGAAAGGAATTTTGTACCTTAAATAGTTACATAGAAGAGAAAATTTCATAGGTCACATAACTAGACAACAAGCAACACCTGCTGAGATTCTTTCTTCTACATAGCCATTAAAAGCATAGGAGCCCTCTCCAGTTTCACTCTGACATCTTACATGGTGTTTCAGTAACTGTAACTTTTCAAGTTACCCGTGTTCTTTTTGATTAATTTTAAAAATTCTCTTAAGAATAAAAATGGACAATGACTCCCCAAAAATATTTTGAAATAATGAGTAAATCTACTTATTACAAACGCAAAAAAGCAACATTACCAGTTTTTCCATTCTGTCTTAAAAATAAAATAGCTATGCCCTCTGAAGTAATGTGTTACAGGAAACACTATTGCTTAAACTCACACACTTTGAAGCTATGCATTCTCTTCCCAACTTTTGGGGAAAATGCTTTATGTTCATTTATTGGTGGACATTAATGAAGGCAAAGGAAAGGGAAAGCACAGTCATCATTTAAACCTCCCAATTCTTTTTATTTTTATTTTTTAAAGATGCATACAAGAAGCTCAAGAGCCAGCATGGTGTAGTGGTTTGACCATTGGACTATGACTCTGGAGACTAGGGTTTGACTCCTCACTCAGCCATGTTAACCCACTCCATGACTCTGGGCAAGTCACACACTCTCAACCTTAGAAGAAGGCAAAGGCAAACCTCTTCTAACAAATCTTGCTAAGAAAACCCCATAAGAAATGACTTTAAGGTACACAACAACAAGCAAGCAACAAACAAAGAACAGACTAAGATATATTCCTGGACAATACTGGGCAAGACCAAAGTGGCATAGACAAGAGAACTTGGTGATGGTACTCTTAACAACTTTTTGTCAGAAACAGACAAGGGAGACAAAAAAATTAAAACAGAGATGTGGGGGAAAGAATCTTCATTCTTTTCAGGCAGAATATCTCATGAAGTGGTGTGTGCTAGAAGTAGCTACATAAATACACACAACTGACAATTTACAGAAGTCCTGTGGATAGTAACTGCTGGCCTTCTCATTTATCAAAGCGGATTCAACTTTCAGAGAAAAGTGGATGCTCTCTGTGCTCACGTGGGAGCCTGTCAGTAGTAATGAAAGGTCAGTGAAAGGGTGCCTTGCTACATCTATTGTTCAAATACAACACCAGAGAACTTTTTAGGCAGCAGCAGTACAACTAATGATTTCTTAATGGATTCTGATTCAAGACTAGAGTTTATAATCTACCAAGCAGAAGAGAGGACATAATGATGTTAATAAAGGCAATTGAAATCACTAGTGAAACCTTGTTTGCTCTTGGATTGTTTCTCAAAATGACACTATTTCATACAAGTGCAACAGAAAAGACTGAAGTCAAAGGGCACGGGTGATGGGTGATTATGTAATTACACGGTGTCAGAGGTGACAAGGGAAGCTACTGGGCGTCTGAACTTGAAAGTTAAAACTTGGCTGTCTCTTGTCCCATTAACAGCCATTACATTTCTCCCATTTACTCTAATTAGGGTTAAGAGGAGTTGCCACACAGAGCTGTCTGTAATTAATGTCAACGGCCATTATATACTGTTGGTAATGATGGAAGAGCAGATGATATGTTTGCATCTCCAAGGTTAAATAGCCAAGGCTTTAGAAGTCTCATCATACAATTTCACCTCACATGCACTGAGCCCAATCTCTTATTTAATTAGATGTCATGCTTTGTATAGTTAAGTTCTACATCAGCAATATGAAACATATTTACATCCAAGTAAGTTAACATTAAAATTTACACAAGTCATTTCCACATGAATTGTTCATGATTTGAAAGGGTAGCATCACACCAATACGTATACGTGCTTGTATTAGGTAATATATTTATCTCCACACAAATCCAGTTCAACAGATTATGAAGGATGATCACTTGCAAAAGAGAATAAAACAAAACTGGTTTGCATAAAATTGCATGGACTGATTTGCACATTCATTTGTGAAGTTTGAAGTGGCTTTTGTAATTCAAAGAGACTAATACTGCAACTCATTTGAGTGGGGATACTTTTGTGGAGTGCCTTTTGTGGCTGCTGTGTTTGTCATCTCTGTACTAAGTGTTGATGGCCAACTTCAGGATCCCTGATCTTCCTCTTTGTACCTTCTCTGTCTTCAAACCAGAAATGGGCTGGACAGTCTTTCAAACTGAGGACACCATCAAAAAGAGGATTCTCCTCTAGCAGCCATTCAGATAGAAGACTATTCAATGCAAAATGGGATACGTGGCCTGAATTTATTATTATTAGCATCTAATTGTCCTTTTATATGTGATATTTGATGTTTTGATATCTGTTCATGTCATATTGTTGGAATTAACCTTTTGATACAATACATACTCTTGCACAAACAGTTGTTATTTATTTAGTACCATGCCTGTATATATGTAATAGTTAATAACTCTGTTTAGGAATATGGTTTATATAGTCTAATTTTTGTTCAATATATATAGTATCATTTACCTTGTAGTGATTATACAGTACAAGGTATTAGAGGCTTTCTGCAGTTGTTGTTGCCCACCATGCCAAAACTACTATAAGCCCATTAAAAACAAAGAACAGCTTGTCTACAGCATATGAGAAGAAAGTTATTTCCAATTAACAAACAGGGAAGACAATAAGATTACAGCAACAACTTCTATTACCCTTATTAGTGCCATTATCTAACCCTTTGGTTGACAGAACCTCATATTCCCAAATCAGATTTTATCAACAAACCATTAAATCTTTAAATTAGGACTGCAAAATTATCTGGCTTTATCTGAACAGCAGTAATAATGCACCTTTTATTAGCCTTCCGGCTCCAGCCTTGAGTTCCACAGTGGTAGTTTATTCAGGGTATTAACTGACAGCTTCTAGCCAAGGGTCACCTGGTGGTGCAAAGGCTGCCTCTTTTGTTTCCTTGTACGCTCTCCCTCACTCTCTCTTCCTCCATTTCGGTGCTTTCTTATTCCATTACAAATTGAGAATTTCCATGAGGTCTGTGTAATTCTGGAACTGAATATGCTTGAAAACTGGCTTAAACTGAGAAAAAGTTCTTCCAGTGCCCCAGGGGATGAAACAAATACTGTTGTTTTCCACATAAGAGGTATGATTTGGGGGGGGGGGCTTACACTGAAAACATTGCCAACTATAACACAACACTATCCAGCAGAACTCAGCAGTACTTGGAGGAGCTAGAGAGTACAAGCAGCAAACAAAACTGGGTACGAAAGCAATGCAAACATTCAAACGTTCAAAGTTAAATAGTGTAATTTTTAATCACTTTATAACTTCATTGAATTGTGTCAGTCAGTTACATGTAGCCATTTCAGGTTTGGATTACCTCCACCTTTACAACACTTATGATATAATTAAACACTAACATTAATCTCTTCCCTTAAATGGATTACATCAATATGGTTCATTTCTGTCCTCTGGATCTTGAAGATGTTCAGCACAACAGTAACTATAATCTCCAACTATTCTAAGGGTAACATTTAGTGATGGTTAGTAGCTCCCTTGTCAATAGGTTAGTGAATCTTCTCTGGATTTTGGTTCAGACTTTAAAGAAGCTATCTGAAGTAATGAACCTATTCTGAGATAGGATTCAGCACTTTGGATAGTTTTAAGGTGCAGAGGAACCCTAGGTTGGATTCACTGTCTTCTTCACATGGAAAATCACTAGCCATCACTGGCAAAATACAATATGCTTTTCTTAGACCAAATAACACCTGTGGAAAACAATAAGAAAATGATGCAGATTTTTCAAGAAAGGACCATGAGCAAGGAAACCATCCACTTCACTTTAGCACTGAACTTTCTTTATTGAGGAAGAGTTTAGAACAGAGGGCCTAAAAGGCACCCTTCAGAACTTTGGGTCTGTGTAACATGGGGACTTACCATTCCATCAGCAGATCTTTCATGTAAAAATGAATGAGTGAATGAATGAATGAATGAATGAATGAATGAATGAATAATAGATTTATGGTCTAACGTTTTCTGACAAACATTTCTCCATATTTACTAGGACTTCCAAACTGAACATCAGAGCCAGCTCCCTGAGTGCAAGACGAATTGTCACAACTATTACCCTTGCAGGGATTCTCTGGGATGCACTGAGAAAAGTCCAAACTACTATTTACATGCAAATAGGAACCCAGTTTTGAGGGGGTTGCTAGGGACTAAATCACTGCTTATTGTTCCCCTCTTCAAATCCTTCCTTAATGCCTCCTTGTCATTACAAAGTCTCATATTTGTGAGGGCAGATTTATTGAAATATTTGTCTTTAAAATAAAATATATATTTATAACATTTAGTCTACATGTGTCAAAAGAACAACATTCACACACTTACTCTTGAATAAGACCTGAATAGGAGACCATGGTGTGTTCATAAAATGGTATTTTATAATGGATTGTGCCAGGCATCTCTTCTGTGACCTTCCTTTTTGGTCCTAAAAAGCTCCTAAATTATAGGATTCTATCTATCAGGAAGAGCTTTATTAAATTCGTAAAAACATCATGAGCTGAAAAGTTTTAAAGTGCCAACACAGGATGTCTGAATTATTATATTAAAATCTTCCTTTCCACTAACATCCACGTGAAGAGAATTCACTGAAGTCTTGAAACAATAGGCAGATCTTAGACCTTCAGACAATGCATTGCTAAAAGCAAATACCAGCAAAATCATAACTACTTTTTTTCTCAACACCAAGTAGAAATTTGCTTTTGCATGAAATTAACAGGGATTATTTGGAATTAGCTTCACAGATAAAGAGATAGATGTCAGCCCAGATTCACGATGACTCTTTCCTCTAGCTAACGATAGTCATTCAGAAAATGGCTTCTGGTTATAAGGTACCATAAAATCATTTAGCTACAGTCAATGAAGCAGAACATAAGAAGTTTCTTTTACCTACCAGAGGCTAATATTTGTATCTTAAATGTAGGAGCCACACATTTTGATGGGTCATGTATTCTGCTATCCAGTTCAGAGCTAGTTTATTGGTTTTGAAAAGCATAAGTGAGAAGTAATGGAAATTCCTGTCCATTTTCTTTTCTTTATATACCTCCTGTTATTTTAAGAATCTAGTACAGATGCATACAGTTGATCAAATGGCTGGGCCAACAAAATGCTGCCTAAAACAAAAACTTCTACCTGATGCTGCCCATTCACAAGTCAGTAATCAGAAGAAAGTTGCCTGTTAGTATTTTGCATGTATGTTTATTTCAAGTGACCATTTGTACAGGAATCATAGACCCTTCAGTCTTTGCATATGCCAGCCAAACAGATGTAATGGCACGTGGCCCAGATTTTGATGATTCAATATCAGTTTTAATAAACTGAAATATGAACCAGCCTCCAGCACCTGTGCAAGATCTCTTTGCTCCACCCTTCCTGTGAGCAGGAAAACAACTATGTCCAAATTATTAAAGATTCCAAGCCAACCAAAACCAAAGCCATAGCTGAACGCTGACTTCAGTTTCTTAGCTCATTGAGAAGCTTTAACTGTAGTTCCTCAGTTCTGACATAACCACTAGAGATGGACAACTGTAGCTTTCTGGCCTGTCTTTCCAATCACATTTAAGGGAGGAGCAAAGCAGCTATGCAAAGGTGTATAAAGCATTTTACACTTCAGCTTAAGCACAGATTTAATCACTAAATCTGGCCACTGACTTACAAAATGAAAGTAGTTGAGATCATACGACATAAGTGTCAGGCTTGCAAATATATAGCCACATTAGAAACCATGGAGGGCATACAATATAAGAGAGATTATAAATTACAATGTTAAATCAGGTCTCTGCTGATCTGCTGCCCAGTCTTTTGCCAGAGACATTGCCAATTGACAAAATGTGTCATATTTGAAGTATTTAATTTGTTTATGGCAGGAAAATATTAACTATTTGGAAAGAGTGAGATCCCTTTGAGTTTTTAAGAAAAATTAAAATCAGACTACAAGATACGTAGAAAGTAAAAATAAAGTATATGCCTTCATATTCCCTACTGCCTAGACAGAAACTAACAACTGGTCCACATGAAATTAATATGCATGATTTAGTTGTCTAAAAACCCTGAAGGCACAAGAACCTTTCTAATCTTGGACACTAAGCTAGACCGGTTAGTACTTGGAAGGTGACTGCCAGGAAATAAGTTGTTTTTTAGACCGGTTAGTACTTGGAAGGTGACTGCCAGGAAATAAAAAGTACTGGAGTTCAGAGGAAGGCAATGGCAAATCACCTCTGAGTATTCCTTGCCTAAGAAAACTCAATATAATTTATAGGGGGTCACCATAAATTCTTTCTGTCTACTGGAAATAACCATATGGAAGGTACCAAAAATTATAATGTATCACAGTTATGATTTAAGTTTTATGTTTTTGATTGCAATATTTAAACTGGGCAATGTGATGCTCAGAGTTACCTCCTTTTGCCTTAATGGTATCATGGGTGTCTTTTGGTCAAGGGAATCATGAAAATTTTGTCAATTTACACTGTCCATAACAAAGGGCAAGGAAAAGTAAAGAGTCATTTCCAGAAAGAAAGCCTCATTCCAGGAAGCCATTAGACACAGTGCCACAAATTACTTCCAGTGCTTCCAAGGTTCAAGACGATCCATAGATTCAGAGTACTAGATTCCAAATAAACTCAGTGCTTCATATCTACAGATTCAACCAACCACAGCTTGAAAATGTTTTTTAAAATCCAAAAAGCAAACTTTGATTTTGCCATTTTATATAAGGGACACTATTTTACTACACCATTGCACACAAGGGACTTGAGCATCCACTAAATTTTGGTATCCATGGGGGGGGGGGTCCTGGTACTAAATCCTAGTGGATACAAGGGGCCCATTGTACTGATATTTTACCTTGCCAACTTGTTTAGGTCATAGATTTTATATTGGGCTAGCTAATCTTTACACTAGAGTTTGCTGTATTACAACACAGCAAACTCTAGCCAAATAAGTGCTATTAATAAAACCTATTGGCAGATATCAATGAAGTTCAGGAGGGATTTTTTGCACAATTATGATGTGAAAACTGCAGCCTAAATAAGCTAAGTTACATTATCATATGAAGAAAAGCAACAGCCTCTGTCCTAAGAATCATAGAATCATAGAGTTGGAAGAGACCACAGGGGCCATCCAGTCCAACTCCCTGCCATGCAGGAACCCACATCAAAACACTCCCAATAGATGGCCATCCAGCCTCTGCTTAAAAACCTCCAAAGAAGGAGAGTCTACCACACTCCGAGGCAGCATATTCCACTGCTGGACAGCTCTGACTGTCTGGAAGTTCTTTCTGAGGTTCAGGTGGAATCTCCTTTCCTGCAGCTTGAATCCACTGCTCCTTGTCCTATTCTCTGGAGCAGCGGAAAACAAGCCCACTCCCTCCTCGACATGCCATCCCTTCAAATATTCAAAAGAAGATAGCTATAGAGCATATTTACAAGAGCAAATGGTATGGGTGGGGGGCACATTCAACAGTTATTCCCCATGCCTCATACCCCTCAAGCATTTTTCTTCCAAATGGCCAACAGCTTCTCACAAGCTTCAGGCAAGGGTTGTTACTGGTTACTTGCCGAGGAGTTTCTGGAACTTTCTCACCATTTAACAACCTGTGCAGGTACTAGAGGATTCTTTAATCCTGTATCAATCCACTCAGAATTTAAGATCACACACAAAAGCTTTGTTGCTAGTGCTCTAAAACAATTGTGTCTCACAGGACTGCTAGCTATGGCACTGGGGTTGCAGAAATCCTTTCCATTAGGGATCCAGCTGTCTCCCACACTTTGTTAGCTAAACAGCCAGACAGAGAGCATACTAAAAATCTGATGTGGAGCAATCAGTTGTGCCTGTGGCTAGGATTCTCAAAATGGGGACTAAAGACAGCTTACAGTCTAAAAGAGCAATACAGTTAAAACCATAAAAAAAGTGAATATTAAAACAGAATTAAACTAGTCCCAATATTAAAATACTTCAAATATCTAGTTAAAAGAATAAAATACAATTTAAAAGATCAAAAATCTATTAAAACACTTCAATTTAAGACAATAAAACACTTGCTAGCCTATTCTTTAAAAATGCTCTGTATTAAAAATCTGTCAGAATTAAAAGATTTTTGCTTGCTGACAAAAGGACAGCAGGAAGGCAGCCATTCTGGCCTCCGTGGGAAGGGAGTTCTAGAGTCTAGTGGCAGCCCTGTCTTGCACCCCTTTCCAACGGTGCTTGTTAAGGTGATGGAACTGAGACAAGGGTCTCTACTGATGATCTCAGGCTCTGAGCAGGCACATACAGGAAGATATGGTCTGTCAAACAGCCTGGACCTAAACTATGAATTTACATGGAGGAAGAGTTAAAAATGAGTTTCTGTTCTCAGGTGTTCCAAGGCAGAGTAGTCTTTAGTTTTGGCTGGCTGATGGATCTCCCAGAAATAATGACCTAAAGGGAGAGGGAGCCCATTAACAGATTAAACCCAGATTTTTCTATTTATTGTTTGTGAGCCATAAAAATATTAACATTAACATTTACATTTAAATCTTTTTAAAAAGGAAAAGCTATGCCACATATGGAAAGAACAAAAGAATCTTTACTTAGGACTTTTTTTTTATGTAGTTGAAGGATAGTTCATACATCATTTGACCTGCAATGAGACTGGAAACCATTTTCAGTCCTATATACAATGACTGTTCAATCCTTCCCCTATGCTTGTGGAAAATCTCTAGATGGGGAAACATTTTCCTATGACAAGTTGCTGATTCATGGGAAAAGCCAGTCAGAAGAGCCAGGCCCAGTGATAGGTGGAAAAAAAGCCTAAGTAACCGGAATTTTCAAGTTTATATGACTCTTTATCACTTTGCTACACCACCTGCTCTTTACCTCCCTCTCATATAGATGAAACAGAAGAATTGTCAGAGAAACAGTCTGAAGAGTAAGAGTTTATATTATCCAGAAAAGTGGACAATACTCAGGATGCTAGAAAATAAAGTCACATATATCCTGAGGGCTGTCCGTTCCTTACCCCAGGCAGATCTAGATCCCATGCAACAAAGGAGGAAAAAATTGATTCCCAACAGTTACTTACTATTTTGTTATTAGCAGAGGTGCTATTGTTTCTGTTACAAGGGTACTATCTTCTCCTAGCAGTCACACGTGTTGTAGGGAGATGCAATCTTTCTCCTAGTTGGAGCTTTTGTGGTTATCCTAAGCCAAACACAGAATGTGACTAAGAGAGTATTATAGGAATCTGTGCTATCACTGGTGATGAGATCCACAAGACTTCACAGTGCCAGCTTGCTCAATGGAAAAGCCAAAGTGACTTAATGACTTGAAACACACACCCCTCCTATACCTGTGAAACCATACCCTTTTGAGAAAAGCTAGCATCTGGTGTGATATCTGTCTGTCCTACCAGAAAATGCCTTCAAATATGAATTCATTATGACCAAAAAACAATTGACTGAGTCTTCCCAAGGGAAAGCTTACTGAAGGATCTCTACGCAATGCTATAGCATCCCACAAATGACAGCAGCCTCTATTGAGCCAGAGGGGAAGGAAGAGATCTCACAGAAGAAATACACAATTCTCAGTCTCATGCACTGTATCAGAGTTACCAAATTTAATTACATGGTATCTTCAAAGTATCCATCTTTGCCTTGGATTCAGTGAGGCACTCAGCTATCATGACTGTATGGGTGCACAGTTACAGGCCTTCCTTTGATTTACAACTTCCATTTGTTAATTACTACATACTATGTATGAGACAAATTTAAACCTGTTAAGCGAGCCCATTACCAGAAAGCTGTCCCCCATCTCTTCCAATGATGGTACCAGATACAATCACACTCAACTTTCAGAATATTTTATGTTCCAAATCAGTCGCTGTCATCTGCTCTTGCAGGCCCATGAAGTGGAAAGAGGATGTTCCTGTCTAAATGGAAAACATTATGCTTTAAATATTCAACATCATATTCCTTGGCATTGTTCTGACAGTATCTCAGACTGAGAGCGATTCTCAGGCTGTAGTCTGGTGCCAGATTGACCGCATTCATGAGCAAGCATGCCTTTCAGCAATTAGGCTGGCTGCTGGCAACAGCAGGAGCCTCAGAAACAGCATCTGAAATAAAAGGCTTAATGTTGAGATAGACTGATGTCTCTCTGGGTTTAAAGGCAGAGGAAAGTGTTTCTCCTCACAGGAATCTTTCACATCCCATACAGCGTAGCAAGGATACCCATTTGTCTTGAAGACGTGGGGCAGGGGGTAGAGGAGTTAATAAGTGCTGAATAAAAAGAAACCCCAAGCTTACCAGCTGTATCAAGTAGATTTTATGTTCTCTCCTGCAGGCCCATTTTAACTTAAATCAGCCACAGATAGTTCTTCCAGGGATGGGGCAGCCTCAAAAGCAAGCACTTCAAGTATTACTATTCAGCCAGCGAGATTGCTTCCCTTAAGGCTAGCACCCTATCCTATAGATTGAGTTAAGAGTGGTGTCTCTGGAGCACTGGAAAAAGGATTATGTTTTCAGGTATATATAATGCATGTATCTCACAAAAAAAACCTGCCAGTACTTCTGTAGTAAGCTTTTTTTCATCATTCTGGTTTCATTTTCTATTTGTTTCACTATTTGGTCCTTTTTCCATTCTCTCTCCAGTCTGCAAACATAATTTAAATCAGTGGTTCTTAACCTCTGGATCTCCAATATTTTGGAGTACAATTCCCAGAACAATGGCCATGCTGATTGGGGTTCTAGGCAGCTTAAGTCCCAAATATCTGAAGGATCAAAGATAGTGAGCTGATAATCTAAACGGTATTTTAATAGAAAATTAAATACAATAGAAAATTAAAAATCAGCTACTTATACAATATTAGGAATGGTAATGGTTTTTTATTAATGCTACCACCAACAAGGTTCACAAATACTTCTGAATTATGTAGGGATCTAAGTGACAAATTGAAAATGGTTCTCTACTGCTTGGCCACTCAGGAATTTTCTTTTTCGTTTATTAAAAATTTTACTATGATATTTATATCAGAGCCTACATCTGAAGATCTCAGGAAGCTTACAATAAATTCCAAACAATAAAAAATAATAAGTTTAAAAGAGTAAAAATATATTAAATACTTTAACTATTAAAAATAGCACCTTCTGCACACCCTTTATAACTCATATGCCTACAGTTTAACTTCATTTCAGGGTACACCAGGCTGTTCATGAATTGGGCATCTATTTCCAAAAGAGCAACACTATAGTTAAAAGTTTCCATGCCAAAAAGTTAACTTTAAGGAGAGAAGAAAAAAAATACTACTTAAAAAGAATTTCCAAATATCTGAACTGTCAAAGACACCCTGGCACTCCCAAAAAGCACAGTTCAAACTAGTATTTCAAAACAAATTCTATTTCAGTGTAAGCTAGACTTTAAATTAGGTGCCCTCCAGGGATTAGATCTACCTGTTAGTGCCAATTGCAGCAGATTCATTGAATCAAAGCAAGTTTCTTCTTTGAGAGCTAAGTCAGAACAGGACTTTGAAAATTATAAAATTTCCTTGAAACAAGATTACTATTCTCTTTTCTAATTATCTCAAATCAATAAAACAACTGCATTTAAAATTTTCATAATCTATAATAATGTTAAAGAACATTTTACAGGCAGTCCCTGTTTCATCAGAATTCTTCCTACAGAATTTGGGATGAGTGAAAAAATTAATTTCCTCTGAATTATAACCCAAGTGTATTAAAGCTGTATCTTCCAAACCAAGATGTGCCTAGAATAATGTTTTCACAAATTTATTGATATATTTTCCCCACTCAAAATGCATGCCTTACAGAAACATGCACACAAAAATAAACATTCTACAAAGCTCTGTGTGCAAAAATGTGCAAAATATTTAAAAGGTATGTGCAGAAATATATTACTGGGAAAATAGTCTGCAGAAATATATGAGCACAAAAAACAATTTGAGCATTTGAGAAAACAACAGTTTGTATGAAAAAATGCATATACAAATGTATGAATTTTGTGTTGATACTTACAAAACAAATATTTTCTACTGTTACAAATTTAGGCCTAACTGAACTCAGGGTTGGAAAAAGAGAAATTCTATTATTACTGCCACACACATCCAATTCATATGGCAGAGCGATACAAACATAATTATTTTATTATCCATTTGGTTGTAGAAGAAAACTACTAAATATAATTGTTAAAACTTTAAATGATATATAAGTTTAACTAAATTAGACTTCATCATTAGTTAAACTTATATATCACTACAGTTTTAACAGTTATTAATACTAATATTACATGTGACCATTAGTTCACTTTAATCTAATCAACTCTACAGGAGTAATAGAAAACCACTTGGTGCCCCCAGAGCCAGAATATGGCAGACTGTTTTATCTTAACTCTTGATAAGACCTGTAAGTAAAAAAGGTGTGATTTGCCACTTCTATCTCTTTAGAGTGAGGGAATGAGGATCCTTGTCACTTGTCAGCTAATCTGGAAGTCCCACTATCACCCTTGACCCCCTAAAAATTCAGTTTGTGATGTGGGTAGAATTAACATCAACACTCCACTAAAGCATTCTTAACTATTGGAATCCCAAGATACCTATATGTGATAATGAGCATTCCCTTTGGTAATCTTTAAGGTTATTTATTATAATGCAGTAATAGATATACAAACATATGCATTTCCATTAGGGAGAAACACAGATGTGTAAATGCCTGAGCGGATCTCTTTCATCACATCACATTACATGGTATATAAGGCATCATGTATTTATTACTTTATAGTATATGACAACTAAGATGGTAACTCTCATAAGATCTGAATCCTTCTCCCTCTTTATCTCTTTACTAGGTTTTTCTATACTGACTTCATAAAAGAACATTATCATCTCAAACAATCTAGCTTATCCATTATTTCATCTTCTGTTAAGTAGCCATAAATCTCTGAACAAGCATTTGTGAACACCCAGGCATCCAAGAGCTAAACTCTCTGAGCATTGTTCAATCTAACAGCATCCATTCTATATATCCATAAGTGTCTTAACAGGCATCCTTTATAATCATAATGGGATATATATCCATTTTTGTATGGCCTACATATTTCTTTTACCAGTATTATCTTTTATTATGTCTGGGCAGTTTATCAGTCTACCAAGGAGCAGTATGCCTGTGAAGCTACATTATAGGCTTCTCTTCATATGATGGAGACTGCAAGCATTCTAATCCTAGCTCCCTGTCGGTTCTTTTTAGTCTCTCCCTAGACTCACTTAGCTTATCAACTGTTCAACCAAAACAAATCAAAATAAAGGTGATATTGAATCAAAACAAAGATCTTAGAAATGACATCACTTAGGGACTTTGAAGGACTGCCTACCATCTTTACTGCATCAGCCATTACACCTGCCAAGAGATTATTATAAATCACATCTGCTCACAGTCTTGCCTGAAGGTCGCCATAGGTCAAAAACAACAGCAAAGCGCACACATGTGCACACAGACAGACACACACACAAACAATATGCTAAATTCTATAGGTTATACTCTCTATTTTATAGGTATATTCCCAGGCCTCAAAGGTGGCAACCAAATCAGCCCAAACTGTAACGTAAGGGTCAGCAGATTTTGTGGTAGTGGGGACAAGCTTGCAACACACTCAGTAAGACCTGTGAGAGCTCAGAGTAATGCTACTGGGAAAAAAGTCTGCTTCCAATATCAAAAGCCTCTATTTGAGCTCAAAGATCAAAGACACATAGGAAGCAGAAACAACAGCACGACAGACATAGCCCCTAATATGGTAAGCAGGCAGTCTTACCCATGATAGAGAAGGCAGACTAGACTAGATGACTCTAAAGTGGAAGTGGATCCCAGCATTGCTATCTGCTTTTCCTGTTGGCAAAATAGGGCATAACAGTGTCTAAAGAGCCAGGACCATATGATCTTTCTCAGGATAGAGGCAGAAAAGTTGTAGCATTAAGGCAGCAAAGACAAGGGCTACATGGCAGGAATAAAGAGCACTGAATCCTCTGGCAGCAACCTCTGCTCATCACCATAAGACTAAGGGCCTTTTCGCACGACACTGTTATAGTGTTACTGTTCCACTTTCAACATCCTATGGAATCCCAGGGTTTGCAATTAGGGAGGGGCATTTAGCATTCTCAGCCAGGGAGCTCTTAGGCTTCAGTAAACTACAATCCCCAGAATTGCACAGGATGTTGAAAGTGGAATAATAGCACTATAACAGTGTAGTGCAGAAAGGCACTTTAAGTAACTATTATAGAAAAGAGGTGGAAGAACGATGATGTCATAAATTGGAAGCTCTCATTGTCAGCCTAGATTACCAAATTACCAAATCCCTGAAGAGGTGACAGGAAGATTTGTCAGGAGAATCTAATCAGCTGGAATGCTGGTAAAACATATTCTTGTTTCCTCCTAATTCTTTATGCTGTGCTATTGAATGTAATCAGTTGAATTTTTTGGGAAAAAAGAACAAAAATCATCACAATTGGTATTACTACATCTGATCATTAGTAAAATGTTAATAGATTTAACTGATGCTTATGCTTGCCATCCTTACTCAAGAAGCAAGATGCACCTGATGATTGATGCCCTCTCTCTCTCCCTCTGCCCTGCTCTGTTAAGCCCTTCTACTTGTTTACCTGCCAGTCCCTCCTGTCCTTTTATCTCTTCCTTAAGTTGTAGATATTAAGGATTTTTCAGGTGCTATCAGAAGATGCCAGAGGACCTTTTCTTCTATCACTCCCAAGTTATGGAATGGCCTGCCGGAGGAGACCCGGCATATTACCAGTTTTGACTGCTTTAAAAAAGCAGTCAAGACTGATCTGTTCCAACAGGCCTTCCAAGACTAGCATTTCAATCACCTCCCATCAATTGTCTTGCTGTTTTGTTAATAGTTAATTGATGGACTGTTAATTGTTGTGTGTTTTAAGGGGTTGGTTAAGTGGGTTGGTGGGTGGGGAGGATTGGGTATGTTTTTAATGTCATTTAATGTATTTAATGTTGTTCACTACCTCGATCCATGTGGAGAGGCGGAATAGAAAAAAAATAATAATAATAATAATAATAATAATAATAATAATAATAATAATAGTAGTAGTAGTAGTAGTAGTAGTAGTTGTTATACAAAGGGGACAGTAGCACTGTTGCAATGTATGAAAATGTAATGGACTCCTTGATTCACAATTTCACAATTTCAGTGTATGAGAAAGTAAACTGCTTCTAGAATTGTTTAGGCTAAGCCTGCCTTGCAAGTTCCCTTGGGAATGTTATTCTGTAGTGTGTACTTCTGTGTTATCTGCTTGCCCGGAACACGCACAGCTGTGTTTTCGTGTGTATTTTGAGACACAACTTTGTTATGTCTGAAGGGTGTTGTTCCCGCTTGTTGTTCTGGTTTCATGACTTTGTAGCTTGCTACATAACAGCAAGCCTTGTGAAGAGTTCATTCTTCTTTGCTTTTGCCTTAGTCAGGATGGCTAGTTCTGCTGTCACTTAATCTGCTTGATTGATTATCCGCAATAAACGCAGTTAAATTGCTAACTGGCTTCTAGGTGTTTATTTTACTTAACTCCGTAAGTGCAGGCAAGAATGAAGTGGGTTTCATTTTTCGCAGTTTTTTTTTTCTTATTTTGCAACAAGCACAACAATAGCAGATTAACTGGCAAAAGTCAGGTGTCAATACCTTTAAAAAAAGGGGAGGGCAAATAAACTTTACTGATGCTTAGAACAACAACAACAAAAATCTGAGTCTATCTGTTTGAAATTTTGTTGGAGTAACCTCCTTTTTTAGACTGTAGAATTACCCCAAATGTTATGGAGATATTTTTAAGTTATCACCATTTTGAGAAATCAATGAGGGTTAGTCATTTGGCACTGCATTTGGGGTTCTAGGTTGAACTGGACTGAATTGGGCCCAGACCCAAAGTGCTAAATCAAGCTGTGAACTAAACCACTGCAATAGTCCACACTACAAATGCTGGTCATCGCCTTTAGAACATCTGAGTTTGAGTGGGGTCTGAGTGTCAAACAGAATTATACTGAATACACCACTGGAAATGCTCCTTACCACTGTAAGATCCTTTTCACTC